>CM018687.1:35056928-36256928 GCA_009363875.1 Mikania micrantha | reverse complement strand
AAAAAGATCGAAAATGTGAATGTGATGATTGTGATTGTGATTATGAATCGAGCCCTAGGATCCGACCCATGTGATTGTATCTTTTGTTTTGTTTGATTGGTTGGTTTATTTAAAATCATGTATTTCTACGGGTATTTGGACCCGATGTAATAGAATAGGCTTCAATTTTTTGTAATGTAATTTGTATTTTACAAATGTACTCAAGCAATGGATACAAGACGGAAGACATAGGCAATCAGGGAGATCGAAGATGGAGATCTTGGATCAAGTGGGAGACAAGATTCAAGGCGTTGAATTGTAAACCCTAGAATTGTTCAGTTTGTGTTTGATGACTCGAACTAAACCGAACAAATGAGACTTTGGCTCGTTTCATAATCACATTTTGTTTTGTGGTTGTTTAATATTTAGGAAATATAAAACTAGTAAAAACAAAATTTTTCACAATCATTGCAAAACGATAAGTAATACAAAAGGAGTTTTGTAGTTACTTTAAAGGGTTTTTAAAATAAAAGTGTTTTATTTTAATAAATCAAGTTTATAAAATAAAAGGTTTATTTTATAAAATTAGAACTTGTTAGTTTAAAATGATTCGCGATAATTACCGACTTAGTTTAAATAAGATATTTAAAACTAATCGAGTCGAGAGTTGAAAGGAGTTTCAAACTATCGCAAATCAAGAACAAAATATGATTTTGTTAATATGAAACTGTACGATTTGTGTCATGCTTGAAATTGTTCAATAGTTTTAAACAAAAACAATAAAATCAATACGATTGATTGAACTAACGAATTCGCGATTATGATCAATTTAGTTTTAATACCTGTTAGATCAAAATTGAAATAGGATTTCAATTAGATAGCGAATAAATAAAATAGTGATTTTATGAAATGCACAACTATCCTCATTTAAAATTAGTTGTCCATAATGTTTTTGAAACATAAAAGTGATTAATTAAAGTAATTAAATGACTCATTGGTCAATATGTTTATATTCTAAATATGTAAACCTAGAGTTAGTGCTTACCCTGCTATAGGTTTAAATGCCACCTTAGATTTGAGACACTTTGTCAATTTGACCTAACATCTAGTGTTAGTGCTTACCCTGCACTAGGTCTATGGTTTTATTGAAAAAGGAATGATCGCGATTCCTAATACACTTAAGCCGGTCATTCAGTCAAAAATCGTAAGGCGTATACTTGAAGAGTCAAGTTGGCATAGTTGGGGTAAATGTACAAAGTTAGAAATGAGTGTTCTAACAAACCCCAAAACTTGAGGATTATGATTGTCATAATTGGTTATCGTAACCCTCCTGTATTATTGTGAACAGTAAATAGAGAGCTTAGCCAATTCACTGTTCATTAAATAAACAGGATCTCACAATTTTAAATTAATATTGTTGATGAGTCATAATAAATATGGGATTATATAAAGCATGAAATACTAAAACTTTTCTTTTGAATTTTATAGATGTCTTTCATTGATGCTACTAAACCTCATAGGATAAATCTATTTCGAAATCAGTTCAATGGGAGTAATTTTTTTACTTGGATGCATCACCTTAGAAAAGTCCTAAGAATAGAAGGAAAATTATATGCTTTGGATAACCCTATTACTCCCGAGCCACCTATAGGATGCACCACATCTGAAAGGATGAAGCACATTGGACACGAATGTGAGATAAAATATCTCATATTAACTTCAGTGTCTCCTGAATATGTGGATCAGCTTATGTATCTCTCAAGTCATGAGATGATTGAGGAGATCAAAAAGAATTTCCTGCCAAACAGGTTTTGGCAATTTGAAATTCTTAAAGAGGTCTCAAAGGGTTTGAAACCGGGTGGAGACGTATGAGCTCACGTTGATAGGTTGCAAGACTATTTTGATAGGCTTGGCAAACTAGACTATCCCATGAACCTTGAAATTGCTATTGATTTCATCCTTATTTCCCTACCAGAAGAATATGAATCTTTTGTAAAGAGTTACAAAAGAAATACCTATGGAGGGATAATTGATGAACTTAAGGGGATGCTCTTGGTTTAGGAAACCAAGATGAGGATAATAGTGAGCAGTGGGAGGAAGAGGCCATTGACCAAGGATAATGAGGTCAGGTGCATTGTTGCTAGGCGTCTGAAGAGTTCAGATTAGCCGGGATCTTCGGGTATGCCTTGTTCATTAAACATATTTCTTGAATTAGCAAATCTTTGATAATAATGTGAGTGTCACAATTGTTTCAGTTATTTGCAAGTATTCGAGGTAGTTGATAAGCTGGAAGCTTGAGTCTTGAATTCATGGGATGGAAGACAAGACAAATAGAAGAAATGTTCTTCTATTGATTGTTTAAATGGTTTAAAACAATTATGAATACTTTTGACATTCTTAGTTTGACTAAGAATATTGCTTCTAGTAATATTTATTGATGAATTATATTTATGCTTAATAAAATGTTTTGATAGCATAATTGATAATAATTATTGATAATGCAAAGTGAATTCTATATGATAGAATTACAAATAAAGGCAATACATATGATTTATATTAATAAAATAATTTAAAGTGTTTAAATAATTATAATTAGACAAGATTAACCTTTAAAGCAAGGTGTAATACATGAATCTCTAAACAATTGAAAATGAAATTCATTGTTACAAGAGTTTGATGATTACACAACATGCTTAAGGAAGGTTAAAAAGATTGTGATCTTTAAAGTGCAATTATGTTGCATAAATTGTTTAATGATTAAATATGAATATTTCATAAGGTTGTGAACCTAATGGAATCTTTGAAAGAGTTCAAAGAAGATTTACATAAAATGAAGATCTAAAAGCAACAATAGTTATATATATGAGATATAACCAAAAGTTACCAAATTAATGCATATAATGTGAAATTGTTTCACAACCAAGTACACAAAGATGTATGTAATTTGATAAATACCAATACATAATGTGTCCTTCTCTTGAATATGATCCAATGATTAAATATCCCAATGAACTAATCATATGAATTACTATACTAGCTTAATTACAGGTAAATATAATGAGTTATAAAATAAACCTGTATAAATTCCTATTTAGGGGTTTAAGGATTTAACAAAGAGTTGTTGACAATTTATTTAAAACTAGATCCTCATAAATGATAAAGATAGTTATCATAAATCCCTAAAATGGAGCAGATATAATTTTCATCAATTATTTCCTAGTGCAAGGAACTGAATGGTTGAAAATTAGATAGGACGGATTGAAATAGTTCAATTCTGCAATAAAATGATATATATGTTTCAATCAACACAAAGGGTTTGAATGGATCTTAAATGAGTTTAAGAACCTGTTGTTACACATAACATCTGCAAAAGCTTGTGGGATCACTGCGAACCCAAAACTTGCAGAAGTGTAACTATTGATTGATAAATATAATTTATGGTTTGGAACCATAAACATTAAGATGCAATAAAACAAAGTAAGAGACTTGTTTAAACAACATCTAGATGTTGCGTAGTTGAAATTAGAGAATTTCAATGACAAGATCAACATGGATGTATTAGGATACTACAAATTCTGTAAGCAAGAGTTTCTTGGCAGATAAGAAGTTTAATATCAAAAATGAATTACCACAAGAACACCTTAATTGAGTATTCTTATAAGTAATTAGAAAGTTTTGAGATCCTAATATGACAAAACTTGTTGCGACAAGTCCATGGTTGATAAAAGCATCTTAAGTGGGAATCTTTGTCATGGTAAGAAACTAAGGTGTTAGTTTTGCTTAAAGGACAAAGATGTTCAACATATATATGTCAAGGCTAGTGGGAGCGCAGTAAAATTCTAATGATAATATTATGTAAATATGTAGATGACATACTAATTATAGAAAGGAGTTTCTATAATAAAGACATAAACTTAACATATGATGTTAAACGAAATAAGCAACAACTTTATTTGATAAAATTGAATATATATTAATGGTTAATATATAATTTATCCAATGACATTTTCAATAGAGATTGAAAATAAAACTTAGATAAATCTTGCATAAGATGAAGAGTCACATGCAAATTGTCTATGTCAAAGCATGAAGTGTTCACTAAAGGTTAGACAACACAAATAAACGCATGAGAATGCTTAGAATGAAAGAGTTCATTACTAATCTCAATAAGATTCCTAATGACTAGGAATGGATTGAGAAATCATATGACAAGAATGTAACATGGCTAAGACTATGAAATTGTAGTCATATTATAGTAGAAGCATTATGAGAAAGAACTGAAAGAAAGGCATAATAGTAAATAGAATTCATAAATCATAATCTAGCAATTCAGTTCACTAAATCTATTTAACGAGCTGAATATGAGGATAAGGCTGATAAATAGATATTAGATATGCTAGATGGGGAATCTGATTTAACTTTAGTATTGGGTGCTCTACAATCGAAACACGAAACATTGAAAGTTCATTTTGATTTAATGGTTAAAGGCAAAATGAATTATGTTTCGGAATTCGAAATTTTGTACATTTTAGTATCCTTGAATGTAGTATTCTAAATGTCCGTAGTCGATCAGATTCATGGGAATCAATCTGAACTAAGACTACTTGAATGCTTGGTTAGTTTATAGAGATAAAAGCTCAAGTGTTGAGAACCAAGATTCATAGACATTCATTAGAGAATGATGTCGGACGTAACTCGCTTCAAAACATACTTCATGGATCATTGTCACCAGATGTTTTGATATTATAGTATATTCGATATACACAAATATCCTTAGACCTAAGGAGTATATTGAATTAACATTAATCAAAGGTCACTCTTTAATCTTACCTAATGTTGTCTTGAAAAATAGGCAGTAATAAGGGTAACGATTGGGAATGGTTCTAAGATTAAGTGGGAGTTATATGCTGCCAAAGGGATTCTATGCTCTTATAGCGATAAGAGAAGATATTATGGCGCCCTCGTTGATTTAAACTGATGTAAACGCGTGGCCACGCTCAAACTAAAAGTAGTTTGTTTGATCATTTTAAATTGAGAACGAGAATGAGAATACTTGAACAATATATGAGATTGAAAAGAAATCCATGTCTCATGTTCAAGGAATATCGAAATAGAAAGGATATACAGATAAAGGAATATCCAAACACAAACAATTCGAGCAGTAATTCAAGGAATTACCGGGATTTCACGCACGTGTTTTGAAATCACGAACGTTGGTGAACTAACAAATAAGGAATTCAAACGTAAAACCATAACTAGTGTTGGATATTGGATGTCCGATTAAAGATAAGTTCAACGTTACTATAATAGGTATGATCCAAAGAGTTACACTTTGGAAGGCAACGAATTAATGTTTAATTGTTAAACATAATATACGATCACGAACTATCGGTTTTAAGGATTTGGTGATTTTATTATTTATGAAATAATAATTTGTGGGAATTAATTATTAAGATAATTAATTCATTAGACGAATAAAGTTTTGAACTTTATCAAAAGGATTATTTATAAATTAATTGTTAATTAATAAAAGGAGAATTGATTAAATAAGTAATGTTTAAATCAATTAAACATTAACTATTTAATGGATATTAACTGATTGATTGTTAATTAGTTAAATGGAGATTGTAGTAATTAAATGGTTTAATTACTAAAAGGTGTTTAATCAAATTAAAAGGGTTTTAATTTGAATTAAATAAAAGGGTGGGAAACCAATTTTGAATTGGTAGTCCCAAATCTTAAAATTGTGGATCACATTTGACTACTTATAGTTCAAATCACCACAATTGCATACACACTTGAAAACCCTAATTCTCCTTCTCCTCCCCCACCCTTTGGCCGTCGCACACCCCCTTTGAGGTTGCCCATTGCCGTCGCACATCACCACCATAATTGGTGGTGTTTTGGTCAACTAGCCACTAGCCGGATCAAGTCGTGGTGAGCCGCGGGTTGCACCTTCAAGCCGAACCGAGCCGTGGGTAGAACCGTCAAGCCGTGAGTGGTGCTATTCGAGCCAAACCGAGCCAAAAAAACCAGTTTTGGTTGTTTCTGGTGATTCGTAGGACGAAATCATGAATCGGGTGATCGCATTGTGTCAACTAGCGAGACCGTTGTCGATCCATAGTGTGTTTTTGGAACTGCTTCGTAAAGGTCGATTTTTAAAACCCCCTATGGTTGTGTTGTTAGAATTTAATTGTTGTTTAAACTGTTTGTAACTGGATCTTGATTTGGGAATTGATTCGATTACGAATCGAAAGGTTATAAAATTTAAAAGCTTCCGCAGTGTCTCTGATAGTTTAATCCAATTTTATGAAAACTGATTTTGATCAATTAATATTATTAATTGAAACTGATTAAATTAAAAGTAACCTAGAATTCCCAACAACTAGTACCTGTCGTGTGACGAACTAAATTAAAACGTATGTGGAAAAACGATAACGAAATGAACGTAAACTGAACATTAAACAAACCGAACAACGAAATTTGTGCAATTGGTTCTGCCCGAGACCCGTCGCGGTATGCGAGGCATTTCGCTGAGATTTGTAGCGGTACGCAACGGAGAATTTTTACAGTTGCGTTGACAAGTCAACACGGTGCGCGACGACGATTAATATTCCCTTGGCGGTACGCGACACGTCCCTGAATCGGGGCTCGACTAATTTGTCCTTAGCAGTACTCGAAGGCCCCCAGACTTAAAAAGTTCTATAAATACCAACCCATTCCTTCCCATTTTGTTCTTTACCCTTATACCCAAACTCAGACGCATCAAACTCGACCAATAAGCCTATGAAGAACCCCATTCAACCTCTAGAACCTCAGTTGAGCTTAGTATTGATCCTGTTGAAGTCTTGAAGCTTGGAAAGTTTGAAGGAAGTGACAAAGGAGCCCATTTCAACCATCACATCCTTGCACCAGCTATGTAGTCATCACTAGCCACTTCCAGAACTTTGTAACCTCTGTTCTAGCTGTATCTCAACCTTCAAGAGCTTGTGAGGTAGTTTTAACAGTTATCATTACTTAAATACCCACATTCAAGCTTACATACACACACATGCAACTCCAAGAACAACACATTAAGAATTTGTGAGCTTATAAACTTGTATTTGAAGTATTGATGACTGATTTGTGATGTTCTAGTGTTGTAAACATGAGTTTTTGTCATTTGGTGAATATTCACACTAGTTACCATAAAAGGAAACTTTATCATTAACATGATTGCTAGATATTGTTTTAGACATATTATATAGTTTCAAAGGATTATTTAAATCTATTAATGTGTTTAATAATAAGATAGAATGGTTAGATTTAAAGAACTAAAGATTATACTCACATGTTTTTGAAAATAGAAACTTTATGTTGAAAGGACATGCAATGCATGTAGATTTCGGTCATGTTTAAGTGTTATGATAATGTTAATGGTCATAGAAACATGTTAGGATTGTTTAATTATTGTGAAAACGGGTCAAATATATAATTTTCTATGAATAGAAACTTTAATTAGGGATTTCGAGATATTCAGAGTATTGAACATGTTTAATGATGAAATATGATAGGATATGCTACAATATGATTATATAAAAGTACATGCATGATTATTTATGTGAAAACGTGACATTATAGCATACTTACTAAATATATTAACTTTGGTTAACTAAAAATGGATCATAAGCATGATTGATGATATTTGATGATGAATTACGTGTTGACATGAACATACAAGGACACTAGCATGAGTAGATTGATAAAAGCCGATCTTTGATCAAACTTACCAAATAGAGAAACTTACTAAAAATAGAAACCTGCTAAATATGAAAACTTGCCATAAATAGGAAGTTACGTGATGAACATGCATGACGTGCCTTAGAAGTGTGCTAAAGTCAGTTTGGTTATTTGCCTCCACCAAAACCGAAACTAACGGTTCGGTTAATGGAGTTTTGGCAACCAAAACCAAAAACCGGCTTCCGTTATTTTGGTTATTGTTGGAATATTTTAATAATAAATATGTTTTATTATTAATTTTGGACCACGATAATTATTCGTATATGTTACGAATATGATTATTATTGATTACGTTTTGTTCTATGACGTGAACTAATCACAACGAACAGAATCGGGTCCAAAACGGAGCTAAGATGAATGAGATATCGATGCTCGAAATTGTGTTGTGTAAAATGTTTTGAATGACCATGAATATGTTTTAATTAAGCCATTAATATGTTTTAATTAAGCCATTAATATGTTTTTAATTTAGTCATGAATATGTTCATAATGGTTCATGATGACAAATGCCATATAAATAGAGACATTTGGTCTCTTGTTTTTGCTGGCTAAGTTTTGGAATCTCTAACACAAGCTTCAAAAGTTCACAACACAAGAAGATACTCTGTCGAGTTCTCAACAACCTACTACGATCTATTCCTTGTGCTACTGCTAAACACTCTTGTTTCAGGTAACATTTCGAGTTTTCGGTTAACTCCGGCAGTACATACTGCTTCGGCTGTTGTACCCTGGGAAACAGTCGGGTTCACCTGGGTGGCCCGAAATCTGTTTTAAGGGACCTCTGTTGAACAGAAATCCTCAGCCACCAAACTCGTTTCAATTCGTTTCATCTTGTGCAATATTTCTTTCTTGTAATTTAAAGTTTAGCATATTTATGTTTCTTGTAATAATGTATTTTTCATTGTGTATTTCTGAATTGTAATTCGAGTAATTGAATAACAAAAGTATTTGTTTATTTTGTGAACGGTGTTCCTACAAGCTTAAAACAGATTTTAAAAACCACCATTCATAAGTTTGTGTTTTTAAAATTATCGGATTACAAAACAGAAATATAAACTATTTTGTTTTGTACAAATATTTGTTTATCAAGAAATTTAAAATGTGTTTTGAAATTTTGTTTTTGGTAAAGAAGTATTGTTTTCTTATTAATAAAAAGAAATTCAAACATTTTGTTTTGGTTTTTTGTAAACCATAACTGATTATTTTCTGTTTTGATAATTGTTAACAAAGTTTGGTTTTATATAATTCAATTTGTTTTTGTGTAAACCAAAAGTTTTATAAACCATTTTGTTAACGTTTATTCAACGAGTTTTATTTTTTGAACTACGAGTTTATAAACGATAGTTATAATCGTTTATTTCTAACAAGCGTGTTAGAAAAATGTTTATGATATAAAAAAACTGAATATCATAATACGTATGATGGTTTAAAAAAAAAAATTAATTCGATTGTGGGGTCGGTTTTGTGTAAACCATAATTCCTCAAAAACTAGTCAAATTTTAGTAAAATTAAAATTTGATTTTGGTTTTTGTGTAAACCATACGGTTTTTCGTAAACCACGAAATATTTTGATAAATTAAGATCATCAAAGTTTAAGTTCTAAGTGATGGACTTGTAGTAACTGGAAGGGTGGACACCGTTATCTGAGTTTTCTGTCTAGGAAAGCAATTCTTATATATCCCAAACAGCCGAGGGACCTGTTTTGCTTTCCTGGGGATTCTTAGAGAGAGTGTTTTAACCTATTAGGCCAAAACAACTCATGCAAACGTCACATGAACTCAAATAACTTTGTTTGAGTTAAAAAGTTTAGTTTAAACTTTGGTTTTATGTAAACCTTATTTCTGAAAATCTGACTTGCTCAGTTTGCATTTCCACTTTTGTTTGAGAAATAACAATTGTATTTGCTCAAACTTCAACACCTATGGGACCATTAGTTGGTACCCATGTTGCCCAAGCTGAGGGGATGACTCTTAGTGAGACAAAAGCCAATATGGAGGAGTATGGTCAATCTTCCCGTGGGTACAAAAAGGAAATTGACAATTACAAGGGCAAGGGCAAAGGCAAAAGCATGGTTGTGTACCTTGGGCTGGAAAAATGTGGTGTGAAGAAGCAGGTTTTCCCTTTTAAAGGGAAATGTTATAACTGTGGTGATCTTGGTCGCCGTGATGATAAGTGTAATGCTCCTAAATAGGACCGTGCACATATAGTTGAGGATGATATGCCTCTTGTTGCCATGATTTCTAACCTCACTGCCGTGATGGAGGAGGTAAACTCGGTGACTAATGACACTAATGAGTGGTGGGTTGATACGGGTGCTACCCGTCATGTGTGTCATGATCGGATGCTCTTTAATACGTTTAAAGAGGTCACTGGTGATCAAAAACTGTTCATGGGGAATGCAGCGATTGCCAACATCAAGGGTGAAGGCAATGTGATCTTGAAGTGGACTTCGGGTAAGGAGCTCACTTTGAGCAATGTGCTGTATGTTCCTGAGATGCGCAAGAGTCTTGTGTCAGGATGGTTGCTCAATAAGCATGGTTTTCGTTTAGTTTTTGAGTCTGATAAATTTGTTTTAACTAAACGTGGAACGTTTATTGTTAAGGGATATGCCAAAAAATGGTATGTTCAAACTCAATATAATACCTAAGAACATGAATGAATATGCTTCTACTTCTATTTACTTGATTGAGTCTTCTAATGTTTGGCATGGTCGTTTAGGTCATGTTAATTTCAATTCGATGCGTCGGTTGATTAAATTAGATTGCATACCAAAATTTTCCATGGACTCAAAATACAAATGTACAACATGTGTTGAAGCAAAACAAACAAGATATCTTTTAAGTCGGTTGAAAGAATAACCGAACCTTTCGACATAATTCATACCGATGTGCGTGATTTAAAATCAATTCCCACAAGAGGTGGAAATAAGTACTTCATCACATTTATTGATGATTGTACACGATATTGCTATGTATACTTACTTAAAAGTAAGGATGAAGCAATCGACAAGTTTGTCTTGTATAAAACTGAGGTTGAGAATCAACTTAATAAAAAGATAAAAGTTCTAAGAAGTGATAGAGGCGGAGAATATGTTTCACCATTTGCCGATATTTGTGCACAAAATGGAATTATCCATGAGTGTACTGCTCCTTATTCCCCACAACAAAATGGTATTGCGGAACGAAAGAACCGTACATTGAAAGAGATGATGTGCCATGTTGTTAAGTTCTGGGTTGAGCCAGGACATGTGGGAGGAAACCATTTTGTCGGCTACTTATCTTTTAAACAAAATACCTTTCAAGAAAAAGGATGTAACTCCTTATGAGTTGTGGATGGGAAGAAAGTCATCTTACAAATACTTGAAAGTGTGGGGGTGCCTAGCAAAAGTGGTGGTTCTGCCACCAAAGGTTCAAAGAATATGACCCAAAACCGTGGATTGTGTATTCATTGGTTATGCCCATCATAGTAGTGCATATCGGTTTCTTGTACATGATTCAAAGAATCCCGACATACACAAGAATACTATTATGAAATCAAGGAATGCATCATTCTTTGAAGAAGTGTTTCCTTGTTTGAAAAAGGAACACAAGTTCATCATCATGTGTTGATGAAATTGTTCATGACGAAGATCAAGAACAATGATTACATGGTAGAGAGAGAACCTCAAACATACCATGAAGCAGTCACTTCTTCAGAAGGACCTCAATGGAAAGAAGCAATCAAGAATAAATTGATTCGATCTTACAAAACCATACTTGGGAGTTAGTAGATCTTCCACCAGGTTGTAAACCACTTGGATATCGATGGATATTCAAAATGAAGATGAAAGCTAATGGTTCCATTGATAAGTACAAGGCAATGTTAGTGATCAAAGGGTTTAGACAAAAAGAAGACTACTTTGATACTTACTCGCTTGTGACTAGAATAACCTCGATAAGGTTGGTGCTTGCAATAACGGCTTTAAGAAATTTGGAAGTCCATCAAATGGATGTTAAAACCGCTTTTCTAAATGGTGATTTAGAAGAAGAAATTTACATGGAGCAACCTGAGGGTTTCTCAGCTCCAGGCCAAGAAGGCAAAGTATGTAAATTAGTAAAGTCATTGTATGGTTTGAAGCAAGCTCCAAAACAGTGGCATCAAAAGTTTGACCAAGTTATGCTTAACAATGGTTTCAAAATTAACAAATGCGACAAGTGTGTTTATGTGAAAAACACAACGAGAGGTTATGTGATATTATGCCTTTATGTAGATGATATGCTTATCGTTGGGAGTGATGATAAGATGATCAAATCTACTAAAGACATGTTAAAAGCCAGATTTGACATGAAAGACATGGGTCAAGCTGATGTGATTCTTGGTGTAAAGATCAATAGAACCCAAAATGGTCTTGTGTTGAGTCAATCTCACTATGTGGACAAAATCCTTGAAAAATTTAATGCGGGGGATACGAGTGTGTCTTAAACTCCCGTAGATACCACCCAACATCTATCGAAAAATAAAGGTGAGGGTGTTGCTCAGTTGGAGTATTCAAGGGTTATTGGCAGCCTAATGTATCTGATGACATGTACACGGCCAGACTTAGCATATGTTGTGAGCAGGCTACGTAGATATACTAGTAATCCTAGCTCTGAACATTGCAAGAGCATGATAAGATTACTAAGGTACTTAAGATACACAAGAAACTATGGGCTGCATTATGGTCGAGATCCGGCTGTTATAGAAGGATACAGTGATGCAAATGGGATATCCGATATGAAAGATTCCAAATCCACAAGTGGTTATGTGTTCACCCTTGGTGGAGCAGCTATAGCCTGGAAGTCGTCCAAGCAAACTCTTATAGCTAAATTTACGATGAAATCTGAGTTTATCGCGTTAGATAAAGCTGGAGAAGAAGCAGAATGGCTACGTCAATTTATGGAAGACGTTCCAGGATGGCCGAAGCCTATGACGGCTATTTGCATACATTGTGATTCCCAATTAGCTACTGGTAGAGCTCAGAGTGCAATGTATAATGGCAAATCAAGGCACATTCGACGTAGACATAATACTATACGACAACTACTCTCAATGGGTGTTATCTCAATTGACCATGTGAAGTCAAAGGATAACATTGCGGATGCGCTTACAAAAGGCTTAAGCAGAGAGTTAGTACACAAGTCGTCGAGAGGAATGGGACTAAAGCCCTTGGAATAAGTTTGTACAAAGGAAAACCTATCCTAGAAGATTGGAGATCACATGATCTAGGCTCAATAGGACAACTTAATTATATGAATAAGAAAGGTCACTGTGAGGGAGTACCTCAAATATAGTAAGGGAGTTGCATACTTCTTAGTTCATTCCTTTATCAAATCAGTTATAATAATTGAGGATAAGCATAATGTGGTTAATGATTCTGTGTGAATCATAAAGAACCTGTTGCTTTTAATGATCTATGGTGATCACCTATGTGAGAGAGAAGTGGGGTCGCTTCGAATGGATTTGTGGGGGGCGCAAATCCTAGAGCTCTTGCAAAACCAGGCTAGTGTTCCATGACCATAACGGACACGACAATGAGGGGTTAACCATACCAGGAAGAGTATTGTATGACATGTAATAACGTCTACGTAAACAGGGATTGGTTCAAAGACATCGCGTCTACTAATCGCTAGGAGACAAAGTACATATCACAAAGGAGGGTTCAAAGGGAACACCTACTTCTCCTGCAATACTCAACCGCTGAAATTTTATCTTGATACTTGAGTGTAAGGATCGATTTCTATTCATGTGGGGGATTGTTGGAATATTTTAATAATAAATATGTTTTATTATTAATTTTGGACCACGATAATTATTCGTATATGTTACGAATATGATTATTATTGATTACGTTTTGTTCTATGACGTGAACTAATCACAACGAACAGAATCGGGTCCAAAACGGAGCTAAGATGAATGAGATATCGATGCTCGAAATTGTGTTGTGTAAAATGTTTTGAATGACCATGAATATGTTTTAATTAAGCCATTAATATGTTTTAATTAAGCCATGAATATGTTTTTAATTTAGTCATGAATATGTTCATAATGGTTCATGATGACAAATGCCATATAAATAGAGACATTTGGTCTCTTGTTTTTGCTGGCTAAGTTTTGGAATCTCTAACACAAGCTTCAAAAGTTCACAACACAAGAAGATACTCTGTCGAGTTCTCAACAACCTACAACGATCTATTCCTTGTGCTACTGCTAAACACTCTTGTTTCAGGTAACATTTCGAGTTTTCGGTTAACTCCGGCAGTACATACTGCTTCGGCTGTTGTACCATGGGAAACAGTCGGGTTCACCTGGGTGGCCCGAAATCTGTTTTAAGGGACCTCTGTTGAACAGAAATCCTCAGCCACCGAACTCGTTTCAATTCGTTTCATCTTGTGCAATATTTCTTTCTTGTAATTTAAAGTTTAGCATTTTTATGTTTCTTGTAATAATGTATTTTTCATTGTGTATTTCTGAATTGTAATTCGAGTAATTGAATAACAAAAGTATTTGTTTATTTTGTGAACGGTGTTCCTACAGTTATAAAGGTCAGTTTCAGTTATTTCGGTTACTTTTGTGGTGATTATTTTGAAGCTATAAATTTGGTAATCGAACTCGTTTTTATTGTTTTGAAGTGTTTTGAGTCTCTTTCAAGCATACATACACATGAAAATTACATCAAATGCATGAAAAATACATGAAAATATGTGTAAACATATGAAAATATGATTTAAATACATGAAAATACATGAAAACATATAAAAAAAATACATGAAAATATATATATCAGTTCGATTTCGGTTATTTCGGCTATTGGAGTTGGGTAAACCGAAATCGTAACCGAATGGTTCGGTTATTGCCCTATGTAAACCGTAACCGATCAGTGTTGGTTTTGGTTATTTTCGGTTCGGTTTCGGTTTTTTTCGGTTATCAGTTTGGTATGCTCACCCCTAACGTGCCTACATGAACAAAACGTTAAGCAAATGTCAACAAACTAAACATGTCACCAACGGGTCGTTAAGTCAAACTTGGTCAAACACAGTCAAACATAGTCGAACACAACAACTTGGAGTTGTTTGAATACGCACACGGTCCGATGGACCAGCACAAACATGAACTCATACCACCTATGTGATATAGTTAGCGAATAACGGACAAACAAGCGCATCGCAAACAGAACTCAATCACAGGTGAGTTTACGACCCCTTTTCTCTTTAACTGTTTTCAAAATCCAAACTAGGGGAGAATACATGCAAAACACTTTGACAAACACTCTGATATGTTAATAGTTTTATTGAACAAACTCATAAGTGTTGCTTATCATATAAAATCCTCGCACACTCATATTGCTAATGAAACACGAGGTGAATTTAGATAATACAATTGGGTTTGACAAACACCACATGGCGCCAATATTGACCGGAGGTCAACACGTGTGTAACTTCAATCCAACATGCCATTGTTTTTACGATAGACATGGCGGAGGCAAGAACAAACAATCTAGTCTCGGTAGTGACGCAACTGACACTTAGGGCTTAGGCTTTGGGCCCGACAAACTTAATAAACAGTATACATATGAACAAACTGCTTGCTTTACTTTTGAACTAACCATGTGGACTCACCAACTTTATGCTCATACACTTTAGCATGTTTTTCTCAGGTAATCATAACACTTAAGGCATAAGATTACACCTAAGGAGCCACCTGGAGAGTCTTGCATGAATTTTAAACATTTTGGAACAATTCTATGTTAATTGTTATGATGTGTGAACAATTTTTAAAAATCTATTAAAAATTTATTATTTCGTTTTGTGTCTTTGCTTGGATTAGAGTTTCTAGATTGTATAGTAGGGCTGTCCAAAATGCACGTCGCTCGCTTGAAAAAAAAAAACTCATTCGAATTTCTCTCGGTTTTAAGCGAGTCGAGCATGCTCTGTTTGGTTTCTAAACGAGCCGAACAAGAGCCAAGGTAACTAGGTAAGCTCGATCTTCGCTTGTGACAATGGGCACGAAATTCAATTTCCCTCTCACTTAATTTAATAAATCAAGTCATATACATTTTATTCTTTTTCTCACAACACATGTTTTGACCAAAACTTGTACGCTTAAGAATTATTTCCCTTCCTTGAATTACATCTCAATTAAACAAACTAACTTCTAATGAAATAATTATTGAAAATTGAATTACATCTCTATTAAAACAAGCTAACTTCCAATGAAATAAATATTGAAAATCACATGTATCACCATATTTTTCTCCTTATGCTTTTCTCCCTGGTTATATCCTAGCTAGGAAAATTAGCTTCCAAAGAAAGGAGCTGTTGGAACTTAATTGTTACCAACCCTCCCCCATCAGCTACCACCTTTCGAAAACCAACAAAACCGGTTAGCTTAGCCGGATCATGGGACCATAGTTACCCTGAAAGCTTTAAGTAGTCAAAAGATGATAACAAAGTTCCATCCAAGTACAAGATTTAGCTTTCCCATGCACCAAACTCTTTCCCTAGTCACCACCCTCCCCTCTCCTACACCCTCACATCGATCTTCAACCAGCCCTACCCTTTTCTTCTCCCCTCCGAACGACGGCTCCCAATGACAAGGAAGTTTTCCCAAGACACCCACTATACCTAGTAGTGTCATAACCTTAAACCTAGTAGCCTAAATCTATCCATCAAACGTCAAAGTACTAAGAGTCCCTAACCCACACCATCCCCTATTCTTGCAGCCTACTCGATAGCCCCTGAACCTCACCCAAAAGGACCAAAACCCCTCCTCTTCACCTGTAAAATAGGACCCATGGGCAAGGGAGAACTTCACCCCTACATCACTAGCTCAAAACTTTTTGGAGTTCTCCCAAATCTCCACCCAACGAGACCAACATTTGGCAGCCACCATTGTACTCCCTCGTCTTAAGAAACAGGGGTTGCGACCCAACCACCCCAACACATCCCAACCAAACCTCTTTGGCCACCCCCTCTACCCATGACCGTTGGCTTTACCACCCCAGCCTCGGCAGAACCTTTACTTAACCATCATACCACCCAGTAACGGGTCACTTGTGAGGAAACGACCGCTTGAAGTAGCTCTCGACCAAGTTATATAAAGTTATGATTTTAATAACTCTCGTGAACAACTAAAAAAGAATATAAAATGCATGCATGAGCTTGATTATAAAGGCTAATAACGAGTATATATCTTACATCGCCTACAAGCATTCACGAATACGTAAACTTGTGATAAACTTAAAATAAGCTTACCAAAGATACAAGGATTAAACAAAGTTTACTTCAAAATTGTTATGAAGAGGATGACCCAAAAATAACAATGAAATGAAAGATAGAAAATTGAGTTTGGTAAGTAGGGTGTATACAAAGTATTAAAAGGCATTATAACATGTCTAAAGACATGCATGCATACGTGAATATAAGTTAATGGGAACAAGTGCTCATGTGTATAATAACATAAAATATTACTGGTAAAATATAAAGAAAAAGGAACATAAGTGTCGAGGGTCATAAGGTTTGCCATCATATACAAAGAGAAACGAGGTAACATAAGGGCTTATGTGTAAATGAAGAGAATTAGACGTGTCCTTTTTTAAAAAAAAAAACTATAAAAACAAATAAAAAAAATCTTAAATTACAAGGAATTATGAGGCGATTCTATACTCGAAACTTTGATCAAGACCAATTGTAGGCCAAGGGATGCTTTAACATCCTAAGCCCTAAACCACATACGTTTGGTGAATTAAGCTTGGGAAGGACCTTGTAACATCAAACGATGAGTAAATAACTTCTCCATAACAAACCTTGACTTACAAAAACAAACACGTCTGCTTCTAAAATGAATAAAGTACCCTCTAGTGATTGCTATAAAACTTTTATACTTGTGTTGATAAGATAATCATATAATAGTGTACCAACAAAATCATATTGATGATTACCGAGTTACAAAAACCATAACGCTCACACGAGGCCTTGATATTGTAAGGACTACGTAGTAACATCGCTTCCCAGCTTCCAGCATCAAGATTCAATACTTAAAAGCGAGTTCACAACCTTTTTTATACTATATTTTGTGTTACAAAACACGGGTGAAAAGCATGATATAATAACTACTTTCTTTACTATGCTATACATGTTCATGGATTGTTCATACGTGAGTCGGATTGTAGATTGCATGAGATATTTGGTATAGTAATACTAAGACCCATCCTAATTACACAACCATTAACTCATGGGTTTGAGTCAATGGATAGATGTTGGATAGTACTATTCGAGTTGACACCCCCGTTCATTCCTATGTTGGACTTGCTAGCTACATTCGCCACAATGACGTTGTCTTCTTAATGAATGAATATTTCCACTTACATATTACAAGACTTAGGTGAGTCTATTGACCAGAAATAGTCACGGATGTTCAGTCGTAGGCTTGGTTGTTGACTCATGTAGATTGCTTTCTATCATACTTATGATTGACATGTTATACAATAGCATAGCATTATAGGATGTTTATCCTACAAAAAAAACCTTTATTGAATCTTCAAAACTTGTGATCTCACCAATTTCTAGTTGATCATTTTCTCATGTTTCAAGGAACTCAAAAACATGCAAGCATGCAGGCACAACTTTTGATTACAATAGAAGATTATTATTATTATTATAGCCTTTGTTTATGGGCCATATTTTGAAATCTTCAAATTTGTAATGACTATTAGACAATTGGATGTAACTTTTGGATACAATATTTTTGTAATGCATGCATTAGTAACGTGTTGGTGTGGGTGTGTGCGTGGGCGCGCCTCCAATTCGCACGGATCCATCCTAAATCCTTATCCTTAGCTTCTAGAGCAAGGTACCTCCAATTCGCACGAATCCTTTTGAACCTGTATATACCCCGAGGAAGTTGGAAGTAGGTCTTACGGTTACATCGGCCCACCCTTTCCCCCTACCTTGATGATTTGCCTCTGACCAACATCCATAACCGAGCGTACCTAAGTTTATGCAATGCTAGCTAAGAGGTACAATCTATCTTACAGCAACACACATAAAAATTCTTTCAGTAAAAATCCTTTTAAAAGAGCTCGGATACATCCCCAAAACAATTAAGTAACAAGGAGAGGTCAAGACTCACCTGAGTTATTTGACCGGTTCGTAAATCCTGAAGTAGTAGGTTCACCAAGTCCTTGTGAGTAAGACTAATCGCGCACATACAAATCTAGTTTATAATAAACATTTTGAGTTAACACGCGAGTTTAGAAAGTGGTCTCACGACCTAATCTTGAATCCTTAATCTTGACTCTTAAAACATATTACCAAAATTAGTAATTTGATAACAGGCGTAATTATAACCGGAGATGCTTCTATTCGTTTTCAAGGTTTAAAAGAACGGAATTGCGCCTCGAGGCGTTTTCCTTCTGCCTCACGAGGCGTACGCCTCAAGGCGAAACGAGGCGGAAGTAAATAGATAAATTTTTTTATAATATATATGTCAAAAAAAATACTAAACATCAATTATAGAACTTTTATAACTGATTTCAGCATCAAATTCAATAAACATAAAAAGGACAAAGTCTATAAAACACAAAAATACATCTCACTTAAAAAGCCAATGCTTATGTTTTTATTTAGAAATAGTTTGAATAAGATAGTATTGAAAATTGATAATCAAAATATCAAATAAAAAGTACACTCCTTGGCTCCTTGCTTCCTACAGTGTACTATTTAGAAAAAACCCTAAAATCGTGAAACTGGGAAAACAAGAGACGAAGTGTGGACTGCGAATAGTGGAACACTGAAGCCAATCAGTAGGGAGTTGGAACGCGTCACCTGCTCCACCTGAATTCGGGAAAAGGAAATGACCTTCGTCTGAAAATCGACGTTCTTCTTGAATGCTATCGCCGCAATTGAACGTGTTCGCCTGAAATCACCTAGTCGTCTTCACCGCTGAACAAGACCGTTTGTCTGAAATCAGTGTCTATTCGTCTGTAGAGGCAATTCCGTCGACCATTTCGCGATTTTACACAATTAGGTAAGCGATTCGTTAACAGACGCCTCTAATTACATCACCGCCTCAAGCCAATTTATGCTACCTCATCCCAATGAGGCGTACGTTTCTTAAAAGGTTATGAGGCGCCGCCTCAAAAACGAATTTCTCCCGTTTCGCCTTGAGACGCGCCTCAAGGCGAAGCCTCACACCGTTTTTTTAAACCATGTTCGTTTTAGAATACTTGTTTTTTAAGTATAATTTTATCCTTTCAAATCATTTCTAAAAAAGTCCCTTCAATCATTTGTAAATCCTTTTATTTCTTAAACACACACACACACACACACACATATATATATATATATATATATATATATATATATATATTATTGCTCATAACAGAGAGGATCTTGACTAGTTAAACATGATTAATCAAACCAATAATCAATTTATGATGATTAACCAAAGTAATGGTTTAAAGAAAAAGTCTAGATTTTTGGCAGCTTGACTTTTAAAAGTCAAACTTGCAATAAAACTTCATATTTATAGCTTACATACCATCTTTGGCCAAATGACTAAATGCCAACATTTTATATTAAAAACTTTTATAAACACTTTTGAACATAATCCACCTATGCTCATTTTTAAAAATACTTCTAGGTTTAATTTAGTTAAAAATACCCATTTTGCTCTCGTATAACTTAGTATACCAACAACCATTATGGTTTGTATCAATTTGCCATTAAAATAGCAAATGTTGGTCGTTTTCTAAGTGCACAAATTATTGTCAAGCTCACAAGTCAAAAGTTTAATCTCCAAAAATCAAGTCAAGTTTCTCAATCTTTGACTTTTCATGACTTATACCCAATGTTTTCAGAACCGGACCGGACGTCGAACCGGACGCCTTAGTGGTTACTGGTCGGACCGGTCGGACCGGTTGGACCGGATTCAAGAACCGGAATAATTTTGAAAAATATTTAATGTTTTTAAAAATCAAATAAGTTTGTTTAATTATATGTTAGTTTAAATAAAAATGTTTTTTCTTCTTGAAATCTTGTCCCACATAGGTGAGATAACAAATAAAGAGATTTCTCACTTCTCTATATAAAAGAACAAGGAGAAGCACAAGTTTGTATGGAAAAAGTTGTCCCACATTGATGAGATAACAAATAAAGGGGTTCCCACCTCTCTATAAAAAGAAGAAAGAGGAGTACAAATTTGTATGAAAATAGTATCTCACATTGGTGAGATAATAAAGGAAGAGGTTCCTCACCTCTCTATAAAAAAAAAGAGAAGTAGTTCTTTTTACAAAATCCGGCCCGATCATTTTTTTGGGTCCGGTCCGACCGCTAAACCGTCTTGGCCAGGCGGTTCCTCAATAGGCGGTTCTTCTAACTATTGTGGGCCGGTTGTGCCCAGTCCGACCGGTCGGGCCGGCCGGTACGGTCGCGAAAACACTGCTTTACTTGTAATCTCTGATCTCTTCACAATACACAGTCAAATTTAGTTAGACTTGTTTTTCTTGAGGTTACCTATAATAAACCTCAACCTCTTAAAACCCTAAAAAAAATAATCTTACTTGCAATCACCGAAATCAACATTGATATATTCTTTAAACAATAGATACTAACCTTGATGCTTATCACTTCCAATTTCGTCCTTAATCTCATGATTATGTGATTTTAAGCTTCAATTTAGTCTCATGAACAACCCTATACAAAAAGAGTATTATTGGGCTTATCTTAATCTAAAGAACCCAAATGTGATACATGAGAGAGCTAGAATACATTCTGATTCCTTGATTTCTTCCGATCGCCACCTACGTGCCGCTGTTTTTCCCCTTTTCTTTTCTGCCGAATGCCTGCTGCAACTTCTGTTTTTTTTTTTATGAAATTTCGTTGCACATAAATGGGCCTTTTGAGCCCATATATATTTGCTACATAATTGCTGTAGTTAACGTAAAGCCTTCACCCTTTTTTACTCTAAAACCACATGGCCCAGATATGTAATTTACTCTAATTTTATATTTTTATAATTAAATTATTATATTATTTTTATATTTATCAAAACATCGCATGCGTTAAATAAACATTGGAAATTAACATTTCGATTCTTAACAAGTGATAAAAACTAATAGTTAAACTTTTTATGCTTTCATATTATAATAATTTATAATTTATGAACTTTATTTTTCTTTTGGATTTGTATGTGGTTAAACTTATTGTTTTGGATTTGTGTGTGGTTGAACTTATTTTATATTGATACCGAGCCAAACCAAAACATGCTGAGCCGCTCGGTTTTAAAATGAGCCAAACTTTAGACATTTAGTCATTGGGTTTCATAAATTACCTATATGATCTCAAACTTTAGACATTTGTAACACATTTAGTCCTTAGGTCACAAAATTACCCTCACATAACTGACTAAATTACCCTCCTCAAAGTTAGAGACATTAAAGCAAAATCAAAATACCACAAGAACCAACTGTGTAATTACTAGAATTAGTTATATGATTTCATAAATGCATAATCTTATAAACTTTAATTAAACATTTAAATAAATGTATGATAGTTGATTGATTCATTGTTAAATTGTTATTCCAAAGTTTGTTAGACTATGTGTAATGGGAGGTTTGACCGCTTGACACGCATATGACACGTAAGAGGACTGGTGATTAAATTATCATCATCATCGTACTCAGTATATCCCATCATTAGCAAAGCTAATATAAAGTCTGAGGATGGTAAGATATAGACAGCCTTACCTCTATCTCTACCTCGTAGAAATAGAGATGATGCTTCCAATGAGACCCCGGCTCATTATGCCTGATAACCGACCAACCCAATGCTATTAATGTTATTTTCACAAAAAATAAGTAAAATAACGTTAAAATTAGTGCAATTTTACTTTTGTCACTCGATGGCCGACACATATATACATTATATGCGCACATTGTAAACAAGGCCTAGGACTGTTGATTAAATGTGAATAGAAAATGTTTGTAGTACTAAGTTGTAGTTTGTGAAAATATGAAAGGTGACGTGAGTACTTTTTATTAGTTTATAAAAAAATCATCAAGCCAATGAATCAATGATCACGGTCACCCACACTGGGTTGTAATGTTAGAGGGCTTGATAGAAGCATGATCTAGAGGTATCATACCTGAGAAATGTTTTCATAACCGTATCAGGTATTGAACTAGACGTCTTACTAGTCATCGATCGGAGCGAATTCAAGAACCGAATAACATAACACATAGCTAAAAAATACGAAAAAAAAATATAAAATTATAAACATATTTAAACAAACATGATTAATATTTAAACAAACATTATCATGTTACAAAAATACAAAATACAGGATTTATTTAATGTTTTATGGTTTGAATTTTAATAAAAAATAAATAAAGAATTCGGTCTGATCGTACAACAGGATCCAGCGGCTCAACCGACCGGTTCGTTACGTTCGTATGATTATTTTCGGGTGTTGTTATTCTCACACCCACTTTTTTTAAAAATACACCCCTGAGACGGCCCGTAATGCCCATTACGGCCCGTCTCAGCCCTCGGTCAAACATTCGCTCCTGACAACCTGTGCCAATGATTGGGATCAAGACGGGCCGTAATGGCCAAGACGGCCCGTCTCATTCATCGTACAGACATTCACTGCAACCTAGTACAATGATTTGACAGCAAGACGACCCGTAATGGCCATTACGGCCCGTCTTGCTTTTTCAATTCTGACAGAAGGACATTGATTTGACCCAGTACGGGCCGTAAAGGCCATTACGGGCCGTAAAGGCCATTACGGGCCGTCTTGAACATTTTCAAATTTGTATATAAGCATGAATCGTTTCAAACGAACGCGTAACTTTCGAATTCAAATATATTTCACGATAATTCATATCTGTAACGATGTCGTTTTGGGACGGGAGTTTTTTCAACTATTCCGTGCCAGATTTGAACGAAGAGCCTCCTGTCGTGTATTCATACGGCACGATAGATCTGAATGCTGAACCTAACGCTGATGTCGGTTTTGACAGTCAAGCATCGTATGGGTTCGTGTATGACGACTGTAAACAAAGTTACACGGAGGAGGGTTATGAAGAAAAGCCGGGGGCTTCAAACGTTAACTGGGAAACTGTAACATCAAGTACCAGATCGTCCGGCAAGTCCGTACGGTACGTGTACACTCACTCTATACTATGTGTATATACAAGTACATGAACAGTGAATGTGTTATCATAATTCAAAATACAATACACAGTTGTACGTATTTTTGTGTAAACTTAAATACAGTAAGTACAACATACATTTGAAACAATAGTTGTGTGTATTTAAGTGAAAACTTAAGTACAGTTAACACAACGAATCACAAGAAACAACAGTGTTCAAGTAAACAACGAAAACGTATCGGTTGCGATCTGATGTCCACAGATAACAGGAATCAGATGGCCGACGAATCAGTTCAAAAACAATGTGAAACATGGAGTTTAGTTGAGTCCGACAGTGAGGAAACACAAAACAAACACAATTGCAGTGTTACTTCGAAATAATAAACTGGCAGCGTGTTTGCGTGAGTGACGATTCACACAAACATATCTGTGAGTTTAGAGTTCTGAAATAATGACTGAAAAGTAGAAAACAAAAGTCAGAAAGCAAAACCATCGTCGTATTCGTTCGGGTGACGATTCGAACGAATTACGCGCGAGGGTGACGCGATCTGACGAAACAAAAACGAAAACTCGATACGATACGATTTTAAATTAATAAAACAAAATAAATAACGTTTTACAATTTTGAAACTCATCAAAATATTAAATTAAATTCTTTTATGTATTCCATTTAAATTACGTGTAATTTTCCGGAAACGTAACGAAAACGCGAACCGAACAACCGGAACGAACCCGAACACCACGCGGGATATATAAACCCTAAATGAGAGAGTTTTCTCATTTTGCATCTTCTCCTTCTCTCTCTAACCCTCATTTCCGGCCACCACCACACACCACCAAGCACCACCTTCTCTCATCCATATCTCCCTCATTTCTCATCCGATTTGAGTGATTCTTTCGCCCACGCGTAGCCCTCGACGTTCTCTACATGAAAGTACAACGGATCTAAGCCAAACTCCACTGAAATCCAAGGTAAACAGCTGTGAAAGTAGCGAAAAATAGGGTTTTCACCCTCTTGTGTGAACTCCAACTTTAGCCGGTTCTACACCTAGTTTCTTCGACCCTTGAACCTCGAAACCCAGTCATAACATTCACCAACAACTGAACCATCATGGATCTTAGCTAAGGAAACCGGTTCGAGTCACCCTAGCGGACCTGGTCGCCAGCTCGTCGAATGGCCACATTCGGCCGAAAGGAGGACCCATTCGACCACTTAACACCTTCATTCGACCGTGCAAGTTCATACCTAACACCTTCATTCGTGACTTTTCATTCGGCGAACCAGGCTATTCGTGGATAGCCATTCGATGGGTTTGGTCGACAGTCTCTTCATTCGAACAAAAGGTGTCATTCGGAGCTCACCCATTCGCCGACCATCCTGTTCATTCGGCTGATTCCATGCTCTTCGACCTAGAATCTACTCGGCCACCCATTTCATCAACACATCTACAGATGGGAAACCCTAGACGACCCAGTACACGAAACCAGTAAACCACCTTGGTCCAAAAGACTACACAGGTGGCCCATGTCGCTTGTGGTTTGGCTTAGGAAACTATCTAGGCCATTTATACGATCCAGGGTTATGAGTTGGCCCAGAACTTCTGTTTTGGCCCAACAACCAAATGGTGCAGCCCACACTTACTGTTGTAGCCCCATTTACTTTCACTCGGCCCAACAGATTCATAACATGCCCAATGTCACTCCTTTGGCCCACATATGTCTCCTAGGCCCAACAACCCAATAACCTGGCCCAACACAGGCCCAAGCTCTATTTCAGTTCAACTTGACCCAAAATGAGTTATTTTGATCATAAAACCTGTTTGAAATGAAGTTGGCCCTTGGATACAATTTACACATACATAATTGGGCCACAATTTCCTTGAATTGGGCCCACAAGAGTTCCGGCCCAAATTGATCCAGGCCCATGTTGGCCCAACACTTATTGTGCTCAGGACCTGAGAGAAATCCCTTGGGGCCCATCTATTTTGGCCCATGGCTCACAAAATGTGATTCAAGGCCACCATTTTGACCAAAAGCCCAAATTCAAGGCCCATTATTGTTTCAGCCATTCTAATCCAGGCCCAACTTGGCCCATGAACTCTTTTGACAAAGGCCTGAGACAAAACCCATGGGGCCCATCAAAATCTACCCGAGGCCCACAGAAATTGAATTAAGGCCCACTTTTAGGCCTTTGTCCTCCTTTTTTTGAGCCACTTTGTCATTATCTTGGACAACCACCTATTTTTGGCCCAACCATGGTTCCTACAGTTCATTCTAACCTTTGGCCCGACAAATCTTGCCTGGGCCACTTCGGGCCCAACAGTTTCTCATCGTGGCCCAATGGAGGTCACAAGGTCACCTATTCATTAGGTTTCTTAGCAATTGACCAAGCTTTCGTATTTCCACACTGTATATCACTGATTCACATGTTCCAAAATTGTCTAACACTCTTGGTGGTTCAAGAACAGACCAAGGCCCATAGGTTTGGGCCTAGGGCCCAACAAATGACCTAGAGGCCCAACATAGGACTTGGTCACATAGTTCGGTCTACACATCACTTCGAATCTTCGGGTTTAACATATTTCATAAGATCAAAGTGTACAAGTACAAGAATGAGTCAAAGTCAAAGATTTCAAGATAATAACTTATAAGGTTTTTAACTTAAAACCTACATAAGAGACCGAACGGTGATCATGACCAAGTCTTACGCGCGAAAGCCAACTTAGGGCTAACACCTACACATATACACACACAAAAGCCTATTAAGCTTATACTTACAAATTACAACAAATCAATACAGGATTGTGAACACAACGAATACAAACGAGAGCGCGTGCATTCTCATATAGGTCAAGTCAAACCCCAGTACTACAAGGTGAGTTCATATGCCCCTTTTCTTTAATCTTTACCGATTTTAAACTATCGGGGCTGAGAAACATGCTTTACTTTTATTTATTTAAAAGTTTTGCTTACATATGGTTAATACTTTGATTATTTGATATTAAATTGCTTATTATCATAAATCATTGTATGCATGCTTGTTTGAATTCAAGAATACAGGAAAGATAAGATGATGATGATATTTTTAATATCATAACTCATCGATACAATAGAATAACTTAGTAGTAAGTTTACTCTTACAACACTTAGTTATTCTTACAAGAAATGATATTGTAACAATTACAAGGAAACATGATGATATGATTACAAGAGCAAAACACAAGAATGATATAAAGATAATATATCTTTATTACATCATTCGATACAAGAATTAAGTGAGTGTAATAAGACTAGTTCTTATAACACTTAACTTTATAATTCAACACATATTACAAGAATAACAAGTAGCATGGAATGATAATCATGATAACATAATTTCATGATAACAACATCATTCACTCAATTAATTAACATAACTTAATAAGACTAGTTCTTATTTAACTTTGTTAATATCACGGGGAACATATTACAATGTGAACAAGAGTACAAGTGAATACAATTACAATTAATTACATTTGACCTGTTTGCATTATATCACTTCAATCATGTGCCAATTTGTTCAAGTGATCATGTAAGTCCCTTAAATTCGCTAACCAGTTAGTTTGACGTGACTAAACCGACGATAGCATAGTGGTACCATAGGTTTGACAAACCTCTAGCTTGTAGGGCTAGTATGTTGATCGTAACAATTCATTGGCCGGTAACGTATGACCGGTGACAGGGCGACCTCAAGTCAGGTTCTGGTAAGCGACACATGGTGATATTAATCTACAGTGATAAGTAATTAATCCAGCGAAAACCCTATTGACTAGTAGGTTGAGAAGGTGATCTGCTCTCATGTTACACTACTAGTAATAGATTTCGTTGAGGACAATAGACATACAAAGTGGTAGAGATAAATCGGATGCATTGAATTCTGATTACGTGAGGATTTCAATGGATTCCTTTTAGGCTCTATGCACTATGGTTCGAGAACAAGTTGCAAGGGGTTAACTCACACTCTTAATATTTACTAGAGTATCATCAGTTAACCCACCTCAAGTATAGAATAATTCAAGGACAAGATTATATTAATCTAAAATTCCTTAATACATCGAGGGTTATCAATACTTCGGTTTGATAATTAAAACCCATTCCGTATATTATTCTATAATCAATACAATAACTGAATACATATCAAATACGATGAATAAGCGGGGAAATGGATATCTTTAGTTGTATCGCAAGTGGTGTGGAACTTGACTGAGTATGTGGTGGGATAGCGTCTGGGCTTGACCCTTTCAGGATTCCCTATATATAAGCATACTTAATCAGGTGATACACTACTTGTACATATAACTAAGGAAAGGCCATTGGGTGGTACAGATGAAACAAGTGTTACAAGCAGCAACTATGACATTGTGGATGTGTGCATGATCAATTCAATGGTTTTCAATTTACTTACTTATGAACTCACCAACCTAGTGTTGACTTTGTTTAAATGCATGTTTTCTCAGATGACGGACATGTGTAGATACAAATGTGCAAGTGTTAAGCTAGTGGACTTATAGAAGACCTAGCTTACTTTTGATTGCATACTTTTGGATGACAAACAGTGAATCACTTTTGTATATCTTGTACAGTTCAAGATATAAACTCATTGATTCTTTTTGATGAGAGTTACTTAGTTAAATTATGATGTACAATGTAATTTAACTTTGTAATTCTATCTCATGTCATGATTAGCATTTCTCATTTATATCTCATGTGCTATGTAAACAGTCTGATCAATTGATTATCACTCCAAGATATCGCGCCCCAGGAACCTTCCGCCCGACGGGAAAACCCGATCCGTTCCCGCCGGTCCGGGGTGTGACAGATTGGTATCAGAGCCATGGTTATAGAGAAATATAGGTCATATTACATAAATGGTTTGGCCTAGACTATAACCTAGGGACCCTCATGTAGATATTATCTGACATAAGATCTTATTTGCATATGCTTTCTGCATCTGATCACTGCACTAACCGATTTTCTTTCGGTTATGATCAGAATGCCGCCCAGGAAGCAACCGACCACGCAGACTTCAGCACCACACTCCTCGACACCAACACCACCTGACTCTCCTCCACATTCACCACCACCTCCACCTCCTCCTCCTCCTCCACACTCTCCACCACCAGGCTCAAGCAATGTTCAGATGATAGATCCTGCTACTATCGCATTAGCAACCCTGCTGAGTACTCAACTGACCAGCCAGCTGAAAGATGTCATCCCATAGATGATAAACAAGATTCAAGGCCACGGCAACGTTTCTGGCCACACTACAGGAGAGGCTAGTGGAACCACTAGTCATACTTCGGAATACTCCTACAAGTCTTTTGTAGGATGTAAACCCCCAAGTTTCACAGGAGCCGAAGGAGCTGTTGGACTGATCCAATGGCTAGAAAAGATGGAGAACACTCTGGACATTAGCAACTGTCCAGAACACCATAAAGTTCGCTATGCAGCTGGTTCATTCAGCAAGCGAGCACTGACATGGTGGAATGCTCAGATTCGAGCAAAGGGAAGAGATGAGGCGATGGCAATGCCGTGGGCAGAATTTAAGCTTCTTCTGAGGAACGAGTTCTGTCCGAAACACGAACTGCAACTGCTGGAGACTGAACTCTCGAACCATGTAATGAAGGGAGCTGATCATATGACCTTCACTACTCGCTATCATGAGTTGGTAGCTTTGGTGCCAGAAATGGTACCAACATTGGAAAAGCTGATTGACCGTTATGTGGCGGGATTACCTTCTTGCATCCAAAGTATCGTGTTGGCTGCTTATCCTGCTACTTTGGAGGCTGCTATCTCCCTCTCGGCTAAACTTACCAAGGTGATGGTAAAGTCTGGAGTTTTGAAGAATGAGGCTGAAACAGCCAAAGCTGGAACTTCCAAGAAGTCGGATAAACGTCCGGCTAAGAAACAAAAAGTGGCAAGGAACTTTGCTGCCACTACTCAAGCCCCAATGCTTAATCAGCCACCACCACTACAAGTCAGGAAGCCCTACACTGGCACTGCACCTTTGTGCAACACTTGCCAGTACCATCATGCGCCAAACTCTCAGTGCATGCAATGCACAAACTGTGGAAAGTTTGGCCACTGGGCAAACCGCTGCAGGAGCACGGGAGCTCCAAACAGAAACAACAATGCAGCCACTACTGCTGCTGCTACTGATCGCAGGTCTTGCTACAACTGTGGTGAACCTGGTCACTTCTCTAGGGATTGCCCCAAGAGAAACCAACAAAGGGCTCAAGCACCAAGAGGACGAGCCTTTCAAATAGGAGCTGCTGCAGCTAGACAGGACCCGAACGTCATTACGGGTACATTCCTTCTATCTGATTTCTATGCCTCTATATTATTTGATACTGGTGCGGATCAGAGTTTTATCTCATCCGATTTTGCTAGCCATCTTAATCATGTTGAGGAATCATTAGACTCCCCTTATACTATTGAGATAGCTAATGGCAAACAGATTTCAGTTGACACAGTACTTAGAAATTGTCCACTAACACTTGGTGATCATACATTTTCCATCGACTTGATACTGATGGAGCTGGGCAGTTTCGACATCATCATTGGAATGGATTGGCTAACTCGTAACCGAGTTGAGTTCATCTGTTCCGATAAACTACTACGTATTCCTATGGAAAACAATGAAGTCTTGGAGATTCGGGGAGACCAAGCGAAACGCAGTGTCAAGATAATTTCGTGTATGAAGGCTCGCAAGTGTTTACGGAAACAATGTGTTGCATTCCTAGCTCACGTGATTCAGAAAGACAAGAAAGAAATCAAGATTCAAGATGTACCGATTGTGAGAGATTTTACAGAAGTGTTTCCGGATGACTTACCGGGACTGCCACCCGAGAGAGTGGTGCAGTTCCGCATCGATTTGATTCCGGGAGCAACTCCTGTAGCCAAGTCTCCCTACAGACTCGCACCATCGGAGATGCAAGAGTTGTCAAACCAGTTGCAAGAACTTCTCGATAAAGGATTCATCCGACCGAGCTTTTCCCCGTGGGGAGCTCCGGTTCTTTTTGTCAAAAAGAAGGATGGAACTTTCAGAATGTGCATTGACTATCGAGAACTCAACAAACTCACCATCAAGAATCGATACCCGTTACCGAGGATTGATGATTTGTTTGATCAGTTACAGGGAGCACAGTACTTTTCAAAGATAGACCTGAGATCAGGATATCATCAGCTCCGGATTCAAGAGGAAGACATACCGAAGACGGCCTTTCGTACTCGATATGGTCATTACGAATTCATGGTGATGCCATTCGGATTGACGAACGCACCGGCTGTGTTCATGGACTTGATGAACCGGGTGTGCAAGCCGTATCTAGATCAGTTTGTTATCGTCTTTATTGATGATATACTGATTTATTCGAAGAACAAGAAGGAACACGAACAACACCTCAAGACAGTTTTAGAGCTTCTGAAAGAAGAACGACTCTATGCCAAATTCTCCAAGTGTGAATTTTGGTTGAGAGAAGTTCAGTTTTTGGGTCACGTGATTAACAGTGATGGTATTCACGTGGATCCTGCCAAGATAGTAGCAATCAAGAACTGGGATGTGCCTACAACACCGACAGAGATCCGATCATTCTTGGGATTGGCAGGTTATTACAGGAGATTCATTTCGAATTTTTCTAAGATAGCCTTGCCTCTCACTAAGCTCACACAGAAGTCTGAACCTTTTGTGTGGACTCACAAACAAGAAGAGGCATTCCAGACATTGAAACAAAGATTGTGCAATGCTCCAATTTTAACACTCCCAGAAGGCAATGATGACTTTGTGGTTTATTGTGATGCTTCCCATCAGGGACTCGGATGTGTTTTGATGCAACGAGACAAAGTCATTGCTTATGCCTCACGACAGCTGAAGATACATGAGAAGAATTACACGACACACGATCTTGAACTGGGAGCTGTTGTATTTGCATTAAAGATTTGGAGACACTACCTTTATGGTACCAAATGCACTATCTTCACAGATCACAAGAGTTTACAGCACATATTTGATCAGAAGGAGCTTAACATGAGACAAAGACGTTGGGTTGAGCTCCTGAACGATTACGATTGTGTGATCAAATACCATCCGGGCAAAGCAAATGTCGTTGCAGATGCTTTGAGTCGGAAGGAAAGAGTCAAACCTTTACGCGTTCGTGTTATGGGAATGACTGTGCAAACCAGTTTGAGAGATCGCATTTTACAAGCACAACAGGAAGCAGTGGCAAGAAACAACCTGAAACGCGAGCTCGATTGTGGAGCCGAGAAACATTTCGAGACAAGACAAGACGGAGTTATTTACTATCTGGATCGTGTTTGGATCCCGGCAGTAGATGAACTTCAAATACTCATTCTTGACGAGGCACACAAGTCACGTTACTCAGTTCATCCTGGTGCCGATAAGATGTACCAAGATCTTAGGTCATTTTATTGGTGGCCGGGTATGAAGAAAGACATTGCCATTTATGTTGGCAAATGTATCACATGTGCCAAAGTCAAAGCTGAACACCAGAAACCTTCGGGTTTGCTGGAACAACCAGAGATACCTCAATGGAAGTGGGAACAAATAGCTATGGATTTCATTACCAAGCTACCCCGCACTTCCAGCGGACACGATTCGATTTGGGTTATCATTGATAGATTAACCAAGTCCGCACACTTCTTGCCGATCAAAGAAACGTACAAGATGGAGAAACTAGCGAGACTATACATCGATGAAATAGTAGTAAGGCACGGTGTGCCGTTGTCTATTATTTCAGACCGGGACAGTCGATTTACTTCGCGGTTCTGGCAATCATTGCAACAATCCTTAGGGACAAGTGTTAACTTGAGCACCGCTTATCATCCACAAACGGATGGACAAAGCGAACGCACCATTCAAACCCTAGAGGATATGTTGAGAACATGCATCCTAGACTTCGGTGGAAGTTGGGACACACACTTACCTCTCATTGAGTTCTCCTACAACAATAGCTACCACAGCAGCATTGGATGTGCTCCTTTTGAAGCACTTTATGGTAGAAAATGTCGGTCTCCAATTTGTTGGACCGAAGTAGGAGACAACAGAATCACTGGGCCTGAGCTTATTCAAGAAACTACTGATAAGATTGCCCAGATACAACAACGATTACAAGCAACACGTAGCCGCCAAAAGAGTTACGCAGACAAACGGCGCAAGCCTTTGGAATTTGATGTGGGTGACCGGGTTATGTTGAAAGTGTCCCCATGGAAAGGCGTAGTTCGGTTTGGGGCTAAAGGCAAGCTAGCACCTCGGTATGTCGGACCGTTTGAGATTACTCAACGCATAGGTCCTGTGGCATACAGACTCAGACTCCCTGATGAGCTCAGTGGAGTACACGATGTGTTTCATGTATCAAATCTCAAGAGGTGTCTAGCAGATGAAACATTGGTCATACCGTTGGAAGAGATACAAATAGACGAGCAATTACACTTCATTGAAGAACCTGTAGAGGTTATGGAACGTGAAGTCAAGAGACTGAAACGAAGCCGTATTCCTATTGTAAAGGTTCGATGGAACTCCAAGCGTGGACCAGAGTTTACCTGGGAACGCGAGGACAACATGAAAGCAAAGTATCCCCACCTGTTCGAGAATTAGAGCCCGACTTTGATGCTTAAATTTCGGGACGAAATTTCTTTAACAAGGGGAGACTGTAACATCAAGTACCAGATCGTCCGGCAAGTCCGTACGGTACGTGTACACTCACTCTATACTATGTGTATATACAAGTACATGAACAGTGAATGTGTTATCATAATTCAAAATACAATACACAGTTGTACGTATTTTTGTGTAAACTTAAATACAGTAAGTACAACATACATTTGAAACAATAGTTGTGTGTATTTAAGTGAAAACTTAAGTACAGTTAACACAACGAATCACAAGAAACAACAGTGTTCAAGTAAACAACGAAAACGTATCGGTTGCGATCTGATGTCCACAGATAACAGGAATCAGATGGCCGACGAATCAGTTCAAAAACAATGTGAAACATGGAGTTTAGTTGAGTCCGACAGTGAGGAAACACAAAACAAACACAATTGCAGTGTTACTTCGGAATAATAAACTGGCAGCGTGTTTGCGTGAGTGACGATTCACACAAACATATCTGTGAGTTTAGAGTTCTGAAATAATGACTGAAAAGTAGAAAACAAAAGTCAGAAAGCAAAACCATCGTCGTATTCGTTCGGGTGACGATTCGAACGAATTACGCGCGAGGGTGACGCGATCTGACGAAACAAAAACGAAAACTCGATACGATACGATTTTAAATTAATAAAACAAAATAAATAACGTTTTACAATTTTGAAACTCATCAAAATATTAAATTAAATTCTTTTATGTATTCCATTTAAATTACGTGTAATTTTCCGGAAACGTAACGAAAACGCGAACCGAACAACCGGAACGAACCCGAACACCACGCGGGATATATAAACCCTAAATGAGAGAGTTTTCTCATTTTGCATCTTCTCCTTCTCTCTCTAACCCTCATTTCCGGCCACCACCACACACCACCAAGCACCACCTTCTCTCATCCATATCTCCCTCATTTCTCATCCGATTTGAGTGATTCTTTCGCCCACGCGTAGCCCTCGACGTTCTCTACATGAAAGTACAACGGATCTAAGCCAAACTCCACTGAAATCCAAGGTAAACAGCTGTGAAAGTAGCGAAAAATAGGGTTTTCACCCTCTTGTGTGAACTCCAACTTTAGCCGGTTCTACACCTAGTTTCTTCGACCCTTGAACCTCGAAACCCAGTCATAACATTCACCAACAACTGAACCATCATGGATCTTAGCTAAGGAAACCGGTTCGAGTCACCCTAGCGGACCTGGTCGCCAGCTCGTCGAATGGCCACATTCGGCCGAAAGGAGGACCCATTCGACCACTTAACACCTTCATTCGACCGTGCAAGTTCATACCTAACACCTTCATTCGTGACTTTTCATTCGGCGAACCAGGCTATTCGTGGATAGCCATTCGATGGGTTTGGTCGACAGTCTCTTCATTCGAACAAAAGGTGTCATTCGGAGCTCACCCATTCGCCGACCATCCTGTTCATTCGGCTGATTCCATGCTCTTCGACCTAGAATCTACTCGGCCACCCATTTCATCAACACATCTACAGATGGGAAACCCTAGACGACCCAGTACACGAAACCAGTAAACCACCTTGGTCCAAAAGACTACACAGGTGGCCCATGTCGCTTGTGGTTTGGCTTAGGAAACTATCTAGGCCATTTATACGATCCAGGGTTATGAGTTGGCCCAGAACTTCTGTTTTGGCCCAACAACCAAATGGTGCAGCCCACACTTACTGTTGTAGCCCCATTTACTTTCACTCGGCCCAACAGATTCATAACATGCCCAATGTCACTCCTTTGGCCCACATATGTCTCCTAGGCCCAACAACCCAATAACCTGGCCCAACACAGGCCCAAGCTCTATTTCAGTTCAACTTGACCCAAAATGAGTTATTTTGATCATAAAACCTGTTTGAAATGAAGTTGGCCCTTGGATACAATTTACACATACATAATTGGGCCACAATTTCCTTGAATTGGGCCCACAAGAGTTCCGGCCCAAATTGATCCAGGCCCATGTTGGCCCAACACTTATTGTGCTCAGGACCTGAGAGAAATCCCTTGGGGCCCATCTATTTTGGCCCATGGCTCACAAAATGTGATTCAAGGCCACCATTTTGACCAAAAGCCCAAATTCAAGGCCCATTATTGTTTCAGCCATTCTAATCCAGGCCCAACTTGGCCCATGAACTCTTTTGACAAAGGCCTGAGACAAAACCCATGGGGCCCATCAAAATCTACCCGAGGCCCACAGAAATTGAATTAAGGCCCACTTTTAGGCCTTTGTCCTCCTTTTTTTGAGCCACTTTGTCATTATCTTGGACAACCACCTATTTTTGGCCCAACCATGGTTCCTACAGTTCATTCTAACCTTTGGCCCGACAAATCTTGCCTGGGCCACTTCGGGCCCAACAGTTTCTCATCGTGGCCCAATGGAGGTCACAAGGTCACCTATTCATTAGGTTTCTTAGCAATTGACCAAGCTTTCGTATTTCCACACTGTATATCACTGATTCACATGTTCCAAAATTGTCTAACACTCTTGGTGGTTCAAGAACAGACCAAGGCCCATAGGTTTGGGCCTAGGGCCCAACAAATGACCTAGAGGCCCAACATAGGACTTGGTCACATAGTTCGGTCTACACATCACTTCGAATCTTCGGGTTTAACATATTTCATAAGATCAAAGTGTACAAGTACAAGAATGAGTCAAAGTCAAAGATTTCAAGATAATAACTTATAAGGTTTTTAACTTAAAACCTACATAAGAGACCGAACGGTGATCATGACCAAGTCTTACGCGCGAAAGCCAACTTAGGGCTAACACCTACACATATACACACACAAAAGCCTATTAAGCTTATACTTACAAATTACAACAAATCAATACAGGATTGTGAACACAACGAATACAAACGAGAGCGCGTGCATTCTCATATAGGTCAAGTCAAACCCCAGTACTACAAGGTGAGTTCATATGCCCCTTTTCTTTAATCTTTACCGATTTTAAACTATCGGGGCTGAGAAACATGCTTTACTTTTATTTATTTAAAAGTTTTGCTTACATATGGTTAATACTTTGATTATTTGATATTAAATTGCTTATTATCATAAATCATTGTATGCATGCTTGTTTGAATTCAAGAATACAGGAAAGATAAGATGATGATGATATTTTTAATATCATAACTCATCGATACAATAGAATAACTTAGTAGTAAGTTTACTCTTACAACACTTAGTTATTCTTACAAGAAATGATATTGTAACAATTACAAGGAAACATGATGATATGATTACAAGAGCAAAACACAAGAATGATATAAAGATAATATATCTTTATTACATCATTCGATACAAGAATTAAGTGAGTGTAATAAGACTAGTTCTTATAACACTTAACTTTATAATTCAACACATATTACAAGAATAACAAGTAGCATGGAATGATAATCATGATAACATAATTTCATGATAACAACATCATTCACTCAATTAATTAACATAACTTAATAAGACTAGTTCTTATTTAACTTTGTTAATATCACGGGGAACATATTACAATGTGAACAAGAGTACAAGTGAATACAATTACAATTAATTACATTTGACCTGTTTGCATTATATCACTTCAATCATGTGCCAATTTGTTCAAGTGATCATGTAAGTCCCTTAAATTCGCTAACCAGTTAGTTTGACGTGACTAAACCGACGATAGCATAGTGGTACCATAGGTTTGACAAACCTCTAGCTTGTAGGGCTAGTATGTTGATCGTAACAATTCATTGGCCGGTAACGTATGACCGGTGACAGGGCGACCTCAAGTCAGGTTCTGGTAAGCGACACATGGTGATATTAATCTACAGTGATAAGTATTAATCCAGCGAAAACCCTATTGACTAGTAGGTTGAGAAGGTGATCTGCTCTCATGTTACACTACTAGTAATAGATTTCGTTGAGGACAATAGACATACAAAGTGGTAGAGATAAATCGGATGCATTGAATTCTGATTACGTGAGGATTTCAATGGATTCCTTTTAGGCTCTATGCACTATGGTTCGAGAACAAGTTGCAAGGGGTTAACTCACACTCTTAATATTTACTAGAGTATCATCAGTTAACCCACCTCAAGTATAGAATAATTCAAGGACAAGATTATATTAATCTAAAATTCCTTAATACATCGAGGGTTATCAATACTTCGGTTTGATAATTAAAACCCATTCCGTATATTATTCTATAATCAATACAATAACTGAATACATATCAAATACGATGAATAAGCGGGGAAATGGATATCTTTAGTTGTATCGCAAGTGGTGTGGAACTTGACTGAGTATGTGGTGGGATAGCGTCTGGGCTTGACCCTTTCAGGATTCCCTATATATAAGCATACTTAATCAGGTGATACACTACTTGTACATATAACTAAGGAAAGGCCATTGGGTGGTACAGATGAAACAAGTGTTACAAGCAGCAACTATGACATTGTGGATGTGTGCATGATCAATTCAATGGTTTTCAATTTACTTACTTATGAACTCACCAACCTAGTGTTGACTTTGTTTAAATGCATGTTTTCTCAGATGACGGACAGGTGTAGATACAAATGTGCAAGTGTTAAGCTAGTGGACTTATAGAAGACCTAGCTTACTTTTGATTGCATACTTTTGGATGACAAACAGTGAATCACTTTTGTATATCTTGTACAGTTCAAGATATAAACTCATTGATTCTTTTTGATGAGAGTTACTTAGTTAAATTATGATGTACAATGTAATTTAACTTTGTAATTCTTTTCAAACCATTTTTCCTTTGTGGACATCTGCTAATAGTTTGCCGCGACATAACGTCGTATCAGTAATTCATCTTGGCCAACATTTCGAAAAATGAACAAGACGGGCCGTTTTGGCCATTACGGGCCGTCTTGGCCATTCAAAATTTGAATCAGTTAACAACAAGACGGGCCGTCATGCCCATTACGGGCCGTCTTGTTCAACAAATGAAGAAGGTGACCTTTGGCCTGGTATGGCCAAGACGGGTCGTCATGCCCATTACGGGCCGTCTTGGCCATACCAGCCTAGTTTTGGCCTGGTATGGCCAAGACGGGCCGTCATGACCATTACGGGCCGTCTTGGCCATACCAGCCTAGTTTTGGCCTGGTATGGCCAAGACGGGCCGTCATGACCATTACGGGCCGTCTTGGCCATACCAGCCTAGTTTTGGCCTGGTATGGCCAAGACGGGCCGTCATGACCATTACGGGCCGTCTTGGCCATACCAGCCTAGTTTTGGCCTGGTATGGCCAAGACGGGCCGTCATGGCCATACCAGCCTAGTTTTGGCCTGGTATGGCCAAGACGGGCCGTCATGCCCATTACGGGCCGTCTTGGCCAGAAATTTTTTTTAACGTTATCTCGTTTTTCGGTTTTTTCAGCTTATACATTTATTACTGAGATGGACGCCGAGATGCTACAGCAGGAGCAGGTTGCCCAGCAGGGGCCGCCGTTAGATCCCGAGTCGCTTGCGCTATCGCAACACGCGTGGCTCCAGTTCGAGGAGCATTCAGCGATGTTTATGAGGTGCCGTCGGATCCTACGGATGAGCGTGCCGACGCCCCGTTGTATAGATTGGGGTCTTCTGGCTGATGCCGGGGAGGCGGTTCGTGCGAGAGCCATCCTCGGCGAGGACACGCCGTGGACTCGCTTGTTCGATCTCGCGGACCTGCCCACCTACCGGTTGATCACTGTGGAGTTTCTATCCACATTTAGATACCGAGCTCACCAGGCCGCAGTTCGGGAGGCGGATGACGAGGAGCTTCCTCCGGATATCGAGTTCTCTTTATGCGGCCAGCACTTCGAGATGTCGATCGAGCGGTTCGCAGTGTACTTAGGCATCTATTACGAGCCGGAGACCGTTCGTGACGACTTCGCACAGGCCCCCACGCAGGGGGAGGAGGGAGTTATGAGGGCCTGGTGGTCCCAGGTATCTGATACGCCCTTCACCGGCCCCCGGGTACGGGCCTCGGCGATCAGAGATCCACTGATCCGTTACATCCACCGCTGCATCGTGACGACCATCTCAGGTCGCGGTCAGAGCCAGGAGTGGGTGACGACGACAGATCTGTTTTATCTGCACTCACTCATTGCTGGCAGGCCGTGCAACCTGGCACGGTGTTTTGCGTTGTACTACGCCTCCTTCTACCACCGACAGGAGCGCGGTACATTGTGGGGTGGCGCCTTTATCACCCACTTAGCCCGCAGCAGAGGCATGGTTGACATGCTTGAGGATCTGCCGGCGATCGAGCCTCGTAAGCTCGATCGGCGGACGGTCCTCAGCATGAAACTTGCCGCCGAGATCCCGGGTCTGGGATTGCGGTTTATTGGGCTGGACGGCCGCCCGTTTCAGCCGGCCCAGGTCATTGTATTGCCAGACCAGCAGCAGCAGCAGGGCGGTGGCCCGATGCCGGAGCCCGAGCCGATTCGGGAGGAGCCGGTTCTGTCACCGCCGTCGCGCGAGGAGGAGCCTCCGCAGCATCCACCGCACGTTTACAGTGCGGTACGCCTGACCGAGCCACTCGAGGCGTTGTTGCACCAGATTGCCGCCCGGTGCGACGAGATGGCCCAACGGATGGCACGCATCGAGCGACGGCTCGATCGGTATGACGATTTGGTCCAGTGGACAGTCGCGTCAGAGCATGCGCGACGGGACGGGACACAGCTTCCACCGTTCCCGGAGCCACGCGTCTACGCAAACGACGGATCACACGCTGGACCATCCGGATCGTAGTTCATTTTGTATTTTTGTATTTTGTTTCCTTGTATATAAAACCGTACAGTGTATATACGTATATTTCTTTCTGCATTTGTATTGTTTCTGTTTGTGTTGTTTAATATTTGCGCGAAAAACTTTATATTGTTTAAATTATTTTAATTATTTTTCAATTCAAACTAGAAAATGAAATATTTAGTTAAAACGATATTATGACGTTTAATTAACGTAATAGCCGTGTATCGTTCAAATAACTTACATAATAAATGTATATCGTTAAAAATTAAATTTAAATACGTAAATTAAGTTTAAATAAAATAAATAACACATATCGTTCAAATAATTCACGTATTAAACGTACAATCTTAAAAAATATTTAAATACGTAAATTATGTGTAAATAAAATAAATTAACTCTAGACGGCCCGTAATGGCCAGTACGGGCCGTACCAACATAAAAAAACTGGTTGACACCCAAAATGGCTTGGAAAAATAAGCTTGGGGCCAAAACGGGCCGTAATGGCCATTACGGCCCGTCCCACAGAATGTTTCACTGATTCCAAGGAATTATGTGGAATGTTTGTCTGTACTCAATATCGGGCCGTAATGGCCATTACGGCCCGTATTAACCCGCAGGGGTGTAAAAATATAAAAGTGGGGTGTCCAAATAAAACAGGCCTTATTTTCAGTCGGCCTCTCCTCCGATTAATGGTTCGAACGGCCGGTATGATTTGGTTTTAAATCATTGCACCTGAGTGGCTGAGTCCCCCTCATCAAGTTACAAGCTATAAATACAACCAGGCCCCTCACCCTCTAAATTGCTTGGTTTCAAAATGCCGTTATCCACTTTCCCAATGGCATTCAGCTTAGCAACGGCAGCTCCTGTTCTTCAACATCAACAGGTAAATCGAAGCTAATTCCATAAAGAAATCGCTTCAGTTTACTTTCCAATTCCATAAAAATCCTCAAAATCAAGTGATTTCATCTCTTGTTTCATTCATTCTAGGGCATTTGATATGCTAGTTTTTATTTTTTTAAATTGTTCGTAATTTGGTGCATGTTTGATGATTAAACTCAACTTTAGAACCCTAGCTTACTGGTGAAATTGAATTTGAATTTCGGAAGACTGAGAAGAGTAATGGTAAACAAGACTGGTAGAAATGTTGAATTTGCTGTTAGGTCAGTTTCTTCTGGAGATACCGTTGGTTCTTCAGTTCAATTTGATGTTCCGTTTCCTGGTGATTACGAAGAGCTTCTTGATCAGGTTAGATTCGAACAAAAGTGTTTAGTATTTTTAGGGTTTTCTTACTTTTCTAACAGTTGATCAAGCATCATGAGCCGAGGCCCGAGGGTCTCACTGGAAGCCTCTCTACCCCTACAGGGTAGGGGTAAGGCTGTCTACATCTCACCCTCCTCAGACCCTGCCTTAGCATGCTAATGGCGGGATATACTGAGTACGTTGATTGATTGATTACTTTTCTAATAGTTGGAAAAGTTTATAATCACACAGACAGATTGAGGGATAAAAAGAGTTCATACAAGCTTAAAGATTGTGTTTTGTAGTATCTTTCAAGTACTATATATAAAAAAATTAAAAATAAATAAAGACAAAAAAAGATCTAGATACATTTAAAGAAGCTTTATGTACAGCTAAAAGAGAGTGACTCTAATTACAAACCAGGTAAAAGTAGTCTATACACAAGATATAAGCTTATGATACAGTATTTTAAAGCAAATCAACAAAAAGTGGATATATAAATAGAAAAATACTTGACTAAATTGTTCGAATACTGGTCAAATGCATAATGAGCTGTATCACGCATCAGACCACATCAGTTTCCTCACATGCGCATTATGGAATCACATTACAGCGATGCATTTTTATCAGCACATCATGTGCATCACACGACTAATGCGCACATTTTTAAACTAAGCTATGAAGGAAAATTGATTATGTTACTAGATAGTTCACAAAGTTACAAAGCATGACGTTACTTACAAGTTACAAGGGCTGTCATGTTTTTGGTGGGTCAACGAAAAATTCAAAATTCAAAGCAGCTCCAAAGGACTAAAAATTATTGCCCTAATAACTTGATAATGAAGTGCTAATTTCATGTGATTTATCAATTACGTGAAAATAAATGCGGAGTATGTTGATAGTTCTCTCACACTGTGAGATAATTTTAACATTTGTGTATCAGTATGAGAAATATTAAATTGTTAAACTTGGCAAGTTTTTTTTTCAATAATTTTTTACATACAAATGTACCAACAATGAAATGAATTTAAGTTCATATCATGCTCCTATGATCCAATAAAAGGACCATCTTTGTTTATTAAGTTTGCACCAAGTTATTTTATTAAAATATAAAGAATCGTGTTTACGCCCCGTTAGCGGTGCGCACATATAATGTATATATGTGTCGACAGCTCTTGAGGGGCAAAAGTAAAATTGCATTAATTTTAACGTTATTTTACTTATTCAGTGAAAATAACGTTAAAATCGTTTCGGACGGTTGATCAAGCATCATGAGCCGAGGGTCTCACTGGAAGCAGCCTCTCTACCCCTACGGGGTAGGGGTAAGGCTGTCTACATCTCACCCTCCTCAGACCCTGCCTTAGCATGCTAATGGCGGGATATACTGAGTATGTTGATTGATTGATTGATTGATATAAAGAATCGTGTTTGTTGAGGATTAAATTGGTCATTACATTAAATTTAACAGATACCCTCTAGTAGCTTTAAGGATAAATGCCAATTCAACCTGCTTATCTGTTGATAATATTTAGCCTTACAGAGTTAGAACAAGTTGAATTATATTCTGTGTCCCTTTATTTATCTCTACTCATTTTCTGGAATTTCTTTGTTTCTTAATTTTGCAATTAACAGGCAACAGAAGCAACTCAGGCAGCTTTGAAGGATGGATTACAGTTGATGGTGAGTTAATTCAATACCCTTTCTTATTTATGAATGGAAGATGCAAAATTACATGTCTACAATTCCTATAGAGTTTGTACTCCACAACTTTCAACCACAGGAGATTGAGTTTCCAACTGCTGGGCTGGGATCCGTGCCAGGTTTTTTCCTGCTAAACATTTCGCTTTTCCCCACACTCCCACCCTCTTTTTTTCTTTCTTTCTTTCTTTCTTTCTTTCTTTCTTTCTTTCTTTCTTTCTATTTATAGGTCATTTTATGTCTTCAAATCATTTAGTTCTCTCATCTAGTGAACTTTTATTGTTCTAGGTGATGGTGAAGGTGGTATTGAAATGACTGGGAGTATGCAATTGATTCGTGAATTTTGTGATCTCCTCATAGTACCAGAAAAGGCTACACGAACCAGAATAGTATGTGAATATACAACTCTATCCATAGTTCCAATATATATCCTTGTTATTTATGCTCTGCTTTAGGAAGTCAATTATTCTTATATTATCAACAATTTCCCCCTAATCAGGACATCCTACATAATTTATATCACCTAGAATGTTGTTTCTTGTAACGTATTGTAATGCTATTTGGCGAATGAATGGTAGAAGTTAATTACAAAAGTGTAAGTGACTTTTAATGTGGGATAATTACAATTTTTGTTTAAATTATCTTGCGACTTTTCAATTTAGAAGTAGGAATGTATAGAATTTTTTTTTTTAATTTGGATTTTTTCTAACTTGTATCATGGTTTTTGGGTGTTCCGTAAATGACATGTATGGAAGGGACACGTGGTACATCACTTTCGTAAATAGGGTTTGCAGAAGTCCTTTAGCTTGCTGCATGCAGGGTCGGCTCAACTGATTTGTGGGCCATAGGCGGAATTAAAATCTATGGCCCTTAATCCCTTCAAGAACCTACATTCTGACCCTTCATCTCTTTGGTTCAATTTGTTCCCTTGCCAGCTTAGGCAACCCTTTGTAGCTTCGTTCTCCTATACCACATGTCCAAGTGGAACTTGTTTGATCCATATTATAAGTAAGAGTTTTCTTTTAGTTTTCAGTCTTTCCCCTCTGCCGATCGAATAACCTGTAACGAGACTCAAAAAATTAAGCTTAACATCATATCATAGTGGCTCAAAACTCGTTTTAAAATGAGGCCCCAAAAAATATGGGGCCCTAGGCTGTTGCCTAATTTTATAAAATAGGGAGCCAGCAGTGGTCACATGTCCACTTCCGTAGATACTATTTATGGAACTCCCAAAAACTTAAACACGTTCCATTCTTACCCAAAAATCAATTTACATGTGCAAAATTCATCATGAAAAAAATTGGAATTTATATTTCATTTGTAATTATGGTTATGTTCTACATCTAAAAGTCAAATGGTTAAAATTAAAACAATTAACTAGAAATAAGATGGTAATAACTGCAATGTTAACCTTGCATAAAAATTGAGCTTTGTATCTTTCAAGGTCCTTGTTGTGTGGAATGTTGAAGGAATCTACATTTATCTACCCGTCATAGATATATGCTTTTTTTAGTAGCAGATCTATTCTTCTACCATAAGTTAAAAACTGAAGCATCAACACTTGCAGTTTTTCCCAGAGGCTAATGAAGTTCAATTCGCTAGAAAATCAGCATTCGGAGGTTCTTCTTTCAAGTTGGATTATTTAACAAAACCCTCATTCTTTCAAGATTTTGGCTTTGTTGAAAACGTTAAAATGGTTGACCGTGTTAAGGAAGAAGATGAGTTGTTCATAGTTGGGTACCCTTATTTTAATGTCAATGGTATTCACTGGCTCTTTCTTTTTCTTTCAGATTTAAATGCATCAGATTATTTGATTCACTTTAACTGTGGAAAATAGAGATGCTTGTAGTTGAAGAGCTTTATAGGGAAGCAGTGGCAGCCACAGCTAGGCAAATGATTATATTTAACGGTGAACTTGATCGTATCAGATCTGGATGTATCCTTTCTTACATAGAGATGATCTTCATTGTTTAATAGGATATGCAATAAATGTATAAGAATAGAAAATAAAACCTTGTTAATGGGTTGATTTTGGTATGTTAAATGTCTAATGGGTCAAAAGGGTAGAACATCATGCACAGTGCATTTTTGATTCCTTAAAACTCATAACCATTCTATTTGAAAATTAGTTTAATACTAAAATAGTATTATCTTTGAAATGGTGTTTCACACTAGTTTGTAAAAATGAAATGTTCTGGACAAATAACATTTCTGGTCAATCAAGCTACCAGTTCTTTCACCAAAAAGTGCCTATTATCCTTCCTACCCCACCTGCCCAATTTTCCACCTATTGTAAGCTATAATGGCTTATAACATTCATTCTTTCTTTGAAACTATTAGTATTTTCTAGCATTTTTACAAATGTGTTGGTTAATTTGCAATGAAAAGCTAGTACAATGTCCAAAAGTAGACTAACAAGTGTGTTTCTTTATAATGATCATGTTTAAGGCAACTTCTAGCTGATCACTGGTTACCATATTTACTAAGGCAGACTCCTTACCTGCCATTTGTCCCTAATCCTGTTATATTTCCTTTCTATAATTCACACACATATACATAATGTATAGGACTATCTTTTTTTATGTGTATGTGCAAATTCATATTCGTTAAGGATCTTATACGAGTGTAAGTTTTCATCATGTTAAATATGTATTTATAGCTTAACACAAACTTACACTTGTTTTAAATTCTTAACGCATGTGAATTTGCATATACACATAAAAGAAGAGAGTCTTGTACATGCATAATAAATGTCATAAAAAATTCCAAAGAGTTGTTGTTGGCAAACCTTACCTGATATGTGTGTGTGTGTGTGTGTGTTTTGACTATTTGAGAAATGGATTTCGGTAAACTTGATTGTCCTTTAGTTAAAAATTAGATTATCCATCGTTCTTTTATCCAAAACTTTCTGCACTTTCAAAGACATTGTTTCCCAAAATGGAGACCGTTTATTACATCCATAATTTCAAAGGTCGCAATGGTGGAACCCTTTTCAGGTTTGTCGCTAATGCTCTTCCTCATCTCTTGGCTACTACAAAAATGTATCAATTATCTTGTAGTACTAGTTATAGAATGCTAATTATGAGTGGCAAGACAATGGGGTTGGCTCAGTTGTGTAATGGTTCAAAACGGTTAGGCCAGAGCAGGTTCACCAGCTATATTTGATTGCATGGCAGTAACAGGTGGTGGTATAGAAACTGTACACTTCTGCCCATTTCAGTTATACTTTCTTTTTCTTCAACCCATTATGCCTAGTGAGAAATATACACATGACCTATTTTGACCCCAACAAATTATACTAGAGACTGAAAGTTTATTGTTTGGGTTCATGTTGCCATGTATCATGCATTATTTCTTCATATTACAATAATTAGCTTTTTAACCATCATACAATCATTCTAATAAAAATAAATCAAATAGGCTGCATTTTGCATTAACCAATTGTTTTGGACAAGAAAAGATACAAGTACAATGATGTTGTTTGAACTTTGTTTGTGGGTATGATGCATTATATATCTATTGTTTTGTCCTGTTTATCAACAATTAACAATGATTAACTTGCAACAAAGATCATGTTTGATGGTTAAATATGTTCTTTAATCCTTCAAACTATGTTTATGATGCATTTTATGTAATCTGTCCTCTGATATAATTCACTCCTTGCTGTTGTCCCTCCAAAATTTTGAAATCCAATAAAGGTGTTACCCTGGGCCCTGGAAGGTGCTAAGAAGAATGGGAAGTAGATATGTGTGTGTGCATCAACAAGAAGAGATGCCATCCTTAAAGGAGGTTGCTTTGGATATTCTTCCCTCAGCTTAAAGTTCTATCTGGTAGGTAATTTGCATATATGAAACTCTTAATCTATATAGTTGGTAAAATTAGCGGGTTGGGTAATAAGAGATTAATTTTTATGGGTCAAAACGGGACGGTTAGGGTTTAACCGAAACACTTTATGTCAAAAACTTTTATATTCTTATAAACAGTTATCGCATCAAAGTTTGATCATAAAATGACAATTATTTCAACAATAACTAAGTGCATGTTTGAGATTCCATTTGAAATCAACTTTTTAATTTATTAACTTGATGAAGAAGTTAGTAAGTTAAAAAGATGTTTGGTAATTTAAAAAACACTTTTGGTTTTAACTTTTTGAGTAGTCTTAAAAAGTCATTTTTAAGAAACTACTTTTGGTGGCTTTTATAAGTGCTTTTTAACTTTTTGTAAGAACTTACATATCCAAACAACTTATTGACTTATTGACTTTTCATACACAAAAGCTAATCCAAACATATTTTTAAAAACCTTATTTTTAAAAAGTCATAAGTTAATAAGCACTTTTGACAAAAAGTCTTTTTAAACTTAATAAGCAATCCCTAAGTTTTTTTAAATAAAATAACTTAGGAGTAAATACACAGACTTTCAACCTGTTTGACCCGTTCCACACATTTTAGGCATATTCTTGATTATATCCTTTTGATTCATGATAGGAACTGATTTGGGCAGGTGTGCAAGACTAAGGGGGCAAGAGAGTAATTAGTGAAACTCAAGGGGTTAAATTAGTAATCTTTATGTATTACTATCGTTAATTATTGTTATGTTTTATATTGTTTCTGTGTGTCCAATACAATGTATAACAACATTGTCTATTAGTATTTTCATTTATGCAAAATGGTATTTATCCGAAGGAACTATTTATTGGAAAACAATTGCTTATTAATCAATTAAAAAAATAGATACTTATTTGTAGAAAATAATCATAAATTAGAATCAGATGAATTGAAAGTCGTGGATCACACTTTCATATCAAACAATTTGGTGGTTCACACCGCACAAATTTTTGATCGAATAAGATTCAATTTGCAATTCAAGAATAAGTATGAATTCGAGGGCAATTTCAGGCGAACCAGTGTTTTTGATCGAATGCAAATTTTCGACCCCAGTCCTTGGACCCCGCTCTTTTCGGGGACGCTGTCCCAAGATCCCCGTCAACCTTTGAATCATAAAACCTTAAACAAATGTGCATCTCGTACCTAACTTGTTTAATGAAATTTATGGGTATATGTAACATTATCTTGAACAAAAAACGTTCCAAGTTCGAAGTACTTGATAGAATTATTAGGGCTGAATCCCTTGACCTCCTTCTCATTAACATGTCAATATATATAAGTTACATATTTACAAATGACATCCCTATTTTATACAAAAGTGTCTAATATGATATATAGTCTAATATACCCCCTCAGTCTAAGGAGGAGGTTCACGAATGCTTAGACTGGATCTGAAGTCTTCAAACAAGACTCTAGGTAGACCTTTGGTGAATATGTCTGCCAATTGGTATCGAGAAGGAACATGGAGAATCCGAAAGTGACCCATCTTGACTTTATCGCGAACAAAATGAATATCGATTTCAATATGTTTAGTTCGTTGATGTTGAATGGGGTTGCCAGACATGTAAATTGCACTCACATTGTCACAGTATACTAGGGAGGCACGTGTGGTAGGGTACCCAAGTTCGAGAAGCAGATTGCGAATCCAACAGGATTCGGCAATGACATTGGCAACACCACGGTACTCAGCTTCTGCGCTGGATCGGGAAATGGTAGTCTGACGTTTAGAAGACCAGGATAGGAGGTTGTCACCTAAAAATACACAGTAGCCAGAGGTAGAACGACGAGTGTCAGGGCATCCTGCCCAATCAGCATCAGTGTAGGCCACAAGGGAGGAAATGGGACTAGGACGTAAAGAAAGACCCATGGTAAGTGTTCCTTTGATGTAGCGCAGTATCCTCTTGAGAGCATTTAAGTGAGATGAACGGGGTGCATGCATGTGCATGCACACTTGTTGCACGACATATGAGATATCAGGACGAGTGAAGGTTAGATACTGAAGAGCTCCTGCTAAGCTGCGATAGTGAGTGGGATCAGAAATTAAATCACCATCAGCAGATCCGAGCTTACCTGCCGTGTCAACTGGGGTGTGGACTGGGTTACAATCACTCATGTTTGCCCTAGTCAAAATATCGCGTGCATACTGGGATTGGGATAAGAATAAACCATGTACATCCCGTGTGACCGAGACACCAAGAAAGTAGCTGAGAGGGCCAAGGTCTTTCATGGCAAACTCTGAAGACAAGAGTCCCATAAAATGATGGCGTACTGCGGCTGAAGAGGTGGTGAGGATGATATCATCAACATATAGCAACAGATAAGCTGTATCGTTACCATGTTTGTTGTGACAATCCGACTTTTCAAGTTAACCTTGTTAACCTTCGTAGGCCCAATAAGACCAATGAAGGCCCAACAAGCTCAACAAGGCTAATGAAGGCCCAGTAAAGTCAAGGAAGACCCAACAAGACAAATCAGGTCCACTGAAGTCTATGTAGGCCCAACAGAGCCAAGGTAGGTCCAATAGGCCAAAGGGAAGGCCCAGTAAGGCCCAATAAGGCCCAGGGAGGCCCAATGAGATCTAGGAAGGCCCAGTAAGGTTAAGATAGGCCCAATGAGTTTAAAATAGGCCCAATGGTATTTACAAGGCCTAATTGGGTTAACCTAGCCCAATAATGTCCCAATTGGCTCAATTAGTGTCAAATTGGGAATTTGGTTTAGTTTTGTTAGCCGAAAAATTAAGGAAATTATAGGAGACTAAACTTTAAAGGTTTAGAATTAAACAAAATGGGTTTAGAAACATTAAAACATAAGTATCACAATTGTGATTACATAAAATTGGGAATTTTGACCTTTGAAAGTCAAAATTTAGCCAAAATGATTGGGGATTCGAAAATTCACCTTAAATCGGTTACAAGTAAGTGAATAAATCATCAAATTAATAGGCAATGATGATGATTAAATGATATTGTCAGTTATTGGAAGCTAAAAGTCTCGGATTAAAACTCCCATTATGTGTACAAGTGTAACCGTCAATGTTATGTATACAAGTTATACAATTCGATTTAGATCACCCCAATTACACTAACAGAACTCATCATCGGCTCCATTAGAACCTTTTGCACACAGCAATTCGAAGAAACAAGCGGGGGAGAAGAGAATTCGATCAAGCATTGGCCGAAGAACACCCAATAGTACATTAACATCAATTCGAAGTAAATTCAGGTAATTCTTGACTCCTACAACATCTAAACATGCCGATTAAGAATATCTTTAACCCAATTTCATCTAAGGATTTCGGATTATAAGGGTTCGATTTCTAGGGTCATAGTTGGAGTTGTTTTGGGGGATTCGTAGTAATCGTGAACTAGAATAAAATTAGATAATACTGGTAGTTTCGTGATGTTATATGGAACGAAATGCCTAAGTCAATTTAATCAAACAGCAACGAATTATAAGAGTTTGATTCTAGGGTTCTTCGATCTTGAGGATTTGGGGATTTCGATTTAAATGGCTTTTAGAATCAAATTAAGTGGTATCATTAGTTTCAGAGTGTTTCGATTTAGGATATTCCTAAATCAATTTCGAGTTTTAACACTGAAATGGATGATTTCGGGTTCTAGGTTGTGCTATCATAAACGGATTAGAGATTTCAATACAGTTGAGGTGTAGAATCGAATTAATTTATACTCTCAGCTTCGAAATCACTTTTACAATGAGGATCATATGTCAATTGTAGCAAATGAGGTTCGAACCGAGGTTCAAATGGAGTTAGATGCTTCGGCTATAGGTGGACAAAGGGAATCCGATCAGGGTGGGTTTAAAAGAATTAAATCTGGTTATCAGTTGCGATACCCTAGCGGGCGAGTTGGTAGATCATGTGGGTTGTGATCCGGAGGTCGCGGGTTCGAGCCGGGGGGTGGCCGGGTTTTGGAAAAAAAATACCATTTTTTAGTATTTTTGATATAACTTTCCCATACGAACTCCGTTTTAATCCGTTCGAGTTGCGTTGGAACCGTAACGGGAATACGAACGTATTAGAATAACAAAATCTATATTTTAGTCCAAAAACGAAATCGCGTTTAATTACGTTTAATTAAATAAAATCAAATATGATTTTATTTAAACGATTTCAATGGCACGCGTACTTTCGTATGCACATTTTTAACACTCTAACATACGTATGTTGATACGTATGTGATTTCAAGCACAAAACGACAATTCGAATAACTTTAGGTTATTGTTTAAATCACAGATTCTTCATAGAGGATTTCTACGCAAGTTCACACGTATTTGATCATTCTGCTATTATCAAAGGTGCGTACACGGCCCCTTTCTTATTTTAAACTGTTTTGGGGGAGAAAACATGTGCAACAAACTATTTTTAGATACATATCACTTGCATGAGTTAGCTGTTTACATTATGTGAAAACATATCAACTTGAAAGTCCTTACACACCTCGAACCGTTTAGTTTGCTGTAATGCAAAGCGTGGTAGTTGGAAATAGATCTATTAGGTTTGACAAACCTCACCTGGTAGATGGGATCTACGCAGGTGTTTGACTGACCAAACACAATTATTACTATTGTTGTGATAGACAATAGTGGCAAGGCGAAAACATGCTATAGCATGGCAATCCGTCAGCTTCGGTGTCGAACACGTATGTAAATAGTTTATATGACTAGCTATCATGACTGTGCATGTGTGATTATGTTATCTACAATCTTGTTATTCAAACTGTTGTTTTGAACATTGTAAATGCTTAAAACCTGTGTTATGCACCAACCTTTGTGTTGACTTGATTTACATGTTTTCTCAGGACGCTAAGGCGCGCGTAAAAGATGGCATGGACTAGGAGATAGAGTCTCATGCATTATGAACATTTTGAATATTTGAATTTGAACATTTGAGTATTTTGTTTTGTAATGTTTAACTTTACAACTGTTTATGGTTTTTAAACGCTTCCGCAACTTTTTGTAAACTCTGAATGTTATGTTTTAAAGACCAACGTATGTTTTGAAATTCATATAGAGGTCTTCGCTATGTCTAATGATCTGAGATCCTGGTTTGTCACGTTCCCAAACGGTATGATTCCGTTAGTTGAAATTGGGGGTGTGACATTTGTAGATGAAAAGTGAGTGATCACAAGCACTATGATGAAACCCCAATGTAGTCACATAATCTGCAAATCGTTGATACCAAGCCCTGGGTGCTTGTTTTAAACCATAAAGGGACTTGCGTAAACGACAGACATGATGTGGGTAGTTTGGATGTCTAAAACCCATGGGTTGATGCATGTAGACTGTTTCTTCTAAGTTACCATGAAGAAAAGCATTTTTAACATCTAATTGATTTATATCCCACCCATAATATAATGCAATAGTCAAGACTGTCCGAATGGTAGCCGGTTTAACCACCGGACTAAAAGTTTCATGACAATCGACCCCAACCTGTTGTGACCGACCATCACAAACCAACCTGGCCTTGTACCTTTCCAAAGAACCATCAGATTTTAATTTGTGCTTGAAAATCCACATACATCGGATTAGATTCATATCCGGTCGACGCGGTACCAATTCCCAAGTATTATTATCAATAAGGGCTTTAAACTCATCATGCATGGCATGGGACCAAACGGGTTTGGTAAGGGCTTCGACGGGATTACGTGGTATGGGTTCAAGGGAGACGGTGGTATGGAGGTTTATGTGTGGTTTAGGTTTGGAATGACCAGTCATGCTTCGAGTGGTCATAGTACGACGAGGTGGGGGTGGAGGTGGGGGTGGTGGTGGAGGTGGTGGTGGTGGTGAGGGTGGTGGTGGTGATACCCACCTATTGTGTGTAGAAGTGTGAGTTGGTGGGCGACGAGTATAAGTTTGGAGGGGTGTATGAGCCTGTTGGGCGGGTGGTATGTTGGTTTGGGATTGGGCCGTAGGTGTGGTTGCTGTGTAGGCCGGTGGAAGGTTAGGTGGTTGGGCTTGTGGGGTGGAAGGTGTTTGATTCATTGATTGAGTAGGAGGAGTAGAGAACCAGATGGATGGGTGTGTATCAGAAGATAAGTTGGAGTGAAGAAATTCATAACTAGGAGATGGAGTGTTAGGTTTGGCAAATGGAAAAACGGTTTCGTCAAACAAAACGTGTCGAGAAATTATGATTTTAGAGGTGGAAAGTTCATAGCATTTGTACCCCCTATGATTTGAGGGGTAACCGAGAAAGACACAAGGGGAAGACCGAGGTTGAAGTTTGTTGATAGAAGCGGAGGGAAGTAGAGGGTAGCAAAGACAACCAAAGATGCGAAGATGCTCATAAGAAGGATGTTTGCGGTAAAGAAGAAAGGTAGGTGTTTGATTCCTTTTGGTTTTGGATGGAAGGATATTAAGAAGATAAGTGGCCATTTGGAGGGCATGATGCCAGAAAGTAGGGGGAAGAGAAGCATGGGTCAAAAGAGTACGAATAATATTGTTGATTGACCGAATTTTGCGTTCGGCTTTGCCATTTTGTGACGACGTGTGAGGACAAGAGAAGCGGAAAGACATGCCATTTTGTGTGAAAAAATCATGAAAAGATTTATTATTGTACTCGGTGCCATTGTCGCATTGAAAGGTTTTGATGCGACGTTCAAATTGTGTTTTGATTAAAGATTGAAAATTAAGAAAAATAGAGAAAACAGATGATTTGTTAGAGATAGGGAAGGTCCATAGATAATTCGTATAGTCATCAAGAAAAAGAATATAATAGCGGTGACCCCCGGAGCTAAGAGTTGGGGAGGTCCATAAATCACTATGCACAATATCAAATGGTAAACAAGTAGTAGACATAGAATCATAAAATGGTAATTTAACATGCTTCCCAAAAACACACGACTGACATAATTGTTTATTAGAATTATTACGAAAAGAAATAACATTCTGTTTGTTTAAAACATTAAGTAAAGAAGATCCCGGATGTCCCAAACGGTAATGCCAGAGATCTGAAGATAGAGCAGCAAAGGTGGATGGACGCGTGACTTTAGCAAGAGCTGAGTTGAGAGGGTAAAGATCCCCGGTGCTGTCACATCGTAGGATAGGAGTCCGCGTCCGATAGTCCTTCACAAGAAAACCAAAAGGATCAAATTCAATGGAGATGTTATTGTCGGTGGTTAATCGACGAACAGATAATAAGTTTTTAATGAGTTTAGGAGCATAAAGAATTTTGTTAAGTTGTAAAGGTGGAAAAGGTGGTTTAAGGGTTGTGTGGCCCGTGCCCAGAATGGGTATTTGATACCCATTACCAACAATGATGTAGTTTTGTAAGCTATTATTGAAATAATGTGAGAATGTACCTGTCAAGTTAGACATGTGTTGGGTGGCACCAGTATCTAGGTACCACTGCTGGTCTGGATTTAAGGTCATAGTATGCATAGCTTGCTCAATGTTGGTAGGAGTGTAGGAAGCTTCAGTGGCTGCATAAAACTGTGCAGGAGCAGGCCCAAGTATTCCAGATTGTGGACCCCGGTTTGAAGTGCCACGAGGAGCAGGTGTGTAGTGTGTGGGGTACGGAACCGGTGGAGTTGCCCACGGCTGTTGGGGTTGGGACCACCACGGCTGATAAGATTGATGTTGCATCCATGGAGGGGCTTGAAAACCAGGAGAGGAACCACGACCCCTACGGCCCCGGCCTCTTCCTCGGCCACCACGACCACGTCCACGGCTGATGTCGGAATAACTATGACTGTTTGAAGTATTCGAGTGTGCCTGAGGTTGAGCAATTGAGTCGGGTGTGGCTGGTGTAGCAGGTGCAGCAGAGACATGAAGAGCAGTGTCATTGGGAGGCTGTTGGGCTTGTCGAGTTTCTTCCAAAATTAGTCTGGATCGAGCATTATAAAAATCAGGTAATGGAGATGTTTGTTGTAGCATCATTCCAACTCCATCAAGTTTGCTTCCTGCTAAACCTTGGATGAGTTGTAGGACGAGTCTATTATCATCAACTGGTGCGTCGACATTAGCAAGTTGATCAGCCAAGACCTTGAGTTCCTGGCAATAAGCCGAGGCAGTAGAAAACGAAACCAACTTGGTATTTCCAAACTTGGTCTGTAGGTGAAGTGCTCTTGTAGTTTTGTTGTCATGGAAGATGTTTTCTAGGGCTTGCCAAGTCTGAGCCGCCGTGTTGTTGGGTTTCAAGATGGTATGTAGTAAATCGCTGGATATGGTACCATATATCCATTGTTTAACAATGGCATCCAACCGATTCCAAGTTGCTGGATCAGTCGCTGGAGGTGCGGTTTCTTTTTCTTTGGAAGTCGATGGTTTTGGTGTGTCAGGAAGAATGTGATGAAGAACCTGACAGGCGGTACAGTGGATCTTGAAAAGTTCAGACCACGAAGTGTATTGAGCATTGTCCATCTCCAAGGTGATGGGAATGAAGTTGCGGATGTTGGTGACGAGGGTAGCCGGATGAATCTGAGACATGGTGAAAATCGAAAAGAAGGCTGCAAGATAAGAAGGAATGAGAAGGAAGAATGTCAGAGGGAAGGTGGTAAGAGTCGCCGATCAGATTCTGTGCGCAGGGATGGTAGGGCCGGCTAGGGTAGGATCTAGGATGATACCATGATAGAATTATTAGGGCTGAATCCCTTGACCTCCTTCTCATTAACATGTCAATATATATAAGTTACAAATTTACAAATGACATCCCTATTTTATACAAAAGTGTCTAATATGATATATAGTCTAATAGTACTAATGTAAGAGTTCTTGGGTTAGAATTCAGGCCAAGACATATTTGTTGAGTCAAGATCAAGGAGTTTACCTAGCTGTTAGGTTCCTTCTGTGGTGGGCTCGGATGAATGCATTAGAGCGTCAAATCCGAGAAGATTGTTGAAATCTCGTCTCGAGTGTGATGAATACTGAAATTGGTGGACTACACAAAAAAGATGTTTTGGATTGTGATGACCTTCTTGAATCGTTTTTTAGCATTAACCAACCGAATGTCCCTCCAAAATCTCACAATCAAGATTAAATAAATTAGATATTTGAAATTTGTATTTATTGTTATATAATTCCTAGTCTTTCTCCTTATCCTACAAAATAGGATCTCAAGATATAAACATGTGTATTTATTATATTTCTAACAACAAATAAAAGCAAAATATGTTTAATCACTATTGTTTATATGGTATCATTCCGGTCACCGATCCTCCTTCACTAACCTTCTCCACCTATCCATACAGCCATAAACCATGTATGAGCGCTGTTACCGTCCATGCACTCCCCAACACTGCCGCCACTATTAGCATGTTCACCTTTCCTTTCACCCTCAAATTCACCTCCACCAACAAACTAGACCAACACTCCACACCTTGCATTTTTGTTGGCTATTCTTCCTCCCAACAAAAACCCACCCATTTGCCCCTCTTACCACTCATCCTTCCACACCCACTCACCAAGCCTCTCCCGCTCCAACACACTCCAAACCCAACTCTACCGATCTCCCACAATCTGCCAATCCTCATCAAACTCAAAAAGAAAACACCCCCAACCCCAAATATTACAACAATGACTATGTCCTCTTTCACAACTCCATCCACTCGATTCCCGAACCTTCTACAATTGCTCAAGCTCTCAAATCACAATGGCGGGTCGCAATGCAATCTGAATACGATGCCTTCACTAGAAACCACACCTGGTCTCTAGTTCTTCCCAACGAAGCACCCAACATAGTCGGTTGTAAGTGGGTTTACCATACCAAAGACAAATCCGATGGCCCAACCACCTGATTTTGTCGATCCCTCCCATCCTCATGTGTTTGTAAACTCAATAAGGTCGTTTATGGTCTTCGACAAGCCTCTCGCGCATGGTACAACGAACTCAAATCACATATCTTATATATTCACTTCAAGCCAGCCATTTCAGATCCCTCACTTTTTATTCACAAATCCTCTTCTTGCCCTATCTACCTCTTGGTATACGTTGATGACATCATCATCACCTGTCCAGTCCAAACCCTCAATCAGCCACTCATCACCTCTCTTGTAACTTGGTCTTCTCTCAAAGATCTTGGCTCTTTATCTTACTTTTTTGGAATCGAAGTAATTCCACACAAGCATGGCATTTTTCTTTCTCAAACAAAATATATTCTTGATCTCTTACACAAAGCCAATATGAGTTAATGCAAACCAACTACCGCTCCCCTGCCAACATCGGCCTCCTTCAATGACGCAACTGCGACTCCTCTACCCACTCCAACCGATTACCGAGCACTTGTCGGGTCCCTCCAATACCTAGCCTTAAATCGACTAGATGTAGCATTCTCAGTAAATTGACTCTCGCAGTTCATGCACAAACCAACCGAACACCACTATCATGCCCTCAAACGCTTATTAAGATACCTACATGGCTCCATGCACAATGGTCTTCTCTTCAAACGCAGCTGTCCACTTCAGTTGCACGCATTCACTGACGCACTGTGCAGGCGACAAGAACACTTATCGGATCACCACTTGTTACATAGTTTACTTAGGTTCTAATCCGCTATCATGGTCTAACAAACGCCAACCCACGCTTACTAGATCATCAACCGAGGCCGAATTTCATGTTGTAGCTTCCATCACCACAGAACCTCAATGGTTTATCTCTTTACTTTCTGAACTTGGCTACAAATCTACTCCTATACCTACAATTTATTGTGACAACTACTTTGCAAACCCGGTTTTTCACTCTCGAATGAAAATTTTGGCCCTTGAATTCCATTTTGTTCGAGAAAAGGTTCATGATGGCCAATTCATTTGTCATGAATTGGTTATTAACTAAGCCATGAATTGGCTTGTTAATGGACATGATGGCAACCTTTAATATGCCATGACTACATGTATAAATATAGACATTTGGTCTCTTGTTTCTTTGCTAGGTTTTGAAATCTCCACACAAATTGAGACATACACACGCATGTTTCAAAGGTTCTCAACACAAGTATATACTTTGTTGATTTCTCAACAACCTAGAAGATCGATTTTTCGTTTTAAACACTCTTGTTTCAGGTAATGTTTCGGGTTTTCGGTTTACTCCGGCAGTACATGCTGCTTTGGCTGTTATACCCTAGGAAACAGTCGGGTTCGCTTGTGTGGCTCGAAATTTGTTTTTAGGGACCTCTGTTGAACAGAAATCCTCAGCTACCGAACTCATTTTAATTCGTTTCATATAATGCTATATTTTTTATCTTTAATTTAAATTTTAGAACTTGTTTCATCTTATACTATATTTCTTTCTTGTAATTTAAATTTTATCACTTTTATGTTTCTTGTAATAATGTATTTTCATTGTGTATTTTTCTAGAATTGTAATTCGAGTAATTGAATAACAAAAGTATTTGTTTATTTTGTGAACGGTGTTCCTACACAAATAACCGGTATATATTGGAAAATAATCTCTTATTGATTGGACGTCATGGAAAAAAAACAAAATTCAAAATGATCATGTGCTTGAGGGCATTCCAGAGTTCAGTCATTGGTTTGCAGTAAAGGGGAAAAAAGGGAAAAATTACCAAAAACATCATTGTTGACCACCTTTTTACCAAAATAATCAATCAAATTCCGGGTCTAAGACGCTTCTTTAGACGCCCCTTTAGACTCCCTTTTTGTGTACTTATTTTAAACATATTGGCCCACATGTCGGTGGCTTTGTCGGGTGTGTAAGACCCCTTTTCTACCGGCGCCTAGGACGCCGCCTTAGACGCCCATTTAGACGCACCTTTTTGTACTTTTTGTAAACATATGGGCCCACATGTTGGTGGCTTTGTCGAAGTCCAAATGAGTGTCTAATACCTCTTTTCTACCGGCGTCTTAGACGCCGCTTTAGACGTCACTTTAAACGCCCATGTGGGCCCGTATGTTTACAAAAAGTACAGAAAAAGGGCGTCTAAGATGCCGGTAGAAAAGGGACCCGACAAAGCCGCCGACATGTGGGCCCGTATGTTTACAAAACGTACAGAAAAAAAGGTGTCTAAAGGGGCGTCCTAGACGCCGGAATTTAATTGATTATTTTGGTAAAAAGGTGGTCAACAATGATTAGTTTGGTAATTTTCTCAAAAGAAAATGGCTAAAAGGTGGGATTCAAACCTTCCACCTTCATTTAAAAGTCTTGAGTCTTAACCATTAAGACAAAAATACAATTGTATTATTGAATGAAATGCATAGCTATATATCTTAGGGAAAATTGCCACATTGATCAATGTTGACCACATGTTTACCAAAATGATCACACAGATTCCGGCGTCTAAGACTCCCATTTAGACGCCCATTTTGTGTACTTTTTTATAACATACGGGCCCACATGTCGGCAGCTTTGTCAGGGTGTCTAAGACTCCTTTTCTACCGGCGTCTAAGACGCCGACTTAGACGCCTTTGGACGCCCTTTTTCTGTAATTATTGTAAACATACGGGTCCACATGTCGGCGGCTTTGTCGGGGTCTCTAAATGGTGTTTAAGACCCCTTTTCTACCGGCGTCTTAAGAAGCATGTAAACGCCCGATTTAGACGCCGGCTTAAATCTCACTTGTGGCTCGGCTCGATCGGCTTGGCGGCGTCTTAAAGCTCTTAAAGAGGCGTCTTTAGACGCCCGTTCCAGAGGCGTCTTTAGACTCCAAAGCGACGACTTTAGACGCCGGTTCTGAATTGATGTGACATTTCCTGATTTGAGTGATTTGACGGATTAAAGATGTCAGAATTGGTGTCTTTTAGACTCCAAAGGGACGTCTTAGACGCCGGTTCCGGATGGATTTGACTCTCCCTGATTTGACTGATTTGACGGCTTAAAGATGTCAGAATGGGTGTCTTTTAGACTCCAAAGTGACATCTTAGACGCCGGTTCCGGATGGATTTGACTCTCCCTGATTTGACGGCTTAAAGATGTCAGAATGGGTGTCTTTTAGACTCCAAAGGGACGTCTTAGACGCCGCTTCTGGATGGATTTGACCCTCCCTGATTTGACAGCTTAAAGATGTCAGAATGTCATAATGGGTGTCTTTTAGACTTGAAAAAGACGTCTTAGACGCCGGTTTTGAATGAAGTCAGTTTTGCAAACAAAAAATATTCCTTTTGCATGTAATCGTTTCAAGGTTTTGCAGACCAATACGTCTTTTTGTTTTTGCAGAGCTGATAAAATTGGTTTGTGCGTATATCACTCTTGTGTTATTACATTTTGTGTTCATGTCTGGATGCTAAAATCGATTAAATCATCCTTTTGCATGTAATCGTAATTGTTTTGCAGGTGGGATTTCATTATTAGAAGAAGAAGGACCGGTATTAGATGGTCTTGAACGAAATTTGTTGAGAATCCAAGCAGAAGATTTCGGAGCAGGCTGCGAGTAATATTCATCACTCATTTTAAAAAAATCAAGTGTGTGTGGCCAAAATTTAGAATGAGTGGATGGGAATTTATAGGGGAAATGAGTTGGTTGGAACATTAATAATTAACTAATTAAAATAACTAAAATTCATTGTTAAATACAAATAAACTAAAAATCATCTAAATTATACTCAAAGTGTTGAGTTGTCGCATTGTAAACAAACCGGCTGAAATCTTTTTCTTCAACATTTGTTGTAGCCGGTGGTTTCTTATTTTTGGAACGTGACAGATTTTGATGACGATCTTGTTTGTGACGGCAGTGGCTGTAAACATTTATCACGATGATGACCTGCTTGTTGACACCTGCTACATCTTGTGGTTTTTATTTCCTCCCCCTGAGATGGTATGCGCTTAACTTCACGGGGACGACCAACTTGTCGTTTGTTCATATGCGGTGGTCTAACAATCATTAAGTCCTCTGGTATCTCCCAATTACATTTATCTGGAAGCGGATTCACAACCTCTTCATAAGTTGACTTGTATAGAAGGTTTCCAAACCAAGGTTGTGTCAATCCACTACAAGTAATTTGTCTCATATATCGAGATACACAAATCACATGACCACATGGTAAACCGGATAATTGATACTGTCTACATGTACATGTGTGATTATAAATTGACAATGCATTTTTAAGGCCTCCCACAACTTCAAAACAGAATTCATCGATACCATTTGCTTTCCATGTTATAGATTTTTTAATCCTATAATGAATTTTATTTTCTGCTTAAACCTTTTCCACGAAGGTTCATCAAAAGATGACGACAACATAACCCATGATGTGCTTGCGGAAAAACTCGCCTGATTGCCACGTCAATTGACGCAGCTCGATCTGAAATTATCGTCAACTCTTCCTTTTCACCTATGGATTCTGAAAGTTTTGATAAAAAATAAGTCCAGCATTCCGCATTCTCCATTTTTCCAATGTCGTAAGCCACTGGAAAAATTTTATTATCTCCATCCATACCAACCGCGAGAAACATACAACCTTTAAAGTCCCCTTTTAGATGAGCAGCATCAATAATGATAGCTGGTCGCAAATAGTTGACAAAACTTTCAATCTGCAAAAAAGTAAAAAGGGCCAAATTAACATTAAAATGCCAAACTGTTATAAAATTTGTATAAATATAAAAACAAAAAAGTTATTAAATTAAATGATTACCGAAACACCGAGGGCTACAAAACACATTTCAAAACGACACATATCATCGGTCTGGATGTCTGTAACGGATAAAGGATTTGCTTTTTTCAGGTTATGAAATAAGCTGACAATTCGCCAAACGAATCATTAGCGGATGATCCTGTAAAATTTTGTAAGCAAAATGCTTTAGCTCGCCAAGCCTGATGATATGTTATATGAACAGGAAACTGAGAATTAATGTCTTTTTGTATCTCTTTGCCTCTATAAACACATTGGACATCTTTAAGTTTGTCCTTAATTATCGAACCGATAACCTTCTTATTAGCATTTCTCATATAAGGACACATCAGGGTCTTGGAACACATATGTTGTTGTACAAAATATCGGACATGAAATGTGGTAGAATCACCATAAGCGTATGCCCTAATACGCCAACCACAATTTGGATCACAACACGATACCTCAAACCTTTTTTTGTTTGATTGGTCAACTTTAAAATTAAAACATTGTTCAATAGACAATTTCCCAATAGCCACATGTAACGATTATTTGTCTTTAAAAAACATACCTACATGAACTTCATCACCTTTCTTAATATTCTTTGGAATTGACTCAGGAAAAAGCTCAAAATATTGTTGTTTTTTTGAAAAATCAAAATCGTCATGTTCAACATGAGGAGGATTGTTTAAATCAAAACCAAAGAAATTGTTTTTTTCCTCAAAACCATAAACAGGAATCCCAGCCGATGAACCCAAAGATATAGGAATTTCATTAGATCCTGTAACAGGTTTTAGACCAGACGAACCGACACCTTGTTCTTCAATGACATATAGTTTAAACATTTCAAATGGATTATTTTAAACAACATTAAAGAAAAAAGATAAATCATTATCATCCAAAATATCTATTGGATCAGTAAAAGTGGACATTTTATATGATACGCGTGATATATTTTTTAAATTACATCGTTCACAAAGTAAATCAATGAATGTACCAAAACGAAAGGACGTGTCGAGCACGCAAACACGTCGAAAACAGTCAAAAGGAACATACTCTATAGCACCGTTTACGAACTCCCATTTGCCACCAGAAAATATAACAACATTAACAGGCATTGTTAAAAATTGCAAGGAAAAAAATAAGTGTGAAAAAAGACAACTAATTTCTGAATAAAAGACAAATGAACCACATGATATAATATATAGCGGGATAAAAACAAAAGAATAAACCAGAAAAAAAATTCGATTCAAACGAGGTAATAAATATGGTAGGTATTAATCATGTCAGTCAAATCCATCCGGAACCGGCGTCTAAGACGTCCCTTTGGAGTCTAAAAGACACCAATTCTGACATCTTTAAGCCGTAAAATCACTCAAATCAGGGAATGTCACATCAATTCAGAATCGGCGTCTAAAGACGTCGCTTTGGAGTCTAAAGACGCCTCTGGAACGGGCGTCTAAAGACGCCTCTTTAAGGGCTTTAAGACGTCGCCAAGCCGATCGAGCCGAGCCACAAGTGAGATTTAAGCTGGCGTCTAAATCGGGCGTGTACATGCGTCTTAAGACGCCAGTAGAGAAAGGGTCTTAGACACCATTTAGAGACCCCGACAAAGCCGCCGACATGTGGGCCCGTATGTTTACAATAATTACAGAAAAAGGGCGTCTAAAGGCGTCTAAGTCGGCGTCTTAGTAGAAAAGGAGTCTTAGACACACCGACAAAGCCGCCAACTTTTGGCCCCGTATGTTGTAAAAAAGTACACAAAATGGGCGTCTAAAGGGACGTCTAAGTGGGAGTCTTAGACGCCGGAATCTGTGTGATCATTTTGGTAAACATGTGATCAACATTGATCAATCTGGCAATTTTCCCTATATCTTATACCTTTTTTAATTAAAAAAATAATATTACTATTCACAAGCATAGTTATATATCTTATACCTTTTTAACTAAAAACTAATATTACTATTCACCAAGTTTCAAAATGTATATATATGGTAATATCCTAAAAAAATTAAAATAAAAAATTTTGATTCAAAGGTGTCATATTCGTGTAAATTTCACCCACGACATATTTGTGTCGTATTCAAGTTCATATGTAAAACATGATTTTCGTTTAGGTTTGAGTCGAGTTAACCCAACCCATGAACATTACCTCTTTAACACATGCAACTAATGTAAAATTTGTTCGGTTCAATAAATTCACTTATCTCACAAGCTAAAACCAAAATCAAACCATCATGTTCGGTTAATCAACTACATAGTTTGTTTTCGAGTTGACCTCTCTAACCTATATTGAACAGTTACATTAAACTTGGCTTTTAACTTCATTTGATCAAGTAAACTAATTAGACTATGTGTTATGGTGCGTGATTGAGGCGTGACCAGGGGCGTGAGGGTGGTCACGGGGTACATTCGACCGTTTGAAGCAATAAAAAAATCATTTGACCATTTGAATATGTATCCATTGGCCAAAAAAAAATTCAAATTTTTACTTATATAAACCAACTGAACCCAAACAAAAATTACTTACACTTTCTAAATAATTTCTAACTCTCCAAAAATTTCAAACTCTCAAATCTACAAAAAAAACTTTTATACACTATGAATCCAAACAGCCCAAACAATCCATTTTTTAACCCGTTTATGTCATTTTCAATTTATTCTTTAATTAAAAAAATAAAAAATCAAATAATAAAATATTAAATAAAGATAATGATGACATAGAATGATGTGATAGTGATGATAACACATGTGTTTATGATGTGAAGTGATGAGAAGGTGATTGTGTTGTTTATTTATGTGACGTCTACGTTATTATAATAATAGGGAGTGACCACTACACATGGCCTTTAACCTACTTAAAACTAGAAAGGAAAATAATCTATTAGTTCTTTTTACAATTTAAACTCATTTGTTATAACTCATCTAACTATTTACAATTTGTTTGACTTAATTTGTTTGACTTGTTTAGGTGTAAATATGTAACACAGTTTGGTTACACAATTTTAATTTTTCACAATTAGTGTTGTTGACATATTGTCATTGATATGTATACGTATATGATATTTTTGGGATTCAACAAAATAACTTAGGCATCTAACACGATCCCTTCTTAGGGTCAACAAATAACTTTTCATTCTTTATTGTGTAAGGTTGTGTGCAGTCATTACCCCCTTATCACTAAACGTAGGTCTCACGTAAGCAATTATTCTCATCACATCTTTTCACATACACATATGTAGCCATCATTCCTATTCACAAAAACACAACCCACTTATGCCTCGGCCATCACCCCATTTCTCTCCTCTCACAAGCACTTGTTCACATTGTGACGGGGCTCATGTTTGGCCCGTCACGCCTCCATCACACCGCCCCTTAAATGGGTTGGGTGCCACTGGGGCGTGACACCCCCGTCACTCGGGTGCTCACACCCCATACACACAATTTAACAGACTAAGTGTGCAAACGACGGTTTGGTTTGGTTATAAACTCACTAAACATAACCATAAATTTTGGTTAATTTTAGCTAAACCTGACAATCTTAACTCATAACAAGATAAATGGATAGAAATAGATAAACAATTATTGCATTTTGGGTTAAAATGTGTAACATTATATTATAGTATGGGTTGAGATGATTAACACCTCAATACAAAGCGGGTCAAGATAGCCAACTTAAAACCAAGTGAACATCATAGATTTCAATGGGTAAGAATGATCAATAATATATTTAATGAAAAAATCATTAAAAATTATTCAAATAAACTATTTGTTTAGTTACAACTTATTTTAACTTAAGTGAAATTGCATTTTCTAAAAACGACCCGATTAAACCTAAACGTATTTTGCTTAAAACCCGTCTTGACCTACAACCACCCTAATCTACACCCGTTCTGACCTGTTACCCAACCCGCCATTTTACCAAACATAATTCTAATGGATCAGTTTAGTTATTTATTTATTTATTTATTTTTTATTTTATTTTATTATTTTTTGTTTCGAGTGGGTTAGATTCAGTTACTGAGCCAATTAACCGATCCCAAATACAAAACTCGATCGATTTCCGTAAAGTACGTAAAAACTCATGATTAAGCAATGTTATAAACACGTTATATGGTCATGTTTAAAACTTTTGTGTAAATTTGCAAAAGTTAACGTCAGAAGACTAACTTCATAGGGTATACTTCCAAACAATCACCATATTCAGTTTTCATTAAGTTACTTTAATTAACAAGGATAACTAACCTTATTTTAGAATAGCAAACGCTTACGCAATGTTGTAAAAATTACTCCACACTTGTCAAGCGTTGACCCGGTGGGTTAGGAACTAGGAAGTAATTAAAATAATTAGATTGAAAATTTTATATATAATTTTTTAAAATTATAAATAAATATGTTCAGTTTTGATATAATACTTGTCGGAATTTCAAAGGTGCCATAATTTCACCGTAATCAAGCCAATTTATGTCTGATTTCCTGCCGATTTGGTTACCTAGACTCGATTTTGACCGATTTTTATAGAGGTCAATTAGTCAAATTACCCAAAGTCGAAGCAACAGATTGCCGCCTAGACCAGGCAGCAATTAATCGGCCACAAGGGCATTTTTTTCACAACACATCCATCTAATCTTGCTCCTAAAATTAAATCATAAGCTGATTAGAATCCTTCACCTAAAAGATAAAAGGAAGACATATTACTACCAAGATCTCCTCCCCTTGATGACTAATACAAAGCTAACTAATTTTCAGAATCGCACAAACACCAATACTTATTGCTTTAAGTGTGAGGCTCAAAGTTTTAAGCTTGTGGTTGATGATGTTCTGTAATATGATGCTCCCCAGAGATCCACATGGAAATTTAAAGCATTATTTTTGTTTTGCTAATAAATTTAATAGTAGGCATTTTGAATTGATCGTTTTAAGGCATGTTCAACCTTATACCCAATTTGTTTTTTTTTTTGAACGGCGAAGGTCTCAATCGTGTGAGCCCACTGCATCCAGGCCATGTCACTAAGGTCTAATTACCTGGACCTCCCATGAGCCACCACAAACACCCCAGAAGGAAACCCCACTGGGAAAACCCCTGACCCTCTCAGACCCCTTTTTCGCTACCAGAGGGATTTGAACCTAAGCCCTCCCATTTGGAAGAATCTCGGGGTACCATTGAGACAATGCCTCATTGGTTATACCCAATTTGGTTAGAACCTGTTCTACCAATCTAACCTGAAGCAAAATGACAAAAAAATTGACCCAGACCCGAACAGTCTTGCACTGTGTAACCAGTTACCCCGTCAGTTTTGCCAGAAGTATTGTTGCTATTGCAAGAGATACAAGTAATAAATTTCAAATGCTTTTTATACATCAGCAAAGGACCAATAAATTTGTAAATGGGTTCAGATAATTTTCAGTACTAATGTCCCCTTTTACATACTCAAAACCACACAGAATATCAATGAAACATGAGGCAAGAAACGCCTTTATTCATGGTTTCATTGAACAAAAACAGAGCAAGTATCACTAATATCATAGGTAACGTGTTTGCCTCAAAACCAAGCATATGGAACAAGTGACACTACAATAAACTATAATTAAAGATGATAATCATCATTTTACCACTAAAACATACCTTTTTCACTCGGCTTTGGAATCTCCAGAGCAGCAACCCCCACCATGATGGTGATGATGGTGTTGGTATTGGTGCTGGTGCTTTCCCTTCAACTCCTTCCTCATATCATATGCATCCTCCCCATCAGCATAATATTTTGCCTCGATGTCATGAATCTTGTATCCTAGTGTCTCAGTGTACAGGTTAAATGCAGCACGATTACTCTTCCTCACGTGCAGAGACACATATTCAGCACCAAACACCTAGCATATGTTTTTGTTTTAATTGCATGAAACAAATATGTTACTTCACAAAATTCAACAAAGATTGCATGTTTAAAAGATCAATACATTTTTATCAGAAGTCTAATTAAATGGTTCGATCTCTAAGAGGACAAACAGGTCACGTTTAGTTAAAAAAATGGGCTGAAAGATGCGCAATGTGTAATTTTGAAGCATACAACCTCCTAATTGTATTAACACTCTAAGTATTTATTAAAAATAGAACGAGAGCATTTTAATCTTTTGGGTCAATCCAACCTGACTCCGCAAGTTCCAACCTATATGAAATCCATTTTTGACACATTACCAACCCTCCCATTTTGTACCTCTAAACCTATAACATCATGTTCATTGCTACAGGCAAGAAAGCTTTTTTTTTTTTTGTTCTCATATGTCATAACTACAGAGGCCTGTCAAAAAGGCAGCGTTGAATTGCATGTCTGTATTTGAAATTTTAAAATGATTTATTATTAAAAAGTTTAAATCAAAAACATTCTTGTAAAAACCCCAGTATTTTCATTGCTATTGAATAACCCATAACATCCACTTCCCTGTGTATTTTTAAATTAATGATTGATCTATTCTTTGCTTTTGATACTGTTTCACCTTTTGAAAAGAAGATTTATTCATATAAATTACAACAGCAACATGATTAACTACCTTATAAGCCCACATGATCCTGCATGATTAACCATATATACAGTTAGTTGTTTACCAGTCACATGTTCATTAACGCTAGTAAGATTAGTGGTTTGCAATAACATCTAGTTTGCTTCACAAGTCAAAAAAAATTTGCTATCCATTCCTGATTCGTGTCACCAACTTGCAATGTGCAAATTTATTCACCATAAAACTTTGCATTGCAGGTCAGGTCCATGGTAAGACTCAAGGTGTATTGTACCTGTTCCATTTGCATCATGAAGCGACCCATTCAAATCAAACTTCTTTGTCATATGTTTCTATTTACTGCAACTCTTGTGCCAAATTTCTATCATGCAACTCGATTTCTCACAAATAAATATGTGGTTGTGGAGACGAAGCCATTTACCATCATATATATTGCAATTTCTATAATTTCTTTGTACTTCCAAACAAAGATGAATAGATGATACAACCTTTCAATTTCAAGAATTGTGATGTTTGTCTTAGTTATCAGATGACAAAAAAAAGTAGTATTGGTTGTTTCTTGTTTGATTTGATCATAGTGTGGCCATATATTTGTAGAGGAGGGAACCACTTCTAAGCAAAACCCTAAGGCCAACAGCTACATACTGTGCTATAGTATAAACTAATAAAATCTAAGTATCTAACAGTTCCAAAGTTAGACAACACAAGCCTTTGTTATGCTCATAACCTAAGTCATGGTCCCTTGGATGAGAATTTAAACCTAGCGCATCCTCATACATATATGCTGGTTACCTGTTTGGTCAAAAAGCTTATGAGATTTACAACTTTGATACCTAGAAAAGAAAATTCTAAGTGGATGTTGTAAACTTGTAATTCATGAAACATTTTTTTAAAATATAATCATATTGAAACATCTTCACCTTCTCTTTCCTAGGTTCAAACTTCCATTAGACTCTCCAATTTTTACTTAAATCCCTTTTCAATTCTTCCTCCAGCACCTCCTCTGGTCTCTTCTTCACAATCTGACATCCCTTCTTCTCCACATGTGCCATGACCAAAAAATATCTACCAAGTCCAACCTTCCATACCTTCAAGATTATCACTGCAAAATGTTCATCCTTCATATACCTGATATCAATAATCTCACTTGCCATCATATTGTCAATTCTTCTATGTCGTCTCATGTTTGTTTAATAAGTACATTGTCACCTTCTAGTCAGCGACAGTTCATAACTAATTACAGTCGAGTATAATAACCCCAAGCTATGAGTAAATAGCTACTATATCAGTATGGAAAGCGGCTACAGAAAAAGAATCTGAAGCCTTAGATGGCAACGATTCCTGGACCAATACAGATCCTCCTAAAGGAAATAAACGCAACAGCTCACAGTGGTTGATAAAGTCAAGTATAAAGCCAATGGGGATGCTGAAAGGGAAAAGCTAAGGATCATACAAAGTAGTAACCGAAAAGAAGCCAAGAAGGAATGAACTAGAATGATATATTTTCTCTTGTTGTAAAGATGACAATTTCTGGAGCTCTTATTGTCACTTTTTATTAGATTTATAAATCTTATCACCACAGTTGTTAAAATGGGCAGAAAAATGCATCAGTTAGGTATAAACAGTGCTTTTCATCATGGCGATTTAGATTAAGATACACACGCCTAAACTACATACATATAATGGTTGCATTGAATCCATCTACAGACAACTTCCTACTTTGCGACAACCTGTGGATTTGCTAACCAAAAGCCTAAACTACGCGAGTGCATGACAACATCATCTTTCTTCTTACCAAGCTGCGCTTTTCTTCATCTTACAGCTTGAAAGGGGTGATGGAGATCAAAAACTAATTCCCAGTTCATCACACAGGTAGTTGCTTAATTAGTATCTGTTAGTTAGATTAGCTATCTTACTTCAGGACTTTTATATACGTGCTTGTTTATACAACACCCATGTACAGAACCCCCAAGAAATATATTCTCTCAGTTACGGGAAAACTCAAATTGCAATTCTCTCGTGTGTAATCAAATATATACAGACAACAATCACATGTAACAACAGAATCCAACGCTGCTGGCTGCATCAAACAGAAAAGGTATAGAATAAGACGGACCTGTTCCATGGCGTTTTGTGCAGCGGTCATGAGCTTGGTGGCGAGGCCTAGCTTACGATGCGTACGGAGAACAGCGAGGGAGGTGATGTGGCCGTGACACTCCGTGGTTTCTTCCTCCATCTTGGCAAGCACGTATCCGACGATCTTTCCACCGTAATCCTCGGCGACGTAGAGGAGGTGGGGCCATGAGAGGATATGGTAGAAATAGTATTTCATTTGGTAGTTTTCAGGGAGGCAGAATAAGTTGCAGGCCTGCATTGCAAGCAGGTCGTCCATTGTTGCCTTGCGTATGCACACCATTTTTGTGTTGGAAGATTATGGAGGTTTGAGAAGGGGGTTAGGGTTTTGGTTTGGAACAAAGGGGAGGGATTTTGGCGTCAAACAAAACCGAGTCGTAATCGCAAGTGTCTTCTTAGGACATACCTTCCAACGTGGAGAGCAAAGGTTCAACTCCCATGTGGTGCATATGTCACGACTAGAGATGCACAAAAAAAACCGGTTCGTAACCGGTTAGAAACCAGTTATTGCAATCGGTTATAGGTTTTTGGAAAAACCGACGGTTTAGGACCGGTTTGAGGTTTCAAGAGACCAAACCGGTTAACCGGTTAACCGGTCCAACTCACTAAAACATCGGTTATTTGAAGGTTAACCGGTTTCAGTTATTATACTGTTTCGGTTTTTAAGCTTGAAAAACCGGCTATTAACCGAACCGGTTATTAGCCAAAACTGGTTACTAGCCTTTGACTGGTTAACCGGTTCGGTTATTCCAAAACCGGTTTTCGACCGGTTAACCGATTTGAGCACCTCTAGCCACGACGTTACGCTTGTTGTTGTTCAAAAAAAAAAAGTTAACCGTATGTTACACAGATAATATAAAGAAATATAACGATTAATTATCAATGAAAATTTAGAAAATTTAAGATGATTTTTAATATAAAAAACGATTACAATTTCATATGATTTAATATTTTTAAGTATTAAAATAATAGTATTATTTCTTTAATCACCAATTTTTTTTAAAGTTTGTTTTTTTAAACATTGTGTTTCAATTTGAAAGTTTTATAATTTATAATAACTTTAAAAAAAGTGTGTTTTTAACATTAATATATTTTGATATTTAAAGAAATATTTTTTATTTTAAAAATGTATAAAATAATATTTAATATTATTATTTAATATTAAATTTATTTAACAGGAGAGATGAGTGAAATAAATGTTGAGATACTTTAGAAACATGTTATGTGACACTAAAAACCTTTATTTATTAGTATACGTAGATTTTTTTTGACATATGTTTAACTCGGTAAAAGGGTGTCGTACATTAGCATCTTACGAGTGTTTATGGTTAGGTTTCAAATTGTAAAATCGTTTAAACCGGTCATCGGTTTGGTTTTGTGGTCGTCTTTTTTACAAAATATTTGTTGGTCGGTTTCAAAAGCTAGAAATCATAGTGAACAATTTGATTTACGATTTTCACTGAAAACAATCGTTAAAAAACTAGACTAGGCCATCTTGGTGTTAAAAAGCGCGCTCTAGGCGTGATTAAGCGCTAAGCGCAGCTAGGCGCACTCCGTAGCGCTTTGTGTAACACAAAGCGAGCTGTGTAACAGAAGCATGGGCTTTTTGCAATTTTCGTGGAAGCGTTAAGCGAGAATGAGCGCAGCTTTACGTATAATAAGCACAAAAACTTAACCGGGCCAAGTTTAAGCTTATTAGGCCATACAAAATAGCCTGTTAAGAAAAAAAATATGGAAATAGGCCTACAACCGATAATAGGCGGCAAAAATGAGAGGATTTTTTTTACCCTAGAAGTCGAGTAGTCGGCTGAGAGTGACGTATTTCATTCGGTCATTCCCGCTCCTACCCACTCTCAGAAAAAATTACGCTTTGATTTCTTGCTGGCATACTGTGAATCTCCACTCTCCACTCGTTGAGAGTGGTTCTCCTCTCCAATCTCCAGTAATTTTGTTGTCCAGCTATTCCTATTGCGTCTGCCATCTGACCGTTTGAAGATTCTAATTCTCTAAATTCAGATGGACCACCTCGACGGAAAAACATGCAAGTTCCTAAGTTTTAGATGTGTTTTTCATTTGCTTCAACTTCTAGACTGTATTACACTGTTATTGGTCTTCCAAAGTTGTTTTATTTATGTTTTTTGCTTTTTTATTTAATGTTTGTTTATTTGAGAATTGACATTTCACTATTCCATTGGTCTACAAGTTATATTGTAATACGGTTTTACCTTGTTAGATATCTTTATTAAGTCAATGTTTATTTTCTTATTAAAGAATATCATAAATTGTTAAGGTTTATTTTTATTAATTTATTTTGCAATAGTTAGTAAATGTTTATTCAATTATGTTTAGTTAAATGGACGCTGATGGTGGTGAAACCGGTGGTGCAACTAATACGGGTGACCCGAGTAGAAAATATGGCGCTCAATAACCAACAAACAAAAAGCGATGGACTTGCAAGTTTTGTGGAAAACCATCAACCGGTAGGGTATACCGGTTAAAGCAAACCTTATTGGTGGTTTTAGAAATGTTGTAGCATGTGGCAAGTTTCCCGAGCACGTACGCCAACAAATGAAAGATTTTATGTTGAAAAAACCTAAGACAAAACAAGCATATGACCCCTTGGTTGATGATTCTGATTTGGATAATGAAGAGGTGGAAGAATGTGTTGTAACAAAGGTGAAGAGGTCAACAGGTTCAAGCCAAGAAAATGCTCCAAAAAAACCAAGGCAAAAAGGACCTATTGATATGTTTTTTGCTCCTAAACCCGAAGACATACTAAAAGGTAGAAAGGGAGGAAGACAACAGACCATAAATGAGATTTGTAAAAAATAATTGAGGACCAAGGCTTGCAAGGAGATTGGTAGATGGTTTTATGACTTTAGTATTCCTTTTCATGCTGCCACATATGATAGTTTTCAAATTATGTTGGAAGTTGTGGCACAGTTTGGTCCAGGATTTCAAGCACCAACTATGCATGAATTGAGGGTGCCTTTACTCGCAAAAGAAGTAGAGGACACTAAAATAGAGATGAAGAGTCAAAAAAGAATGGTCTATAAAAGGATGTTCTATTTTATCATATGGATGGCGTGATTCTACGGCACAAAAAGATATTGTCAACTTTTTAGTCAACTCTCTTAAGGGATCGGTGTTTGTGAAGTCAATGGATGTCTCTGAGATTACAAAGTATGCGCATCAATTATTGGCAATGCTTGAAGAAATGGTTGATGAAATAGGAGAAGAGAATGTAGTGCAAGTGGTGACAGACAACGCATCCACTTATAAATTGGCGGGTAATTTCACGATGATTTTTAATAAGTTCTACAATTACAATTGTATGATGTTAATTGTTTCCCATTGTTCTTCATATGTACATACTTGGAAGCTTCAAGAAAGCATCTGTATTGGACACCATGTGCAGCTCATTGTCTTGATCTGATGTTAGAGAACATAGGAAAGATTTCAAAGATCAAGGAGTGTTTGAAAAGTGCAATGTTTGCGAATGCCTATATATACAATCATACTAGACTTGTGAGCATGATGATGTAATATCCGGCCCTGTCAACCACCAATATTGTCCGCTTTGCCCACTCGGAGCTCACGGTTTTGCCTTCGGTTGCCCGGGTGAAAACTTCCCAGGGAAGTCACCAATCCCTGGATAGCTGCAACTTGAGCACGATTAACTGTGGAGTTTTCATGTACTCCACAGCCAGCTAAGCCGAAAACGCGTTAGTGATGTAAGAGGCGGATCGTTACTTATGAGACAGGATTCTCTCCTGTTCACGGCCGATGTGGGGTTGGCTAGGATGTCACATACATCCCCCCTTAGGGACTCATCGTCCTCTATGAGGTTTGCCCCACCATCCGTGTAGAACAGGAGTGTCTCTGATACCATTCTGTAAAATCCGGCCTCATCTAGCATCAATATTGTCCGCTTTGCCCACTCGGAGGTCACAGTTTTGCCTTCGGTTTCCCGGGTGAAAACTTCCCAGGGAAGTGACCCATCCCTAGATTGTTGCAGCTCGAGCACGCTTAATTGTGGAGTTTTCATGTGCTCCACAGCCAGCTAAGCCAAAAACGCGTTGTTGATTTAAGAGGCGGATCGTTACTTATGAGCCAGGAATCTCTCCTGTTCACGGCCGATGTGGGATTGCCTAGGATGTTACAGATGAGAAGGTTCAAAAATCAAAGAAATCTACATAGGCCTGCCATGACTCGTATTGCAACATCATTCATTACATTTGCACAAATGCACAAGCAAAAGAATAACTTGCGAAAGATGATCGTGTCTGATGAGTGGAAGGACAACAAGTATGCAAAAGAAGTTGGTGGAAAGAAAGTAGCATTTACTTTTCTTCAAGAAAGATTTTGGAGAAATATTGTGTACACTCTCAAGGTGATAGGACCGCTAGTTAAAGTTTTTAGAATTGTTGATGGAGATAAAAAGCCAGTCATGAGGCTATGACAAGGGCTAAAGAGTCTATTGCAGCTAGTTTTTTGAACAAAGAAAAGGAATATAAAAAGGTGTTTGAGATCATTGACAAAAGTGGAAATGTCAGCTTCATAGACCTTCACATGCAGCAGGAATTTTTTTTAAATCCTGAAATGTATTATGATAATGAAGATAAAGCAAATAGTGGACCAATTTATGCGTGGTGTGATTGAATGTATTGGAAGATTGGTTGCTGATCAAAATACCCAAGACCAAATCAGTGTACAATTAGATTCATATCAACAAGCAGTTGGTCTTTTTGGCAATCCAATAGCTATAAGACAAAGAAAAACACGATCTCGAGGTAAAACAACTTAAAAATAGTTTGTTTTTATTTTGGCCCAATTAAAAAACACATCATTGATTTTCATTTTTTAATAGCGGATTGGTGTGTTAGCTTTGGAGGTGACACTCCAGAGTTGCTTAAGTTTGCTATTAGGATTCTTAGTCTCACATGTAGTGCCATGGGTTGTGAGAGAAATTGGAGTGTCTTCCAACAAGTAAGTTTGACAATTAAACCTTTGTTTAAATAATCTTTTTTTTTAACTTTACTTATTTAGATTTTATTATTTTTATAGCTTCATAAAAAGAGAAGAAACCAATTGGCACAAAAAGATTAAACAACTTGGTGTATGTAAAGTTTAATCGTGGATTGAAACAAAGATATCAAAGAAGGATCACTACTGATCCAATTCTTCTAAAGGAAGTTTATGAAAGCAATGGGCTCATGGATGATGATGAGATTGAAGATGCTTCAGAACTTGTGTTTGATGATGACGGCCTCACATGGTGTGTTGTTGAGAAGGCTTCTAGGGCATCTGAACCTATTTATTATACAAGAGCAAATGCACCACAAAAATCCAAAGGAAAGGGTGCTTCTTCTTCCTCAACCCCCAAAGTACCTGTAACAGTCGACGATAAAACATGTATTAAAATCTTTGATGTTAATTCATTTTAGAACAAAGGTTATTAAAAACAAAACCTAAAATGTCACACCCCCAATTTTCAACTAACGGAATCATACCGTTTGGGACGTGACAAACCAGGATCTCAGATCATTAGACATAACGAAGACCTCTATATGAATTTCAAAACATACTTTGGTCTAAAACTGTAATATCAAAGTTTTCAAAGTTTGCGGAAGCGTTTTAAAAACAATAACAAACGTAACAGTTGTAAAATGTAAATTACAAAACAAAATCCCAAATGTTCAATCCAAACAACAGAAATGTAAAACATGCATGCGACTCGATCTCCTAGTCCATGCCTGCTTTCTTGTGTACCTTAGCGTCCTGAGAAAACACGTAAATCAAGTCAACACAAAGGTTGGTGCATTACACAGGTTTAAGCATTCACAATGTTTAAAACAACGGTTTGAATATAATGTTTGCAGATAACATAATCACACATGCATAGTCATGATAACTAGTCATTTATACTATTTACATAAGTGGTCGACACCGAAGCTGACTATTGCATGCTATCGCATGTTTTGCCTTGCCACTATTGTCTAGCACAAACAATAGTAATGTATGTTTGGTCAGTCAAACACTTGCGTAGATCCCATCTACCAAGTGAGGTTTGTCAAACCTAATAGATCTATTTCCAACTACCACGCTTTGCGCTACGGCAAACTAAACGGTTCGGAGTGTAAGGACTTGTAATGCTATGTTTGCACTTAATGTAAACAGCTAACTCATGCAAGTGATATGTATCTAAAAGTGTTTGTTGCACATGTTTTCTCCCCCAAAACAGTTAAGCTCGTTTGAATGATCAAACACACTTAAGCTCGTGTAGAAAGTCCTCCTACGAAGAACCTGTGTTTTAACAATAACCTAGTGTTATTCGGAATGTCGTTTTGTGCTCGAAATCACATACGTGTCAACACACGTATGTTTGACTTGTTAGAAATATGCATACGAGAGTACGCGTGATTTTAAAATAGTTTAATAAAATCACATCATCGATTATGATTTTATTTAAACAAGCGTAATCATACGCGATTACGTTTTCATGTTAAAATGTGAAATTTAATATTCTAATATGTTAGGAATATAATTCTGGTTCTAACGCAATTCGAACGAGTCGAATCGGAGTTAAAACGAGTAAATTATGACCAAAATACTAAAATTTGGTCTAAATATCAAAAACCAGTGAGGCACAGGTTCGAACCTGTGACCTCCCGGATACAACAGACCCATCTCACCATCTAATCTAACTGATCATTTGCATAAGAACTTGGAATTTAATTACTTTAAACTTTGAGAAACCCGGTTCCCTTTGTTTAGTAATAACCGAACCAACAAGGCTCCAATTGAGACCCGATTCAAACCCAACCGACATCAACACCATGGGGCTATGGTTTCAGATACTTAGGCGTACCTACAGGTGGTTCTAATTCGATCATCTATTAATCGTTTACCTCTAATCAATCCCAAATGTGCTCGGTTTCAACCGAACTAAAGCTCGGCTCAATATCTTCGAATTTGAACTAAAAAATACTCGAATACATAGGGTTTTCATTGGACTTGATATTTCGAACATGTCTGTAATGATTAATTTGATAATCAAGCTCGTTTGATATGAAATCCCCAAATCGTTTATCATAACAAGCCCTAGAAATCAAAGTCTTTCAATTCATTGTTGTTTGGCTAAATTAACTTAGGGATTTCGTTTATAACTTTGTTTTTAATATGTCTATAACAGTTAATTCGATTCTTATATCTATCAGTATCATTTCCCCCAAAATCGTTTAAGCTTAGAACCCTAACTATTGAATCCATACCACTCGTTGTTAAATCACCAAATTGATAAGTATTTTTCCTTAATCGACATCTTCTGAAACTAACCATGTGCTTGAATTCGATTAGTAAACTGTTCAATCAAGAAACCCCCAAATCGGTTCCTCTAAGAACCCTAATTGATTGACTTCATACAATTCGATGCTATGATTCAAAATCAACATATGTTTCTTCTTATTCGGACTATTCTGGAACTAACAGCAACTTTTAATTTGATTTTTGAACACCTTTCAATAGAAAACCCCAAAACGTTTTTACATACAAACCCTAGAATTCGAAATCGGTTAAATCGAAATTGTGATATGAAATTGATTTAGGATTTTCTTTTAATATGCTATCACGAAACTCCCTGAATAAATCAATTTGATTTTTATATTCGATTACTCTTAAACCCCCAATTCGGTTTAAATGAAGAACCCTAGACTTAAAATCCTATATTTCGATGTTTTCAGTCGAAATTGAGATAGGATTACTCTTAGTCAGTCTATTTAGAGAATGTAGGATCGATTACTAACCTGTTTTGATACAGAATTGATGATGCTCAACATATGGCTTCAATTTCGGCCAACCCCAAGTCGATTCTTCGATCCCGCACTTCTGAAAACAAATTGCTGTTTACAAAGGATCCTAAAGGTGCCGAATGAGGCTTCTGTGGGTTCAATTGGGAGTGTTTTGCTCGAATTTTGCGAATTGTAGTGATGCAAGTAACGGTTTCAACCTTTGGGATCATTTTGAGTTTAATACAATGATAAATCGTTCTAGTAACGTATAACCGTTGTTAGCAATCATAAATGTGATGATTAATCAGGTTTAATTCGATTATAACCTTGTGTAATCATGGAATTTAATTTCAATTGCATATAAACCGAATTTTGACTCCTTAAAGCCAAAATTTCATGGTTTGGCCCAATTACAAAATTAATCCTTGCAATTTAAACACTTGGAACTTGATTTTGTTTAATTCTAACCCCTCAGGTTTGGTGTTATGTGATTTCATGGCTTTTCTGTTAGTTTTCAGTTAACGGGGTTAACCCGAAATTGCCGAATTGTCACATAAAAATCCCAATAAAATAAACCAACATACAAACAAAACTTCTTTATAACAACTTAAGTTACTATAAAACAATCTTGTACCTACGATCACAACTACATACATATTATTCATGAGGAAAGGCATGCATGCATACGACATGCATACGTGAACCCACACTTATCAAAAGTATGTAACAACATGAAACTCTAAGGGGGAGACTATGATGGTATTATACTAAACCAATTAGAGACTCTTAACCCACTAGTAACTTATGAAACTCAACAAATTTGTTTCCAAAAATATAGGGGTCTCGACCCAACCTAATCAAATGAGGAGCATGGAGAGGTGAAGGGAAAAAAAAGATTAATCATGGCTCAACATTAATCAAACCAATATTCAACGGGTAAAGAGATCGCAACACATTAAGACCCTCTTTATACTCCTTGCAAAAGCTCGATCAAACCCATTACAACAACCGACCTAGACCATTTTGTTTCACCAATCAGACACCACAGGATATAAATGTATATAAAGGAAAGCAACCAACACCAGATGATATAAGGATGATCATTACTAACAATAAACTCTAAAGGATCGGCACTTAGAGGGTCTTTAGAGCCTAAAACTGCAACCATGATGCCTACACTAAGTATTAGGGAAGTTAAGATAAGATGTGTAGGATCATGGGTAATTATCTAATCTTTATAAAATGACAACATATATCCCATATTACAGCCCCAAGGACAGCATCATGTCTAAATTCTGACAGCAAATCCATCCACCCCTTCCTGCCAGCCGAGAACCTTACTCCAAACCCCTTACATTGAGCTGCAAAACTAGGATGCATGACACTTATCAACTATTTGATGGAACATTTCTAAAACCTGCAGCAAAGATAAGGTCAGTACTAGGATTAGCCTCCTTTAAAACATCATATCAAAGCAAACTATGGAGTAAAGATCCATTCAATCTCAACTAAGTTATTTTCCCCCTCATTTCCAGGCTCAAAAATCGACCCCAACACCCTATAAATACCCCCTTTGTGCTGCATTTCAATCCACACCATCCCACTTCTTCTCCCTCAATCGAGCATCACCTCTCCCCCACCCTACTCGGCCAAGAATCCACCAAAACAGCCAAGGGCTGAACTTGAAAGCAGTCATCCCTTCCTCTTAGCAGCCTGCCACCGAACCAGAATACAGCAGAGAAGGAGGGACCTGGAAGTTGACGGTGAACCAGCTTGTGCAAGAAGACCGAGGACCTGCTGCAGTCCCTACTCCAAGCCACGGTTAAGACATCCAAAAGCCATTCCAATTCCTTGCTTGCTAAAGGTGAGAAACTATGACCAAACTCTCTTATAAACCAACACCAAATAGCTATAAAAAGGTTAAAGTAATCGGTTAAAATGATCCATGGTTACTTCTCTCAATTTAATCTTACAAACTTACTAAAATAAGATAGCAAGTAACGGCCATGCATGTATACATGCATGGGTCACTGTAAGTTAAAACATTTTCTTGATTTCTAAGAGAAACTAAGTCATGTATAAAGTACAGGTTGATGTATGTTTATATTCACATATAAATAGGGGCTGTATACAAAGAAGCTAAAGAAAAAGAAATGCAAAGCTTAAGGTGTTCAAAAACTAGCTATTGTATACAAACTGAGAAGAATAAGAAACCACATCATACATGCAAATCTTGACACCTTGCTGGGATAAAACCGAGACTCCGTCACTGGAGGATGGTACATAGTCAAGGTGACTATGAATACATGCATGGGTTCAATAAAAGACTACTAGTTTCACTTGGATGGTTCGCGGACAAACATATATATATATATATATATATATATATATATATATACATGTTGTACACGAAAATACCTACACACAAGTAATATAATTGAATACAGTAACTAAAGATGCCAAGCCTGGTAATGGGATACATAAAAATATATATTAATTTACAATATTAAGATATAAACTATTTTGAGACAATAAGAACCAACCATAAGTTGGGAATTTAGGAGTTGGTTCTAACTTAAAGATGAATGATTAAAAAGGGTAAAAGACACAATGGTATGGGGCTATAATAAAAGTATGAATAAGTCATACTTAAAGGAACCTTAAAAGATTAAAGTGACACGTCTTGTAAAAGCTAAATAATAAAAAGTATACAAGTTGCAATAAGTAATCAAAATATGATGAGTTGATCTTTTAAGACCAAGTCTAGGCCAAGGAATGATTTAACATTCTTAGCCCCAATCCACGAGCGTTTGGTGATTTAAGCTTGGGAGATTGTACCTATAATATCAAACCATGAAAGAAACGCTTATATTAACTTATAAATATCTTTTGATACAATAAAAGGGTTCAAGAAACATAAACATGTGATACAAACACATGGGATGACTAGAATTCCTGGAAACATGAATGTTGATATAGAACTTGGAATATTGTAGGGATTGTGTAGTGAAGCCCTATCGCACCTCCAAATTTCAGTTTTCAATCATCACAACTCGACAATGAGTTTCACAACCCCTTTTTATACTATTTAATTCTTTGGGGTGAAAAGTGTGATGCTTAAACTTTTTATGACTTTATGCTATGTATGTTATTGTTAAAACATGAGTTGGTTGGATGTAGATTTCATAAGGTTTGTTATTCTATTGTAAGTCCCTTTATATTTATGCCTAGACACAACCATTAACTCATAGGTTTGAGCCAGTGGATATATTGGATAGTACTATTTTGGTTGACAACCCATTCACCTATCGGGTGGTCTTGCTAGCTACAGTCACCTAATGATGTGGTCAATCATGGTGAATGAATATTTACAAACCCATACATACTTTGAACTCGGGACGAGTTTGATGATCATGAGATCATAAACAAGGGCAATCAGTCATAGGTTTGGTTGTGGTCTTATATAAATTGCATCCTTACTTACTTATGAATAACATATAAAATGTTTTACAGATATCATAACACTTGGGGAGATGAACCCAAGGATGATTTTATTGAGTCTCTAAAACTTGTGTGACTCACCAACATATTGTTGACTGTTTTTCTCATGTTTTTCATGTCACTAAACTAAACCTAAGGTTGGTTGCATATCTTTTGGAATATTACACACGAAGATTCGTTATTATAGCCTAGATGAATTAGGCCATAATATTTTGGAATCTTTAAGTGGTGTAATAGTTAAATTAAGACAATTACTGTTGGATGTATTATTTTGGAATGTTGAATTTCTATTTAGTATTGTTATGAACATAATAAACCATTAAACTCTTGATTTCCACATCGTCTCACCGCCCGTGATTTCGCCATCGGGCGGAGGTGTGACAGTACCACCACATAGAAAAACACAATCTGAAAGACTACATCGACTAATTGATGAGGATGAGGAAGAGATAGAAGAGGAATTTGGTGTGAGTGAAGATGATGAAGAAGATGTGGTACTTGGGATTGATGTTGATGATGATGAGGATAGTGAATAGAGCTTATAGTTTATGAATATTACATATTACTATAAACTAGATTGAATGTTGAAAACACTTAATCAGTCAAAATATCGCCGTATGGCAGCGGCTCGGGATCGACAAAAGAGTTACGCTGACAAACGTCGAAAGCCGTTAGAATTTCAAGTAGGAGACCGAGTTCTTCTAAAAGTATCACCTTGGAAAGGTGTGATACGATTGAGCAGCGCGGGAAGCTTAGCCCACGTTACGTAGGACCTTTTGAGATCCTGAAAAGGATTGGTCCGGTAGCGTATCAACTCAAATTACCGGACGAACTCAGCGGAGTTCATGATGTGTTTCATGTTTCAAATTTAAATAAATGTCTTTTGGATGAGACATTGGTTGTTCCACTTGAAGAAACACAGGTGGATGAACAGTTACGGTTCATCGAGGACCCAGTTGAAATCATGGACCGAGAGGTCAAACAGCTCAAACAAAGTAAAATTCCAATAGTCAAGGTCCGGTAGAATTCAAGACATGGACCTGAATTCACATGGGAAAGGGAAGATCAAATGATGAAGAAGTATCCGCATCTGTTCAAAACAACAACAACAAACGCTGAGAAGGCACGTTAAATTTCGGGACGAAATTTCCTTCAACAAAGGGATGATGTGATACTTCATACTTCAACACTTTCAGATTTCAAACGGTAAGCACAAATTCCTTTATACAATTGGTTTTGTTACAAACATTTTGCTGAACACAAACATTGTAGAATTCAAACACTTTCCAGCATGATTAGTTAAAATCGATGTGCTACATTACATTTTATGTGCTACATTTAATGTGTTACATTGTATTATAGTACAAACATGATTAGTTATAAACATTCACTATGTGCAAGGTTACATAGTACATTATGATTGAACACGAATATTCATAGTTAGGTGTACTAACTGGTGTGCATGTAAACAGTTACATGGAACGATCACACGTAGTGTCCTAACTACTTCAAACATTTAACAATTTTCGGGACGAAAATTCCTTCAACAAGGGGATGATGTGACAATCCGACATTTCGGATTAACACCGTTAATCAGAAAATAACATAAACAATACGAAATCAAACAAAATAAAAAAAGGACTAAAGTTGAACAAAAGAGTCTAAAAACATTTTAATTACAAGTATTTAACTTGTAATTAGTCAAAATATGAAATTTTGACTTTAAAAAGTCAAAATTCGTTCATAAACTTGAGGGAAATTCGAAAGTGAGTTAATACATTGTAATTAACCGAATCAAATCAGTTTTAATCATCACCTTAATGATTATTAACAGCTAACAGACGTTATTGATCCATTAATAATCGAACTTAATGAATTGACAACCCAAAAGTTGTAACGGAAGTCGTTCAAGTTAAAACCTACTTAGTTCGATCAAATTTCACAAAATTGATGTCTCAAATACCTTAATCGGCATTGTTAGCAACTCCAGCACACATCAATTTGATTCCAAAAGCTTCGGACAAAAGATTGGGTTCGGGCGGCAACCGAAAATCAACCCTCTAGTTGAACAAACTCAATTCGATATCAAACCAGGTAACAATCGATTCCTACACAACCTAAATATGCCGACTAAGCATAGCCCTATGCTAGTTTCGGTTATAAACATCGAATTGCATGAATACTAATTCTAGGGTTCATCGTTGATGGTGATTTGGGGTTTTTGATCAAAATAAACTCAAAAACGCAATTGAATCATACTAACAGCTTCTAAATAAGCTAATTAAAGAAAACCCTATGACAATTTCATCTAATTATAACGAATTGTTCGAATTCGAATTCTAGGGTTCATACTAGAAAAAGTTTTGGGGGATTCGATTCAAACGAGTTTGATAACCTAATTAAACTATACAGAGGGTTACGAAATCATCTGGTTGATGAAAGCCCTCTGTTAAATGCATTAAACAACAACGAATTTGATGATTTCGAAACCTAGGGTTCTTGAAAAAAAATGAATTGGGGATTTTATTGCAAAATAGATTAAAAGTCAAATTAAACATTACTGATAGTTTCGAAATTCACTACTAGATGAAAACCCTATGGATTTATAGTGTAATTTAAACGAATTGAACAAGTTTGAATCACGGGATTGAATTACCATGTTCGAAACTATACACATCACGACTTGGGGCTTTTAAATAATGATTGATCAAATTCAAACCATCAAAGAACTCGTCTGGATCCATGAAACATTAACCCTAAGGTGTGGTGATCGAATTTAATCGAATCAAGGGTCAATTTGATGCCATTGGGTTCGGTTGGTGATTAACAAAAGGGAACCAGTTTAGTTAGAGTTAAAAGAATTAATTTTGGAAACATATTGCAAAATCTGAAGAAGAGTAACTGGCTGGAGCGTGTGTGTGGTCTGGGAGGTAGGGGGTTCGAACCTTGCTTCCTTTGGTTTTTGAAGTTTAAAACCAATTTTTGTGTTTAAACGTAACTTCTTCGTTTTAAGTCCGTTTCAACTCGTTCAAGTTGCGTCGGAACTGAAACAGAATTCCGAACATAATGAAATGATAAAATTCACAATTTAAACCCGAAAACATAATTGCCTATAATTACGCGTGTTTAAAAGAAATCGCAATTACTTACACGATTTAAACCAATGAACTTGGAGTTGTACATACTTTCATATGAACGTTTCCAACTAAACAACATATGTGTGTTAACACTTATGTGACTACAAACACAATTTGACATTGCGAATAATGCGACGTTATTGTAATGATACAGATTCTTCGTAGAAGTTAATCCACGTGATTCAGCAAACATTTGATCATTCGATTCACATTCACAGGTGCGTACACAGCCCCTTTTTACATTTTAATGTTTTGGGGGAGAAAACATGTGCAATCAAACATTTTAGATACATAACACTTGCATGAGTTAGCTATTTTCGATAAGTGCGAACATAGCATTACAAGTCCTTACATATCTAACCGTTTAGTTTGCCGTAGTGCAAAGCGTGGTAGTTGAAAATAGATATATTGGGTTTGACAAACCTCACTTGGTAGATTGTGGGTCTACGCAGGTGTTTAACTAGCCAAATCAAACATTGCTATTGTTTGTGCTTTACAATAGTGGAAAGACAATTTACATTCTAACAGTCAGCTTCGGTGTCGACCGCTTATGTAAATAGTACAATGACTAGCTATCATGACTATGCATGTGTGATTATGTTATCTGAAAACATTTCGTTTCAAACAGTTGTTCAAACATTTGTGATTACATATTCAAACCTGTGTATGCACCAACCTTTGTGTTGACTTTATTTGCATGTTTTCTCAGGATACTAAAGCACAAGTAAGGAAGAGCAGGGACTAGGATGTTGAGTCTCATGCATACATTTTAATTCAGGTGTTTGGATTTGATTATTTAAGACTTTGAACTTGTAATTTACATTTTGCACACTGTTATGTTTTGTTATTGGTTTTCAAACGCTTCCGCAAACGTTGAAACTTTGATATTACAATTTAGACCAAATTTATGTTTGAAAAGCATATAGAGGTTTTTCGTTATGTCTAATGCCTGAGATCCTGGTTTGTCACGCCCTAAACGGTATGATTCCGTTAGTTGAAATTTGGGGGTGTGACAGTTGGTTTTTGTTAATGTCCTTCTATTGTTAGATGTTAAATATATATAATCATGTGTTTTATGTGTTATAAAAGTTAATGTATAATTTACAATATTCGTTTCAAATTTGTGCGCCTCGCGTACGAAAAGCCCACTGCCTTAGTGCATTGCGCTTCGATTTTAGACGTTGTCTCTTTTGTGCGCTTCGCTCTTTTTAAAACCAAGTAGGCCGTGTGATACACACACATATACATACACAACACATACATACCTACACAAATATTTGATGATTTAGGCATCATTTAACTAATAAAATGTACTGTCAATCTCAAATTGTAAAATGATTCAGTTTTAACCGGTTTTCAAACATAATAACGGTTTGGTTTGGTTCAGTTTTTATTTTTAATTGTTCGGCTTTGGTTTTCATTATTAAAAACCGTTACTAACAGTTTGGTTTATGATCCAACTTAAAAACCATAAAATCCAAACTGTAAAAACTTCTAGACTGATTTATTTCACCTACGTGAATTTTAGTCAATTTAGAGGAAAACTAAGAAGACCGAGCAATATGACAAGAGCATAATAAAAACTAATAATTTATTTAAAATAATTAAATACCGATCCAATCTATACATACATATTCATTTAACACAACGAAACACACATGTCCTATGTTTTTTAGCAAAAATGTGATCTCCTTTGTCATCATTTTCATCTGTGTTCGAGAGGTTTCACGTAAACGCATTTTGTGTGCTCTCGTATATGACCGCTTCAATGGTGGCAAGATGTCCCCGCGATGGTGGCCTAGCAGTAATGGAGTAGGAATCTATAATAATAGTATAAGGTTCAAAGCCTGACACCGTTCAATTTTCTCTAGGTTACGCGATTTACCTCCCTCATGGTGGTCGTGGGATCATTTGGTGAGGGGCGCCTAATGATGTTCAACATTTTTTTTCAATGGTGGCAAGACGGTGTTACTTCACAAATAAGAACCTGAAGTGCACGTCTCAATCGTGGTTGCACACGTATAGTTTATTTGTTTTATGTTTTCTAGTAATTTCTTTTTAAATAAATCAAATACTATTTGTGTTATTATTGTAAAATGTAAAAAAAAAAAAGATAAAATAAATGGCAATTAATTTGTTAATCACTCGCAGTCATTACCATGGAAATTAGGAGTTTAACTCAATTTTTTCCCCTTTTTTCTTATTATAATATCAAATACACATTTATTTAATATATTTCACACTTGTCACTCTTGTCTTTACTTTTATAGGACAAATAACAATTATCTTAGCCACCTGAAGGCGTGTTTCGTGCAGTTAACAAATATAAGAACATGAATCAATCGAGATGTGTGTGAAATGATTATGGACCGTCAGATTAAGGCAAATAAATAGTGATTCCATACGATACTTGAAAAAAAAAAGATAAAAGTGTTGGTGATTTTAGTGTCAAAAATATTATTTTAGTTTTGCTAGGTTTACCTAAGACCAAGCGAGAACATAAAATCAGGAGTGTTCGTGATCTTTTTTTGATTGTTGTTTAAACAAACCGTGAGAAAAACTGTTAGTAGGTTTTTTTATCATCGAAGCAAACTCGAATCGTTACTAGTTGTTCGATTTCACTGTTTTCTAACCTGAAATTTGGAAGAATTATGACAATTACTTCAAATCTGATTTAACTAACTTCTGGTTTTTTTATTTATAGCAATCCATCAAAGAGAAAGTAACGTTTGAGAAAATCCTATCAACTTCTAAACACATTCATGATTATGATCAGTATAAACAATCACTAAACAAAGCTACATAATCACTAAAGAAAGCTCGTCAAAAGAAAAAAAAAACATAAAAGCATACGAGTGCAGTTGATTTTACAATATTAATAAGGATTAGAGATCAGTGGATCATAGATGGGAAACTGACTTTAGGCCTCTTGATAATTTACTTCAATTGAAGCGACATATGTCATTCGCCCACTTTCGGTTTTTGATCAAGTCTCGTACAAACAGTGGCGGATCTAGGAATTTTTATCAGTGGGTTCACCATTTTCCGACGTTTTAATTAAATAGAACCGGACATAAAAATTTTCGGGTCGGATTGACGGTTTGGGTTTTGTAATGTTCTTCACGTAACAACAGTGCGCTATATTAAGTTAGTGATTAAAATTAAAAAAACGTCATCATTAAATAGTTCGAAGGTATAGAGTGCATTTTTGTTTAATATTTCTACACTCCAGACCAAGCGGGAGTCAAGGGGGTCACACGCCCTTGCGGGGTCCAAGGTGGCGGTCCTGCTAGTTATTCAGCAGGCATGGGTCAAGGGGTTCAGGGAAACGCCCCGAAACCTAAACGAAATATGCTATGTTTGTATGACTAAAATTAACTTGATCCAAGGGTTTAACCACTAACTACCATTTTGCTTGCTAAGTTTATATGACCGGAAAGTTATTTTAACACGATCATATAGACATCTAATAATTGATTATCGAGATTTCTCTAACAAAGATCACTTGACTCAATCAAGTTAACAAGTTGCTGTGAAAATTACCTTAACATTCACTCTTAAAAATTGTAATTGCTTCATCTCAGGATTTACCCCTAAAATATTAATGGGTTCACCCTATTGTTTAACTCTTTCGAAAAATTTTTTTTCTACTCACCAGTTGAAGCGCGGTGGGTTCCTGTGAACCCACTACACACTACCTACATCCGCCCATGCGTACAAACAAATAATTATATATTATATCAAAATTTTTAAAAATTAAAATATATTAAAATCCTATGGTCCGGTATGATTTATATGGTTTAGAATCTATAAAAAACACAAACCAAACCATTTGGTACAATTTGAAATATTCGAAATCAACCGACCAAAAGTTTAGACAAATCGAACGTAAAACCAAACCGATGCTTGGTTTGGGTGGTTTCATGGTTTTAAACCGAACTGCAAACACTCTTAGGTAAAATATGCAGTGATACGAGTTATGGGTACATGATACACAGTTAATCAAGACTAAGCTAGCTTTGTTAGCCCCATCAGAAGGTTTCAAGGGATAAAGCCTCTAGTGAGGACTGTACCCATAACATGTATCAATGTATATGAGATATGAAGTATATGGTTGGTATTGATGAACAAGTTTATTATCAATGAAAAGGTTTGCTATCAATTACATTTTTATAACTTTATACATGTTATATATAACAAGGCAAACACATAGTTTAACGACCTTTTAATACCAACATAGTTTTTGGAACATACCTACAATTATTTTGAAAGTACGTAAACTTACAAAGCATACCATTTACATAACTGATATATAACTTAACTAAAATGACATTTTAGGGAATGTAAAACAAACCTCTTTACCTATACAATGTCGAGGGATTCGATCAAGCATTGTTGTGACCGAAGGTGTATTCGTTTGATCACCTAAAAACGGTGTATACGAACCCTTTTCTGAGTTTACCAAACTCATTTTGCCCTCAATGTTCATCTTATCAAAGGGTGTGTGCCTTGCACTTACACTCAACGTAGAAATATCTGTGATCCCACAAACATTTATCTCTGGAAGGCTATTCGTTGCCATTGGTGAATTCGGATCGACTGATACATCCTCCCTACAAATGTCTCCAATTCTAGTGAGTATGTTGAATGCCAAGTTTTTAAGAACTCGCGAATAAGCTTCCATAATTGCATAGGCGATGTCCTGTATACATGTCACAGTGAGTTGTGAATTGTTTAAATTGAATATTTAGCTAAAAAGGAAAATCCAAATGAGTCAAAGTGTTTGAATGCCATCTTTTTTTTTTATAGCGACACCTCAATTTTCCAATATAAAATTACCATTACTTGCATTCTGCAAGATTCGAACTCACAACTATTTGGTTTGGAAGTACACCACATTACCAGATTTAAATGGCATCTAAAGTTTATTTTTACACACACTTTTGTAGTCATGGTTAACAAAATAATAAGTTACAATTTTTTTCCAACCCAACCTATCTGATTTGTTTTTAACCATGCTCAAAAACGACCTATTTCAACACCAACTAATTTTGATCTCTTACCTAGCCCGACCATTTGTCACATTGCTTAAAAGTGTTGAAAAATCATACTTAAGAAAATAGTTGTTTAAAAACTTTTTTCCTTTCCTCTAAAAATGAATGAAACAGTGTTTGCGGTCAACCCAACCTACGTGGTGCATTTTCAACCAGTACAAAAGACGACCTATTCCAACCCAAACACATTTAACCCGTTATGAAGCCCATCCATCTTGCCACCTATACAATACATGTGGATGATTTGCTGACCTTGCCGTATTGTATTTTCATTGCATCAAGAAAGGTTTGAGGAAGGTTTGGGTATCTGTTTCTGATTTGCTGCAAAAGAACTTCAGCTCGGTTTATCAGAAACTCAATCTTATTGAGCTCCATAGAAGGATCTTTTACAGACCATAATGTTCTTGCTGGAAACTGAGTGTTGGTTGTTTGTATCGAGATTCTTTCCTTCCATGAGTATATTGCAGCTTCTAGTTTGTTAATAGTGTCCAGAGCACTGTGTTCAGACTTTATGTTAAGTGAATTGAACAGTCCTACAGCTGAGGAAGACGCTGTATTTAGTGTTCTGTAAAGATCATCACCAAGGTTTCCCTTTCCAGACTGTAGCATATGAAAATGAAAATAAAATGTGGGAGCCAGGAGGTTACATTTTGAGTAGAGGAGATTAGATAAACTGGTTCATTTAAACATGTAATTTTCTGATGCAGGTTGAAATGAACCTTCTCGGGTTGGGTTGACGTACATATCTCATTTTTCCGTTTTTCATTAAACATTAAGACAACATTGTCACAGTAATCTAAAGATTTAGAGAAGAACAATTTAAGATGCTGAACATATTAGAAATGGAGTTTTGTTCCAATCTTTGAACCCATATATGACCTGTTCTACGACAAGTTTGAGATAAAAAAATCGACCAAGCGAGTAGATGGGTCATTTTGAGGTTTCTCGGACATATAATTTGCATAGGTCGTAAGAGGAGCAGGCATGTAACTTTTGGTCAAACGAGTCGAGTTGGGTTCAGTTATTTTTTTTCATTTGTAAACAAAACTAACGTCTGTTGTTGTTTGTAAACAGTCATATAGCTATACAATGAGTGGAATATACTGGGTATGGTTATTGTAAACAAAATTAATGATCTAAATATATGAAAAAAAATATTTAGAAGATTGTAGTCGTTAAAAATGATATGGACCACTTTCAACCCATTTGGCCATGTTGATCAATTTTCCCTTCCACCTAAATTAATCTATTTGAACTGTTAGAAATCAACCATTCATATATAGATAGGTCAAAACTAGCACATCTAATGATTCATGTTAGAAGAGAGATGGTAAGTGTGGATAACTAACCTCAGGAAGTGCCTCTCCAATGATTTTTGGTACAGGCATTTCGAGCAGGATGCTTTCATTTATAGATTTTGCGGCCTTGAAGATTTGGTGAACCAGTTTTGCCTGATTCAGCAACCTTTTCCTCTGGCCATCAGACAGTCCACCTACGGGTACCCGTGGCATAGGAAGCCACCATCTTTTGCCTTCTTTTAAGCTTTTGCTTTTTCCTTCTGCTTGGCTACCTTCTTCGTACCAAAATTCTGTATTTGTCATTGCATCTAGAGTTTCCTGTCAGCGTGTGTATGCCAACTCAGTGATATACACAAACAGCTTAAAAGATTTGAAGATGTTACTTTTAGCTTGATCTAAGTTGACCCACAAAAACTTCCTTTGGTTTATAAATAGACAATCTTATATATGTTTGTAAAAAAGATGTTACAGAAGCAATCAATTATTAGTAAAAATGAATTTAGCAGGCTTCAAGTAGCGTGACAGCTTCTGGCATGACTTGAAACATGACCCAAAAAGAATCAGGTATATGGTAGTCATATATTGTCCGTTTAATGAATGGGTCGTGTTTCAATTGGCATGTTTAACCCATTTATTACAACCCACCAACCCATTAAATAAACATATCCTATTAGGTTGACGTGTTATACTTGTTAAATTAAGCAAATTGACCCACCAACCCGTTTAACTCATTCATTACATCCCCCAACCATTTTAACATGGTTACAACTTGATTAAAACCCAATTATATCCCGCCTTGTTCGAGTTACATGATTTTAAGTGTGTCTGGCTTAGGGTTGACGTCATTGACACGCACAATTTAAAGGTCATGTTCAGGTTCAACGATTCAACCCGCCAACCTGTAGGTAGCACCCTTATTAAAAGTACACTTTTGTCACTGTTTCCATTTAGTTATTTGGCCCAATTCAATTCATTTGACTTTAATAAGTCAACTGTCTACACTCTATAATGCAAAATGAACCAGTTTTGATTTAAATGCATGTGAAGAGACCACCTACAAGTAGCAAGGAGTCTAACTTCCGTAGAGCTGGGATATTCATTTGAACATCTGCACGAGCTTTTGGTCTCATGATCTGCTTTGAATTCAAATGCAATATGAAACATTTTAACATATTTACGGAAAACATAAAAATAATCTGAAGAAGTTTTGGTAAGGAACAAATAGATGCCTCTAGAGCCCGGCCATTGGCACCATATTGCTTAGCAGGCACCAACTCAACCATATAGTTAGTAGGAGCAAGCAACCATTCAATTTCTGTTCTCCACCTGTTCTTTGTCTCCTCTGGCAGAGGCTCTAGTTTCCAGAGCTCCCCAAATACAGATCCTGTAATTGGATATATAACTTCTGAAATTAATTTTCATTAACAAACTAGAATACCTATGCTGTCATGAGACTCTTCTTAGTGGTATTTGGATATACGTTTTGAAAATGATTATTATGTTGTGTTATAATGAATGATCACAATCAGTTGTTAAACATGTTGTAAAAGAGAGTTTTTGGAAACTTTTAAGAAAATTGATGGATATTTAGCAAGGATTTGAGAAACTAATGGATAATATAACAAAATTATTATTTTTCACAAGTAAAAGAATCTCAAATTAGGATTAATGAATGGGCAAACAGGTAATTCGGATAATTAGTGTATCAAACCAATTATTTGTACTTTGTTTATCAAAAAAAAAAAAATGATTGATGCCCAAATATTAGGCATAGCATACAAACAACCTTTCCAAGACTAGTAACACATTATGGTTTGATTCCTTCAGTTATTTTTTTTTTTTTAATTTTCTTGTTTTTTTGTTTCTAAATTAAACAAGAATGCACAACTCTGTGTTATAGTAGAGAAATATAAAGCATACGAGCAAGCTTTGTTATAGAATTGGACAAAGCCAAAGCAGAGGAATGACCCTTGGTTCCTCCTGTTGTATCTCCACCCAACAGTAGTTTTGCAAATGTTTCTTTCAATGTTTCCACTTGGGAGATTTGCAGTGATGGCTTATCTTTTGTGATAAATTGCTGTGTGGTTTTTGAGTACTCCAATTCATCTTTTGCTTGTTTATCCATCTTCATCATCATCCAAAGAGAAGAAAGTGACCCAGAAACATCTTTGACAGTTGAACAATTCGAAGCATCTTCATCAAGAGAGTCAGTTGGATATTCATCACCTCTACTTGTAACACTTTCATCTTCAAAAGAGTTAGCACTCATAATGCAGCTTTCAAGTCCATTGTATGCCATAATTCCTGCAACTTTTAAGTTTTACTTAGTTCTACATATAGCGAATGTTTGACAGTTGAGAATAGATCAAGAAAAAAATGTAAATTATTCTTGAAAGCAAAAAGTATGCTCATTAGGATCAATAACCAATTAACCAAATCCATTACAAATTCATCATCATGTTATCATATTTGTAGATCATGCATTAACTATCGATCTTTAAAGTTGATCAGCTGGATAGTCACAAATTGATTTAACAAATCCATCCCAATCATGTTATGATATTTGTGAATCAATTTTTGTTCACGTACAACTTTTTGTGCAAAGTCCAAATGAAATTTTGGTAAAGGGTATGAAATATGAATTATAATTTCACTGTCATGGTTTTTAGTTATTGCCTCATTTGCGGTGCATGCATATAATGTATATATGTGTGTAACCCTCAGGGATAAAAGTAAAATTGCACTAACTTTAACGTTATTTTACTTATTTTGCGAAAATAACATTAAAAGCATTAGGATGATTAATTTCAAACGATAACTTTGAGCCGGGACTCTTTTGAAGCAACCTCTCTATCCCAACTGGGATAGGGGTAAGGTTTGTCTTCATCCTTCCCCCAGACCCTACTGATGAGTGAAAATATACTAGGTAAGTTTGTTTGTTTGTCATAACCTTCAGTTATAAGAAAATTAATTTAGAGTCTGATGTAGAAAATAACGATTTGTATATTATAAAATCAACCTGTAACAGAATATAAAAGGAGAGGCTAGGTAACACTAATTATACAATTACTAACTCTAATAATACAGATTCTTCAGTAACAACAATCACATGATGCAAGCGTTGTGGTTGATTAAAATATGTTTCTAGTTCATATTGAAATTGTTAACCTTTTTTTCTGATTAAATAATTAGAGAACAAAAAATCTGGGCAGAAATTATAAAGATTCTTTTATTTTAGGGTCCAGTTGCATAACAAGCTATAAACATCGATAATGTGTCAGGATTAAAAATACATGTATTGGAGACTAAGTATACTTTTAGTGGAATAATTGGGTCCTCAAAAAGGTTAAATATTTTCAACTGGGGAGCAGAAATTAATCCAATTCTCATAAAGGTAACACTACTAAAACGCAACGTTAAGGTTGGTTCACAATCAGGTCTCCTATCTGATGTACTCGCAGAGTCTGTTAGAACATTTATTCACCTCATGTCCCATTGCTAATCATGTTTGGTGTGCCATAAGCAGGCTGTGAACGAACACGAACAAGCGCTTGTTCGTGTTCGTTTGTTTAACTTTTTCACAAATGGTTCATGAACGCTAATCGAACGAAAAATCTTGTTCGTGTTTATTCATTAAGGAATTGAACTTGTTCACAAACGATTCACGAACACAAACAAACACATATTATTTAAAAAAATTAAAATCAACTTTCTTAATCTCAAGTGTTAGAGATAATCATCTGTATAAATATAAAGTTATATATTATGGTATTAAACTAACAATAGTTTCAATATTATGGTATTAAACCTAAAATAAAGAATTTAAGATGAATATATATAAACAAACATATTACGGAACGTTCACGAACACAAATAAACGAACACGACCTTTATTCATGTTTGTTCATTTAACTAAACGAACGAAGTATCTTGTTCGTGTTCATTCATTTATTAAACGAATGAACATAAACATTCCCATTAAACGTTCGATTCGTTTACAACACTAGTGTTACGGATCGAAACCATTGCAAGGTATGGGACTTGTCCCACATCGGTTGTATGGGCAATTGATGTGGGGTTTATAAGTCAAATGGGCTCTCTCACCCATCAGACTAGTCTTTTGGGTTGAGCTCTCCTGTTTGGCTTGTAACAATGGTATCAGAGCCAACTCGGAGTGGTGGCCCACGGAGTGGTGGCCTGGAGGGAGCCAGCCGTGACCAACGAGGACGTTGGCCCTTAAGGAGGGTCGATTGTTACGGATCGAAACCATTGCAAGGTATGGGACTTGTCCCACATCGGTTGTATGGGCAATTGATGTGAGGTTTATAAGTCAAATGGGCTCTCTCACCCATCAGACTAGTCTTTTGGGTTGAGCTCTCATGTTTGGCTTGTAACAACTAGCCATAAGTCATTGGGCTAAAATAAACCCAATTTATGCTTTTAAATTTCGAGACCTACCGGAGATCCACAAGACGTCGGAGCGGATAAGTTCAAGTAGAAAATGGGGCAGGTGATATGTCAAATTTCCTGTTGGTGTCTTTATAAAACCCTAAATTTAACTCTATTCAGCAAGCCTAGTTTTCAAAGGAGAAGACTGTTGAAGGCATTAACTTTACATGGGCCTTCTGGTGTTTCTTTAATTTTGGCTGAGTCTTATAGTTTGATTGTTTTTGTTTTCTTGCATACCTAATGTTGGTATTTTCTATTATGCTTCGTTCTTCTGATGTACTTTCTATGGTTATAGGTTCTTGTTAACCCTGAAGAATAAAATCTTTTTGCAGTAAAAAAATAAATAAAAAAAAGTTAGAAAAGGGAAATATTAATTTTACATCATTATTATAGGTCAGAAAGGTTCGCATAAAAGCATTATCATCAAACGTTCAAGTAAGGATTTGGGGGAACCACTAAAATCAAGAGACTTGGTGTTTTATAAGCTAAAGTAAATAAATGTGATTATTTGATGAATTAGGAAACTGTTCACACTCGGGGAATACGGCACATTATTATATTAGAGTTGTGGGGCCTGCATAAATAATCACTTTGTGGCCAATTGGTGTACGTGTAAAAATCTTATTGGTCTATTTCATTGTTTATAAATAAAAATATAAATTCAATTGTAAAAAATATATATAAAGTTCTTGATTTAAAGAACGCACTCAATGTTTGATTTAGATTATGTTTTGCCCAAGGTTTGAGTTTTGTAATATGATGTACCCGGTCTATGAGACTTTTCACTCGGTTTAAAACTTTCTGGTTGCTTGAAAGTTTTGATTTAGAGGAAAAGGGTAAATGAAAAGGTAACATAGAGGGAATCCCAGATGATCCAACTAGAAAGTAGAAACTAGGTTGTTTGATAAGTTTCCAAAAGCAGGAAAATGACTACCGTGTCCCGAGTCCCCACCACCACTTTGGCATCTTGTTACTTCATTTGTGGGTGTGGTGCGACACAAAAAAAAACCAAGGACCACCATCTCTATGTCGGTCAATTAAAAAATTGGAAATAAGAACCATGCAATCTCCATGGGCTCTGTCAGTGTATCACCATCACGGCATCACACTCAATTTCCGAATTTATTTGGCTTAATTATCCTCATGGCTAACCTCTAGGCTCTAGGCTATGCAGTCTTCTCTGACACAAAAAATATGGCTGATTTTTCGATTAATTTTGGTTTTTTCGTTCAAAGAATGGCAATTTTGTGTTAGATTTTAGGTGTCAGAATGAAAACAAAACTTTGTGAAGAAAATAAAGAATCACCATCAAACTAGACTCTATAAAGTAGATGGCAGAAGTAAAAATTATGATAAAATCATTTTTGTTGATCATAACATTTTTATACAGAATGTTTGGTTATAAAGGAACAACCCAAAATGAACAAGTTAATTCAGAGGTTTGAGTTCAAATCAATATTTATTAAATTAATCTCAAAGAATTCTGGCTTCATAAATGCTTATGCAAACTTGTTTTTATGAATTTTCAAAAATTTCTCTAAGAAATTTGAATATGATTGGTGCCTTGGTGGGATACAATAATCAATAATAGAGATATAAGGGTTTTGAAATTACATATGTTGTATTATCAAGTTTCAAGCAGGTGACGCTACCAGGAAAATGGGTAACGTCCATACAATACTAAATAACAAAGACAAGACAATGAAGCGTCTTAATTATTGTAAGATCTATATAGGCTTCAGATACCATAAATCACGGCATATTTCGAAATTCACGTGAATATTTCAAGGTTACATTACGATAATAAAAAAATATAAAAAAAATTTAAAAGTTAGTAACTAACAAAATAATCATTTATGAATACTTGAATAAATTGCATAAGAGCAACGTCAACGTACAGAGCACACGGGTGATGTGGTGTTTGAGTTCAAACATATCATTAGAGGAGCGTGTTTAGAAGATGTTTGTTTGACCTTCAATTTATTTTAAGAAGAAATTAAACACCTTAATACTCTTGGTGTAATTGAATAAAATGCCCTTTGGTATAAATGAGGTAGATGTTTTAGAAAAGAATATAGTCTTCGCTTAAAAATGAGGGTTTTTTAATATGATTAGAACTCGAATCTAACTTTTTGGTGATACGGTTTAGTGTTGTAAATGCTCTTTTATTTTTATTTGTTCTAAACTTATCCACGTGTGGATCCTTAACCTCTTGGTAAATTGGGTTAGTTTAAATCCTTTTATATAAAGCAAAAATCTTACGTTTAAAAAAAAAACATCACCTTTTGTTTCAAAAAGAACTTGTAAAATTCATATTACATCTAAAAATCATGTTTCTATTCATTAATTTTTAGGTTTCCTTCTCGGTCGATGCATAAATATAAAGGATTAAATCATGTGTTTCTCTGATATTCAACTTGTTTTACACAACACATTTTAAGGACCTCTTGACCTTCTTAATTAAGCTGTAGAAAGAATTAATGAAAACCCAGTGAATGTGTCACATATGAAGCAAGCATAAAGAGTACCGTTTGGTGGTTTATCGAAATCGATGCTGTCGTTGATTTCTCGGTTCCATGTACAACAAGCAAGCCTCCTCCTCAACAACACCATCTTTTATGGATTATAAAATTTCATTCATCTACCCACAAGCTTTCAAGATGCTATTTTGGGTGAAGAACACCAAAAGTAGGAAGTAAGAACCAATGCCCTCCTTCACAACGATCCATACATAGGATAACAATTAACCACTATGCTTCAAACACTATTTTTTATTTTTATATTTTAAAAGCAACATGATCTACTTCCAATAATACATCATTCTTCATTATTGAACCTTAATACTCAACATCATAACAACTATCAAGAATGTACAAAACTATCTAAGGTGGGTTTAAAATGTGAGGATCAATAAATGTTGTAAAACTATTATGAACCAATTATCAATTTAAATACATTTTTAACAATTTCGTTATTTTAAAGAGAGCAATCAGGATCTCAAAGTCCTTATTTTATTATTGATAAATATTATTTATATCACCAAGATTACACCAAAAAACTAAATTGTGAATATCATAGAACGGAAACTCTAATTTGAATGAGATAATATAAATCGGACAGAATTTAATGGGATAATGTATTTGTGATGTCAAAAACTAGACATGTCCACATAAGTATTCCTGATGAACTAACATGTAACAAGCTCTATCAAACAAAAAAAAAAAAAAAAAAAAAAAAAAAAAAGAAAGAAAGAAAAAAGAAAAACCATTGATGTTTGTATTTATTTCTGATTTATAAACTGTGTGTGTGTGTATATCATCTCTGTTTTTAATTGATGTCCTTTCATTGATATCTTTTTAAAAGTTAACATATGAATTTTCCATGTATTATAGTAATGAATAAACAATTATCGGTTTTGCATGGCATGAAAATTAGAAGATGTATATTATGAGAAAAAACTTTACCAAATTAACTAATTTTGTTGTTTCAATTAAGTTACTCAAAAGTTTTTTTATTTGCTTTAATCATTCAACTTGTAGAAAATATGATAATACTATATAATTCATCTGTTTAACAAGTTAAAGTAGTTTGACTTTATAGTTTTTCGTTCTTTATTTTTAATCTGATTAAATGAAATTAGCAACTATTAACTTAAAACAAAACTAAAATTTTGAGTTTACGTAGACATAATAAGTCATATATAATTATGAGAAAAAAACTTCATAAAATGTAACTAATTTTATAAATTTTCAACCTTTTTTTTATTTGATTTAGTCATTCAATTTGTAGAAACTATGTTAGTACTATACGTACAATTTAGCTGTTTAACAAGTTAAAAGTGGTTTGACTTAATAATTTTTCAATTATTTTTAAATCTGATTAATTGAAATTAGCAGTTATTAATTTAAAAGAAAATTAAAATTTAGAGAAACCAATTTAATGTAAACCAACTTTAAATAAAAACCAGATTTAAAAATTCAAGTACTTATCTCTTTAAATTTTACATATGTAACTATAGTTATACATTGTTCTCTCTCTCATAATATTCGATTTAGCTATATATATGTGTAATTTCTGCATTTATGCAAACGTCCTAATTTTAAATGCATAAACAAGACAATCTACATATACTAAATATTATTTAGCAAATATTGTATATTTATACTATATTTTATTACATTTGAGAATAAAAAAATAAGTTTTTTCACTATAATTTTAAACATTTAAAAGATTTACAATCGCTTAAGCATATAATACAAGTATCCATACCAAAATATCATAAAACACGTAATATATGTAATTATCTCGTGACAAATTATGAAATGAAAGAAAGCATACATAGTTTAGTATGCTTAATTCATGATTAAAAGTGTTTATGAGATGATTAAAACTATCCCATATCACTAAGTTAAGAAAAATTTCATGGTTTCTTGCTCTTATATAGAAGAGACAGGCAATCTAGCATCGCAAGTTTAATAATCAGCTAGGTTTAAATTCATGTTTAATAGTTAGCTGAAATTAATCATAATTATACCCATAACCAATGAATTAACTATCAATTTCGTTTAAGTATATTATATGTTAAGGACGCCTTTATGTCATAAGCTAAATGTAAAAGGGAAAAATTAAATTTCCAAGGAATGAAACGTCGACCAGCTTTCAATGTAGTGGAAGCTAAGCAATGAGACTAGTCGCCATCAAACTAAGGTGGTGTTTGTTTTCTTCAAAAATGTCTGCAGGACCTCTTATCTCTGCGCCGCGCAGACGCGGGCAGATGTTGGGGCTCTACTGCTCGTTTGTTTTTCAGAAGACATTTCATTAAAAAATGTCTTCCTGGTCTCTTCTTCACGCAGACATGGACCAAACTCTTCTCGGGGAAGACATTTACCTCTTCTTCACACAGACATACACCTCCTCAATCCCTCCCCCCGTTTTCTCCACAGCCGTGAACCAAATTCCTCCACTGCCGCTCGTGACTCCCTCCACCGCCGACCGCCGCTCGTCACTCCCTCCACCACCGACGGTGGGGTTGAAGACAGTGGGGTTGGGGACGGTGGGTTGGGAAGAGTTTGAAGAGGTTTTTGAAAAACAAACACCCTCAAAAACTCTTCTTGCAGGGGTTTGGTCCACCTCTTCTGCAAAAGAGGTTTGCAGACATGGTCCGCAGACCGCAGACGTTTTACCTCTGAAAAACAAACACCACCTAAATGTAAAGACGGATTTCCTTAACAAATATTGATTTATTAAAAAGTTATAAATGCTATACGCTAATTTAATTATTTTAAAAATTAATCTATAGACTGATTTTCAAACTTATTATATAGTAAGTTTTTGAGCATCAATTTTTTTTCTACATTTTTTTGTCTGATATGAAAGATGAACACTCAATTTATTTTAGAAAAAGACACTTTAACATCAGGCTTTTTATCATTGAAATAAATGTATGTCCCCTATTATAATAAATGAGTATTTTCAGGGAACAAATATCACGTTCTGTTGCAAGCTGCAAGATATTTTCACGCCTCTCTCTCCTAATATATATTTATAATTTTTTAATAATTAAATTATATAATTAAATATTAAAAAACTTAAATCTTCTTATTCTAATATTTTACTAATTTATTATAATTTATAAATTTTAAAAATATTTCAATTATACTTTATCTTAAAATATAATTTTATTATTATTAAAGTTTATTATTATTTTATATTAATAAATTATATTTTTTAATTATCTAACCCGTGTAATACACGGGGTTGTAGGCTAGTAATCATAATATATTAGAATGTTAAATGCATAACAACATAAATGCTACCCGATACAATCGTTAAAAGAAACGAGGAACATGAAGATGATATTACAAACAAAATTGAAATATTCGAACATTAGGAAATAATTTAAAAATAAACATTACGAAAAAAACGTAACGACTAGAAATATTAATATAGTTGAAATTTTATTGATAAAATATCAAATTATATGGCTTGGCTTTATGCTGTTTCTGCATATTCTTCGCAACAAAAAAATTGAAGATGATGATGATGATGATATCATCATGTGGAACTACCACAACACAGATTAAAAGGAATAAATCAAACGAATATGATAATTTGATGATGATTTAGGTGATGGCGATTATCATCGGTCAAAGCTAGTGAGAGGTTAATTAACGTGTTAGCGAACGTAATCACGAATTAAAATGCACATACTTCCGGACGCTAAATTACTAATTGCATAAAAATTTGAAGATCACGTTTCAAAATCGAGTAGCAAAATTTCTTAATCAATCAAATACGATCGTTTCATTCGAAGTTATTAACAGATTTCGCAATATAACATAATAACAGAGATGTTTACCTTTACGATTAGCGAATATAGTTGCTTAATTTTTCTCAGGAGGCAAGATAGCTGAAACCTAGACGAAGAAATTGATTACAAATCGAATATGCATCGCCATTAATGGCGAATGTAAAGCAAAGCTAAAAGAAGAAGGTCAAAATCGGTGGGTGAATTACCTGCAATTTTCATTTAATTCGAATCCACCATATTTGAGTGATGATATCACTGTGTGTTTCAGAGCAAGAGCGAATGCGAGCGTAGAGAAGAAAGAGGAATTTGCTTTCATCGGACATGTATACAGATCGGATACGTAATGGATAGTCCGAATAGTTATTTCAAATAACTTGGTTAATACGAATATACGATTAAGATAACCTCTATGTAAGTCGTAGATATAATCTCAAATAATTAATCTTTTTTTTTAAATTACATGTGAATGAATACTAAGAATTAGAATATACTTTTTGATTAATTTCCTAATTATTTTATTTTTTAAGAACTTTATTACGTACATGTTTTCAATAAGCATTGTAAAATAACCGGGTTGGATAACATATAAGAATAGGTCGTATAGGTTTTCAATAAGCATGGTAAAATAGTCGAGTTGGATAACAGATAAAAATAGGTTTGTGCCAAGATGAGTACAAGTTAAAATGAGTCGTTATTAAAAAATTCATTTTAGTTCAAGTTAAATAAGTTTTAACTAACCAAATAGTTTATTTAAACATTTTTTAATGAGTTTTTCATTAAATATATTATTAATCATTTTTAACCATTCCATTCACACAATTTTCAAGTTACTCACCTTGACCCGTATTATGCTAAAGTGTCATTCATCTCAACTCGGTATATGTTATAGTGCTACTCAAAATGGAGGTGAGCATAGTATAACCATAACAAAAAAATAACTGATAATTTTCCCAAACCATAACCGATTTTAACTCAAACCGACTTTAACTAACGGTTATGGTTAAGCGAAGTCATTAACCAACCCATTCGTTTATGGTTATGGTTATGTTTATGGTTATGGTTAAGTCAGTTCATTAACCAACTTTAACCGAACCAAACCGATTCTTGTATATTTGTTATTTTAATATTTGTGTGTGTGTGTGTTTAATTTTTTTTTCAAGAAATTATGGTGCAAGTCAAGTATAGAAGGTGAGTCAAAACTTTTTATTGAATGAAAATATCATAAGTCACATGTGACACTAAATATATTAGGAGATAAGTTAGAGTTACGTGGTTTTTATTTTTTGTTTTCTCATTCTCAGTCACTTCAACGTCCTACAAGTTTCATTTAGATTTTCATCACCAATGTATCTGTAATTCACAAGTTTATTTAGAAACATTTCTTAGTTTTTTGACAATTTCATTATAAACCGAAATCGAACCATAACTGGTGGTTAACCAATTAATGTTTAACTGTTTAACTGGTTATGGTTACGGATATGATTTAGAATTAACTGAAGTAGCAGTAATGGATACGGAAATGACCATAACCACACCTAACCGAACCGAACAGTGGCAGAGCTTGAGCGAGGTGAGGGGGGCATAAGTTTTTGAAACCCAGAATGCATGTTAATTTTTGAAGCAAGGGGGGGCGAAACAACTATTTTCAACTAAAAATAACATTTCAACCAACAAAATTAACACTACGGAAGGAAAAAGAGGGGGTCGGTCGCCCCCTGCCCCTATAAGGCTTCGCCCATGGAACCGAACCATGTTCACCCATAAGTCTCTAAATACAATAATTATTCACCAAAATTAACCCGTTTATTTTACTTTGGGCTAAGATTACCAAGTCTAATTTTCAACAAGTGATTTATATCAAGTGGGAATCAATAAGTGGTTGATTACATAACAATACAAGCAAATTGGCTTGACTCTTAATCTTCAATCCAACCTTATATTTGAATTGTGCTATGTAAACTAGCTTGATGTTTTGTAGGTTGACTCGTTTACTTTAAAATTTCATAATTTATAATTTTTTTGCATAATAGGTTTTACATGATAACTCATAAAACAATCTTGAATTATACAAATATAGAAATTAGGATGGTGACAATTTATCGAGCAAGTCAACCCGAAACTATCGTTAGCTATAAACTCGGTTGAGATATTTATTTGATCAAAGAGTTATAAGTTGACTAAAGCTTAATTACAAATAAGTTTTTAATCGTATGAGAGTGAGAGACTGAGAAGAGTGTATATTTTTCTACCTACTCCCAACATATTCATCACCCAATCATATGTTGTCACCTTAAATGAATCTACTTCAATCGATGCGAGTCTCAGTTTTCACGTAACTTATCAGCTCATATGATCTAAGATTATTACTATTATTATTTTAAATTAAAAAACCCATCAGCAGATATAACCTATGATTATTATTGTTATATAAATTTACAAACGAAAGTTATTGAATAAAATCAAATTATATATATATATATATATATATATATATATATATATATAGTATATGGTTAGGCTAAAAAGGATAAAATCTATAAAAAATGTAGGAAGAAATTTGAGCCATTGATTTTAAAGATGAATGGTTGTAAAGGTGCCACCTCATTGGAGAGAATTAAGGGAGAATTTAAGTGGTTGGAGGGGTATAATGAGTATTGTAGCCATTGTTGACTTTTTAACAACTTCCCCCTACTTTTTTTAAACGTTTATAACTTTTTTGTACGTTATTATTTTTTTAAAAAAAATTACACCATAAAATCCAGCATTTTTGATCTTTTCAACGAGTATAATATTGTTATGTAGAAAAAAACGACCTAAATTGGTGTATATGAATCTTGCGTTTTATGGTGTTTTTTCATAGATACATGAAACTGAACATTTTATGGTGTTTTTCTCCGAATAAACAAAAAAGATAACAATCGTTTATGGTGACTTTTTGTATGTTTCCCGGATGTTCATGAAACTAAGCATTTCATATTGTTTTTTCGAAAGTTTATAAAACTGAACATTTTTATGGTGTTTTTTCTCTAAATAAACAAAAAGGGTAAAATATTATGGTGTTTTTAGTGTTCATATATGAAGTTGCTTAGTTCGGAAACACCATTTACAAACTTAAGTGTTTATGGTGTTTTTAGTGTTCACAAACTCCATTAACTGCCCAGGTTAGTTTCAAAAATATTCGAATATAAATACCATAAAATGTTAACACCATAAATACAATAAAATAACTTGAAAAAACACCATAAAACGTGAACACTATAAACACAATAAAATATCTAGAAAAAACACCATAAAACGAAGTTAAAAAACACAATATACACACTTTAAGTGTTTATGGTGTTTTTATTTTTTAAAATCACCATAAAATGCCCTGTTTTAATTTCATTAATACCTGAACACCATAAACACCATAAAATATTAACACCATAATATATCTCAAAAAACACCATAAAACGTGAACACCATAAAATGTACAGATGCGTCTTAAAAAACACAATAAAAGTCTAGTTTGAATAATATTCGAAAAAGCGACATAAAACTTAAGACGCTATTTTAATTTTTTTAAAAAAAATATATTAATATTATACTCATTAGAAATATAAAAAAACGCTTGATTTTATAGTGTAATTTTTTTTAGAAAATATTAACGTATACAAAATTTATGAACGTTTAAAAAATGAGTGAAGGTTCATTTTTAGTTTTGACATGTTTACCCTTTAGCTTCTTATCTACGTGTCAACATTCTATGCTTCCTACTCTTTTTAAGCTTTTATGCATTTGTAGAATATCACTCAGCGTTAACCGCTTAACCCTAGCGTTTTTTGCCCGAATCTTAGTTTTTTTTTATGGTTTTTATTATGTAAAAATAGGGGGGTTTCTTTTTTGTGTTTTTGCTAATTCATCACCGTTTAGAAATTATTGTAAGTGTAAGTTACTTACACTTACTTACAATCCGTATCTGATGTAAGTAAATGTAAGTAAGTGTAAGTAACTTACACTTACTATAACTTCTAAACGGTGATGAATTAGCAAAAACACAAAAAAGAAACCCCCCTATTTTTACATAATAAAAACCATGAAAAAAAACTAAGATTCGGTCAAAAAATGCTAGGGTTAAGCGGTTAACGCTATAAGGGATGGTTAACATTTGAATATCTCCCTATATATATATATATATATATATATATGTTATTGTGAACACATGGAAGTTATTAGAAAAAAATTTAAATTATATATTTACAGCTTAAAAGTTTGATAGGGTTAAATAATATTTTATAAATTTGAGTGACGAGTTTTGAAAAACATTTAAAGTTAGAGGTTAATTTCGTTAGTAGATTTTTCAAGAAAAAAAATCACATTATAAGGGTTGTTTGGTAAACTTTTAATGATCATCAATAGGCTATCTCTTAATAATCATTAAGAGACAATGATTCATAGTCTCTTTAAGGTTAAAATATAACCGTAAATCTGTATGGTTAAGAGACTATCTCTTAATGTTATCTCCTAATAATTCAGACTTAATGTTATCTCTTAACCATTAAGAAACCACTAAACGACCCCTAAACTTTGTAATTTTGAGAGGGTGAAAGTGATATAAAACTAAGGGGTTAATTTTGAAAAGTGATATTTTATAAAGGTGAGTGATTGATTTTTAAGGTTTTTTTATGGTTTGTAGATTGATTTGATTTGGTAAATTTTTTCATCAAACACTTCAAAGCAAGGTATGTGTAATTAGCAAGAGACAAAAGTTTTAAATAGGAAAATTGTAAAGACATAAATGGTTGATTCACATTAGACCAAAGTCAAAATACATGAATGATGGATTCCCATTAGTCAAAGTCAAAATACATGAATGTAGATTCACATTAATTGAGTAGCAGTAATATATTTTCACCGTTGAGTTCATACTCTTAAATATGGAGTAAATATTTTTTGTTATCCTTGGTGGGAAAACATGGATTTCTTGATCACAATTGCATATTCAACAGTAAGAGAATTAAAGCAACATGTATAAATAAGAAAAATTTTAAAGATATTAATCTTAACTCTATTGATGTAACGTACATCTTTATGGAATGATATTGCTTATAAGAAAGATATAGTCATTATACATGGATATCACAGATGAAATATTATTAGATTATTTACTTTTGAAAATACTAATGAATTACCAGTGTCAGTATTAATGTATTATTAGAACTCTATAAATAAATATATATATATAAATAAATACGTATAGATTAAAAAAATGATGATATACAATAATTATAGTATATTGGTAATCATCAAAGATTGTCGACGGCTAAAGATTTAGGATAATATTCCTCCTTTTAACTTCTTTTGTGTTTGTAAATGAGACAAGATTCAGGGCCAGTTAAATGGGTCAATCAACTCAATCTAGGGTTTAGGTTCTCAAAACCAACAAGGGCCTTCTTTTTTGTAGGGTTTGGGCTTAATGTATGTGTGTGTATATATATATGTATGTATGTCTATGTATAGGTATATGTATATGTATATTTGAGTTTGGGCTTAAAAAATAACTAGGCTTATAGTGAATTGCTTAAAATCGACCTCTTGAATATGAATTGCATTTGCTTCATATCAAGTAGGGGCATGAATTTTCGACACGACCCGAGAACAGACACGAACCTAACACGAATTTTTCTGGGTTAGGGTTATGGCTAAACAGGTTCGGGTTCATTTCAGGTCGAACCCGCCAACCCGAAAATATAAATGGGTCAGGTTCGGGTCAACCTATCAGGTTGGCGGGTCGGCCCGTTTATTTAGAAAAAAAAACATATATTATGTTATTATAGTATTCAATGTTGAATTAAAAAAACATATATTATGTTATTATAGTATTCAATGTTGAATTTTAATATATTTATATTCTGATTATGGTATTACCAAAAAAAATAACTGATATAATTGAAGACGTTAATTTTTAATATGATAAAAATGTTGAATATCAAATAAATTATGAACAAGATTGAAAAACAACATATTTTGATTGAAAAGTGTTTTTATTTTATTTTGAAAACTAATGTATTTTACAATCTGATATACTTTGGTTACTGCTTTTTAATTATATAATATATTTTGATTATGATTTATGATTTTAGTGTAAAATATGAAAAATAAATACATGTTTCAGGTCAAACGGGTCAGGTTCGGGTCAACCCATAAAAATTCGGGTTAGGTTCAGGTTGGTTGGTCTGACCTGATTGTCGGGTTGGGTCGTGTGACAACCGTCAACTATCAGGTTTGACTCATTTAACATCGTTAGTATATTTAACGTTGACTATGACTATACTATTAGAAAACTAAATTCTATTTCTTTTAATATGCATAGTTTTGCATTTATTCTACTTTGTGATAAACAATCCCGAAACGAAAAATCGTGATAGCACGGTTAACGAATTTAACCAATATGTTTGTTTTAGCTTAAAAACGATAAATCAAAAGTGATGAACTCGAAATAACGAAGAAAAACTGTTAATTATAATTTCAACCGGCAAATTTACAGACAACAGATTATATCTGTGTTTTACCCGAATAAAGTTAACACAATGAACCAAATATCATCTAAGATATTTATTATTAATCAAAAGTTAATTATTTTAGTGAGTTTTAATATCTTAATAATTTACGATTAAAATTCGTAAATAAAATAATAAACCGGTACAAAACTTAACCACCGTAGGACTCAGATTATACCAGTTTTAACCTACCATAACCCAACATTTACTTAGTTTTGCCATGTGGTGGACACATGTCTATCTATGGGCATATAAGATCCATGCAAAATCTTGAAAAATTCTATAAAATCCACACATATCAACTTGTCTACCACTTCAACACACTTCCAATCTCTTTCTCTCCCTCTCATACGTCCACCCCTCTATCTCTACCCATTTCCATCATTTTTGAAAATTCAAGCTTCCATCCTTCAACTTCTATCAAGTTTTGGTGTTCTTAGAAGAGACTTTGTCAAGAACACACACTTTGCTTCTTAAACTAAGGTAAAATACATACATTTTTGTGGGTTTTTTTCATTAAAAGTTGTTCATATAAGATTTTGGATTTTAAAACAAATGGGTTTTTGTATAAACATGATAACGTGTGTGTGTGTTATGATCCATACATATATACATATGTGTGTGTTGCGATACATGTATATATGTGTGTGTGGTTTTGATGGATGATGATCTTGGATTGCATGCATGCATGTATATATGTATGTATATTAAAATGAAACCTTTTTGATAAATAAAATTATGTATGCATGTGTGTATAAGTGTGTGTATAATATATAATATATATATATATATATAATCAATCAATTATGTATAAGTGGGATCATAATAAAAGAATAATAATATGGATCTAAGTTTGGAATAATCTAAAAACCCAAGCCGAGGCCAAGGAATGATTACACATTCTTAGTCCCATTACATGGACGTTTGGTGATTTAAAGTTTGGAGAGACTTTTATTAAAAACAAACACACATTCTGGAATTCTGGCAGAATGTTATCACGACTTTAACAACTCATAAAATGGTCATAAAAACTTCAAAGTGAACAAACTCAAGTTCTATAATTTAGTTCATCGAGTTAGCTTTCTAAAGACTACTTAAACACCTTCTAATTCGACCAAATGACGCCCCAAACAGCCTTCACAAGATTAGTGCGCGGATTTGTACCCCCTGACTTGTGCTGCTGTTTAGACCTATTTATGAGCCGAATCGTTAAAACTTTTCTAAACGAAATTTGTTCGTAATACCTTAAAATAGTTGACTGGAGAGTTTCATAATTTTATTCCAATGATTACTATTTTAAAACTACATTCTAACAAACTGGACAGAATCTGTCCAAGAGTAAGAATTTGAAACTTAAACCTTTTTAACATATGATTTAATTATTTAATGCATGTATATGAATGATGTATGTCTATCATACACATACATGAATGATGTGATATACATATATTTATAAACATATATGTGTTTAAATAATTAAGAAATATCGAAGTTGTTAAACAAAAGGTGTAAAATCTTCTAAAAACACGTCGTTATAATGACAAAATTTTCTAAAACCGGACACTTCATAATTTCAAAATATTAGAAAGTAGTATTTTCAAAATAAGTTAAAAACATAATTATTTTAAGAAATCCCGACTCATAAATTAACTAAAGGCATAACAAAGAATATAACACAACATTTACTCAAAAGAATCTATAATGTTGTAGGTGCCAAAATACGGTACTAGTTCAGGCAACATCTAGATATCTATTTCTAGCTTAGTTCGCAATGTGAGTTTATAGCCCCCTTTCTATATTTTTTTTGTTTTTAAACTTCGGGGTGAAAAGCATGCAACGAATTACAACTCCAATTATTCAACACCATTTTCAATTGTTAGTTTATTTATATCTTTGCATTATGATAAATTGATATTACATGTAGCAAGTAAACAACTCCAAAAGTCCCCCACAATCACCACCATTAATTAGTGTAGCTAAGCCGACGGTACGTTGATAGATCTATTGGTTTGACAAACACATTCGGTTACCTGGGTATGGGGCCGGATGTTCAGTACGCGCAATAAACAACTCCAATAACATTTGGTTTGGTCTTTGTGAACCAAACTCATGGGGCATTGAAACAGTCACAAGGTTTGGTTGGTGAACTCATGTAATGTAATTTATTTTGCTTATATATATCTTAAACATACATTTGAATGCACACTTGTTACACTAATTGTTATGTGTCAAAACCTATGAACTCACCAACTTTCTAGTTGACATTATTTAGCATGCTTTTCAGGTAATGAGAATTAAGGACATATGGAAGAGGCAGGCACGATCTAGGTTCCCGAGGATGATACCTAGATAGTTAGACGATAATAAAATGTAGTTTGTTATTTCATCTTCGAATGTAATACGATGGCTAATATTAGTATGAATGCATTTAGTAATTTTCTCATCTCCATGTGCAATGAACAATTTCGTCACCCCTTAAGTTATTCCGCCCAGGGGCCCAACAGCCTCTGGTTGGGGGTGTGACAGATTGGTATCAGAGCCATGGTTATAGGGATTTAGGTTATTAGACATGACCTAGACTATAACCTAAGTTATCCAGGATCTTATGTGCTCTCTATCTCTAGTTCATTCATGCCTTTACTTATCATTAGGAAAATTATAACATTGAGAACTCATTGATTTGAATATATATATATATATATATATATATATATTCTGTGACTTATAGTCAATTCCAAGAATGATAATCTCGCCAAAGTCTTTGGGTTTCAAATGATAATTGTGGACGCATGCAATCTGGAAGAGTGATTACCTGTATCTTGGGGGTTCTGTCTAGGAAAGTGTTTCGCATAAATCCTGATCAACCGTTGGATGTGTTACACTTTCCTGGGAACTCTTGGGGTGAGTAGTTACTTATAGGCTAAATCATGCCTCTTACGATTGTTAGAGAAAACTTGAAACACTTTTGGTAGTCCATGTAATCAAGTATTGGTTGCAATCTATTTGTTTCATATAAACCCCTCTTGAAACACTCTTATAAAAAAACACATATTTATCCTTTCCATGTTCTTTTATCTATAGAATGAATCCAAATCGTGATATCGCGGAAACCTCCGAAATTGCTGCTCTGCTCACTGACCAGCTAGAGGCTGTAATCCCGGACATGATTGTACGAATCAACAATGCTAATCGAAACACAAACGGCACCTCTGGAGGAAACAGTGGTAATAATCACGAATATTCGTACAAATCTTTCGTAGCTTGTAAACCCGAGAGTTTCAATGGCACTGAAGGGTGCTACTGGATTAATTCAGTGGATCGAAAAGATGGAGACCACCCTTGATATAAGCGGATGCCCAGAGAATCAGAAGGTCAGGTATGCTGCGGGCTCTTTCAGCAAGAGAGCTCTCACATGGTGGAACTCTCAATTGAGAGCCAGGGGCAGAGATGAGGCCTTAGCCATGACTTGGGACGAATTCAAGGCACTACTAACTAGAGAGTTTTGCCCTAAAAACGAATTGCTCAAGATGGAGGTCGAGTTATGGAACCATGTAATGATTGGAGCTGAACATCTAGCCTACACTACCCGTTACCATGAATTGATCGGATTGGTGCCCCACTTGGTTCCAACTTTGGAAAGTAGGATTGATCGCTATGTGGGAGGATTGCCTCCTTGTATCCGCAGTCATGTCTTAACTGCTGCTCCAGCCACTTTGGAAGCTGCCATCAGTCTATCTGCCACTCTGACTGATGTTATGGTGAAAGCAGGAGTGCTCACGAAAAAGGACTCTGGAAAGCATAACAATGATCAAGGCAAGAAGCACGATTATCCGCCAAACAAAAGACAAAAGACAACCAAAAGTTATGCCATGGTCACTCCTATCAAACAAGTAGCCCCTACTCCTCAAGCTCCTAATCGCAAAGAATATGGTGGGACTGCACCCAAGTGTGCCAAATGTCAGTATCATCACTTTGGTAACCAGTGTGTACAATGCACAAACTGTGGACGGATGGGTCATTGGGCTCAAAGATGTAGGGCTCCTAGCCCACCTACTAATAACAATAATGCAATAGTTGCAACTCATGCCCCTATCAACAACAATAATATCACAAGGGCTTGTTATGAATGTGGTGATCCTAATCACCTCAGAAATAATTGCCCGAGGCGGGGACAGATCAACAACCAACCTCCACGTGGTCGAGTTTTTGCCATTGGAGCACCCGAAGCCCGTCAAGATCAAACTGTTGTCACGGGTACGTTTCTACTTAACAATCACTATGTATCCGTACTTTTCGACACTGGAGCAGATAAAAGTTTTGTCACTATTGAACTTGAACACCTATTGAATTCATGTACTGTACAATTAGATTCCCCATACACCATAGAAATAGCAAATGGTAAGTTAATAACTGTCCATACAATTATACGAGACTGCTCGTTAATTATCAACGATCATCCCTTCAGCATCGATTTGATCCCCATGGAACTTGGTAGCTTCGATGTGGTGGTAGGTATGGATTGGCTATCCCATCACCACGCGGAGATTATCTGTTTCGAGAAACTCCTTCGTATTCCCCTAGCAGCTGGCGACACTTTGGAGGTCTTTGGTGAACGATCGAAAGGAAGCCTCAAGATCATCTCATGTATGAAAGCTCGTAGCTACTTAAAGAAACATTACGACGCCTTTTTGGCTCATGTAGTGGAGAAGAAACCAAAGGAAAGAAAGATCCAAGACGTTCCTATCATAAAAGAATACCCAGAAGTCTTTTCCGAAGATTTTAGTGGACTCCCTCCTACTCGACAAGTTGAATTTCGGATCGACCTTATACCTGGAGCAAACCCTGTGGCCAAGTCACCATACAGATTGGCTCCCTCAGAAATGCAAGACCTATCCAACCAATTACAAGAGTTGTTGGACAAAGGATTTATCCGTCCAAGTTCCTCACCTTGGGGAGCTCCTGTGTTATTTGTCAAAAAGAAGGACGGATCATTTCGCATGTGCATTGACTATAGAGAATTAAACAAACTAACAATCAAGAATCGGTACCCATTGCCGAGAATTGATGATTTGTTTGATCAACTACAAGGGGCAACATGCTTTTCAAAGATTGACCTCCGATCTGGCTATCATCAACTTAGAATACGAGATGAGGATATTCCCAAAACCGCATTTCGAACAAGATATGGACATTATGAGTTCATGGTTATGCCTTTCGGCTTAACAAATGCACCTGCGGTGTTCATGGACCTCATGAATCGGGTATGCAAACCCTATTTAGATCAATTTGTCATTGTCTTCATTGATGACATTTTGATCTATTCTCAAACTGAATCTGAGCATGAGCAACATCTTAGGAAAATATTGGAGTTGTTGAAAAAAGAGAAACTCTATGCCAAGTTCTCAAAGTATGAGTTCTGGTTAAAAGAAGTACAATTCTTAGGCCATGTCATCAACAATGAAGGAATCCATGTGGACCCTGCCAAGGTTGAAGCAATCAAGAACTGGAGTACCCCCACAACACCAACAAAAATTCGTTCATTTCTGGGGTTGGCAGGTTACTACAGAAGATTCATTTCAAATTTCTCTAAGATTGCCTTGCCGCTTACAACATTAACCCAGAAGAATCACCCGTTCAAGTGGGAACAAAAACAAGAAGAAGCATTCCAAACTCTCAAACAAAGGTTATGTCATGCTCCAATTCTAACCCTTCCAGATGGGAACGATGACTTCGTTGTCTATTGCGATGCGTCTAACCAAGGTCTAGGTTGCGTACTAATGCAACGAGATAAGGTCATTGCATATGCATCAAGACAACTGAAGATTCATGAGAGAAACTACACCACACACGATCTGGAATTGGGCGTTGTAGTTTTCGCTCTAAAAATATGGAGACATTACCTGTATGGAACAAAGTGCACAATTTTCACTGATCATAAAAGTTTGCAGCATATATTTGATCAAAAAGAGCTAAATATGAGGCAAAGAAGATGGGTTGAGCTTCTCAATGACTATGATTGTGTGATTCGTTATCATCCAGGAAAAGCAAATGTGGTGGCTGATGCACTCAGTCGAAAGGAGAGGATCAAGCCTTCTCGACATAGTGCTATGGCAATGATTGTACAAACAAGTCTAAAAATTCAAATATTAGAAGCCCAACAACAAGCGGTGGCTAGAAACAATCTCAAAGAGGAATTGGCTTGCGTAACAGAAAAACAAATAGAAACCAGGAATGATGAAGTCATCTACTTTATGGGACGAATTTGGATCCCAGATTCTGATCATCTCAAGAAACTCATCCTTGATGAGGCTCACAAAACACGATATTCCGTGCATCCAGGCACTGATAAAATGTACCAAGATCTAAGGGAATTTTACTGGTGGCCTGGAATGAAGAAGGATATTGCTCTATACGTCGGTAAATGCCTCACTTGTTCGAAAGTCAAGGCGGAACACCAAAAGCCCTCTGGTTTGTTAGAACAACCTGAAGTTCCCCTATGGAAATGGGAACAAATTTCTATGGATTTTATAACTAAATTACCAAAGACAACCAAGGGACATGACTCAATTTGGGTCATCATCGATCGATTGACGAAAACCACACATTTTCTCCCAATCCGAGAAGATTACAAGATGGATAAGCTAGCCAAGCTATACGTTGATGAGATCGTAACACGTCACGGGGTACCGTTATCCATCATCTCCGATAGAGATGCACATTTTACATCTAGATTCTAGAGATCGTTACAGAAGTCATTGGGTACTCGTGTGGATCTAAGCACGGCTTATCATCCTCAAACAGATGGCCAAAGTGAAAGGACCATCCAAACTTTGGAAGACATGCTTCGCACATGCGTAACAGATTTCGGTGGAAGTTGGGACGCACACTTGCCACTTGTTGAATTTTCCTACAACAACAGCTATCATGCTAGCATCAAGTGTGCTCCATTCGAAGCATTGTACGGAAGAAAGTGTCGATCGCCAATATGTTGGACCGAGGTGGGAGAAAACCGAATAACTGGCCCTGATCTTATTCAAGAAACAACAGATAAAATAGCTCAAATACAAGAAAGGCTGAAAGCAGCTAGGGATCGCCAAAAGAGTTATGCCGACAAAAGAAGGAAGCCACTTGAATTTCAAGTAGGCGATAAGGTATTACTTAAGGTTTCCCCTTGGAAAGGAGCTGTTAGATTTGGTAAAAAGGGAAAACTAGCATCACGTTACGTTGGACCTTTCGAAATTGTCGAAAGAATTGGTCCTGTAGCTTACAAACTCCAATTACCCCAAGAGCTCAACAATATTCATGACGTTTTTCATGTGTCAAATCTCAAGAAATGTTTGGCAGATGAAAACCTCCATGTTCCTCTAGATGAAGTGCATATTAATGAGTGAATGCACTTTGTAGAAAAACCTGTAGAGATCATGGATTGTGGAGTGAAACAACACAAACGCAGTCGAATACCCATAGTCAAGGTTCGCTGGGAATCTAAGCGTGGACCAGAATTTACGTGGGAACGAGAAGATCAAATGAAGCTTGACTATCCGCAACTTTTCACAAATTCATCTGTTAACCACGACGACAATTGAATTTCGGGACGAAATTCTTCTAACTAGGGGAAACTGTGACAACCGTCAACTATCAGGTTTGACTCATTTAACATCGTTAGTATATTTAACGTTGACTATGACTATACTATTAGAAAACTAAATTCTATTTCTTTTAATATGCATAGTTTTGCATTTATTCTACTTTGTGATAAACAATCCCGAAACGAAAAATCGTGATAGCACGGTTAACGAATTTAACAAATATGTTTGTTTTAGCTTAAAAACGATAAATCAAAAGTGATGAACTCGAAATAACGAAGAAAAACTGTTAATTATAATTTCAACCGGCAAATTTACAGACAACAGATTATATCTGTGTTTTACCCGAATAAAGTTAACACAATGAACCAAATATCATCTAAGATATTTATTATTAATCAAAAGTTAATTATTTTAGTGAGTTTTAATATCTTAATAATTTACGATTAAAATTCGTAAATAAAATAATAAACCGGTACAAAACTTAACCACCGTAGGACTCAGATTATACCAGTTTTAACCTACCATAACCCAACATTTACTTAGTTTTGCCATGTGGTGGACACATGTCTATCTATGGGCATATAAGATCCATGCAAAATCTTGAAAAATTCTATAAAATCCACACATATCAACTTGTCTACCACTTCAACACACTTCCAATCTCTTTCTCTCCCTCTCATACGTCCACCCCTCTCTCTCTACCCATTTCCATCATTTTTGAAAATTCAAGCTTCCATCCTTCAACTTCTATCAAGTTTTGGTGTTCTTAGAAGAGACTTTGTCAAGAACACACACTTTGCTTCTTAAACTAAGGTAAAATACATACATTTTTGTGGGTTTTTTCCATTAAAAGTTGTTCATATAAGATTTTGGATTTTAAAACAAATGGGTTTTTGTATAAACATGCGTGTGTGTGTGTGTTATGATCCATACATATATACATATGTGTGTGTTGCGATACATGTATATATGTGTGTGTGGTTTTGATGGATGATGATCTTGGATTGCATGCATGCATGTATATATGTATGTATATTAAAATGAAACCTTTTTGATAAATAAAATTATGTATGCATGTGTGTATAAGTGTGTGTATAATATAATATATATATATATATATATAATCAATCAATTATGTATAAGTGGGATCATAATAAAAGAATAATAATATGGATCTAAGTTTGGAATAATCTAAAAACCCAAGCCGAGGCCAAGGAATGATTACACATTCTTAGTCCCACTACATGGACGTTTGGTGATTTAAAGTTTGGAGAGACTTTTATTAAAAACAAACACACATTCTGGAATTCAAGCAGAATGTTATCACGACTTTAACAACTCATAAAATGGTCATAAAAACTTCAAAGTGAACAAACTCAAGTTCTATAATTTAGTTCATCGAGTTAGCTTTCTAAAGACTACTTAAACACCTTCTAACTCGACCAAATGACGCCCCAAACAGCCTTCACAAGATTAGTGCGCGGATTTGTACCCCCTGACTTGTGCTGCTGTTTAGACCTATTTATGAGCCGAATCGTTAAAACTTTTCTAAACGAAATTTGTTCGTAATACCTTAAAATAGTTGACTGGAGAGTTTCATAATTTTATTCCAATGATTACTATTTTAAAACTACATTCTAACAAACTGGACAGAATCTGTCCAAGAGTAAGAATTTGAAACTTAAACCTTTTTAACATATGATTTAATTATTTAATGCATGTATATGAATGATGTATGTCTATCATACACATACATGAATGATGTGATATACATATATTTATAAACATATATGTGTTTAAATAATTAAGAAATATCGAAGTTGTTAAACAAAAGGTGTAAAATCTTCTAAAAACACGTCGTTATAATGACGAAATTTTCTAAAACCGGACACTTCATAATTTCAAAATATTAGAAAGTAGTATTTTCAAAATAAGTTAAAAACATAATTATTTTAAGAAATCCCGACTCATAAATTAACTAAAGGCATAACAAAGAATATAACACAACATTTACTCAAAAGAATCTATAATGTTGTAGGTGCCAAAATACGGTACTAGTTCAGGCAACATCCAGATATCTATTTCTAGCTCAGTTCGCAATGTGAGTTTATAGCCCCCTTTCTATATTTTTTTTTTGTTTTTAAACTTCGGGGTGAAAAGCATGCAACGAATTACAACTCCAATTATTCAACACCATTTTCAATTGTTAGTTTATTTATATCTTTGCATTATGATAAATTGATATTACATGTAGCAAGTAAACAACTCCAAAAGTCCCCCACAATCACCACCATTAATTAGTGTAGCTAAGCCGACGGTACGTTGATAGATCTATTGGTTTGACAAACCCATTCGGTTACCCGGGTATGGGGCCGGATGTTCAGTACGCGCAATAAACAACTCCAATAACATTTGGTTTGGTCTTTGTGAACCAAACTCATGGGGCATTGAAACAGTCACAAGGTTTGGTTGGTGAACTCATGTAATGTAATTTATTTTGCTTATATATATCTTAAACATACATTTGAATGCACACTTGTTACACTAATTGTTATGTGTCAAAACCTATGAACTCACCAACTTTCTAGTTGACATTATTTAGCATGCTTTTCAGGTAATGAGAATTAAGGACATATGGAAGAGGCAGGCACCATCTAGGTTCCCGAGGATGATACCTAGATAGTTAGACGATAATAAAATGTAGTTTGTTATTTCATCTTCGAATGTAATACGATGGCTAATATTAGTATGAATGCATTTAGTAATTTTCTCATCTCCATGTGCAATGAACAATTTCGTCACCCCTCAAGTTATTCCGCCCAGGGGCCCAACAGCCTCTGGTTGGGGGTGTGACAGGTCGGGTTCGGGTTGGTGTAAAATTTTTCGGGTTCGGGTTGGGTTGAACCCACAACCTGACAACCCGACCCATTTAGCACCCCTAAATTATCAAGTTCCTTTTTTCCGCTTGATGAGTTCCTTCTAATGAGGAGACGACTACAAATCTTTTCAGTGTCCAATTGCAATCACCGGTTTTAAAATCTTCGATTTGGTTTTTAGTTTGACTGTTTAAGTCCAATTTGGCTTTCAATCGACTATTCGATTCTCTGATTTGGCTTTTAGTTCAAGTCTCTGATTTGGATTTCAAGTTAATCCGGCTATGCTTTCAGGTTTCAATCAGATTTTGCTTTCAAGATACAAGTTTCAATCAGAATATCAGATAGGTATTTGGCTTTGAGCTTTCAGTTTGACTCTCTTTTATCTATGTAAGGGCTCCCTGACTCTATGATAACTGATAAGTATTTGGTTGATTAGGCTAATTGGCTTGTTATTTGGTTCTTTTGGATATTTGGCCGATTATTAGATTTATTTGGATGATTATTGCATTATTTGGTTGATTTGGCTAATTGGCTTGTTATGTGGATTATTGGATATTTGGCTGATTATTAGATTTATTTGGATGACTATTGCATTATTTGGTTGATTTGGCCAATTAGCTTGTTATTTGGTTTATTAGATATTTGGATGATTATTAGATTTATTTGGATGATTATTGCATTATTTGACTTTCCATATTATATGATACGGAAAAACCAAAGAAACAGCAGGCAATAAATCAAGAAGCAGAGTTGATTCAATATACAACAAGCATTTTTTTTAGTGGCAAAAGGTCTATTTTTGTGTTTTGCTTTTAGCTTTCATAAAGCTAGAGCCGACCCTTACCAAGTTACGATAACAGTTTCATTGATATGACGAATAAGTGATTGATACTTCAACAACTTTTTATCATATTGGTGTATATGATATTTTATGTTTAGTCAGGATATATATGTGATATTTCAAAAAATTATACATGCGTATGAAATTATGTCTATTTTTATCATATCAAAACAATGGTTGACAAATTTAGTCACTAAAATTATAAATTATATAAGTTGGGTTATTTTAGGGCTTGAGTGATTAAAGTTTCAAGTTTTTCATTCTATCAAATTTTATCAAGATTTGCATCAAGTCGAATTTGTAGTGTTTAAAATCATTTTCCAAACAATAAAAATGATATAAAAACACTTTAGTGTAAAAAAAAACTCATCATTTGGTAATTTTGGTCAATTTCACTAGAAATATAGATATACATGCATAAAATCAAAATTGGAATATGAATTATACGAATGTCAATTTAGAATTTAAAAATAAGAGTTTTTTTGTTTTTTGTTTTTGTTTTGGAACAGCCTCAAGAATTAGAGCTAGGAATCATCAAGTTCGGACGATGAAGCTTTTGATGCGAGTGTACATTTCAACAACTTAGTGTATGTTTGAGAATTCATTTGAAACAAATTAACTTATTAATTTACTAGTATAAAACCTGTGTATTACACATGTTAAATAAATAAAATTTAAAATGATTTATTTTAACTAATATAATATATAGTTTTCAAATATGACTTTTAAGTAAATAAATAACTTATTTATGATGTAATCATATTATTTATCAAGTTTAATAAAATAATTAATATCTAATAAGAGAGATAGTGTGTGAAAAAAATCAAAATTTAATAAAAGATTGCATATAAATATTAAATAGGAGAGAGAGGTGGGAAAAACCAACTTTTAGGTTGTCTAAAAACTTGACATGTGTCATTCTAAAACCTTTATTTATTATATAGTATAAATATAGATATAGATTGACTTTATGAAAAAGTTGATAAGTTAAAAAATGTTTGACAATGTTAAAAAGACATTTTGTTTTAACTTTTTGAGTAACTTTAAAAAATTATTTTCAAGAAGCTATAATTTGTAGCTTTTAGAAACGTTTTTTTTTTACTTTTTGATGGAATATGCTAAAACTAATCCAAACATTTTATTAAAAGCTAATCCAAACAACTTATGATTTATTGACTATTTACATATCCAAAGTGATTCAAACACTTTTTAAAAAACTTCATTTTAAAAAGTTACAAGTTAATAAACATTTTAATAAAAAATCATTTTAAAGTTAGATAAGTAATCCTAAACATGTCGTTACTAGAATAATTCAATTAGACACCGCAATATCAAGAGTTCATGTGCCTAGACATCATTAAGCCATACATGATCAATTTATGATGATTCCACATTCAAAAGACGAAATTCAATTCAGATTACAAGTAGTTGGTTATAACGAGAGGAACTTTGAATGCTTTCAAATAAGTTATGATGCTAGATGGAAGATGAGTTCTACGTATTTACAAAAGTGCTCGTGACATCTAGCATACGAGAATCCTCCATACACGTATGATGAGTATTTAAATATGTTCATAAAAGTCCTTAATACTTAGTGAGTATTTAAACTGGTAGCAATATACATACATACATACATACATACACACACTGAGAGATCCCGAATCCCAGGAGTCCCCTCGGTTGGCAAACATCAAAACCCATAGTCCTTAAAACATACTTACTTTATTACAGCAGCGGAATTTAAGGTGATTATACAAATCTAAACAAACATTTTCACATAACCCACGTCTCTATAGTTCTATTACATAGCCAGTTATGCTAGGGTAGTCTTTAGGGTATGCCACGAGCCTTACTGCAATTCTTCCTCAATACCATTCAACCTGACATGCATGCTAAAACAAGTCAGCTTTCGCTGGTGAGTTCTAAGTTAACTTTTCATAAAAATAAAATCTTTATAGTACACAAAGCATCAGTATTCATTGTTGACCAAAGTCAACAATCTCAATCCTGCGAAACATATAACATTTCATATACATAGCATACATGACATCATAAAATCAATCACACAGTGCATAAACGTAGCCTGATAAGACTTCTTAAACTACCAACCCGAAGTTGATAACTTATACATGCACAAGATTTCCTTAACTGACGACACACAGTCGGCAGGCCTGTTCTTGCACAGGACTTCTGCCTGTTCTTGCACAGGACTTATGCCTGTTCTTGCACAGGACTTTTTAAACAATCAACCGAAATTGACGGCTCATACCAGTACAAGACTTCTTGACATACATCATTCATACATAACATGGTTTAAAGCGTGAAACCATCGTAATCATAAACGGTCTTTCGCACCGCAGTGCTCAGGTTTTGCCCAACCGCAGCCGTGACTTCATTATCACGTTTCCTGCTCGACCTCGGTCGATGTTTTTTTTTTTCAAAAATCATTTTCCTTCTCAACCTCGGTTGAGAATTCAAACATTCTTTATACTCTCAACCGCAGCTGAGACTTAAAACAGTATTTACTTTAAAACATTATTTACTTGAAAACATTATTTACCTGACCTTAATCAGGTTAGCGTCACTTTCATACAATAACTTTACAACTTGAACATTCTTTACTTTAACATATTCTCTTATCTGACCGTAGCCAGATAAAACAATCATTTACATAAAATAACTTTATAACATGCATATCAGCCCTAAAACTTTAAAATAGTAAAAGAGGGCTCATAGAACTCACCTGATCTACGCTTCTATCGTACAATTTTGGCTCCTCAATTCTTATCTTACGTAACCGCCAATTTCCTAATAACATCAGTACCCTAATGGGATTACTTAACGTATCTTTATATTTTCAGGTATTGACTCGAGTCTTTAATTGGACAGCATGACGGCTTATGCTTTTCGGTTTTCTTAAAAATATTTGGGCAGTATTTCGGCTTATAAAACTTTATTTTAGAGTTTTAAATTGGACAGATCCTCGTCTTATAAATATATATTTTTATAAAATATTTGGGCAGCATCTCAGCATACTCCGTGTTTTACAAAAATATTGAAAATAGCCTCCACGCATAATATTAGTGAGGTTTTAAACAAACAATATCTCGACCATACTAATTAAATAATTATTTTAAAATAAGAGTATAATAGGTGGTTACCTCAAAGTAGCTCGTACCAATGCTCGCTTAACAATCTTTGAACGAAATTCTAGTAACTACCGTACCCGCTCAAGGATTTTAGGAGGGTATTTTGACAGAGTTTTGTTACTTAAGAGAAATGAATATTTGATCGTCGAACTACATCTATTTATAGATGTAAATTTCCTTCGTCATTAAGAAAGAATATATATATATATATATATGGTCAAGTTCAACGTATTTACATTTCGACATATGTTTAATTGATTATTTTATTATTATTTTATTATTTTATTATTATTATTATTATATTATTATAATTAATTTAGCTTAAATCTTGTTTTTCACTTATAACTTTTTGCATCTGATGTTTTAAAAACTTTCGAATATGCCGTTGAAATCTACTAATTATTCTCTACATTTCTACCCAAGTTTCGTTGAAAACGGAGTAGGGTCAAAAATAATATATTTTAATATTCACGAGCTTATATCTTGTTCATACATTATCGTATAAGGGTCCGGCTTATATTAATGTGATCGTAATTACTTCAGGATTGTTCATAAAAATTTCGAACCCAAACGGTCACAGAAATTTTTACACGTTATTAATAGGCTTTATAACGTGTCCATACCTTACCAGATATTTTTATCATTTATATCCTTTTGATCATAATTACTTTACGAACGTTTATATAAATTTTGGACATAAACGGTTACCGAAAGTTCGCACGTTTATTATTAGGTTGCTAAATTTTAGGTTGTTACAAATCTACCCTCCTTACAAGAGGTTTCGTCCTCGAAACCTGCTATGTTTTAAACAAATAAGGGTAGAGTCGTTTCATCTCATCTTCAGTCTCCCATGTAGCCTCAGATCCTTTTCGGTGCTTCCATTGAACTTTAACTTGTCTAATCGTCTTGTTACGTAATTGTTTTTCTTTCGTGTCAATAATGGCAACTGGTTCCTCTATGTAGTTTAGCTTTTCATCAACTTCAATATCATCTAACGGCACGTAAGCTACTTCATCTATTAAACATTTTCTTAAATGTGAAACGTGAAATGTCGGATGAATTCCACTCAGTTCATCTGGCAATTCTAATCGATAGGCTACCTTACCGACCCGTGCTATTATTCGAAAAGGTCCTATAAATCTCGGACTCAGCTTTCCTCTTTTCCTGAATCGAATAATTCCCTTCCACGGTGAAACTTTTAACAGTACTTGATCACCCACTTCAAACTCTATTGGTCTCCGTCTTTTATCGGCATAGGACTTTTGTCGATTCTGTGCAGCTTTCATTCGCGCTTTAACTAGTTGAAGCTTTTCAGTCAATTCAAGTACTGCAGCTTTACTTCCCACTTCTTTCTGTCCTACTCCTCCCCAACACACAGGTGTTCTACAGCGTCGCCCGTACAACGCCTCATATGGTGGCATTCCAATACTAGCATGGTAGCTGTTGTTGTACGAGAATTCCACTAGTGGTAAATGATCATCCCAACTACCACCAAAATCAATAATACAGGCTCTGAGCATATCCTCTAAAGTCTGGATAGTCCTTTCAGACTGTCCGTCGGTCTGAGGATGATACGCAGTGCTGATATTGAGTCTTGTGCCCATTGATTCATGAAACTGTTTCCAGAATCTTGAAACGAATCGCGTGTCACGATCTGACACTATAGAAACTGGAACTCCATGTCTTGTAATTATTTCTTTCACGAATAATTCAGACAGTTTCTCCGACGTATAAGTCTCACGTATAGGCAAGAAATGAGCACTTTTCGTTAACCGGTCTACAATCACCCAAATAGTATCATGACGTTTCGCTGTGAGAGGCAACTTGGTAATAAAATCCATGGTGATGTGTTCCCACTTCCATTCTGGGACTTCTAGAGGTTGCACATAACCATAGGGTTTCTGATGTTCAGCCTTTACTTGCGCACATGTCAAACATTTGTTTACGTACTGCATTACATTAAACTTCATACCTGGCCACCAATAATCCTTTCGGAGGTCTTGGTACATTTTTGTTGCACCAGGATGAATAGAGTAACGTGACTTATGTGCTTCGTCTAGAATCCTTGACCTGATGTCCCCGTTTCGTGGAACCCACATTCGACCAAATCGGATCTTAACACCAAATTCATTCTCTTCTAGATTCTTAACTTGACCAAAGATTCTTTCGAATCCAACATTTTCTTCCTTTAGTCCTTCCTTCTGTGCATCCTTGAGCTCATTCAGAAAATCTGGTGTTATCACCAAACTATACGACTTAACTCGTATAGCAGAGTGTTCGGTCTTGCGGCTTAAAGCATCAGCCACCACATTTGCTTTTCCCGGGTGGTACAAGATCTCACAGTCATAATCCTTTAGTAGCTCCAACCATCTTCTTTGTCTCATATTCAAGTCTTTCTGTTCAAAGAAGTATTTTAAGCTTTTATGATCTGTGTAGATTGTACATTTAACTCCATATAGGTAATGCCTCCAAATTTTTAAAGCAAATACCACAGCAGCCAATTCCAAATCATGTGTTGGATAATTAGCCTCGTGGGTTTTCAATTGTCTTGAGGCATACGCTATTACCTTTCCTCTTTGCATAAGTACACAACCCAAGCCCAAATAAGACGCATCTGAGTATACCACCATGTCTTCATTACCATCCGGCAGTGTTAAAATAGGAGCTTCAGTTAACCTCTTCTTTAATTCTTCAAAAGCTTGAACCTGAGTTGGACCCCAATCATATTTTACTTCTTTCCTTGTCAATTTTGTCAACGGTGTAGCAATTCTCGAAAAATCCTGAATAAATCTTCTGTAATAACCTGCTAAACCGAGAAAGCTACGTACTTCCGTTGGTGTTTTCGGAGGATTCCATTTCATTATTGCTTCTATTTTAGCTGGGTCCACCATTATGCCTTCTGGGCTAATAACATGACCTAGGAACTGCACTTCTCGTAACCAAAAGGCACATTTGGAGAACTTGGCATACAACTTTTCTCTTCTTAGCATTTCAAGTACTTCCCGAAGATGACACGCATGATCACCTTCACTCTTTGAGTATATTATGATGTCATCAATGAACACAATCACTGATCGGTCTAGCATGGGTCTGCACACCCGATTCATCAAATCCATAAACGCTGCAGGAGCGTTAGTTAACCCAAAAGACATTACAAGAAACTCATAATGTCCATAACGTGTGCGAAACGCTGTCTTCGGAATGTCTTGTTCTCTTACCTTTAGTTGATGATACCCCGATCTGAGATCGATTTTAGAAAACCAACTTGCCCCTTGCAATTGGTCAAACAGATCATCAATTCTTGGTAACGGATACTTGTTCTTTATCGTGAGCTTATTCAATTCTCTATAATCAATGCACATTCTCATGCTTCCATCCTTTTTCTTTACAAACAACACTGGTGCACCCCAAGGTGACACACTTGGTCGTATAAAACCTTTGTCTAGAAGGTCTTGTAGTTGGGTCATTAATTCTTTCATCTCTGTTGGAGCCAGACGGTACGGTGCCCTGGCGACCGGTTGAGCTCCTGGCACCACATCAATTTGGAATTCGATTTCCCGATCAGGTGGAATTCCTGGCAAATCCTCAGGAAATACATCAGGAAAGTTACACACCACGGGTACGTCTTCCAATTCTTTTACCTTAGATTCTTTATCGATAACGTAGGCCAGATAAGCCCCACACCCTCGCCTCATAAATTCACTTGCCTTAATCATTGAAATGACTTTAGGCACATTGAACACTTTATCCCCGTAAACCGTTACTGAACTCCCATTAAGAGCCGTTAAGAAAATCATATTTCGTCGACAAACAATGTTAGCCTCATATTTGGCCAACCAATCCATGCCCAAAACTACATCAAAACCTCCTAACGTAATCAGAAACAACTTAACAGGGAATCTATGACCTTCTATATCAATGTAACAATCATCATCAATGGCCTCCGTTACTCTAGTCGATTTACCAATAGCAGTTTCTATATTAAAGGCATGTTCTATCTTTTTAACATTTGCACACAGTTTATCACAAAAAGCAATAGCCACAAAGCTCATACTTGCACCAGAATCAAATAGCACTGAAGCAGGGATATTATTAATCAAAAATGTACCTGTCACCACATCAGGGTTTTTGGCTGCCTGATCTTTAGTCATAGTAAAGGCACGAGCTTTTGCCTTTTGCTTCTCCCCTCCCTTGCCACTTTCAGGTTTGGTAGACTCAGTAGTTATTGCCTTCGGTTTAAAGCAATTCTTGCTTACGTGACCGAATTCACCACAATTGTAACACTTTGGCCTACTCGGGCAATCATAAGAGAAATGTCCAGTTTTTCCACAACGGTAGCACAAAGTAGTCCCCGTACGACATTCTCCTCCATGTTTCTTTCCACACTTAGAGCATGTTTCCGATTCTTCCGTTCTAAGCCTTTTCATAGGAGGTCCTGATTTGTCATTTCTGTGTCTTTTAAATTTAGATGACCACTTTTGCTTCGGTTCCTCCTTTGTTGGTTCAGCTTCAACAACATCATCCCAGACAATGCCGCTAATTTCTACGGCTGATTCAAAAGTTCTAGGAGCATGCGCCTTCACATGTGTTCGGACTTTAGGTGGTAGTCCTTCCACATATAACTTCAATCTGCGTTCCTCTGTGCTTACCAAATGAGGAACCAATCTTGACATTTCATTAAATTTTGACGTATATTGCCGATGATTCATACGTCCAGCTTTCAGTGTCAAAAATTCTCGCTCCACTTTATCAATTTCATTCTTTGGACAAAAGTGTTTCATAACTAACTCCTTCAATTCCTCCCATTTCAAGCCCTCCACATCAGTAGTGGTCTTTGACTGTTTGACGGTGTTCCACCAATGTAGAGCTTCTTCAGTAAATGAATGAGATGCAAATTTCACAGCTTGGTCTTCCCGACATTCACTGATAGCGATCACCGCCTCCATAGCCGAAACCCAGTGGCAGGTGGCCACGGCATCCTTTTTACCATCAAAGGATGGTGGACTGCATCCTTTGAAGGCCTTGTAGTCACAACCCTTCAGTTTCTCTGACACAGAATCACCGTTCTTAGTTCCGGTGATCACAACTTCATCTTCTTTGGTGCTCTCCTTAGTTCCTTCAGATTTATCTTTCAGAGTATCCTTCAATGCTTTTGTAATTAAGGCTGGCAGCTTATCATCCAAAACTTTAGAGACCTCATCAGAAATAGCCTTCACTACGATAGGCTCTAGAGTAAACTCGTATTCATCTTCCGGTTGCTCGTTGTGCTCGTGGTCGTCTTCGTAGACGGGTTCTTCATTCTCACTTCGTGGTTCTTCAGGTTCCTGTGGTTGCTTACGTGGTCTACCCCTTTTTCCAGCCATCTAACTACCTACAGGATACAACAATTGAAGTGTCAGTACAGGATCAGTTTAGCACGAAATAAGCTTTGTAAATCGTTAATGACGTTGATCAAGTGTTATTAACCATTTACCCAACTCATAAGCTCTAAACATTTCCCATCCCATCACCTCAACGTGCATGACACTAGCTACCTTCCTAACCTTGCACCTACGTCTTAACTAATACATAACGTTCAGCTCGTGGCATCAAACTACCCTTGACTGGCATTCTTATCATTATGTCCCATTTTCAGTTTAAGTCTAGTCATTAGGGATGACCAGATCTCTCAAACTATGGCTCTGATATCAACTTGAGAGATCCCGAATCCCAGGAGTCCCCTCGGTTGGCAAACATCAAAACCCATAGTCCTTAAAACATACTTACTTTATTACAGCAGCGGAATTTAAGGTGATTATACAAATCTAAACAAACATTTTCACATAACCCACGTCTCTATAGTTCTATTACATAGCCAGTTATGCTAGGGTAGTCTTTAGGGTATGCCACGAGCCTTACTGCAATTCTTCCTCAATACCATTCAACCTGACATGCATGCTAAAACAAGTCAGCTTTCGCTGGTGAGTTCTAAGTTAACTTTTCATAAAAATAAAATCTTTATAGTACACAAAGCATCAGTATTCATTGTTGACCAAAGTCAACAATCTCAATCCTGCGAAACATATAACATTTCATATACATAGCATACATGACATCATAAAATCAATCACACAGTGCATAAACGTAGCCTGATAAGACTTCTTAAACTACCAACCCGAAGTTGATAACTTATACATGCACAAGATTTCCTTAACTGACGACACACAGTCGGCAGGCCTGTTCTTGCACAGGACTTCTGCCTGTTCTTGCACAGGACTTATGCCTGTTCTTGCACAGGACTTTTTAAACAATCAACCGAAATTGACGGCTCATACCAGTACAAGACTTCTTGACATACATCATTCATACATAACATGGTTTAAAGCGTGAAACCATCATAATCATAAACGGTCTTTCGCACCGCAGTGCTCAGGTTTTGCCCAACCGCAGCCGTGACTTCATTATCACGTTTCCTGCTCGACCTCGGTCGATGTTTTTTTTTTCAAAAATCATTTTCCTTCTCAACCTCGGTTGAGAATTCAAACATTCTTTATACTCTCAACCGCAGCTGAGACTTAAAACAGTATTTACTTTAAAACATTATTTACTTGAAAACATTATTTACCTGACCTTAATCAGGTTAGCGTCACTTTCATACAATAACTTTACAACTTGAACATTCTTTACTTTAACATATTCTCTTATCTGACCGTAGCCAGATAAAACAATCATTTACATAAAATAACTTTATAACATGCATATCAGCCCTAAAACTTTAAAATAGTAAAAGAGGGCTCATAGAACTCACCTGATCTACGCTTCTATCGTACAATTTTGGCTCCTCAATTCTTATCTTACGTAACCGCCAATTTCCTAATAACATCAGTACCCTAATGGGATTACTTAACGTATCTTTATATTTTCAGGTATTGACTCGAGTCTTTAATTGGACAGCATGACGGCTTATGCTTTTCGGTTTTCTTAAAAATATTTGGGCAGTATTTCGGCTTATAAAACTTTATTTTAGAGTTTTAAATTGGACAGATCCTCGTCTTATAAATATATATTTTTATAAAATATTTGGGCAGCATCTCAGCATACTCCGTGTTTTACAAAAATATTGAAAATAGCCTCCACGCATAATATTAGTGAGGTTTTAAACAAACAATATCTCGACCATACTAATTAAATAATTATTTTAAAATAAGAGTATAATAGGTGGTTACCTCAAAGTAGCTCGTACCAATGCTCGCTTAACAATCTTTGAACGAAATTCTAGTAACTACCGTACCCGCTCAAGGATTTTAGGAGGGTATTTTGACAGAGTTTTGTTACTTAAGAGAAATGAATATTTGATCGTCGAACTACATCTATTTATAGATGTAAATTTCCTTCGTCATTAAGAAAGAATATATATATATATATATATATATATATGGTCAAGTTCAACGTATTTACATTTCGACATATGTTTAATTGATTATTTTATTATTATTTTATTATTTTATTATTATTATTATTATATTATTATAATTAATTTAGCTTAAATCTTGTTTTTCACTTATAACTTTTTGCATCTGATGTTTTAAAAACTTTCGAATATGCCGTTGAAATCTACTAATTATTCTCTACATTTCTACCCAAGTTTCGTTGAAAACGGAGTAGGGTCAAAAATAATATATTTTAATATTCACGAGCTTATATCTTGTTCATACATTATCGTATAAGGGTCCGGCTTATATTAATGTGATCGTAATTACTTCAGGATTGTTCATAAAAATTTCGAACCCAAACGGTCACAGAAATTTTTACACGTTATTAATAGGCTTTATAACGTGTCCATACCTTACCAGATATTTTTATCATTTATATCCTTTTGATCATAATTACTTTACGAACGTTTATATAAATTTTGGACATAAACGGTTACCGAAAGTTCGCACGTTTATTATTAGGTTGCTAAATTTTAGGTTGTTACACACACACACACATATATAGAGAATGGATCTAATACTAACTCTAAGATTCATCAATAACCCATTAACCCTACCATATTGAATGATCAAATTACAAGATGCTAATCTAATAGTTGATATTAAACTATAATATAATAATGTAATTGATTTGAAAGAAAAGGGAATAAGGGTATTAATATAATTTGATATATTAAATACTTTACCCCATCTTTTTTTATACATCCATAACTTTTTTATACTATAATATTTTTTTATAAAAATTGCACCATTTTACTCGTCTTTTTTTCTCTTTAATTCCGTTATAGTCTTGACTAAGTTTTTTTTATTTTTTTTCGGATGTTCGTATTTACACCAATGTAACAAGTATAAAACTAACAAATTATTTGTAACAAGTTGTAACGAATTTGGGTTTACATTGTTGTATAATAAATAGGGGTTAAGTTTTAAGAGTGTAAACGAGCCAAGCCGATCCTGAGCTCGTTAATTACGTTATATTCTTGACTAGGTTTTTTATTTTTTCTGGATGCTCGTTAATTACGTTATATTCTTGATTTTGTAACGAATTTTGGTTTTTAAAGTACTAAAATGTATTTACAATCTTGTAAATATAATTTTTAAATTATGAAAATGTATTTACAATCTTGTAGATATAACGAATTTTGGTTTTTATAAACAAAATGTTATATTATTTTTTTAAAGTATTAAAACATATTACAATCTAGTAGATATAACGAATTTTAGTTTTTTTCAACAAAATGTTATATTATTTTTTAAAAGTATTAAAATGTATTTACAATCTTGTAGATATAACGAATTTTGGTTTTTATCAACAAAATGTTATATTATTTTTTTTAAGTATTAATATATTTACAATCTTGTAGATATAATTTTTTTAAAGTATTAAAACGTATTTACAATCTTGTATATATAACGAATTTTGGTTTTTATCAACAAAATGTTATATTATTTTTTTTAAAATATTAAAATGTCTTTACAATCTTGTAGATATAACGAATTTTGGTTTTTATCAACAAAATGTTATATTATTTTTTTTAAGTATTAATATATTTACAATCTTGTAGATATAATTTTTTTAAAGTATTAAAACGTATTTACAATCTTGTATATATAACGAATTTTGGTTTTTATCAACAAAATGTTATATTGTTTTTTTTAAAGTATTAAAATGTCTTTACAATCTTGTAGATATAATTTTTTTAAAGTATTAAAACGTATTTACAATCTTGTATATATAACGAATTTTGGTTTTTATCAACAAAATGTTATATTATTTTTTTAAAAGTATTAAAATGTCTTTACAATCTTGTAGATATAATTTTTTTAAAGTATTAAAACGTATTTACAATCTAGTAGATATAACGAATTTTTGAGCATCCGGAAAAAATAAAAAAATCTAGTCAAGAATATAACGTAATTAACTAGCTCGGGATCGGCTTGGGTCGTTTACACTCTTAAACGTAAACCGTATTTATTTTACAACAATGTAAACCGAAATTCGTTACAACTCGTTACAAATAATTTGTTATTTTTATACTTGTTACATTGGCGTAAATACGAACATACGAAAAAAAATAAAAAAACCTGGTCAAGAATATAACGTAATTAACTAGCTCGGGATCGGCTTGGGTCGTTTACACTCTTAAACGTAAACCGTATTTATTCTATAACAATGTAAACCGAAATTCGTTACAACTCGTTACAAATAATTTGTTATTTTTATACTTGTTAAATTGGTGTAAGTACGAACATACCGAAAAAAATAAAAAAACCTAGTCAAGACTATAACAGAATTAAAGAGAAAAATAAGACGAGTAAAATGGTGCAATTTTTACAAAAAAAATATTATAGCATAAAAAAGTTATGTATGTATAAAAAAGAGGGGGTAAAGTATTTAATATAGCAAATTACTACTTTACCCTTATTAAATAATAAAAGAAAAAGCCATGTGTTCAATTCTGATTGGTTTATGAGGGTTAATGGGTTAGTGTCATAAATGAGGGTTAGCATTTGAACCCAATCATATATATATATATATATATATATATATATATATATATAATCCAATGAAAACCCAACCTTAGAGAGACAACCCTTAAACCCTATGTGAGCCACTCATTTGGAATCTTGAAAATAAATATATGGTCCACATTAACCCACATTAAAAATGATTTGTTTATTCAAAACCCAATTTTTTATTCAGGTTTAATGTGGACCACATATTTATTTTCAAGATTACAAATGAGTGGCTTACATAGGGTTTAAGGGTTTTCTCTCTAAGGTCGGGTTTTCAAAGGACTCAATCCCTATATATATATATATATATATATATATATATATATATATATATATATATATATATATATAGGGGATGGAATTTTTAATAACCCTCATCTTTTGCTACAACCCATTAACCATCATCTAATGGTTACTTGAAAAAGGTAAGTGTGTAGGATCGTGCCACGTGTCAATTCCTTTGTCTTTAGTATGAAGGGCATTTAGGACATTTATCATTTATGTAAAGTTTACCCCATTTTTTTTAAACATTCATAACTTTTTTATACTATATTATTTTTTAAAAAAAATTGCACCATTATACTCGTCTCATTTTTCTCTTTAATTTCGTTATAGTCTCGACTAGCTTTTTTATTATTTTTTTATTTTTTTGATGTCATGTATTTACATCATTGTAACGAGCTTAATGATAGCAAATTAATTAGAAATTTTTTCTAACAATGGTAAATTACAGTAATATAACTCAAAATGAAGTAATGTAACACAAAATGAAGTAATTTACATTGGCATAATTAACGGTGACGTAACACATTATTTACAGTGATGTAATTTTCTCTTTAATTCTCGTTATAATGTTGACTAGTTTTTTTTTATTTTTTTTTCTCATTGTCTATTATTAAACATCGATATAACGAGCATAAATATAACACATTATTTTGAATTTTTTTATAACAATGATAAATTACAGTGATGTAATATAACACATTATTTTATTTTTTCTCTAACAATGATAATTACAATGATGTGATATAACACATTATTTTGATTTTTTTCTCTAACAATGTTCGAAAAAAATTCAAACTAATTTGTTGTATTTAGGCTCGTTACAAATTAGGGATGAGTAAAAAGCCAAGAAAAACCGAACCGAAACCGAATTAACGATAAAACCGAACTGGAACCAAATTAACCGAAAAAAACCGAAACCGAATTTTACGTCAATGTAAATTACATCACAATAAATTACGTTAATGTAAATTAAATCACTGTAATTTATCATTTTTAAAAAAATTTCAAATAAATTTGTTATATTTAAGCTCTTTACAATGATGTAAAAATATAGAGCATCTAAAAAGGTAAAAAAAATTAGTCGAGACTATAACGGAATTAAAGAGAAAAATGAGACGAATATAATGGTGCAATTTTTTTTAAAAATAATATATTATAAAAAAGTTATTAATGTTTAAAAAAGAGGGGGGGGGGAACTTATAAAGGTAAAATGACTATGATGCCCTTTTTAATATTTTAATGAAATGCTTATGTGTAAGGTTATGATTGGTTGAAATGAGTTATGTAATTGTACCAAATATGAGGGTTATTTTTTATACCTTGCCCTATATATATATATATATATATATATATATATATATATATATATATATATAGGATTTGAATCAAATGAAAACTCGATCTTAAAGAAAAAACCCTTAAACCCTATCTCAACTCTTGGATCAACTTTTTTATTTTTCTAATTTATTAATATGAAAAGGTTATGATAGTCTTTTAACCATTCACCCATAAATATAATAATTTATCTCTTTCTCTCTAATTTAAAATCACCCATATATATAATAATTTATTAATATTAAATTTCTCTCTCATCTATCTCTTCTCTCTCCATCCATTTGAAAAATATTTTTTAAAATTTGAAAACAACAACAAAAATGTATATTTTTTATACAAAATAAAAAAAAATTAAAAGAAGATATAAAAAATTACACATGCGTATAAATAAAAATGTATAAGTTTTAATACACAAAGTGCACTTTACTCGAAATATACAAATGTGTATACTTTATATATTTAATATTTATAAAATATTACACCTACACATGTGTAGTTTTTGGTGTTTTTGTTAATTTGATTTTTTTTATAAATTTACACATGTGTAATTTTTTTTCATATGTAAAATATACATGTGTAATATTTATTATGGTTAAAAATATGTAATCTTGTGTTTGTGTAGTAAAATTTTTATTTGATACACATGTGTATATTTTTTGTTTTTCTTTAAAAAAATTACCTTTTTTTTATTTTGTTGGTCAAACATAAATAAAATAAAGAGGAGAGAGGAGAGATAATCTGAATAATTAATAAAGAGAGAGGAGAGAGAAGAAAGGAGATAAAAAAGAAAGAGGAAAGAGAATATGAATTAATTAATGAAGAGAGAGGAGAGAGAGTGAAAAAAAAAGTCACTTATACCTTTCAAAGGGTAAAACATGTATTTTCTTCTCAAAAACTCCATTAAAATATTTAACTTTAATTGTGGACCACATGTTTTTTCTATTTAATTAATTAAAATCTAAAATAAGTTTGATCTAACGGTCCACGTAGGGTTTAAGAGTTTTTTCTTTAAGATCGGGTTTTCAAAGGATTCAAACCCTATATATATATACTAGCCGGAAACCCGCGCGATGCGACGGCGATGACAATTTACACGGTTACTACTCGTTACACAAATATATAATTCGTGTAGCACAAACACAAAAACCAAACCCAAATTAAAAATCACCAAACTTGATTAAACAAATAGTTATTTCATTAAATATTTTTAACATAAAAACCAAATTTGATATCGTCATGACATAAAAAAAGATAATTAGAGGAGCGTGAACCCTAAAATGTTAAAAGAATCAAAGAAGATATAGTTTCATATGTATGCTCATTAGTCATCATCCAAAGCAGGTACACAGTCCAAACCTGCTTCCCTCTCAAACATCTCCTGTTTCTGTCATATATACCCGCACCCATCCTGACCCGAATCCGTTCTAACCCGTTACCCAACCCGACCCAACCCGCCTATTTTGCCAGGCATAAAAAAAAGTAACAAACTTTTGTAAGCTTTTTAAGTTTTGGCCACCGACTTTTTAGGGTGAGATTAAGCCATTGAAGTTTCAAAAGGTATAAGTATAGGTAATCAATCCGTAGTGACATGTTGGTAATTTTGGCCATGTTGACTTTTTGATGGATCTTTTATCCTAAACAACATCAGCTTTCTAAAGTAGAAATTCAACAAAAGTGGTTATTTCAGCAATCATAGAGAAAATTTACATAATAGGGATAGCTAGGTATGTCAAGTATGTAGCAGCACACTTTGAGGATGCCCCTAGCATTACATTACAATGATCATTAAAACATACATTGTTTTCAGACAACAGAGTCAAAAAAATACATTTACATAAAGCATATTGTAAAATTTTCAAAACCATCATATATATCAAAATATTTACGTCCTCGTGTTGTACATAAAGCATATTTTAATTTAATTTTTCTTACTCAAATTCTATTGCACCTTACAATTGACCAATTTTGAGAAGAAACATGTGCAAGATTAGAAAATTATCAGCCAACTTCCTAACTTTTTGTCAAAAAAGTTTGCTATGTTCTTTATTGCAACTTTTTTTTTTCGTTTGCTTGTCATGAACTGCTGCACAAACGCCATTTCTTTAAAAAGAAAATCATTCAACAAAAGTTACGACATATATACATAAAAAACTAAAATGTCCATATATAAACATTATCCAAAAAATAGAAGGGCTAACAACTAACCTGCAGCAATAGGTTTAGGTGAAGGTATTAATACGAATTTTCTTGATTAATTTAATTAGTGTTTGTTGCATAACTCCCACCTAAATAAAAAAATCCAACCTACATAAAAATCTTCTTCATTCACAACAATATTATGCTTAAGAAGCAAATGGTAGTAAGTTTTCAATATTCATGATTAAAATATTATGCTTTGATCAGGTTAAACATACAATTAGACTTTCTTAAAGAATTTCTCGTTGAAGATGTCCATATAAAAAAAATTAAAATATAGCACCCTTACCATTGCACTTGTTTCTTGATGTTCAAAACCACCTCTTATGAGAAGCTCCCTGTTTCATTGATATTGTTAGTCTGACCTACACATAGCACTATTATTACAATCCACATGCTATCAAAGTTGTGTACCATCAAGCAATTCATATCACATACAACCAGGCTGGACCGAAATGCCCAAAAAAGTTAGAAGACAAAGTTAGTTATATAAATTTATGTATGAAAAAAACGCATAATTCTAAAACTTAATATGTGAAAATTTCATATGCATCGAAGAATAAGACCTTGAACCGAAAAACTAATGTAGTTGCATCAAATTAGGACTCACTTCCAGCCAAATCAACAAATCCTAAGTGATGAAATTTTACCTAGCTCCCAAGCTATGACTCACTTCCAGCCAAAAGATCTTCCTCCTAAACATCTCTTGCGACAGCTATCACATTTTTTTCCTGATATACCATAGTCAAATTCATATACTTTTTACTAATTAAGATATTAATTTTCAACACTTTTGAGCTCGAATATAAAGTGAAAGTCTGACTTAAATAATGATTTTCGACATATGTCACATTTGGATATCAACTCAATTGGAGATTCGATCTACAAATAATATAAACAATTAAGATTAATAAAAAAAATTATAAATGAACCACATATGAGTAAAAGACTGAAAATCTGCTAATACACATGACCATTAGAGTATTAATCGCTACCGGACTGAAGCAAAACATAAAAAATAATCAAAATTATGCATCCCCAATTGAACAACTTTTTAATTAGTGTATCCAGTTATATAATGAATTAAAATTAACATAAAATGCTAACTAATTTCTTTTACCTGAAGCATAACCCAATTATTCTTCTGAACATTACACAAGGGCAGTTCCAACAATGTAGTCCTTCAACTAACAATAAACTCATCAAATCTTTGTGTTTCAAACCCCCGAGATGTCCAATTCAGTTTTCCATAATCAGACCTAGGAAATATAGATTTCAAAAACTCACCTTGATAGAGAGATTGTTGAGTCTACTCTTAAGAAGATGGCGATGTCTACACCAGAGCATATGCTTAAGAAACTGGACTGATATGTACTGATTATTTCCTCTGGTAGTAACCCTAACATGGATTTCAAACCCCTGATGGAAGAACATCAAACCCTAAACCATACGAAAGAAATGTAAGAGGCAAAACCCAACTGCATCTATTTAAATAAGACATCAAACATTTCAAACATTTGAATTTGGAGCCAAATTTCTTCTAATCAGTCTATTGATTCAGAAAAGAAGAAAAGAAAAGAAGATGCTTACCAGTTCTACGTTGGTGCTTCACTGACAAAGATATCAAGATAGGTTTCTTCAAGATCCGGTTCTCGAATCTCATTCTCCTTGTTGAGATATTAACCGTATAAGGTAAGAAGAATCAAAGGGAAGGAAGATCAATCGAACGACTTACTGGTTTGGGAGGAAAATGCCGAGAATGGTATCGCAACCCTACGGGGAGATGGAAAGCATAAATCAAGGTTTCACTTGGGATTCCATGTTTAAGCATTATCTGAGTGAGTTTAGGCTTAGTTGTGTTGTACCACTTGCTTTTTTACTTGTATTTTTCTTAAGTTTAAGACAATTGTATTTATCTTTCCAATATTCATTATAAAGTAGTGAAGATATATATATATATATATATACATATCTTTGGCTTCCCAATATTTAGGGCTTTGGCTTCTGACATGAGCAATGCATTCGTCTAAAATTTGAAAAATAATGTATGCGTGGATTACATTTCATAATATGACAACGATAAGTCTTGAACATGTTATCGTTCGTGCCACTTATAGGAAATAAATAATGATATTTTCAATTTTGTTTTCACAAAACACACGACAACCTTTGATCGGATCTCGTACAACATATTGCAAACATCCATACCTCATGTAATTAAGAGGATAGTTGTATTTTTTCTTTTTATTTTGTTTAATCTTTGTATTTTTTTAATTTTTTTTTTGTTTATTCTTGTAATTTCCCTTTAATTTAAAGTAAGGGTTAGACATGTTTTTTTAGAATATTTTCTATATTTTTAAATTAATTTAATAAATTTTACATTACTTTTAATTCTGTTTGCATTAATTAGTTAAAATAGTTTACGGATAAGATAAACGGAAGGAAAGTTTCTTTTAAGAATGAGAGAACAATAATAAAATAAAATAAAATTTGTTGCGACACTAACATAAGAGAAGAGAGTAGTGTGCATGGGTTGTTTTCAGCTTAATTCGAGTCTTAAAAGTGAAATATTAGTTTTTGAGTTGTAAAACCTATTTGGGTTTAGTTTTTTAAGGTTTTATGTTTTTAAAACCCATCCTTGTGTCTAAAATTTTTTGGTCAAAAAAATAATCAAAATATTATATTTGGACCAAAAATATTTAGACTATACTATTACTTAACATTTAAGTTATATATAAACATTTATAAATTCACGAACAATCATTTGAGCTTTCGGTATCATACTCCTATAAAACCTATAGAAAATATACGGTTTTATATTTTGGTATCATACATTCAATAATTTTGGAACTTTCCGTAATGCATTTGGGTTTTTGGCATCATACATTTAATAATTTTGGTACTTTCCTCAATGCATTTGGGTTTTTGACATCATAACACAGAAAATCAAAAACATATTGTTTATACATTAATGAATTTTTGAAAACAAATATACACACGCACACATATACATGTTTTGGATTTTGGTTTTTATTCTAGAAAAATCCAAAACAACCCAACTTTTGTGTTTTTAGAAAACTTATACCAAACTCGTCGGTTTTATTTAGGTTCAGTTATTTCGGTTTTTTTTTATCGGTTTTTTCGGTTTCATGCACACCCCTAACAAGTATTGAGATTATCATACCTTAGATCCTTAGAGTGGAAGGGGTCGATGCAGGTAGTCAGGGGTGGAGCTTTTGAAGGGCATGAGGGTGCCCTGGTTCCTACCGTTTTCTGCTTAAAATGATTGATTTAGTATTATTTTGTCAAAAAATTTTGTAGGTGTTGAGTCCGGCCTCATCCGTTTTCCTCTTAAAAATCCTTTGGCCCCCTCGGGTTTTATTTTCAAGCTCCGACACCGCAGGTAGCGAGTAAGAGTTTAAGTAGGTTAGCAGTAACACCAATACAACTCATCTATTTGGTATCGGTTTCGGTTTTAGATCATGAATTATAGTACCCCGAGCATTTGAACGTTGAAGTGAGGTAATCAAGTTTAATGTGTGTGTGGGGTCCCTTGTTTGAGTCTTGAGCGTATGTGGCTAAAACTTCTACACCAACCCCGTTTTTTGGTTTGATTTAGGCAAATTAAAATTAAAATAAGATGTCGAGCTATAATTGGATGGTGTGTTTGAGTACATGTGGGTTCACCACCATCCCTACACCCTTGTATAGAAATTCAATAGGTCATATTTTTGTTTGCAATCGATTTTTCTTGATACAAGTTTTGTTTATGTTTTTATATGCGTTTTGATATTAAAGAGTGTAAAAGAATTCCAAAAGCAATGCATGAGTGGGTAAACTACTTTATAATTTAAGTGTCTTTTTAATATGAGATAATATGAAAGATAAAAAAAAATGTATCTAGTGCTTGACATAACTCGTGTTTTACGCAGGATCTGAGGAGGGGATGAATGAGATAATATAATAATAGATAAGGGAATGAAATAGATGAGCTCATCATATAACTCATGGGTAAGTTTATGGTTTAGGTCAACAGGTTGTGTCATGGGTCAATGCATGGGTTGATCATGGCTAGAATCAATCATGATTTGAGTCATGAATTGCGTTATCGGTCCAGGAATTATTAACAACATGGTTTAGGTCATATGTTAATTGTGGTTTGAGTCTTGAGTCAACTTATTGTCGGGTCATGGTTCAACTCATGGTTTGAGTCAAGAGTTAGGTTATGAGTTAACTCATTATTCATGACATGCTTTGGGTCATGGTTAGATCGTGTCATTGATTGAAACACTTCATTTCTTGAATGAATGAAGGAAAAAAACCCATCTCTTAAAAAATAAAAATCATTAAAAGAAAAAAATCATATTTTTTTTATAAAATATAGCATTTTATTGCTATATGATTAGCAAATGTGTTCTTTTTCAATCCATCATAATAAATAAAAAATCATATTAAAGACTAGTTAACTCCTAAACTAAGACCTATGACCAAAGTAAGCCTCACAAAATTGGGGGGGGGGGGGTAAAATGTTAAAACGAGTTCAGATCAATATGAGTGCATGTCAAAACGGGTTTTAAACAAAATCAGTTTGAGTCAAAATGGATTGTTTTTAAAAAAATTATCAATTTGGTTAAAGTCAAAATGTTTAAATTGAAGAAATAGTCCATTAGGATAATTTTTAGTGGTTTTCTCATCATATATGCTATTAAATATTTTTAAACGTTTGAATCCTTTACATTCACATAGTAGTGTTATCATCTCAACACATTCATGTTATGATGTTACCTATTTCAACCCATTATACAATAATTGTTCACTAAAACCAACCCATTTCTTTTGATTTGGGTGAAGATTGCTATATCTGGACCAAACCCTGGCATAATGATTCTCAAGTTAATGTTTGATGATAAAGAACTTGAATTTATTTCTTCAAAAGGAAAGGAAAAGATAAGTGTGAGATGGAACAAAATCAAAGTATTAGTGTAGATAAACACCACACACGTGAGCAGAGTCACTTGGATAAATGGTTCAACCGTTTTGATCAAGAAATTAAAGATATCCAAGATAACGTTGCTGTCCAATAGAAAATTAAAGAAATTGGTCAAGAAGAATTGGTAAAAGAAGAACTTGAATATTATGGGGTAGATGACTTGTGGAAATTCTTGGAAGATGAAATTTTAGAGGAAAACTCCACATTAAGTAAGTCGATGTTTCCATTGAACACGCCATCATTGGAAGGTTGTGTTTTCTTTTTAGATTTGTTGAAAATACATAACCTTTTTCAAAAATATAAACTTGCACTCAAGGATGATTTTAAGAAAGTGGTTGAATGGTTTATAAATGATTATCTTAAGATTGGAAATAAGAATCCATTCCCGCCAAAGTTAAATGATGATACGGAATTAGATCTCTTTGATTTATACATGAGTGTCAAGACGGAAGGGGGTTATGTGAATGTCTCCCGGAGAATAAATGGGAACTTGTTGCTGAAAAACATGGTTTTAGTTTGGATTTAACACCAAACTTGTGAATTGTTTATGTCAAATACCTCGATCTACTTGATTGGTATTATGAAGTTATGAAACAAAAGATGCACATGGGAGGAGAGAATGGTTTACAAGTTGAAAAAGGTGAATCAAGAAATCCAATTAATCAATGTTTCAAAAAAAGAAAAGTTGAAGCCATGCGAGACTTTCCACCGACGTGTGGACCTAGTTTTAGTTTTGCAGGTCTTAACATTTCAGAAAACAAGTCAAAGGAAGCAGTGTATGAATCTGAACCAGAAGAAGAATATGAAGAAAATGAGAATGATTATGCCACTGAAGATAATGATGAAGATTTCAAATATGTTGAAGTACAAGATGCAACTATGGAGAAGTTAGAATTTGAAAATCTTCAAGATTCTTCTATTGCAACATAAGGAAGTGAAGGCCTTGTCTTTATCATTGACAAGGAATTCAAAGAAGCTCTAGCATGATTATATGATTCATGTTTCAGGAGGTGAATGTTGGGCTCTAAAACATCTAATCATATAATGCAAGTTCATGTTTAAACTTGTAAATAATGGGTCTGTACACTTAGTTGTGTTAATGGGCTGGAACAAGTTATAAGCCCATGCATGCCATGTGTGACATCCAGTACCAGATCGTCCGGCAAGTCCGTAATGTATGTGTACTTCCATATTTACTGTGTATAAATACATTATATGAATAGTGTTTGTGATAACAATTTCAAAATACAAGAAACAGTTGTACGTATTTATGTGAAAACTTAAATATTGTAAGTACAACGATCACGATAAACAATAGTTGTATGTAATTAGGTGAAAACCTAAGTACAATTAGTACAACGAACCAAGAATGACAATATTGTTCAAGTAAATAACAAGAACATGTTGGTTGCGATCTGATATCCATAGATGACAGGATTCAGATGACCGACAAATCAGTATGAAAACAATGTGAAAACAGGACGTTTAGTTGAGTCCGTCAGTGAGGAAACACAATTTAAAACATAATTGTGGTGTTGTTTCAGAATAATGAACTGACAGTGTATTTGCGTGGGTGACGATTCACACAAACATATCTGTGAGTTTAACATTCTGAAATAATGACTGAAAAGTAGAAAACAAGTATCAGAAAGCAAAACCATCTTCGTGTTCGTTCCGGTGACGATTCGAACGAATACGTGCGAAGGTGACGCGTTTTGACGAAACGAAAACGAAACACGAAACGATCGAGAATAATTTAAGAAAATATAATATTTTACGTTTTACAATTTTGAAACTTATCAAAAAGTAATTAAAGAAACTCTTTCATTTAAATATGTAAAATTACGCGTTACGTTCCGGAAACGCAACGAAGACGCAAACCGAGCAACAAAAACAAACCCGAACACACCGATAGTATAAAAGCCCTAAATGAGGCTTTTTCCTCATTTCTTCCAACTCCTCTCTCTAAACTACAAAATCCGGCCATCACTCTCTCTAAAATTTTGAACTTCAAAACCCCATAACTCACTCATTTTTCAACTAAATTGAGTGATTCTTGAGCCTAAACGAAGGTATTGATCTCCTCTACAAGGAAGTATAGACGATCTGAGAAATTATCCAGCCGAAAACGAGGTAATGGTCCATGAAAAATCCGAAAATTAGGGTTTTCATCCATGGTTGGTTGACCACACACACCTAGCCGGCTCTAAACCTTTCCTTTCGAACCCTACACCCTCGAAAACCTTTCCTGGTACACCAACGACATGGAAGCAGCCCTGTAACAGCCTAGAGTTGGATGATGATGATGTGGCTTCCAGGTGGCCGAACCCTAAAGGCGATCAACTGAACCTGAGTAGTTCCAGCCCAGGTCGGCGAACCTAAGGAGCTACGAACCAGTTGAGGAGACGAACCTTTGATCGGTGAAGTCATCATCCACCGAACCCACGCGAAGAAACGAACCTTCGACCCTCACGAACCTTCCATGGACGAACCTATGGTGAACCCCTGGCCGAACCTACTCGGTTGCCGAATCCTCAGGACTAACGAACCCTTCATCAACCTGGACGGATCTGTAGTTCACGAACCATTCTAGATCGCGAACCTGCATGGCGAACCTAGAGGGTGACCGAACCTATAGCGTGAACTAACCTTACCCAAATGAGCCATGAGGTTCGCTGGACGTAGTGCCCATCAATTGATCGAACCATGCAGCTTTGAATAAGGCCCATCTGTACATCCCTAACCATATGATTAACAAACATCCGGCCCACATCCCATAGCCTATTAGTTCGGCCCACATGGCAAATGTCAAAACATTTTAAACAAAGGTGAAGAAATCACAATACATGGGTCATGATTATCTATTACTACAAAGGTGGTGAATGCTAGCTTAACGAATCTTATAAACTTAAAACATTAAGTGTTACAAGGGTATTGCCTAATTATTTAATTACTAAATAATAAGGGCTTTAGAAGTAACAAGAACTTCATGAGGAGTCTAAACCACCAACCTAAGTTTACTCTTGGGTTTATTTGCTAAACTTTATATCAAAAAAATTAATTAACATATAATGACAAATCTTTGAGATTTCAAGAGTGGGTTAAAGCTAAACACATAACCTAAAGAGATATGGTAACAAAGAACAATAATAATAGGATCGGGGGCCGAATGAAGACCGAGACTTACGTGTGTTAGCCAAATTCAGGGCTAACACAAACACACACACAAACACGTACTTAAGGACTTATACTCATAAGTTACATACAACGTGAAATCAATACAGGATCGTGAATACAACAACAAATCCAGCCAAGAGCGCGTGCAATTCTTGTTTAAGCTAAGTCAACCACTTCAACAACAAGGTGAGTTCATACGCCCCTTTTCTAATCATTAACTGATTTTAAACTCTCAGGGCTGAGAAAAATGATTAACTTTTATTTACTTAAAAGTTTTATGTTTAACATATTGCTTATGCTTTGATTTAGATAATATTGCTTGACTTATTATCGTTTATCATTGTATGCATGCTTGTATGATCATGAGATGACAGAAACAACTAAGATGAATATGATAATATAACTTCATAAATCATCAATACAAAAGAATAATATAGTTGTAAGATTCTATTTTATAACATTAAATTATTCTTATTGGAACAAACACTGAGATTATCATAGGTGAACAAGATGACAAGAACAACAATAACAACATCCACCACCTGAGTCAACTAAGTGTTGTAAGAATGGTTCCTACAACACTGTAGTGGCAACATGGTGACTATATGGAATAACTAGAATGATAAACATGATAATGTACCTTCATGATAATAACATCATTCACACAACAACTAATATTGTTTAATAAGACTAGATCTTATATAACTTTATTAGCAACAATGAGAACACACAATATTGAGAACAAACAACATTGATGAACACAATACAATTGATTGCTATTTGTCACACCCCAGACCGGTGGGAACGGATCGTGTTTTCCCGTCGGGCGGAAGGTTCCCGGGGCGCGATATCATTGAGTGATAATCAGATGATCAGATTGTTTCCATAGCACATGAGATATAAATGAGAAATGCTAACATGACATGAAATATAATTACAAAGTTAAATTACATTGTACATCATAATTTAACTAAGTAAATCTAATCAAAAGAATCAATGAGTTTATATCTTGTATCTGTACAAGATATACAAAAGTGATTCACTGTTTTGTCATCCTAAAGTATGCAATCAAAAGTAAGCTAGGTCTTCTAAAAGTCCACTAGCTTAGTACTTGCATATAAGTATCTACACCTGTCCGTCACCTGAGAAAACATGCATTTAAAAAAATTAAACACTAGGTTGGTGAGTTCATAAGTAAGTTAACTGAAATCATTGAATTGATCATACACACATCCACAATGTCATACTTGTTACTTGTAATACTTGATTCACCTGTTCCACCCAATGGCCTCTCCTTAGTTATATGTACAAGTAGTGTATCACCTGATTAAGTATGCTTATATATAGGGAATCATGAAAGGGTCAAGCCCAGATGCTATCCCACCACATACTCAATCAAGTTCCACACCACTTGCGATACAACTAAAGATATCCATTTCCCGTTTGTTCAATGTATCAGCTATGTATTCGTCTGTTGTATCAATTATAGAATAATATAGTGTGAGGAGTTTAATTATCAAACCGAAGTATTGGTAAACTCTCCATCTATTAAGGGGTTTAGATTAATGTAATCAGTTCCTTGTATTATTCTATTTCTTGTGGGGTTAACTGTTATTCACTTTTAAATAATAAGAGTGTTAGTTAACCAATTGTCATTTTTTCTTGAACCATAGTGCATAGAGCCTAAAAGGAATCCATTGTAATCCTCACGTAATCAGAGTACAATGCATCCGATTTACCTCTACCACTTTGTATGTACCGCGTCCTCGACAGGAGCTATTACTAGTAGTGAAACATGAGGTAAGATCAATTCCTCAACCTACTAATCAATAGGATCCAGTTGGATTAATTACTTATCACTGCAGATTAATATCACCATGTGTCGCTTACCAGAACCTGACTTGAGGTAGCCCTGTCACCGGTCATACGTTACCGGCCAAATGAATCAATACGATCAACATACTAGCCCTACAAGCTAGAGGTTTGTCAAACCTATGGTACCACTATGCTATCGTCGGTTTAGTCACGTCAAACTAACTGGTCAGCGAATTAAAGGGGCATACATGATCTTTGTACAATTTGGCACATGATTGAAGTGATATAAATGCAACAGGTCAATAGTAACTAATTGTAATTGTATTCACTTGTATTCTTGTTCTCATTGTCATATGTTTTCCGTGATATTAACAAAGTTAAATAAGAACTTGTCTTATTGCATTATGTTAATCGTTGAGTGAATGATGTTGTTATCATGAAGTTACATTATCATGATTATCATTCTTTGTTCCTTGTTCTCTTGTAATATGTATTGAATTGAAAAGCTAAGTGTTATAAGAACTAGTCTTATTACACTTACTTAATACTTGTATCGAATGATGTAATGAAGATGTGTTATCTTCATATCATTCTTATGTGTGTTCTTGTAATCATGTCATCATGTTCCTTGTAATTGTTTCTATATTATTTCTTGTAAGAATAACTAAGTGTTGTAAGAGATAATCATACAACTATGTTATTCTATTGTATTGATAAGTTATGATATTATAATATCATCATCATCATCATCATCATCATATTTTTCCCTGTCATAATGTAATCATACAAGCAAGCATACAATGATACATGATAATAAGCAATTTAATATCATTTAATCAAAGTATTAACAATATGTAAGCAAAACTTTTAAGTAAATAAAAGTAAAGCATGTTTCTCAGCCCCGAGAGTTTAAAATCAGTAAAGATTAAAGAAAAGGGGCATATGAACTCACCTTGTAGTTGTAGGGTTGTCTTAGCTTAAAATAAAGAAATCACGCGCTCTTGATTGTTCCTTGGTGTAGTTCTCACGATCCTGTATTGATTTCACGATGTATTCATCTTATAAATATTTGTTGTAATTTAGTTATGAGCGTGTGAATGTGTTATCCGTAGAGTTGGTTAACACCCGCGAGTCTCGACCTTAGTCTCCATTCGGCCTTGTTTCGTTTTCAAAGTCGTTGAAATCATATTCATATCTAGTTGAGTTATCACCCTTTGTTATTGATTTGTGTCCCCTTGAATTATTATAATATTAAAAGAGTTTTAATTATTAATTTAAGTGTGAGTTAAAGGTTATCCACTTTTAAATACTTGTAACCTAAATTGGTAATATAACTCTAGTGTCAATCTATTCCAATTGTAATTATCTTGCAAGATTTCTTGTCACCTTGTATTTAAACAAGTGGCCGAATGGGTTTGTTAACCAACTTGACCACATCATCAAATCGAACTAGGTAATTGGGCTAGGTAATTGTCGTGGGCTGTTATTGGGCTTGAATACCCATATTGGGCCGTAACAAGGAAATGGGCCAAGGGCAGCATTGGGCCAGATAGTTTGGGCCGAAGCAAGGGAGTGGGCCGAAGGTGAGGGCTGTCTCATGATAAAACACCACAACTCAGGTGGGCTGACAATGGTTGGGCCTTGAACAATTAAGATGGGTCTTGGCTAATTCTTGGGCCGATTAATAATTCTGCGTGGGACAATAGAAAGAGAACGGTTGGGTGTGGGTTTTAGCGATGGTTAGTGCGAATCACATGAAAGTTCTGGTTAGCAAAGCTCGGTGGTTAGAAGGCATGCATGGTTCGCTGATAGATGTAAGGTTCGGCACAAGCTGATTCAAACAGGTTCGCGTCTTGCCTCGTGTAGGGTTCGTCCGAGGAGGCAGAAGGTTCGGTGATTGGTTCATGGGAAACAAGAGAGTTCGGCCAACTGTAGATGGGTTAGTGGAGTCGAAGGTTCGTGACATCAAAATAGGGTTCGGTGTATGACATAAAGTTCGCTGCATGTTGGTTGAACAGCAAAGGTTCGCAGTAGCCTTGAAGGTTCGGTGGTCCAGTTGAAGTCAGCAGCGCAGGGTTCGTCTGAAATGTTGATGGTTCGGTGCCAGGGTTCGTGAGCCATGACAGCAGTAGGGTTCGGCAAGGTGGTTTTCGGGGTTTAGGGTTCGACCATGGCTAAACCACCTCACGAACCACAAGCTCACCATCACCACGACCTCACCTTTTGCTGTGCTGATCTCAGAGCTGTGTTAGGGTAGTAGGGTAGCTTGTGGTCGTGTGTTTTCTGCTATGGGATGATCGGCCGGCTGGGTGTGTGTGTCGAGCAAGGAGGTGTAGAAAACCCTATTTTCAGCCACGTTTCAAGCATCATACCTCCGATTTCGCTGGTTATTTGCTCAGATCCGTTGTACTTTCATGTAGAGGAGGTCAAGGGCTTCGCGTGGGCGCAAGAATCACTCGAATCGGTTGAGAAACGAAGAAGTTATGAGCGATTGAAGGTGGTTTGGTGGTGGTGAGTTTCTTGGCCGGAAATTGAAAGAGAGAGGATGAAGATGATAAAAATGAGAAAACACTCTCATTTTGGGGTTTTTATACCCCGTGTGGTGTCCGGGTCCGTTTCGGTTGCTCGGTTCGTAATTTAGTCGCGTAACCGGATTTTTACGCGTAATTTAATTTAATTAAATGAAGAATGTTATTTTAATTATTTGATGAGTTTCAAAATTGTAAAATGTTAAATATTTTATTTTATAAATTTTATTATCGCTCGTGTCGTGTTTCGTTTCGTTTCGTCGAATCGCGTCACCATCGCGCGTATTCGTTCGAATCGTCATTCGAACGAACACGACGATGGTTTTGCTTTCCGAATTTTGTTTTCTACTTGTCAGTCATCATTTCAGAACGTTAAACTCACAGATATGTTTGTGTGAATCGTCACCCACGCAAACACACTGTCAGTTCGTTATTCTGAAACAACACTGTAACTTATGTTTGAATTGTGTTTTCCTCACTGTCGGACTCAACTAAACCTCCTGTTTTCACATTGTTTTCACCTTGAAATATCGGCCATCTGATTCCTGTCATCTATGGATATCAGATCGCAACCGACTTGTTTCTGTTATTTACTTGAACACTGTTGTTTTTCATGAACTGTTGTGTTAACTGTACTTAAGCTTTCACTTAACTACACACAACTAATGTATCAGATGTACGTTGCACTTACTGTATTTAAGTTTACACGAAAATACGTACAACGATTTCTTGTATTTAGACTTCTGATAATACAAACACTGTTTACCATCGAATATGTACACATAGTTACTGTTTGTTAGTACACATACCGTACGGACTTGCCGGCCGGTCAGGTACTAGTTGTCACAGTCTCCCCTTGTTAAAGAAATTTCGTCCCGAAATTTAAGCATAAAGGTCGGGCTTCACTTCTCGAACAGGTGGGGATACTTGACTTTCATGTGGTCCTCGCGCTCCCAAGTAAATTCTGGTCCACGCTTGGAGTTCCATCGAACTTTTACAATAGGGATACGGCTACGTTTCAGTTTCTTAACCTCACGTTCCATAATCTCTACAGGTTCTTCAATGAAGTGTTATTGCTCATCAACTTGTATTTCTTCCAATGATATGATCAACGACTCATCTGCTAAGCACCTCTTGAGATTCGATACATGAAACACATCGTGTACTCCGCTGAGTTCATCAGGGAGTCTGAGTCTGTATGCCACAGGACCTATGCGTTGAGTAATCTCAAACGGTCCGACATAACTAGGTGCTAGCTTGCCTTTAGCCCCAAACCGAACTACGCCTTTCCATGGGGACACTTTCAACATGGCTCGGTCACCCACATCGAATCCCAAAGGCTTACGCCGTTTGTCTGCGTAACTCTTTTGGCGGCTACGTGTTGCTTGTAATCGTTGTTGTATCTGGGCAATCTTATCAGTAGTGTAACATCACTGTACTTCCGGTTGTCCGTACATCCGTACATCCGTACGATTGTATTGTTACGACCGGAGATTTATTATTTATTAATGATTATGAATTATTGATTGTCATTATTGATATCATCACTATTTCTGGTATGCATGTTATAATATATGATACGCGTAAACCATGGGAAGTTTAGTTGTAACCCAACTAAACAGGACCAGAGAGTTTATCGCAGTGCTATTACTGATGATTATGGATTATTGGTTTGAAAATGGTATTGGGTTGAACTGGGATGAAACTGGGAGTTTGTTATGGTATGGTTGCTAAACGTAGTCAAGGACACATGGTCATGGTTTATCGAAATAGCGGTGGGACGGTGTAGAGGAGGTTGCGATCTACCTCTGCATATGCCCTATACATATGCATATTTCGGTCTATCATGGATGTATCAGTGACTAGGGTTTAGTGGGTTTTGGTTGGGAAATGATAATATTAATGTATTATATAATGGGAATTAATTACGCGAAGTGAGGTTACGGATATCATTTAAACGAGAATATTAATTCAGAAATATTAACTTAATAATGTATTCGCGTGGGTGACGATTCACACGAATATAATTATTAAGAATAATATACTGAAACGATATTTCATAAATAGTAATTCGAATCGAAATACGATACGAGCGTTGGATTCGCAAAGGTGACGATCTCTACGAATCCATACGCGAGTAACGTGTTTCGACGAGATAATTAAATATTATTTAACGATGTTAAATTTAGAAATGATAACTTAAAAACGTTTATTAGGAATCGCAATCCATAACAAAAATCGTATAAATCTTTATTTAAAATAATTAATTTTGTAAACGAAATCGTTTTACGAAATGAAAATTTTCTAAATCATTTTAATTAGTAAAAATCAATTATTTAAAACATTTTAAGTTTAAATATTTTAGTGAGTAAAACCGAGCAATTTATTGTGTTATTTTGTTATCGCGATAAAAACGAGACCGAGCACGTGGGGGAAAACACGCGATATATGGAAGAGGTTTTCCCATCTCCTTCCTCACATTTCACAAACCCTCTCTCTCTCTAAACATTAATTTTCGTCACCTACAAACACACACCACTTCTCTCTAGCTTTTCTCCTTCAATTCTTGACGGATTTTCGAGATCTCGGAGCCTACACGACCGGGGAACCAAGGAGAACAAGGAAGTACAAGAAAATCTTGCATTGGATCCATCATTCGAGGTAGATCTAAAGCTTTATACTCGGTTTTGTTACAAATCACGCCCCTTTGGTTTGTTAGTGTTGTAACCAATTTAAAAACTTGTAAAACTCTTAAACGAGTGGTAGTAACAGTAGGGATGCCATGGATGACCTGAAATCTGCGATTAAAATGGATGAGTAGAAAGGGGGATGGCTGGTTCGCAACTACACAGGTGGCCGAACCCTGCAACCAAGGTGGCCGAACCTTCATGCAGGGTGGGCGAACCTTCATGCCACGCGAACCCTAAGGTGGCGAACCTTAGGGACAACGAACCCTTCCACAAGCTCAACGAACCCTTGGCTGTATGATTGTGACGAACCTTTCCTTGTTGATTGGGTTATGATGGCCGAACCATTTTAAACGACCGAACCCTTCTGGTTACTTGGCCGAACCATTCTGGGTCTAGAAGCCACAAACCTTGTTCATGGGTTAACCGAAACTTGGTCATTAAGGGACGAACCCTAGCATGCAGCTAGCCGAACCCTAGCATGCTGATAGCCGAACCATAGCATTCACTTGGCCGAACCTATGGACAATCCCCCTAAAGGTTCGCTGCCCTATTGGGATAAAAACCTAATTTCGGGTTAATAAAGGAGTTAAGGGTAATTAGAGGACATGATTACATATATAAATATACGCTTATATACCCATGCATGCATTGGAATATCATGGTCACCACCTTTTGTCTTAAACACATAATTTAGGTAATGAAGTTATATGTATCATGGGAATTTTGGTTAAAATTACTAAATATAACTTCTTTAAGTTTTACATTAAATACAATAACCTAAATCGTAGTGAGGATTGATGACCATGCATGCATGCAATGATGTCTAAGTTGTCATAATCTAATAGGTATCACTCCGAATTTATGATTGAAGTTTACAAGATGTTTGGTCATCAAAAGTAAATCCCTATGGGAAAATATGGTAATGAAAATACTAATACTATAAACACGAATATTATAATAATTACAGGGTAATTGTGTTGTTGAGTTGATTTGAGTTACGTACGCGAGCGCGCATAATACGAGAACCCGGATTCTAAGGACTTCATGTGAGTTCTCATAACCTCCCTTTCTTTAAACTGTTTTAGTTTTAAAACTCGGAGGTGAAACATGTATACCGGTTTAAATATTATTTTGATAACACAAGGATAATACCTGTTTATCATTATGATATTCATATTATGAATTATCACTGATTGTCATTATTATTCATCCGTGTAAATATTGTTATTGATTTCGGTCAATAACAAAGATTACATGTATTGTCACGTGGATGATTTCCACATCCGTGAATCATTGCCTTTGACTTCGGTTAATTGCTTTGACTTCATGTATTGTCACGTGGATGAGTTCCACATCCGTGAATCATTGCTTTTGACTTCGGTTAATTGCTTTGACTTCATGTATTATCACGTGGTTAGCGACCACTCCATGAATCATGTATTTAACTTATGTTAATTACATAATGATCATGTATAGTCACGAACATTATTTGAGAATATGATTGATGAGATTGGTTGATTTGTTGCGGATTGATTATCTATATTTGATTACGATTATTTGAAATTGACTATGTTTGATTTGGTTATGTGGTTATGTGATTTTATAAGTGTTTGATTTTTTTTGAATTGGTGGATGTGTGTTGGACTATCTCATACAGGTATTCATATGGATTTTCTCAAGAAGATCATAAGTTTTATACTCGTTTTAAACAAAGCATTTTATAAAATCATTTTAAGCATAAACTTTCAACCTCATTTTGCTAAAACATTTTTAAATATAAAAACTTATGATTACTCACCAACTACTTTTGTAGTTGACACTTGTTTTCTTACATGTTTCAGGTGATGGAGACACGTAGGAATGAAGAGAGGATCTCTTCTATTTTGGACATCATCATATAGGATCTTGGACTTAGTTAATTAACTAAATTTCTGGCGATTAGAGTTTAGTTAGTTTAACTAATTCTTTTGTGTAATTGATGTAATTGATTCATGATGAACATGATTTTTGTGTAATTATGTTGTGTGCTTAAATGATATATGATTATTGAATTAGATGCCCATGAGCTTTTGAACAATCTACACATCCCTCGTGGCATCCCGACGATTCCGCCGTCGGTCGGGGTGTTACAGATTGGTATCAGAGCCTGGGTTATAGGGAATTAGGTTACTAGAAATGGTTGACCTAGTCTATAACCGTAGGATACCCTAGTATGAATTAATTTCATACACTAGTTAGTATATTCAGGATTTCATGCTTATGTGTTTATTACATGTTAACTGAACTCCTGTTATACATTTGAATATATATGCTGCTACTAATTTCTTGCTTACGTGTGCCCTAATGACTCGATAAGGACATACTCGTGGTGTATTGTAAAGGTGGTGGGACGGTGGTTTGGGCGGTTGCGACCTACCCTTATCATATGCCCTATACATATACCATTTACAGTACATCGGGTGGATGTCAGTATTGAGGAATAAGGGAACTACCCGTTTGGGGCACTTATCTGTTTAGGAACTTAACTAATTAGAAATTTATTTGCTTTAGGAATTATCTGTTAGATCTTGTGATCACCAGACAAGGACACACTCGTGGTATACTACAAAGGTGGTGGGACGGTGTAAGGGAGGTTGCGACCTACTCTTGCATATGCCCTATACATATACCATTTGAAGTATATCGGGGGTCTGTCAGTGTCAGGAACTTAGGATATTATTAGGACCTTACTAGGAGTGTTTGAGAGGATATGATTGTGGACTGTTGATGATATGTTTGATGGATTGACTCTTGAATGATCACACTTGATAAATACTTATAAATTCACTTATGAAACACACTGATTGGACACGTAGGGTGCATAGGATTAACAAACGATATGAGCGATTAGTGATGGAATGTGGACTGGGGTGATGATATAGACACTTGATGATAATATAAATGCATAGTGATGATACTAACACTTAGTGATGGTATGGACACTTGATGAGAATAAACTATAGGGAAGATATGAACACTTAGTGACAATAAGAGCACTTTGTGATGATATGAACCCTCATTGATGATTATTGACATTGGGATTGACATGGATTTTAGTGAACTTAGACAATTAGGGGAACTTTAATGTCAGGTGAACTTAGACATTAGGTGAACTTAGCAATAGGTAAACCTATATGTCAGGTGAACTTAGACATTAGGCGAACCTAATTGCCTAAGGGAACTAGAGACCACTTCACTCAAAATTATCCTACTTAGGATAAGGTTTGTGAAGTGAAACGATGGTAAGATACATGACACACCCTAAATGCTAACAAGGGCATAATCGTGGTGCAATGGAACGGTGGTGGGACGGTGTAGGGGAGATTGCGATCTACCTCTGCATATGCCCTATATATAAGCTTGTTGCATTGCATTGGGAGGTTGTCAGTGTTAGTATAGGGTGAGGAATGTATAGGACCTAGGAATAGTTAGCTAACACTAGTTATGACCAACTAGGACACTTAGAATAATACTAGGCAAATTTATAGACATTATGAGTTTATAACAGATAGGAAATAAATATAGTTCCTATATGTAATCCTAACTGTTTAAAATAAACTCAATTGACCATTGTTTGTATGACTTAAGTTGTAAACGGTAGTAACATGTTTCTAATTTCTCAGAAACATGCCGCCTCGCTGTCACAACGAAGATGACTCAAACAGTGGGGATGCTAACAACGGTAATGCCAACTCCGGCATACAAGAGTTAGCCACACTTATTTCTGGATTGGTGAGCCAACTGACTCAGGCTAACCAGAATATCAACCAGAACAGAGGTGGTGCAAACCATACAACTTGCACATTCAAACACTTCAATTCCTGCAACCCCCTGAAATTCACGGGTGCTGAGTCGGCCACTGGTCTGCTGCAGTGGTTCGAGAGTATGGAGAACACCTTCATCAACAGCGAATGTCCCGAGAATCTGAAAGTCCGCTATGCCACCAGTGTTTTCCAAAAGAGAGCACTGACTTGGTGGAATGGGGAAAAGCGAACTAGGGGAGTGGATGCTGCACTCGCACTGACGTGGACTGAGGTCAAGAACTTGATGACCACTGAGTTCTGTCCTCGAAGCGAGATGAGGAAACTGGAGACTGAGTTCTGGGAACTCAAACAAGATAGTGGCGAGAATGTCCTCTACAATACTCAATTCCATGAGTATAGCTTACTGGTACCTCACATGGTGACACCCTTGGAAAGGGCGATTGAGAAATATATCGGCGGACTGCCGGTACAGATTCAGGATACAGTCTACGGGAGCAATCCCAAGACACTTGAGGCTGCAATCCGATTATCTGCAACTCTTACTGACAATCATGTGAGGAATGGAACACTCACTAGGAAAGGATACAAGAAGACTGACACCAAGACTGCTGCAAAGGAAGTCAAAACCGAAGTCAAGTCTGAAGATGCTAGCTCATCCAAAAGCAGCAACAAGAAGAGAAAGACCAGGAATTTCATGGTCACTGCTCCTGCTGCTAAGTCTGCGCAGCAATCATCAAACAATTCAACTGCCAGGAATTTTACTGGGAACACTCCTCAGTGTAATACCTGCCGATATCATCACGCACCGAACTTGCCTTGTCGCGTCTGCAATAACTGCGGCAAGTTTGGTCATTTTGCTAACGTCTGTCGGAGTGCACCGCAAGCACAAAGGATGCAACAAGCACCGCTTGCACTACCAGCTCCGCATGCACAACCTATACCAGCGGTACCCGTTCGCCAGGTACCTCAGGCACAGGCAAGAGCCTGCTATGAGTGTGGTGAAGTGGATCACTTCAGAAATTAATGCCCAAAGTTGACCGGAAATAATCAAAGGGTGGCAAGAGGCCGGGCTTTCCAGTTGAATGCTCCAGCTGCTCAAGCCAACCAGGACGTCGTCAACGGTACATTTCTAATCAACAACTCTTATGCATCTGTCTTGTTTGATTCTGGTGCCGATAGGAGTTTCGTTTCATATGATTTTGAATGCTTGCTTGGTAGAACACGTACATATTTAGATAAACCGTTTAACGTGGAAGTGGCTGACGGAAACACTATTGATATTGACACTATTATCGTTGGATGTACGGTGAACTTGAATGATCACGTTTTCCCAATTGATCTTATACCTATGCATCTTGGTAGCTTTGATGTTATCATAGGCATGGATTGGTTAGCCACCCACAAAGCGGAGATTGTATGCCATGAAAAGTATATTCGTATTCCCTTACCTTTGGGTGAAACTTTGAGAATATTTGGAGAAACTGCTAGTAAAGGTCTTAAGCTTATGTCATGCACTAAAGCACACAAGTACCTTAGAAAGAAATGTGTAGCATTTCTAGCTCATATTGTGGAGAAGAAAGAGAAAGAAAAGAAAATTGAAGATGTTCCAGTGATACGAGATTTTCCGGAAGTATTTCCAGATGATTTGCCGGGTCTTCCACCAGAACGTCAAGTTGAGTTCCGAATCGACTTAGTACCTGGTGCGAACCCAGTCGCCAAAGCTCCCTACAGACTTGCGCCCTCGGAGTTGCAAGAATTGGCGAGCCAGCTGCAAGAACTTACTGATAAAGGATTTATTCGCCCGAGCCATTCACCATGGGGTGCACCGGTCTTATTTGTCAAGAAAAAGGATGGGTCATTTCGAATGTGCATCGATTACCGCGAATTGAACAAGCTGACTATCAAGAATCGATACCCCCTGCCGCGCATCGATGATCTCTTCGATCAGCTTCAAGGCTCGGCATGGTTTTCAAAGATCTATCTCAGGTCTGGGTATCATTAGCTTCGCGTACATGATGATGACATTCCCAAGACTGCATTCAGAACAAGATATGGCCATTATGAATTTCTGGTAATGCCCTTCGGCCTTACCAATGCACCTGCGGTTTTCATGGACCTCATGAACCGTGTTTGCAGGCCGTACTTGGATAAATTTGTGATAGTATTTATTGATGATATTTTGATCTACTCAAAGACCAAGGAAGAACACGAGAAACACCTTAAGTTGGTTTTGGAGATCCTAAGAGAGGAGCGACTGTATGCCAAATTCTCCAAATGTGAATTTTGGCTTAAGGAAGTTCAATTTCTGGGACACATAGTCAACGAATACGGTGTTCACGTGGATCCTGCGAAGATCGATGCTGTGAAGAATTGGAGTACACCGAAGACACCGACGGAGATTCGATCGTTCCTTGGACTTGCCGGTTACTATCGGCGGTTCATATCGAACTTCTCCAGAATTGCTGTCCCTCTCACTGCTTTGACTCAGAAGAATAGGCCGTACGAGTGGGGACCGAAGCAAGAAGAGGCATTTCAGACCTTGAAGCAGAAACTTTGTGATGCTCCTGTCTTGACATTGCCGGATGGAAATGATGATTTTGTGGTTTATTGTGATGCATCCAACCTAGGTCTCGGTTGTGTTCTCATGCAACGGGGAAAGGTTGTGGCTTATGCATCAAGGCAACTAAAGATCCACGAGAAGAACTACACCACACACGACTTGGAACTTGGTGCCGTCGTGTTCGCCTTGAAGATATGGAGACATTATCTATATGGCACGAAGTGTGTAGTCTTTACTGATCATAAGAGTTTGCAACATATTCTGAATCAGAAAGAACTTAATATGAGACAACGGAGATGGGTTGAACTGTTAAATGATTATGACTGTGAAATTCGCTATCATCCTGGGAAAGCGAATGTAGTAGCAGATGCGCTTAGTCGTAAAAGTCAAGTTCAGATCCGTAGTGTCCGAGTACACAATAGTCTCCGAAATGATGTTCTCACAGCTCAACAACACTCATTAGGTCAAGATGACTTGAAAAATGAGATGTCTTGTGGGGCTGAAATGTTATTGGAAACCAAGGATGATGGTTTGATGTATTATTTGAATCGGTTGTGGATACCGAACAGGGGTGATCTCAGGATGGTGATCTTGAATGAAGCTCATAAGTCTCGTTACTCAATCCATCCAGGTTCTGACAAGATGTATCAAGACCTTAGGGGCTTGTACTGGTGGCTTGGAATGAAGAAGGATATTGCTGAATATGTGTCTAAGTGCCTTAACTGTGCCAAAGTCAAGGCCGAACATCAGCGACCTTCGGGATTGTTATTACAACCAGAAATACCGATGTGGAAGTGGGAAAATATCTCCATGGATTTCATTACTAAACTCCCACGAACCGCAAACGGTAAGGATAGCATTTGGGTGATAGTTGATAGATTGACAAAGTCGGCTCATTTCTTACCGATACGCGAAACTTACCCTGTGCGGAAGTTAGCTCGTATCTACATTGATGAGATCATTAGCCGACATGGTATTCCCTTAAGCATAATATCGGATCGTGATGCTCGTTTCACGGCACGATTTTGGGAATCACTACATGAAGCCTTTGGAACAAGACTGGATCTTAGCACTGCTTATCATCCTCAAACGGATGGTCAAACGGAGCGAACGATTCAGACATTGGAAGACATGTGAAGGGCTTGTGTCATTGATTTCGGTGGCAACTGGGATAGCCATCTACCATTGGTTGAGTTCTCGTATAACAACAGTTATCACGCGAGCATTGGTATGGCGCCGTTTGAAGCTCTTTACGGCAGGAAATGTCGGTCACCTATTTGTTGGACCGAAGTCGGCGATTCGCAGATCACTGGTCCTGAGATTATTCAGGAAACGACTGACAAGATCCGCCAAATCCGCGACAATCTGTTAGCTGCTCGCAGTCGACAGAAGAGTTACGCGGATAAACGAAGAAAATCTCTAGAGTTTGAAGTGGGAGATATGGTATTGCTCAAAGTATCGCCTTGGAAGGGCGTTGTTCGATTCGGAAAGAAGGGGAAGCTTGCTCCACGATACGTTGGCCCTTTTAAGATCCTTGAACGGATCGGGAAGGTTACTTACAAATTAGAACTTCCTCCTGAACTTAGTAATGTGCACCCGACGTTTCACGTGTCCAATCTGAGAAAGTGCTTAGCTGATCAGGATCTTCAGGTACCACTCGATGACATTCGCATCGACGATACCATGCACTTTGTTGAAAAACCAGTGGAGATAATGGATCGTGAGGTTAAACAGCTCAAACGCAGTAGAATTCCAATTGTCAAAGTACGTTGGGAATCGAAGCGGGGTCCAGAATTCACATGGGAACGGGAAGATCAGATGAATCTTAAGTACCCACAATTATTTACTACGGTCACTCCAAGTTGAATTTCGGGACGAAATTCCTTTAACTAGGGGAGACTGTAACATCACTGTACTTCCGGTTGTCCGTACATCCGTACATCCGTACATCCGTACGATTGTATTGTTACGACCGGAGATTTATTATTTATTAATGATTATGAATTATTGATTGTCATTATTGATATCATCACTATTTCTGGTATGCATGTTATAATATATGATATGCGTAAACCATGGGAAGTTTAGTTGTAACCCAACTAAACAGGACCAGAGAGTTTATCGCAGTGCTATTACTGATGATTATGGATTATTGGTTTGAAAATGGCATTGGGTTGAACTGGGATGAAACTGGGAGTTTGTTATGGTATGGTTGCTAAACGTAGTCAAGGACACATGGTCATGGTTTATCGAAATAGCGGTGGGACGGTGTAGGGGAGGTTGCGATCTACCTCTGCATATGCCCTATACATATGCATATTTCGGTCTATCATGGATGTATCAGTGACTAGGGTTTAGTGGGTTTTGGTTGGGAAATGATAATATTAATGTATTATATAATGGGAATTAATTACGCGAAGTGAGGTTACGGATATCATTTAAACGAGAATATTAATTCAAAAATATTAACTTAATAATGTATTCGCGTGGGTGACGATTCACACGAATATAATTATTAAGAATAATATACTGAAACGATATTTCATAAATAGTAATTCGAATCGAAATACGATACGAGCGTTGGATTCGCAAAGGTGACGATCTCTACGAATCCATACGCGAGTAACGTGTTTCGACGAGATAATTAAATATTATTTAACGATGTTAAATTTAGAAATGATAACTTAAAAACGTTTATTAGGAATCGCAATCCATAACAAAAATCGTATAAATCTTTATTTAAAATAATTAATTTTGTAAACGAAATCGTTTTACGAAATGAAAATTTTCTAAATCATTTTAATTAGTAAAAATCAATTATTTAAAACATTTTAAGTTTAAATATTTTAGTGAGTAAAACCGAGCAATTTATTGTGTTATTTTGTTATCGCGATAAAAACGAGACCGAGCACGTGGGGGAAAACACGCGATATATGGAAGAGGTTTTCCCATCTCCTTCCTCACATTTCACAAACCCTCTCTCTCTCTAAACATTAATTTTCGTCACCTACAAACACACACCACTTCTCTCTAGCTTTTCTCCTTCAATTCTTGACGGATTTTCGAGATCTCGGAGCCTACACGACCGGGGAACCAAGGAGAACAAGGAAGTACAAGAAAATCTTGCATTGGATCCATCATTCGAGGTAGATCTAAAGCTTTATACTCGGTTTTGTTACAAATCACGCCCCTTTGGTTTGTTAGTGTTGTAACCAATTTAAAAACTTGTAAAACTCTTAAACGAGTGGTAGTAACAGTAGGGATGCCATGGATGACCTGAAATCTGCGATTAAAATGGATGAGTAGAAAGGGGGATGGCTGGTTCGCAACTACACAGGTGGCCGAACCCTGCAACCAAGGTGGCCGAACCTTCATGCAGGGTGGGCGAACCTTCATGCCACGCGAACCCTAAGGTGGCGAACCTTAGGGACAGCGAACCCTTCCACAAGCTCAACGAACCCTTGGCTGTATGATTGTGACGAACCTTTCCTTGTTGATTGGGTTATGATGGCCGAACCATTTTAAACGACCGAACCCTTCTGGTTACTTGGCCGAACCATTCTGGGTCTAGAAGCCAGGAACCTTGTTCATGGGTTAACCAAAACTTGGTCATTAAGGGACGAACCCTAGCATGTAGCTAGCCGAACCCTAGCATGCTGATAGCCGAACCATAGCATTCACTTGGCCGAACCTATGGACAATCCCCCTAAAGGTTCGCTGCCCTATTGGGATAAAAACCTAATTTCGGGTTAATAAAGGAGTTAAGGGTAATTAGAGGACATGATTACATATATAAATATACGCTTATATACCCATGCATGCATTGGAATATCATGGTCACCACCTTTTGTCTTAAACACATTGATTAGGTAATGAAGTTATATGTATCATGAGAATTTTGGTTAAAATTACTAAATATAACTTCTTTAAGTTTTACATTAAATACAATAACCTAAATCGTAGTGAGGATTGATGACCATGCATGCATGCAATGATGTGTAAGTTGTCATAATCTAATAGGTATCACTCCGAATTTATGATCGAAGTTTACAAGATGTTTGGTCATCAAAAGTAAATCCCTATGGGCAAATATGGTAATGAAAATACTAATACTATAAACACGAATATTATAATAATTACAGGGTAATTGTGTTGTTGAGTTGATTTGAGTTACGTACGCGAGCGCGCATAATACGAGAACCCGGATTCTAAGGACTTCATGTGAGTTCTCATAACCTCCCTTTCTTTAAACTGTTTTAGTTTTAAAACTCGGAGGTGAAACATGTATACCGGTTTAAATATTATTTTGATAACACAAGGATAATACCTGTTTATCATTATGATATTCATATTACGAATTATCACTGATTGTCATTATTATTCATCCATGTAAATATTGTTATTGATTTCGGTCAATAACAAAGATTACATGTATTGTCACGTGGATGATTTCCACATCCGTGAATCATTGCCTTTGACTTCGGTTAATTGCTTTGACTTCATGTATTGTCACGTGGATGAGTTCCACATCCGTGAATTTCTGGCGATTAGAGTTTAGTTAGTTTAACTAATTCTTTTGTGTAATTGATGTAATTGATTCATGATGAACATGATTTTTGTGTAATTATGTTGTGTGCTTAAATGATATATGATGATTGAATTAGATGCCCATGAGCTTTTGAACAATCTACACATCCCTCGTGGCATCCCGACGATTCCGCCGTCGGTCGGGGTGTTACAAGTAGTTTCCTGAATAAGTTCAGGCCCAGTTATTCTGTTGTCTCCCACTTCGGTCCAACAAATTGGAGACCGACATTTTCTACCATAGAGTGCTTCAAGAGGAGCACACCCGATGCTGCTGTGGTAGCTATTGTTGTAGGAGAACTCGATGAGTGGTAAGTGTGTGTCCCAACTTCCACCGAAGTCTAGGATGCATGTTCTCAACATATCCTCTAGGGTTTGAATGGTGCGCTCGTTTTGTCCATCCGTTTGAGGATGATAAGCGGTGCTCAAGTTAACATTTGTCCCTAAGGATTGTTGCAATGATTTCCAGAACCGCGAAATAAATCGACTGTCCCGGCCTGAAATAATAGACAATGGCAGCCCGTGCCTAACTACTATTTCATCAATGTATAGTCTCGCTAGTTTCTCCATCTTGTACGTCTCTCTGATCGGCAAAAAGTGTGCAGACTTGGTCAATCGATCAATGATGACCCAAATAGAATCATATCCGCTGGAAGTGCGGGGCAGCTTGGTAATGAAATCCATAGCTATTTGCTCCCACTTCCATGGTGGTATCTCCGGTTGTTCGAGTAAACCCGAAGGTTTCTGGTGTTCTGCCTTGACCTTGGCACATGTAATACATTTGCCAACATAAGTGGCAATGTCCTTCTTCATACCCGGCCACCAATAAAATGACCTACGATCTTGGTACATCTTATCGGCACCAGGATGAACTGAGTAACGTGACTTGTGTGCCTCGTCAAGTATAAATGCCCGGAGTTCATCTACTGCTGGAATCCAAACACGATCCAGATAATAGATAACCCCATCTTGTTTTTGTCTTGAACTGTTTCTCGGCTCCACAATCGAGCTCGCGTTTCAAATTGTCTTTTGCTACTGCCTCTTGTTGTGCTTGTAGAATGTGATCTCTCAGACTTGTTTGCACGGTCATTCCCATGGCGCGAACGCGTAAGGGTTTGACTCTTTCCTTCCGGCTCAAAGCATCTGCAATAACATTTGCTTTGCCCGGATGGTATTTGATCACACAATCGTAATCGTTCAGGAGCTCGACCCAATGTCTCTGTCTCATGTTAAGCTCCTTCTGATCAAATATGTGCTGTAGACTCTTGTGATCATTGAAGATAGTGCATTTGGTACCATAAAGGTAGTGTCTCCAAATCTTTAATGCAAAGACAACAGCTCCCAGTTCCAAGTCAGGTGTCGTGTAATTCTTCTCGTGTATTTTTAGCTGTCGTGAGGCATAAGCAATGACTTTGTCTCGTTGCATCAAAACACATCCGAGTCCCTGATGGGAAGCATCACAATATACTACAAAGTCATCATTGCCTTCCGGGAGTGTTAAGATTGGAGCATTGCACAATCTTTTTTTCAATGTCTGGAATGCCTCTTCTTGTTTATGAGTCCACACAAAAGGTTCAGTCTTCTGTGTGAGCTTGGTGAGAGGTAAGGCTATCTTAGAAAAATTCGAAATGAATCTCCTGTAATAACCTGCCAATCCCAAAAATGATCTGATCTCCGTCGGGGTTGTAGGCACATTCTAGTTCTTGATTGCTTCTATCTTGGCAGGATCCACATGAATACCGTCACTGTTAATCACGTGACCCAAAAACTGAACTTCCCTTAGCCAGAATTCACGCTTGGAGAATTTGGCATAGAGTCGTTCTTCTTTCAGAAGCTCCAAAACTGTCTTGAGGTGTTGCTCGTGTTCCTTCTTGTTCTTTGAATAAATCAGTATATCATCAATAAATACGATAACAAACTGATCTAGTTACGGCTTGCACACCCGGTTCATCAAGTCCATGAACACAGCCGGTGCATGGCATCACCATGAATTCGTAATGACCATATCGGGAATGAAAGGCCGTCTTTGGTATGTCTTCCACTTGTATCCGGAGCTGATGATAACATGATCTCAGGTCTATCTTTGAAAAGTACTGTGCTCCCTGTAACTGATCAAACAAATCATCAATCCTTGGTAACGGGTACCGATTCTTGATGATGAGTTTGTTGAGTTCTCGATAATCTATGCACATCCTGAAATTCCCCCTTCTTTTAACAAAAAGACCCAGAGCTCCCCACGGGGAAAAGCTTGGTCGGATGAATCCTTTATCGAGTAACTCTTGTAACTGATTAGACAGCTCCTGCATCTCTGATGGAGCAAGTCTATAAGGAGACTTAGCTACAGGAGTTGCTCCCGGAATCAAATCGATTCGGAACTGCACCGATCTCTCGGATAACAGTCCCAGCAAATCATCCGGAAACACGTCCGTGTAGTCTTTCACCACTGGTACATTTTGAGTATTGATTGTTTTCACATGCAATATTACTCTGTCACGACGTCTCACTTGATCTCCATGAATCTTTCAAGGTTTGGTCGTTCTCCATTTAAGCATACATATTTATTATACTAGTTTCTATTATCTAATTGGCACCTAATTGATCTACAGTTCTCCCTTAATTATCTTACTATTTACATATGACATATACAATTTTAACATTATACAGAATTCGATTACGCATGGTTAAAGATGACATACCTTCGAAGTCATCCGACTCTGTGTGTACATCTGGTGCTGGTAGGGCAAATAGTTCCTCGGTGGTGGTTGTTGTAGTTGAAACTGGTGGTGCTGCTGGGGGTTTCCTCTCAGGACAGTCTCTTGCGAAATGTCCAACTATCCCGCAGGTGTAGCAGTGGTGATTGCGTTGAGGGGAAGTAGGTGTGCTTGCTCTCTGATTCTGATTCTGTGTTGGAAGGCTTCGGCACCTATGAATTAAGTGTCCCTTCTTTCCACAGTTCAGACAATAGCTGCATGGATTGTTCCCAGCATGATGAAATCCACACTTGTTGCACTTGGGATGTTTACCAGTGTATTGACGAAGATTTGATTTCATTGATGTTTTGCAATGAGAAGTCCAGTGTCCTATCCTTCCACATTTCCCACAGCGTTTACACCACATGTCTTCTTTATGGTGAAAACCACATTTAGTGCATAAGGGAGAGGTACCAACATACTGGTGAGGAATTGGGGTTATTGGTGTTTTGCATTGCTGCATCCAATGTCCTGCCTTCCCACAACGAGTACATAGTACACATGGTAGTTCGGCCCTGTGATAACCGTTACAAGCTAAACAGTGTGGGGTCTTTCCCTTGTGGTGTCCACTAACTCGGACTGGATCTGGCATAAATTGGCTGATAGGGGTAGCTTCCGTGTAGTTAACGGATTTCTTATGCTTTTTAGAAGGATGGTACTCAGGTTTCTTGCTGGTGTCACCTTTAGCAGGTTCCTTACCCTTAGTGGTGACAGGTGGGAAACCCCTAACATACTCTTCACTGCTCCTGATTCTATTGATGATCTCAGGAATGATTGCAACCAATTGCTCAGTAATCAAGGTTGCTAGTGCAGCAGTTGCTGGTTCCACCTCGGGTTGAGGGGAATGAGGTGGTGATGGTGGTTGTCCCTGTGACATGTCAGTCCTAACCGAAAAATCATCGCTTAGTATTTATACTCAAATGATGTAACGTATGCGAGTAATCCATTGTCCTGTGTTTTCTACATGAGGGTCCCTAGGTTATAGTCTAGGCCAAACCGTTCGAAACAAAATGACCTATATTTCTCTATAACCAGGGCTCTGATACCAATCTGTCACACCCCAGGCCGGCGGGAACGGATCGTGTTTTCCCGTCGGGTGGAAGGTTCCCGGGGCGCGATATCATTGAGTGGTAATCAGATGATCAGATTGTTTCCATAGCACATGAGATATAAATGAGAAATGCTAACATGACATGAAATAGAATTACAAAGTTAAATTACATTGTACATCATAATTTAACTAAGTAAATCTAATCAAAAGAATCAATGAGTTTATATCTTGTATCTGTACAAGATATACAAAAGTGATTCACTGTTTTGTCATCCAAAAGTATGCAATCAAAAGTAAGCTAGGTCTTCTAAAAGTCCACTAGCTTAGTACTTGCATATAAGTATCTACACCTGTCCGTCACCTGAGAAAACATGCATTTAAACAAAGACAACACTAGGTTGGTGAGTTCATAAGTAAGTTAACTGAAATCATTGAATTGATCATACACACATCCACAATGTCATACTTGTTACTTGTAATACTTGATTCACTTGTTCCACCCAATGGCCTCTCCTTAGTTATATGTACAAGTAGCGTATCACCTGATTAAGTATGCTTATATATAGGGAATCATGAAAGGGTCAAGCCTAGACACTATCCCACCACATACTCAATCAAGTTCCACACCACTTGCGATACAACTAAAGATATCCATTTCCCGTTTGTTCAATGTATCAGCTATGTATTCGTCTGTTGTATCAATTATAGAATAATATAGTGTGAGGAGTTTAATTATCAAACCGAAGTATTGGTAAACTCTCCATCTATTAAGGGGTTTAGATTAATGTAATCAGTTCCTTGTATTATTCTATTTCTTGTGGGGTTAACTGTTATTCACTTTTAAATAATAAGAGTGTTAGTTAACCAATTGTCATTTTTTCTTGAACCATAGTGCATAAAGCCTAAAAGGAATCCATTGTAATCCTCACGTAATCAGAGTACAATGCATCCGATTTACCTCTACCACTTTGTATGTACCGCGTCCTCGACGGGAGCTATTACTAGTAGTGAAACATGAGGTAAGATCAATTCCTCAACCTACTAATCAATAGGATCCAGTTGGATTAATTACTTATCACTGCAGATTAATATCACCATGTGTCGCTTACCAGAACCTGACTTGAGGTAGCCCTGTCACCGGTCATACGTTACCGGCCAAATGAATCAATACGATCAACATACTAGCCCTACAAGCTAGAGGTTTGTCAAACCTATGGTACCATTATGCTATCGTCGGTTTAGTCACGTCAAACTAACTGGTCAGCGAATTAAAGGGGCTTACATGATCTACTTGTACAATTTGGCACATGATTGAAGTTATATAAATGCAACAGGTCAATAGTAACTAATTGTAATTGTATTCACTTATATTCTTGTTCTCATTGTCATATGTTTTCCGTGATATTAACAAAGTTAAATAAGAACTTGTCTTATTGCATTATGTTAATCGTTGAGTGAATGATGTTGTTATCATGAAGTTACATTATCATGATTATCATTCTTTGTTCCTTGTTCTCTTGTAATATGTATTGAATTGAAAAGCTAAGTGTTATAAGAACTAGTCTTATTACACTTACTTAATACGTGTATCGAATGATGTAATGAAGATGTGTTATCTTCGTATCATTCTTATGTGTGTTCTTGTAATCATGTCATCATGTTCCTTGTAATTGTTTCTATATCATTTCTTGTAAGAATAACTAAGTGTTGTAAGAGATAATCATACAACTATGTTATTCTATTGTATTGATAAGTTATGATATTATAATATCATCATCATCATCATCGTCATCATCATATTTTTCCGTGTCATAATGTAATCATACAAGCAAGCATACAATGATACATGATAATAAGCAATTTAATATCATTTAATCAAAGTATTAACAATATGTAAGCAAAACTTTTAAGTAAATTAAAGTAAAGCATGTTTCTCAGCCCCGAGAGTTTAAAATCAGAAAAGATTAAAGAAAAGGGGCATATGAACTCACCTTGTATTTGTAGGGTTGTCTTAGCTTAAAATAAAGAAATCACGCGCTCTTGATTGTTCCTTGGTGTAGTTCTCACGATCCTGTATTGATTTCACGATGTATTCATCTTATAAATATTTTTTGTAATTTAGTTATGAGCGTGTGAATGTGTTATCCGTAGAGTTGGTTAACACCCGCGAGTCTCGACCTTAGTCTCCATTCGGCCTTGTTTCGTTTTCAAAGTCGTTGAAATCATATTCATATCTAGTTGAGTTATCACCCTTTGTTATTGATTTGTGTCCCCTTGAATTATTATAATATTAAAAGAGTTTTAATTATTAATTTAAGTGTGAGTTAAAGGTTATCCACCTTTAAATACTTGTAACCTAAATTGGTAATATAACTCTAGTGTCAATCTAATCCAATTGTAATTATCTTGCAAGATTTCTTGTCACCTTGTATTTAACCGTGGCTATCATGACTCTATGATCTCTAATCAAATTAACCTTATGAAATTTTTTATTTGCTTTGATAAACAAGTGGCCGAATGGGTGTGTTAACCAACTTGACCACATCATCAAATCGAACTAGGTAATTGGGCTAGGTAATTGTCGTGGGCTGTTATTGGGCCTGAATACCCATATTGGGCCGTAACAAGGAAATGGGCCAAGGGTAGCATTGGGCCAGATCGTTTGGGCCGAAGCAAGGGAGTGGGCCGAAGGTGAGGGCTGTCTTATGATAAAACACCACAACTCAGGTGGGCCAACAATGGTTGGGCCTTGAACAATTAAGATGGGTCTTGGCTAATTCTTGGGCCGATTAATAATTCTGCGTGGGACAATAGAAAGAGAACGGTTGGGTGTGGGTTTTAGCGATGGTTAGTGCGAATCACATGAAAGTTCTGGTTAGCAAAGCTCGGTGGTTAGAAGGCATGCATGGTTCGCTGATAGATGTAAGGTTCGGCACAAGCTGATTCAAACAGGTTCGCGTCTTGCCTCGTGTAGGGTTCGTCCGAGGAGGCAGAAGGTTCGGTGATTGGTTCGTGGGAAACAAGAGAGTTCGGCCAACTGTAGATGGGTTAGGCACCTGCATGAAGAAGGTTTGCCGGAGTTGGGTCGGAGAGGAGAGGTTCGTGGAGTCGAAGGTTCGTGACATCAAAATAGGGTTCGGTGTATGACATAAAGTTCGCTGCATGTTGGTTGAACAGCAAAGGTTCGCAGTAGCCTTGAAGGTTCGGTGGTCCAGTAGAAGTCAGTAGCGCAGGGTTCGTCTGAAATGTTGATGGTTCGGTGCCAGGGTTCGTGAGCCATGACAGCAGTAGGGTTCGGCAAGGTGGTTTTCGGGGTTTAGGGTTCGACCATGGCTAAACCACCTCACGAACCACGAGCTCACCATCACCACGACCTCACCTGTTGCTGTGCTGATCTCAGAGCTGTGTTAGGGTAGTAGGGTAGCTTGTGGTCGTGTGTTTCCGGCTATGGGATGATCGGCTGGCTGGGTGTGTGTGTCGAGCAAGGAGGTGTAGAAAACCCTATTTTCAGCCACGTTTCAAGCATCATACCTCCGATTTCGCTGGTTATTTGCTCAGATCCGTTGTACTTTCATGTAGAGGAGGTCAAGGGCTTCGCGTGGGCGCAAGAATCACTCGAATCGGTTGAGAAACGAAGAAGTTATGAGCGATTGAAGGTGGTTTGGTGGTGGTGAGTTTCTTGGCCGGAAATTGAAAGAAAGAGAGGATGAAGATGATAAAAATGAGAAAACACTCTCATTTTGGGGTTTTTATACCCCGTGTGGTGTCCGGGTCCGTTTCGGTTGCTCGGTTCGTAATTTAGTCGCGTAACCGGATTTTTACGCGTAATTTAATTTAATTAAATGAAGAATGTTATTTTAATTATTTGATGAGTTTCAAAATTGTAAAATGTTAACTATTTTATTTTATAAATTTTATTATCGCTCGTGTCGTGTTTCGTTTCGTTTCGTCGAATCGCGTCACCATCGCGCGTATTCGTTCGAATCGTCATTCGAACGAACACGGCGATGGTTTTGCTTTCCGACTTTTGTTTTCTACTTGTCAGTCATCATTTCAGAACGTTAAACTCACATATATGTTTGTGTGAATCGTCACCCACGCAAACACACTGTCAGTTCGTTATTCTGAAACAACACTGTAACTTATGTTTGAATTGTGTTTTACTCACTGTCGGACTCAACTAAACCTCCTGTTTTGACATTGTTTTCACCTTGAAATATCGTCCATCTGATTCCTGTCATCTATGGATATCAGATCGCAACCGACTTGTTTCTGTTATTTACTTGAACACTGTTGTTTTTCATGAACTGTTGTGTTAACTGTACTCAAGCTTTCACTTACTACACACAACTAATGTATCAGATGTACGTTGCACTTAATGTATTTAAGTTTACAAGAAAATACGTACAACGATTTCTTGTATTTAGACTTCTGATAATACAAACATTGTTTACCATCGAATATGTACACATAGTTACTGTTTGTTAGTACATATACCGTACGGACTTGCCGGCCGGTCAGGTACTAGTTGTCACACTATTGAACGTCTGTATTATATCATGTCAATCATGTGCCATATATTCAAGTTTCATTGTAAGTCCCTTCTCAGAATCGTTTACCAGTTAATTTAGTGGGATCTAAATCGACGATAGCATAGTGGTACCATGGGTTTGACAAACCTCCGGCGAGTGAGGTCGGTATGTTAATTGTAATATCAATTGGCCGGTAACCTATGACCGGTAACAGGGCGACGATCAGTCAGGTTTGGTAAACGACGCATGGTGATATCATTCGACGGTGATATTGTAATTAATCCATCGCTTCTTGTTGACTAGTAGACTGAGGAATTTATTTTCTCTTATGTCATATTGCTAGTAACAGTTCGATGAGGTCTATGGTAATACAAAGTGGTAGAGGTAAATCGGATGCATTGTAATCTGATTACGTGAGGATTGCAATAAATTCCTTTTAGGCTCTATGCACTTCAAGTTGAGAACAAATATCAATTGGTTAACTAACACTCTTACTTTTAAAAGTGATTAACAGTTAACCTCACAAGTAATAGAGTAATAACAAGGATCAGATTAAATTAATCTAATTTCCTTAACACATCGAGGGTTTATCAATACTTCGGTTTGATAACTAAACCCCTCATATTATATTATTCTACATATGATTCAATGGGTGATGAATACAAACGGACGGGTGAAATGAAAATGGGGATCTATAGTTGGATTGCAAGTGACATTAAGTTCTATTAGATATGTGGTGGGATGTTGGGCTGGGGCTTGGTTCCCCTACATATGCCCTATATATAAGCATATCTAATAGGATGAGGTATCACTTGTAAATATAACTATGGAAAGGCCATTGTGTGAACGGGTGAATCAAACAACTTACAAACAACAAGTATGACATTGTGATTGTGTATGTGAACATTTTAAGGCTTTAAAATATCAAACCTATGAACTCACCAACCTAGTGTTGACTTTGTTTAAATGCATGTTTTCTTAGGTGACGAACAGGAGTAAGTGCATATATTCAAGAACTAAGCTAGTGGACTTTTAGAAGACCTAGATTTATTTTGTGTTGCATACTTTTGATGACAAAACAATGAATCATCTTTTGTATATCTTGTACAGATACAAGATATAAACTCATTGATTCTTTTGATTAGATTTACTTAGTTAAATTATGAGGAAACAATGTAATTTAACTTTGTAATTCTATTTCATTGTCATGTTAGCACTTCTCATTTGTTTATCATGTGCTATATAAACAATCTGATCATTTCGATTAACAAGCGATATCACGCCCCGGGAACCTTCCGCCCGACGGGAAAGTCGATCCAGCCCGCCGGTTCGGGGTATGACACCATGTAATTGTCCAGTACATTATTAGGAAGTCAAAATAGGTTATTTGCCGAAACAAAATGTTAACAACCGCAGGGGAGAAATCACGGCGTCAACGGTTGGCAACCACCTACGTTAAATGTTTAGACGGTTAAGGAAACTGTCTTATGTATAAATATGTCGTCTATGTTCATAAACGAAGTCTGTTGGTTTGTAATTCTTGTGTTTGAATGCAAATTAAACTTATTGTATATTGTTTGTTCTTTACTTTCGGTTCACAATTTCTTGTTATGAAATCATTCAATTCTGGAATCTTGGGACAAAACCCACTGTATAACTAAACTAGTATGTGTGTCCGCTTAATGCAGCGTGGTGACACTAATGTGTTGTACGTGATGTAAAGAGAAGCTTACATAGTTGGAAAGTTGGAGGCAGCTGCAACCCTTCATGAAAAAAAAACCTTGACACAAATCCAAACATTTTTTTTACGGATCTCACTGCTTATAAATTGGCCAAAATTGTCACTTTCACCGAGAGGAAAAAATAGAAAAAGATCAAATCCTTCATGCTAAACTGGCGTAATCCTCTACCACATTGATCCCCTTTAAATCTATATTAACTAAGCATGACTTGTAATGTGGATTACAACTCAAAATACTGGTACACAACAAACATTCTATGTTAGAAACTTTAGTATTACATATTATTTTATTGTATCATTTGAAGCAACAATATTTAAAATTGGCTTTATTTACAATGGGGGCAGCTTCACATTTCGAGATGCTGACATAAAATTGGAGTAAAACTTTATTAATAACAACATCAAATGGATTTTTTTTAAACAAAAGTTGCATGCTCTATCAAGATTGAAGTAAATTTATCGTTCCGTTTAATAGATGATGAGATAAACCAAAATATGGAAAAAAATTAGTAAATTGGTGAATTTGAAAGCATGAATTTGTTTGTTGATTATGGTTTAGCATCTATCACAATTCACACAAATCAATATACTAACACCAAATCGCAAATATACTTTGATTGAGTATCAAATTTCTCCAAAGATTCAATGACATTACCATTAAATTACAAAACAGTAATATATGAACTGATCAATATATAAACTTATCAATTAATGAATCAGTTCATAAAAATCTTATCAAAAGAAGAACTCCAATAATCATTACTAAATAACACAAAAACTCTTAAAAAATCAAAAGAAACACAAACATATATACACACAATACTCTACAAAAGGTGGGAAAACTCTATGAATCAAAAGGTATAAAAAATCGTGAAACGTAAATGGGTTTTGACTAATGATACTTTAGTCTTTTTTTTTTGAATGGCTAACTAATCAACTTTTAGGTACGCCGTACGCGGCCCTCAATGACTTGTTGGAAGTAATTGTAATTCCAAGATTGTTAAAGGGTTGTGTAAATTTTTTTGTTTTCAATTTAGTTTTTCTGTTTGTATTTCTGTTTCAGTGAGTTAGAGTATAAGTTGGATTGTAAAACTCATTTGGAGTTAGTCCACCAATAATAAATTCTCACAATTCATTCAAAGTTTTAGTTCTTGAGTTCCTGATACTTGTTACAATTGGTATCAGAGCTTCATGTAATGAGAAGGACTTGATTGTGATTCAAAATTGAAGCTCGTGCGCCTGAATGACAGAAATGGCGGACATGAATGTTGTAATCGGCAATAATCAGAATAGGGAGAATTTGCAACAATTTCCCTCCAATGCCCGGTGTTAACAACAACGAACTATACAATTTGGGCTGTGAAATTGGAGGCGATCTTCAATGTTCATGGCTTGTGGGAAGCGGTCGAGCCGCTTGCGGGCGCATGTGTAAGTGCGAAGAACAACAATGTTGTGATTACTTATTTGTTTCAAGCAATGCCAGAAGACTTAATCTTGTATGTTGCGAATCAGGAAACGACGAGAGAAATTTGGGCATCAATAAAGACTCGATATGTTGGAGTTGATCGAGTTAAGAAAAATAGGCTTGCAACTTTGCAAAATGAGTTCGAAACTCTCAGGATGAAAGAAGGAGAAAGTATTGACGACTTTGTAGGAAAGATTACCGCAGTCTCGTCCAGGGCAAGTGACTTGGGAGAACCATTTGAAGAGAAGAAATTGGTTCGTAAGCTCCTTGACTCCATACTAGAGAAATTCATCCAGATAGTCGCCTTAATAGAACAGTTCGTTGATCTTGATACAATGATGTTTCAAGAAGCAATTGGTCAACGAAAGGCATTTGAAGAGCGAATAAGTGTGCGAAAGAAGCATCCGGGAGGAAAAGATGAAGATCAAATGTTGCTTACGTATTCACAATGGCAAAAGAAAGTTAAAAATTTTGAAGCCAAAAACAAGAAATGGGTGAAGCATTGTGAAAACACAGGCAGTCAAAGCTCTCGAACTTATTAGAAGGGAAGAGATCTGGATCGAGAGAGCAAAGAAAAACCTAGAAAACACCTGGAATGATTTAAGAAAGATAAGACATAGATCAAGTTTTTCAAGTGTGGCAAACTTGGTCAATATGCAGGTGAATGCCTAGGGTTGAATGCTAAAGAAGAAGAAGAAGTCAATTTGACTAAGTCCAATGAAGAGGAGGAATCTACACTTCTAATGCTCCAAACAAATGAATGTCAGGCAGAAAAAAGAAAGGAAATGGTGTTCCTAAATGAATTAGGACTGGATCCCACAAGGTATAAATCTGACTCAGCTGACGAATTGGTTTGGTATCTAGATAATGGTGCCTCAATTCATATGTGAGGAATCGAGTCTATTTTCTCTAAGTTTGATAAAAATGTATGGAGAAATGCAATGAATGATGAAATAAAGGAAATTGAGAGAAATAAGACATGGGTTTGACTGAAAGACCAGTAAATTGTAATCCCATAGGATTGAAGTGGGTTTACAAGATTAAAAAGGATGCTCTTGGAAATATTGTGAAATACAAGGCTAGACTGGTTGCTAAAGGGTATGTGCAACAGCTGAGAATTGATTTTGAAGAGGTTTTTGCTCCGGTTTCTTGGATTGAGACTATACGCTTGATGTTAGCCTTGTCAGCTAAAATGGGTTGGAAGGTTTATCATACGGATGTTAAAGCAACATTTCTTCATGGTGATTTAAAGGAATGTGTTTTTGTGAAACAACCTGAAGGGTATGAGAAGAAGGGTGAAGATCCTAAGGTATATAAATTGATTAAGGCTCTTTATGGGCTTAGACAAGCACCTAGAGCGTGGAATTTAAAATTTGATGGAGTACTTAAGGAGTTGGGCTTCATGAAGTGTAAAAATGAAAGTGCAGTGTATAGACTAACTAAAGGTCAATCACTTTTGTTGGTTTATGTATATGTGGATGATCTTCTTGTTGTGGGTAGTGATTAGAAGGATGTTAAAATTTTTAAGGAAAATATGAAATCCAGATTTGAAATGACAGATTTGGGATTATTATGCTACTATCTTAGTATTGAAGTAATTCAGAATCAGGATGGAATATTTGTAAAGCAATCAGCATACGCTAATGAAGTTGTAAAATTGGCTGGGTTAGATGGTTGTAAGGAAACTAAGATACCTATGGAACCAGGTTTTAAGTTGTGTAAACAGGAAGTAGGTCAGGATTTTGATCTAACTATGTTTAGAAAGTTGGTGGGTTCATTGAGATACTTGACACAAACAAGCCCTGATTTAAGTTTTGTTGTAGGATATGTTAGTAGATTTATGCAGCAACCTAAGGATTTGCATATAAGTGCAGATCAGATATGTTAGAGGTACTTTGCATTATGGCATTCACTATGATATATTTGAAGGAGGAGGTCTTATTAGGTATAGTGATAGTCATCATCTGGCTAATAATGTTGATGGAAAGAGTACTTCAGGAAATGTGTTTTACTATAATGGTGGTTTAATTTCGTGGTTATCACAGAAGCAACACATTTTTGCATTTTTGTCATGTGAAGCAGAGCTTATGGCCGCTACATCTGCAACGTGTCAAGGGATTTGGTTACATGGGTTTCTTCAAGAAATAACTGGGAGGAATCAAGAGGTTGCTATGTTGTATGTGGATAACAAATCAGTCTTGGCCCATATGAAGAATCTAGTATTTCATGGTAGTAGTAAGCGCACTAATACTAGGTATCATTTTATAAGGGAATGTATGGAACAAGATAAGATCAAAGTTGATTTTGTAAGTGGAAGTCTGCAAAGAGCTGATATCTTAATTAAGGAATTGACTTGTTGGAAGTAATTGTAATTCCAAGATTGTTAAAGGGTTGTGTAAATTTGTTTGTTTTCAATTTAGTTTTTCTTTTTATATTTATGTTTCAGTGAGTTAGTATAAGTTGGGTTGTAAAACTCATTTAGAGTTAGTTCACTAATAATAAATTCTCACAATTTATTCAAAGTTTTAGTTCTTGAGTTCCCAATACCTGTTACATGGCTAAAGGATACAAGAGTGCTGGCCACTAGTCCAGATGGACGGAGCCCTAGCCCACCAGCCACCAATTACCAGGGAAAACCCAACCCAAGAACCCGTTCAAAGGCATGACTGTGAAAGGTCGGTAGAATCGGGTGGGATCAAGGATTGAACCCAAGACCTGGGTCTCCTATCACTTTCCCCATACCTCCATCTTACCACTAGGACAAGACATCATTGGTTATACTTTATTCTTTCTATTCTTGATATCAAAAGGATTATTTTATTGCATCAAAAAACCAAACTAACCATTGTAAAACTGGAAAGGATGAACACTTCCACCCCTACCAACGGACTATTGCCTGTACCGACAATTAGAAACAATCAATGTTTTAGAACCGGTATAAAAATCGATGAGGCTATCATGAATTTTGAGTGGGTTGTATTGGTTTTTTCATCTTAAACTCCATCAAAATTCCAAAAATTGATGGGGAAGAAGATGATGTGTCAGAATTGGTGAAGAAAATAAGCACTCTCAGTAAATTTCATAATTTGACAGGGGAAGAAAGATGGCAAACACCCGAGAGATGATGAGATTGACGGAAACACCCGAAAAGAAATTACCCTACGTAGGCGTCACATAATCAACAAACATCATCATCCCCTTATCACTCAACATCATCATTACACGTGTTATCATCACTCTCCATCATTTCCCTATCACTCCATGTCATCACTACCTTTATCCAATATTTTATTATTTAATTTTTTTAATTATAAATTAAATAAATATAAAATTACAAAATAGAATTAAAAAAAATACATAATAAAAAATACATAAAAAAATTAATACATAATGTATCTTTTTATAATCTTCTCCTTCGTCTTCTCGACCATTTCACAAGTGCGGCCGGTTAAGTGATCGGTTGGAGTCCACAACAATTTCATATCATTTTTGTTTTGTTTTTGCTCCTGTAATTCGACAAATGTTTTGTAACGACTCATAGATGGTATCCAATGTGTCTTTGTAATCGGTTGAAGATGAGGCTTGTGATCGTTTTCCTTTATGGTTTCGACCGGGCGGACGTTGAGGAGAGAGTGGGGGCATGTCCATCTTGACTTCCTCATCCGAATCGTTTTAGTTAAGGAAACATCGACCGGTGAAGTCGGATTGAGTGGTCGTGTATTTTCTGAACAATGACATCTTCATCCGTTTCGAAGTTTGTAACTTCGGGTCGGGATGCCATTTTGTTTATTTTCTCATAACCTGTCACGCCACGATATGAGAAAATGGCCTGTTTTCTATAGCATAGGTCATCAACGCCTCGTTCATGACCGTTTCGTCATTCTCACTACGTTTTCGGTTGTGGGGGTGTTGAATCCATACTCCGTTTAATTTCACGACTTTACGTTGAAAGTCGCGCCATTTTCCATAGATCACGTCGTTCGTCCAGTAAGAATCATGACCCATTGCTGAAAAAAACGAGGCTCTATAACACGTTTCCAAAATTCCAACGAACGGATATTCTGAAACATCAATGTAGGCACGAGCTAGTGTCACCTCCTGTGACACCTCGTATTTTTCACGTCAGCAAATGAATTTAACAATAAACAAACAACAAATGAATTTAACAATGATTAAGCCCTATGGAAACCCATAATAAGTTAAACAACGACAATAAGTCAAGAAACGATGTTCGTAAACGCTAAACAATCGATAAACGAGCTTAAACAACAAAATTAGGCCAATTGGGCTCATTCTGCTAGCCAGGCGGTACACCTAGGATCAATGTTTGGACCTAGGCCGTACGCCAAGCACCAGGCGGTACACCCGGAGTGCTACATCCACTCTGGGCTAGGCGCGCGGATCAACCACATGCCATTTGGATTATTTTAATCCAGGGGGTACGCCTGGCCTCGCGTTAGCACGCTAGGCGGTACGCCTAGAAGCCACAGATGCCAAGACCACTATAACACTCAACCTAGCTCAACCATAACCATTTCTATCCTAATCCTTCGGCGAGAGCACCTAAATCTCGAGCACATACGCCCATTTCTTCTTCATTTCACCAGAAAACCTCCATTGTTGAGCTTGGAAGTCATCTTGATCACCATAGGAGCTTGGAGAGGGAGACTTGGAGCTTGACATCAACATTACTTGCAACTACTAGAGGTCCATTCTCAGGGGATTTTGGAGCTGCAAGGCTACTGTTACAGTCATCTATCAGTGTTCAAGTGGGCTTTGAAGGTAGTTTTATAGCTTATGAACACTAAATCTTCATTAAAACGCACATGCACATCAAAACACCCCCATGCAAAAACTTGGAAGTCACATGCATGAATTTTGCACTATGTAGATCTATGATTTTGGTGTTTTGCTACTGATTTGATGATTTGATAATGATCCATGATGATTTGTTTGGGATTTATGGGTCATTCTGGCCATAATTTTGAAAATGACCATTTGTATTTGCATGCATGCATGATCTAAGTAGATCTAGATGATTATGGAGGATGAAACTTGATTATAAATGGTATTTGGGATGTTTTGTGTGATGTAATATAGTTATTTATGTCAAGAAATGGGTATTTGAAGATATTACTAATTTTCGTAACTTTGTTCTTACAAAATGATGATAAATGATGAAATTACAAGATGCATGTGTTTGGAATTATGATTTATGGTTAGAATGATGATTTTTGGAGTCTTGATTTGCTAAAATAGATATAAAATGTGATTTGTACCAATATTTCTAAAAATAGTAACTTTTAAGTTACAAATGGTTAAAGGATGATGAACTTGATATTATTTGTATGTTTAACATGATTATTTGAATATGATATGTTAATCATAGTTGTTATTGATGCAATAGAATCATAAAATTAGAGATTTTGACATAAGTTACTATAAATAGTAACTTTATTATAAGAAATTGGTGAATAACGATATGTTAGTAATAACGAGCATGTTTAGATTATTATTTAGAACTAAGATAATGATTTATGATGAACTTGATTCATTAGTTTTGGTGAAATGTGTAAATTGTTACAACTTCTATAAATAGAAACTTTTAAACGAGAAACGTGATTGTATGACTATGTATTATTGAATGCTATGTGATAAACTGATCATATAGGCTAAGTATGCATGTTAGAATAAACAAAATGTGATTTGTGTGAACTTGCTTAAAATAGAAACTTTCCTAAAATGGAAACTTACTATAAATAGTAACTTACCCCACGAATGTAATTTATGTGCTTACACGTATCACACGACACTATGAACACATTAAACGATCACTTAAACTAAACTCGTCACCAGCGGGTCGTTAAGTCACAAACGGTCAACACGACCAACGTAACAACTTAGATTTGTTTGGACACGAACACGGTCCGGCGAGGCCAACACGAACGTGAACATGAACTCATAACAGCTATGTGATATAGGTAACCGCTAAAGGCGCACTACAACAGTTCACGAGAACAATCGCACAACTAAACTTGGGTGAGTTTGCAGTCCCACTTTTACTCTTAATTGTTTTGTTAAACTTTGTGGTGAGAATACTATGCAACTATTTTTAGATGTATGACTGGTATATTGTAAAACCATTTTCGAGTGTAACTATTATCGCAACAAAGTCCTCATTACCCTTACCGTTAGTTGTGTAACAAACGGGTCTTTATTACGTAGTTCTGCAGGGTTTGACTAGCCCCACTCGGCAACAACAGTGACTAGAGGTCACAAAAAGTGTAATATCGATGTTGATACTGGGTTCAGCGATGACCCGGGGAGGCAAAGGAACAGTCGAGTTTCAGTAGGATGAACTGACACACTCGGGATCGTAGATCCAACAAAACTTAACATACCCAGTATATATCTGTTTACTGTTTTTCAATTACTTAAACATGTGAAATCACCAACTTTATGTTGACACATTTTCGTATGTATTTTCGGGTAACTTGACGCACAATGCTAGGATGCACATGGAGTAGGACTAATGAGGAGTCTTGCATGCAATCTAACTTATATTTTAAACATTATCATGATATTGTATTTTGAACAACTTCATGTTTAGACAATTAAATTTCCGCTGCTAAACTTCTATTTTCCGCTGCAAAACATTTAACTCATTCCGCTGCTTAATTAATGAAATTTGAATATACTTACAAAACCGTGTGAATGTACAACTCATATAGTGTCGTTCTATATGACCGAGAGCTAACATCCTGGCCATGTCACACCCAACGGTCTGGCACGGCACGTGGGAATTTGGGGGTGTGACAGATTGGTATCAGAGCCTTGGTTATAGAGAACTAGGTTTGCGGGTAGTAAACTTAGACTATAGCCATAGCTCTACACCTAGATACTAAAGTAGTTTCACACAGCACATTATGTTCATAGTTTCGCAATATGCTTTGTGACTTTATTAGACATCTATGAACATGTCTCTAGTACCCTTAGCAACTATTCAGATTCGACTGCACATGCGACCTGTGTTAGGGGATTAGCGAAAAGGCGAACTCAAGACCGAAGGGAACTCTTCTATGCTCTGAAGAAGACTTCTCTAACACAATCTAACTCGAATCGAAAGCCTTTCCCAACCTCTTTCTTGAGTGTAAACCTAGTCAAATGACGCATGTTTGTGGACTGTAACCTTAGTATCGACACTCAGGAAGCAAACTTCGAACCCTAAGGTGTTTAGTAGCTTGAGATTGAATGAACTAGAATGACTGTGTAAGATAAATTGACGATTATGGTGGCCAACGTAATCATAAATTTATGGGTACATACGAGTTCTGGAAAATTCAAATGATAAGCTACACCCACCAGGGAAACTGTGTAGTACACCGTTGCTAATGGAGATTCGAGCTCCACTATTTCCACCGAGTAGTTTATTTCCTTATTGTATTTAGTATTATTATAACCTATGTGAGCGAGTTGTGCTCATAAAAATCACTTTGGTAATAGTAATATTATAAACTTATGATTGTACTTTTGAAGAAAATGATATATTTTCTCTCTGTACATGCTAACACACAAATAACTTTAGCAGTAAGTAATACAATATCTGTTGTATATAGATACTAACAAATGGCTGGTCGAGGAACATATGTGCGTACAGAAAACATATCAATCAATTCAGCGGCTATCGAAACCATGGTAGAACAACGGGTTAACAAAGCCATTGCGGATTACGAGGCCGTACGTTTAAACAGTGAAACAAGCAACGGGTCTCACAACAACAACTCAATAGGATGCTCATTCAAAACCTTCCTTAGCTACCATCCTCAAACATTCAAGAGAACAGAAGGAGCGGAGGGACTGCTAGGATGGATTAAGAAGGCCGAGTTGGTCTTCTGCATGTGCGAGTGTTCTGAGGAGAACAAAGTGAAATTCGCTAACGGGAATCTGGAGGGACATGCCCTCATTTGGTGGGATTCACACGTCCAAACACTGAGTCTAGAGACTGCTAACTCAATCCCATGGGAGAGTTTCGCCAAGATGATGAAGGAAGAGTACGATCCCCGGAACGAGATCAAGAAACTAGAGGGGTTATGGATTAACAAAATGGAGGGATCCGAAATCGAACAATACACCACTCGATTCCACGAATTGTGTAAACTGTGCCCAGAAATGGTGACCCCAGAATACAAAAAGATCGAGAAATACGTCAGTAGATTACCTGAGCAGATCCGAAGCTTAGTTACCACGACAGACCCCACTCTCATTCAACCCACTATTTGCTTGGCTCACCGTCTGATCGACCAAGCGGTAGCACAGGGTAAGTTACCCAAGAGGGGTGAACATCAGAAGCCCCAAGATCGCAAGTGCAAGTGGAAGCCTAGTCACAACCAAACTCACTCATCATAACAATTTCAATCCCATAATCGATCAGCACCGACTAGAGAATTAACCGCTACACAATCCAACACCAAGGGTAAGAGTGTCTACAAGGGGAAATACCCTAGGTGTAACAGATGCTCATATCATCACTACGACCAGTGTGAGCGTTACCGATGTCGGAAATGCGGAAGACACGCTCACATGGCCAGGGATTGTAGAAGCAGGCCAGTTAATATCAATAACAACCAAAACACCATAAAGGGGTGTTATGAGTATGGCAAGCCTAGGCATAGGCATAAGGACTGCCCACAACTGAAGAAAGTGGGAGGAGGCGCGACAAAGGGGTGTACATTTGAAATTTGATCCAGTGAAACTAAGGACGACGCCAACATCATAACCGGTACGTTTCTTTTAAATAATGTCTATGCCAGTATATTATTTGATGCTAGTGCCGATAGGAGCTTTATCTCTAGCGATTATAACACTCTACTTAACATTTCCCCAACACCACTAGGTTATAAGTATACCGTAGAATTAGCTGACAGCAAACTAAATAGAAAACGCAACACATACTGCGAGGATGGGTAATGGTTTTGGCGGAACACGAACTCTAGATCGATCTGATGCCGGAAACTCTAGGGAGCTTCGACGTGGTGGTTGGAATGGATTGGTTATCTGCTAACCAAGCCGAGATCGTGTGCAACGAGAAGATAGTTCAAATTACTTTATCGAATGGAAACCAGATCCCTATTCAGGGAGAACGACGAGGAATACCGCTAAACATCATGTCGTGTGTGAAGGCTAGCAAGTACCTACAAAAAGGATACCCGGCGATACTAGCACTCATCACGGAACAACCGAAGAAGGAAAGGAAGATAGAAGGTATCGAAGATGTCCGTGATATCCCCGAAGTCTTTCCTGAAGATCTACCTGGACTACCACCAAAGCGACAAGTCGAGTTTCAGATAGACCTCACACCAGGAGCCGCACCAATCGCCAAAGCACCATATCGATTGGCTCCGGCTGAGATGCAAGAGTTGTCTAACCAACTCCAAGAGTTGTTAGACAAAGGATTCATCATATAGAGGTTCTCACCATGGGAGCACCGGTTTTGTTCGTGAAGAAGAAAGAAAAATCTTTCAGAATGTGCATCAACTACTGGGAGCTGAACAAGGTAACAATCAAGAATCGATACCCCTTACCGCGAATAGACGATTTGTTTGACCAGTTGTTAGGGTCAAGCTACAATTCGACGATCGATTTGAGATCCGATTACCATCAACTGAGGATACAAGGGGATGATATTCCTAAGACAACCTTCAGGACACGGTATGGACATTACGAGTTCTTGGTCATGCCGTTCGGGCTGACCAATGCACCAGCCGTATGTAAGCCATACCTCGACAAATTCGTAATCGTGTTCATTGACGATATCTTGATTTATTCCTTGAATCAGGAAGAGCATGATGAACATCTGAGGCTTGTCTTGGAACTACTGATGAAGGAGCAGTTATACGCAAAATTATTCAAGTGCGATTTTTGGATTCATGAAGTCCAGTTTCTTGGACACGTAGTCAACAAGAAAGGGATACATGTAGACCTAGACAAGATTGAAGCTATTAAGAATTGGGAAGCACCCAAGACCCCACCCGAGGTGCGACACTTCCTAGGACTGGTGGGGTACTACAGTCGGTTTATCGAGGGATTCTCAAAGATCGCATAATCACTAACTTCCCTGACGCACAAAGACTAGAAATTCGAATGCGGAGAGAAACAAGAATCTGCCTTCACCAGTTGAAGCAGAAGTTGTGCATTGCACCAATCTTATCTCTACATGAGGGATGCGAAGACTTCATAATATGTTGTGACGCCTCCAAACAAGGACTCGGTTGCATGTTAATGCAACGCGAGAAATTTAAGGCGTATGCATCACGACAACTGAAGGTGCATGAGAAGAATTATACAACCCATGACTTGGAATTGGGAACTGTGGTGTTCACACTGAAGATCTGGCACACTACCTATACGGAACAAAATGCACAATATTCACCAATCATAAGAGCCTACAGCACATCTTCGACCAGAAGAGACTAAAAATGAGACAACGCAGATGGTTCGAGCTTATAGGCGATTATGATTGTGCTATCAAATACCACACTGGAAAAGCTAACGTAGTAGTCGACGCGTTGAGCCGGAAAGAAACAACAAAGCGCGTACGTGCACTACAGCTTACGATTCACTCAGAGCTACCCAATCAGATCCGAATAGCACAACTGGAGGTGAAGGCCGAGGGTGCATACTATCTTATGGATCGGATCTGGATTCTACACCATGCAGGATTGAGAGGTCTAGTGATGGACGAAGCTCACAAATGCCGATATTCGGTACATCCAGGCTCTGAAAAGATGTACCTTGACTTGAAGACAACCTATTGGTGGCCTAACATGAAGTCGAAGATTGCGACTTACGTGAGCAAGTGCCGAATCTGTTCCAAGGTAAAGGTCGAGTATCAGAAACCATCGGGACTACTCCAATAACCTGAAATCCCAGTATGGAAATGGGAGCAGATTTCCACGGATTTCATTACAAAGCTATCCAAAGATGGCGAGTGGTTGCGATACCATTTGAGTAATCGTAGACCGACTCACAAAGTTTGCACACATCCTTCCGATCAAAGAAACCGACAAGCTAAACAAATTGGGCGGAATTTATCTAAAGGAAGTGGTTACCAGACACGGAGTTCCAGTTTCAATAATATCCGACCGTGACAGCCGATTCTTGGCACATTTCTGGAAGTCTTTACATAAGGCATTGGGAAGAGACTAGACATGAGCACTGCCTATCACCCGCAGACTGATGGGCAGAGTGAACGAACCATCCAGACACTTGAAGACATGCTTCAGGCATGTGTGATCGATTGGTTGAGTTCTCTTACAACAAAAGCTACGACACCAGCATCAAGGCTGCACCGTTTGAAGCATTATATGGACGTAAGTGCCGATCACCTCTTGGTTGGGTAGAAGTTGGTGAAAGCCAACTGACTGGTCCTAAACTAGTGCATGAAAAAACAGAAAAGACCATGCAAATATGAAACATAATTGGAGCAGCACGGGATCGACAGAAGAGCTATGCCGGAAAAAGGCGCAATCCTTTGGAATTCTAGGTAGGGGACTGAGTACTTCTTAAAGTCTCACCTTGAAAGGGATTAATCCGATTCGAGAAATGAGGGAAGCTGAATCCTCGTTACATCGGACCATTCGAGATCTTGAAAATCATAGGTCCCGTGGCCTATGAGCTGAGCTTACCGCAAGAGCCGAGTAGCGTACACAACGTCTTTCATGTATCTAACCTCAAGAAGTGCTTATCCGATGAGACACTTACTATTCCTCTTGAAGAAATCCAAATTGATGAGCGACTACACTTTGTTGAGGAACCGGTTGAGATAATGGACTGAGAGATCAAGAAACTTAAACTTAGTCACATACCGATAGTCAAGGTGCGATGTGTGACAACTAGTACTAGATCGTCCTGCAATCCGTATGGTATGTGTACTTACACCATTACTATGTGTAAATAACTATGTGTGGATAACTATGTGTGTATAACTATGCGTGAATAACTACTTGATAAACAGATGGGTTAAAACAGGGCTAAAGAACAGTATATCGGTTGTATGTATTTGAATGAAAATTCAAGTACGGAAATACATCAAATCACGAGAAATAACAAGGGTGAAAACAAATGACAAATACAAATCGGTTGCGATCTGATTTTCATAAATAACAGAAATCATATAACCAACAAATCAGTGAGAAAACAATGTGAAAGTAGTCATAACAAGGTGAAAACAGTTAGGATTAGTTGAGTCCGTTATTGAGAATGTGCAATACAAACAACAATTCGGTATCGTTTACGAATAATGAACTGACAGTGTGTTTGCGTGGGTGACGATTCATACAAACATATTTGTGGGTTTAACATTCTGAACGGCAACTGAAAAATCGAAAACCAAATCAGAAAGTGAAACGTACGATCGTATTCGTATAGTTAGCACTCTGTACGAAAACACACGTAAGTTACGTATTCTGATGAAACTGCAAAAATAAACGATTACAAACGTTAAAATAATAAAAATAAAATAAAAATAATATCTATTAGGAATTACAGCCTAAAAATAATTTTATAAAACTATTTTACTAAAACAATACGTAATTAACGTTAAATAACGAAACGACAAGATTTAACTGTCTGATCACGAACAAGACAGTAAAAGATAAGTGAAATATAATATTTTACGTTTTACAATTTTTAAAAGTCATCAAAAATAATCCAAGAATTCTAAATGACAGTTTAAAATACTTAATTGCGTTACCGGAATAACACGCGCGTAAAAATACGCGAAAACGACACCGAGCGAGACCGAACACGCAGGGAACCACTCGGGGTTTAAAAACCCATTTATTCTCTTCATATTATTCATATTTGACAGCCATCTACTCTCCCTCTATCCTCAAATCCCGGTTTTGCGTTTTTCACTATAAATCCCCACAAAAATCATCATAACTTCTTCATTCCTTAGCCAAATCACGCATATAATATATCGAAACGATCGTCTCGACGAGAGGAAGCTGGTAGTACAAGGGATCGGAGCTGGTTCGAGCTAAATCGGCCGGAATCTTAGAGAGAAGGTACGATATTGTAGAGTAATTTACTATTCATCATCTTCTTCGTATGTAACTCGATTTCACAGCTTTTAACTACTTCGAAATTTCATTCAATACACATTAGAATGTCTGGGATACACCTGAATAAGGATTGGGGTTGTTTTGTAATAATATCGATGGATGATGATAGCCATGTCGAAGGATGAACTCAACATCATTAGTATCGAGAAAGACCATCTTTCAGCCAGCTCTGCTAATTCTTTCCAAGTAAAAACTGATTATAACACCATCAATTCTGTCCCATTTCATTCAATGTTGATGTTCAGACCTGACCCACGTGCTTTAAACATAATTCTAGATAATACATAACAACATGGGATTCATGGAAACACATTAGTGAAGGTGATGCTCTCGGTAAACTAAAGCAAACTTAACATAAAATTTCAGCCACAAGGATTGAAGTTGAACTTGTATGTTTGGCCAAAGCAGGAAAGTATGGATGGAGTTCTATTCGGGTTTTCTGATGATAAACCTTATAAGAAACCATCCATGCTAGTCATGATTTCTATACACGTACAAATTGAAAGATATAATGTATAAACCTAAGGTTTTTGCTAACCAAACAAGTTGAAACAAAGGGTAACAAGGAGGTGATCAAGAGGATTCAAACAAGTTAAAAATAATAAGACTGGAATAAGTGTTAAAAGAGATTTTATAAATTAAACTTAGTTTTATTAATTAAACATAACCTTTCATTAAAAATGTTTTCCAAGTGTCAGTGTGGTCAACCGAGTGTGTGTGTGTTGACTTGTGTTGACTCTACGAATCGTTTGTGACACGTTTGTTGTGTTTATGTGTCTTAATGCAAGTAAGACACAATCATGCATCCTATGGCTCTAATCATGATGCTTTCAAGAAATCAAGTTTTGAAAATCATGACGTTTCCGTTTCGGGAAACTTTCTATATTTAGAAAGTTTCTATTTTTGTAAAGTATGGTTATGAAATCCCATTTCATAAAATTAATAATCTAGTATGTTTGTAAAAACATATGTAAACACTTGAAATATGTCGTTTGTGCATAAACTGCCACTTATGGCGTTTTCCTCAAATAAAGTTTCCTTATTTGGAAAGTATCCGTTTAAAAGCTCGTTTTCACAAAACAAAGTTTCCAAATATGTTAAAAACCATTTTCTAAACATATTTTAATGATCAAAATTCACCAAAACATTCAAAAACATCAAAAGCCCTCTTTTGATTTACAAGAGTTTCCTTATTTAGAAAGTTTCTTCAAAACCATGTTTTTGACAAAATCAAATACCCAAATGTGTTTCTAAACACTTCAATATGCATTTGACAACATCTAGACATGTCTAACATGTCTAGATCATCACAAATCTATGACTTGCAACATAAAAGTTTCCTTTTATGGTAAGTGTACCAAAATCATAATCAAATCAATCAATAACTCAACCAAACTCAATCCTACACTAAAATTAGTAGATCTAAATCAAATACTTATCAAATCACCAACAAATTCGTGTAAACTTGTCACATGGAGTTGCATGTGTCCAAACACATTTGCATGTGTGTTTTTTCATCATGCATGTATGATCTAATCATAGATAAACATAGGAAACTACCTTAGAGCTACAGATCCAAGCTCGAACAGGTTCTTATGATGCCAATCTACTGGTTTGATGGTTGTTCCAAGCTCTTTAGCTTCTTCTCCAAGCTTCAAGGGCTCCAATGTCTTCCAAATCACCAAGGGTAGCTTCCAAAGCGATTACAGAGGTTTGAATGCTTGATTTCAGTGGGTTTGGGTCGAGAATGGATGGAGAGACTCGGTGGGATTGAAAGAAAACCGAATGAAAAAGGTTGTGGTTGATTTTATAAAAATTTGATCTGCATGGGCTTCGCGTAACGCCGAGGCCGATCGAAATGGCCATCGCGTACCGCCGAGAAATTCGGGAGTCTCGACTCCCGCTTTGCTTCGCGTACCGCCAAGCCCTTCGCCAAAGGCCTTGGCGTACCGCGACGGGTCCATTTGCTTGTTTTTCGATTTCGTCGATCTGATTTTGCTCGTGTTCAATTTCCAACATCTATCCTAAACATCTAATGCAGGTTTAACACATAATCATATAATAACACATAAGTTTGATCACCAACGTTCGTAAGACTTGTGTGTGTGTTTTGATAATTCCACGAATTATCTTTGATAGTTTGTGTTCGTCGCTACGAACCATTTGCATGCTTGATTAACCATAATCAACATGTATTGTACAATCCAACAATTCCTCGAATTATTGTTTTGTGTTTGTGCGTGTGTTTGCCACACTTGGTTTCCAAAACCAATGTGCAATGTACGATTCGATAGTTCCTCGAACTATCGTTTCGCAGTTGTTTGTGTTCAACTCATCTAATATAACAAAATTAAATGAAATGCAACAAGTATGCATGTGAAATGTAAAGAATGCAAGAGTTGCAATTTACCTAAAATTGCTGGGTGTCACAGACTTGCTCTCACTTCCTAATCAGATGTGACTTGTGAGTAATAGTAAGTCAAAGAGCATACCACCCCTAATAACTGTGGTAACACCGCCATTAATATCAGTGGTAATTCCACCATTTATAACTGTGGAAAATTGTACTACTTAGAAATCTAATGTGTTATGTTAATATCATGATAATGTAATGGTTTGTCATATTAGGGATCTTGATTGTGATTAAGTCTATGGGTGATGAAATGGATATCTATAGCTACAATACATGTGGTGTTGAGTTTTGTCAAGTGTGTGGTGGGATGTCGGCTGGGGCTTATCCCTTACGTATGCCCTATATATAAGCATGCTTGAGTGGACAATATCCTATCTGTAGGTGTACCTATAGAGAGGACATGGGGATGAGTTAATGTCAAAAGAGAATAACTAAGACTTGTGGAATACAAGATGTTGTGTAAATAACCCTGAAAGTTTTTAAATAACTAAACTTATGAACTTACCAACCTAGTGTTGACTTTGTTTAAATGTATGTTTTCTCAGGTGACGAACAGGTCTAGTTACCAAGCATCCGTGATTAAGCTAGAGGACTTTATAGAAGACCTAGCTTGCTTTTTGGATGCATATATTTTGATGACATTTTAAATCTCTTTTGTATATCTTGTGAAGCTACAAGATAGAAACTCCATGATTCTTTTGAGTAGATCTACCTAGTTAAATTATGAACACACACTGTGCAATTGTAATTCTATGTATTGAATGTCATGTTTGCATTTTTCATCATATATCATGTGCCATGTAAACAATCTGATCACTATGATTATCATCCGATATCGCGCCCCGGGAACCTTCTGCCCGACGGGAAAGTCGGTCCAGCCCGCCGGCTTGGGGTGTGACCCAATGTAACTCAAGACGTGGACCGGAATTAACCTGGGAGCGACAGGACCAAAAGAAAACGAAATACCCTCACCTGATCACTAACCAGACAAACACTGACAACACGAACTGAATTTCGGGACGAAATTCCTGCTAACAGGGGAATGATGTGACACCTCATATTTTCCACATCAGCATTTACTTTGTTTTAATAATAATCACCTCATATTTTCCAGATCAGCATTTACTTTGTTTTAATAATAATTTATATTATTACTACTTATGTGGCAGTAGAATTAGTTAAATTAGTGTGACCCGTGGTGCATCAGTCCAAACATGAACAACAAAGCGATAATTCGAGGAATTATCGGTAAATGCACACGCGTGTCTTGTCTAACGAACGTTGGTGAAATAAACGAACAACAAATGAATTTAACAATGATTAAGCACTATGGGAACCTAAAATAAGTTAAACAACGACAATAAGTCAAGAAACAATGTTCGTAAACGCTAAACAATCGAAAAACAAGCTTAAACAACAAAATTGGGCCAATTGAGCTCATTCTGCAAGCCAGGCGGTACGCCCGGAGTGCTACTTCCACTCGGGCGATGCGCGCGGATCAAACAGATGTCATTTGGAATATTTTAATTCAGACGGTATGCCTGGCCTCGTGTGGGCACGCTAGTCGGTACGCCTGGAAGCGCAAATGCCAAAACCACTATAACACTCAACCAAGCTCAACCATAATCATTTCTATCCTAATCCTTCGGCCAGAGCACCTAAATATCGAGCACATACCCCCATTTCTCCTTCATTTCACCAGAAAACCTCCATTGTTGAGCTTGGAATCCATTTTGATCACCATAGGATCTTGGAGAGGGAGACTTGGAGCTTGACTTCAACATCATCATCACTTGCAACTACTAGAAGGCCATTCCCAAGGGATTTTGGAGCTGCAAGGTTGCTGTTCCAGTCATCTATCAGTGTTTAAGTGGGCTTTCAAGGTAGTTTTATAGCTTATGAACACTAAATCTTCATTAAAACCCACATGCCCATCAAAACTCCCACATGCAAACACTTGGAAGTCACATGCACGAATTTTGCACTATGTAGATCTGTGATTTTGGTGTTTTGGTACTGATTTGATGATTTGATAATGATCCATGATGATTTGTTTGGGATGTATGGGTCATTTTGGCCATAATGTTGAAAATGACCATTTGTATTTGCATGAATACATGATCTAAGTATATCTAGATGATTATGTATGGTCAAACTTGATTATAAATGGTATTTGGGATGTTTTGTGTGATGTAATATATTTATGTCATGAAACAGGTATTTTAAGATATTACGAATTTTAGTAACTTTGTTCTTACAAAATGATGATAAATGATGAAATGACGATGCATGTGTTTGGAATTATGATTTATGGTTAGAATGATGATTTTTGGAGTCTTGATTTTCTAAAATAGATATAAAATGTAATTTGTACCAATATTTCAAAAAATAGTAACTTTTAAGTTACAAATGGTTAAAGGATGATGAACTTGATTTTATTTGTATGTTTAACATGATTATTTGAACTTGATATGTTAATCATAGTTGTTATTGATGCAATAGAATCATGAAAGTAGATATTTTGACATAACTTACTATAAATAGTAACTTTATTCTAAGAAATCAGTGAATAATGATATGTTAGTAACAACAAGCATGTTTAGACGATTATTTAGAACTAAGATAATGATTTATGATGAACTTGATTCATTAGTTTTGGTGAAATGTGTAAATTGTTACAACTTTCTATAAATAGAAACTTTTAAACGAGAAACGTGATTGTATGACTATGTATGATTGAATGCTATGTGATAAATTGATCATATAGGCTAAGTATGCGTGTTAGAATAAACAAAATGTGATTTGTGTGAACTTGCTTAAAATATAAACTTTTCTAAAATGGAAAGTTACTATAAATACTAAGTTACCCCATGAATGTAATTTATGTGCTTACACGTATCACACGACACTGTGAACACATTAAATGATCACTTAAACTAAACATGTCACCAACGGGTCGTTAAGTCAGACACGGTCAACACGACCAACGTAACAACTTAGAGTTGTTTGGAAACGAACACGGTCCGGCGAGGCCAACACGAACGTGAACAGGAACTCATAACACCTATGTGATATAGGTAACCGATAAAGGCGCACTAAAATAGTTAATGAGAACAACCGCATAGCTTAACTCAGGTGAGTTTGCAGCCCCACTTTTACTCTTAACTGTTTTGTTAAACTTTGGGGTGAGAATAATATGCAACTATTTTTAGATGTATAACTGGTATGTTGTAAAACTATTTTGAGTGCAACTATTATCGCAACAAAGTCCTCATTACCCTTACCGTTAGTTGTGTAACAAACGAGTCGTTATTACGTAGTACTACAGGGTTTGAGTAGCCCCACTCGGCAACAACAGTGACTGGAGGTCACGACGAGTGTAATATCGATGTTGATGCTTTGTTCAGCGATGACCCGGGGAGGCAAAGGAACAGTCGAGTTTCGGTAGGATGAACAGACACACTCGGGATCGTAGATCCAATAAAACTTAACATACCCAGTATATGTCTGTTCACTATTTTTCAATTGCTTAAACATGTGAACTCACCAACTTTATGTTGACACGTTTTCGCATGTATTATCAGGTAACTTAACGCACAATGCTAGGATGCACATGGAGTAGGACTAATGAGGAGTCTTGCATGCATTCTAACTTATATTTTAAACATTATCATGATATTGTATTTTGAACAACTTTGTGTTTAGACAATTAAATTTCCACTGCTAAACTTATATTTTTCGCTGCAAAACATTAACTCATTCCGCTGCTTTATTAATGAAATTTGATTTTACTTACAAAAGCGAGTGAATGTACAACTCATATAGAGTCGTTCTATATGACCGAGAGCTAAGATCATGGCCACGTCACACCCAACGGTCTAGCACCGCATGTGGGAATTTGGGGGTGTGACACCTCCTTAACTTCCGACCATCGATTAATGCTCTTTTTTGTTGTTTTTTTGGGCACCTCCTTTTGTCTGTGCCTGCGTCGCGATGTAGCCGGTTGGGGGTTGGCTTGTGTTTCCGAAACCACCTCAACGTCGGGTTCTGGTTGGGTTTCGGAAACGTTCTCAAAAGCGGGTGAATTTTGATTAAAAAAAGTTGTTGTGGGTACCAATTTGAAAATATTAAAAATGGGTTGGGGTTGTTCGGGTTGTTTGTACCCCCTTGAGGACGATAACAATTCATAAACTTGTTAAAAATGAGTTGTTTGGATTGTTTGCATCCGTAGTGTGAAGAATTTTTTTGAAGATATGAGAGTTGAAATTTTTAAAGAGTTTTTGAGAGATTAAGAGATTATTTTGTGTTTTTGATTATGTGTTGAATGAGTTTATATAGGGTTTAATTTTTTTTGACCTCAACAGTCTCATAGGCGTTATATATATATACTGACACACACACACACACACACAGATATATATGTATTTCCTTTGCTTCCAACGGTCATCACGGGGTGACAGCCCTCACGCCTCCACCATTCACGCCAGGGCCGGCTCAAGCATGGTTGAGGCCTAAAGCAAAAAAAAATTATGAGGCTCTTTTGACCAAAAAAAACACTGACCTGCAGCCATTTTAACAACAGTGAGCAGCCTGTCTCCTTCTGTCCAGCACCAACAGTCCAACTCCTGCACCTGCAGTCCTGCAACTTGTGTTTTAACCAACAAAAAAAATCTAGCATCCAAAAACCCACCTCATTTGTTCTCCAGGCTTGGAACCGGCAATTATAAAGTATAGATTATAATTGGCAGAGTTAATTGTTTTTTTTTCAAAAAAGATATGAAGCAGCAAACTGTTTATAACGAGAAACACATTTATATTTATATTCAATTTACTTTTCTAGCTTTAATGGATGCAAACTGTTTAATAATGTATTCGTTATCAGATCCGGTTAGCAAATCTTTTTCAATAGATAAAATAGCTAAGTCATTCAATCTTTCTTGTGACATTGTAGATCTTAGGTAATTTTTTTTAACAATTTTAGATTTAAAAAACTTTATTCCGCAGAAGCAACAGTTATAGAAATAGTTAACAAGATTTTAAAAGCAATATATGCATTTGGAAAAGAATTAAACTTTCTAGTATAATTAAATGTACTAATAAGCGTGTCACTTTCTATATGAATAATATCTCTTAAAAATCTTAATTCTAGACATAAATGTAAACAATCAATATCTAATCTATCATCATGTTTCAATATATTTTGAAGATTAATATATTTTTCTTTTAAACAACCTTCACTCAATGATTTTAATTTTTCTATACTAAACAAAAAACCAAAATTAGTTTCAAACTCTTTAAACTATTCAAACCTACTTCTAAGTGAAGAACTAGCTTGATCTATTATGTACAAAAATTAATCCGTTCTAAAACATTCAATAGGTGTTTTTATGGTTTCATTACCAGCATTTTCATCATATTTTCTATTTCTATAATGTGCACGTTTCTCTTGAAAATTAGGTTCTATATCCATCTTATTAGCTAATTTTTTAGCAACAAGTAATGCCTTTTCAAATCCACCTTCTCTATATTTTTCAAAAAAAAGAAGAACATCATTTAGTTGTTTTATAGCATCATCAATACATATATCTTTTGCTTGTAAGTTTTTACTAACTAAATTAATAGCACTCAATACATCAAACCAAATAACCATCCCTAGTAAGAAACAAGTTAATAGATTCAAATAACCCTTGCACAAATCAACCGAACAAGAAAACATATTCAAATAACCCTTGCACAAATCAACCGAACAAGTTAACAGAATCAAATAACCCTTCCACAAATTATAACCCCTCCACAAAATCAACTGAACTATTAACTATAAGCCCTAATTCAAAATTATAAACCTTAAATAGTTAACAGAATAAAAGAAATTGTAAGAACTAAGAAGTAAGAATGGTTAACAGAAATTGGATACCAAATTAGCTCAATAGTAGACTTCCAGACTTACTAATCGACCGGCAGTCCGGCAGAGTGACAAGCAGAAACCAATCGAGGCCCTTTTGATTATCGTCCAATCGTTCAATACTTCAATCACCAATCGTCCAATTGAGCAATTGATTATCTATTTCACGTCCATAGCAGTTAACAATAGAGGATGAGAAATCGAGATGCAAGAAACGATAACATATAAACAGACAACCGTCACTTATCGATCGTGATTACCACATCGTCGGCTGTTGAGGCGCCTACGCCTTGTTTCCCTCAGTCTCATCTAGACTGTCGTCTGCCGCTCACAACTCAAAGACATCAAGAAGACGCCTCAAATTCGGCAGTCGCCAGTCGCCACACGCATTTGCTGTTTGCCCTAATGATGAGCGATTGTGTGACAACCAGTACCAGACCGTCCGGGAAGTCCGTACGGTGTGTGTGTACTTTCACTACTTACTGTGTGTAAATACAGTGTGTAAACAGTTGTGTGATAACAGAATTCAAAATACAAGAAACAGTTGTACGTATTTCTATGAAAACTTAAATACCGTAAGTACAACAAATCACAATTTACAATAGTTGTTTGTATGTAGGTGAAAACCTAAATACAGTTGATACAACGAATCAAGAGAAGCAACGGTGTACAAGTAAACAACGAAAACACATCGATTGCGATCTGATATCCATAGACGACAGGAATCAGATGGCCGACAAATTAGTACAAAAACAATGTGACAAGAGGAGGTTTGTTGAGTCCGTCAGTGAGGAAACACAATCTGAAACAATAATGCAGTGTTGTTTCAGAATAACGAACTGACAGTGTGTTTGCGTGGGTGACGATTCACACAAACATATCTGTGAGTTTAACGTTCTGAAATGATGACTAGAAAGTAGAAAACAAAAGTCAGAAAGCCAAACCATTGACGTGTTCGCTCGAATGACGATTCGAACGAATACGCGCGATGGCGACGCGTTCTGACGAAACGAAAACGAAATACGACACGAACGACAAATAAATTTAGAAAATAAAATAAATAATATTTTACAATTTTGAAACTCATCAAAATAATTAAAACAACTCTTATTATTTTAAAACGCGTAAAAATACGCGTTACGTTCCGGAAACGCAACGAAAACGCGAGCCGAGCAACCGAAACGAACACGAATACCCGCGGGGTATTTAAAGCCTTAAATGAGGCTTTTGAGCTCATTTTCAACGTCTCACTCTCTCTAACCTACAAAATCCGGCCACCTCCCTCCCACCACCAATTTTAACCTTCAAACCACCATATCTCGATCATTTCTCAACGAAAACGGGCGTTCTTGGTGTCCACGCGAAGCTCTTGATGTCCTTTACCTAGAAGTACAACAGATCAGGAGTTTTAATCGGCCAAACCCGAGGTATGAGCAAAAGAAATCACGGAATTAGGGTTTTGTGTGTGGGTGTTGTTCCACCATGAGCCCTAATCAGACTTAGACTTGCCTCCCACGCCCATAACACCTTCGGGGATCTTTCTTGCGTAGCACCAACGTGTAAATAACCCTAGGATCCAGTACCTTCGACGGAGATGGTGATTGTTGCAGGTTCGTGAAATAGCAGGTAAAGACCAAACCTGCATGTGGGTGTACCACGAACCCTAGGCGGCTAAGCTAGAAGCGGCCGAACCCTTGGAGCCTTGCACGAACCTCCTGCCTTCGAAACAGCTCCATCAACCGAACCCTAATGTCACGAACCTACTGGCTGAACCTTTCTCCTCCCGAACCTTGGACTCACACGAACCCTCCATACATGACCGAACCCATGATCAGCCGCCAGCAACGAACCATAATACAGAAACTCTAGCCGAACCCTACCTTATGGCCGAACCTTGTATCCCTGACTACCGAACCTTTTAGCATGCAACGAACCTCGGGGATGTTACACAGGCGAACCATTTGAGAACAAGTAGCCGAACCTATAGACTACTTCAGCCGAACCATGGCTAAGGTTGCATGGGCGAACCTGTGGATCCTTGAGGACGAACCATTAACAGCGAACCTAACTTCATTTAGGCCGAACCTATATCATAAACAAGCCATTGGTCATATCTCTTATTATCAACGAACCTAATATAATCGAGATGTAGCCAGACAAACCGAGGGTTCGTTGGAACATTTATGGCCTTGCAACAGAATTGGGCCATGCTGTTAAAGGCCCACTAGCTGATCCATGTGCCATGTACCCTTTTTGATCGGCCCAGTCTAGACAACAGGCCCTTAAACGAGTAGCCGACCCATAATAGCCCACGCGGCCCATGGCATGAGTGGGATCCAACAATTCGGTCCACTAAAGCCCAACCGGCCCAATGCTCACCTAGGATTGACCCACATTATACCAACTCGGCCCAATCACGTGCTATACGACCCATGTAATAACAGAAAGTTAACATTTCATTAAACAAAGATTAGAGGATAAGATTGTATGAGATCTTAGAGGTTAATACAAAGGCGATGGATTTTGAGTTTAATATGTTTTATAGACTGAAAACATTACGGGGTACAAATTTATTACGTAATTATGTAATTTACATGAAATAACGGATTTAAAATAATAAGAAAATTAATTAACTTATTGTGAGGTGTCAAGAGTCTAGAATGGGGTTAAGTAAACTTAAGACATCAAAACAAGTAATACAAGAAGTATAACACTGGAATCGGGGCCGAGTGAAGACTGAGACTTGCAAGTGTTAGCCATCTTTAGGGCTAACACAAACACACACACAAACACATATTTCAAGGCTTATACTTATGAAAAACAAAAACATGAAATCAATACAGGATCGTGAAAACAACCTCAAACACAATCAAGAGCGCGTGCATTTCTTCGTTTAAGCTAAGTCAATCACTTCAATCACAAGGTGAGTTCATATGCCCCTTTTCTAATCTTAACTGATTTTAAACTCTCGGGGCTGAGAAACATGCTAAATCTTTTATGTACTTAGAAGCTTTAGTACAACATACTGCTTATATTATGGTTTAGATAATATTGACTATCTTTATTATCGCTTATCATTATATGCGTGTTGTGTGAGAATAACATATCTTAAATGCTTAAGAAGATCTATGATGATATAGCATCATGAGTTCATCAATACAAGGGAATATTATAGTTATAAGCTTAAAACTTATAATACTTTATTATTCGTTCAATGAGTAATGAGGAGATGACTTGAGACAATTACAAATAACAACAAGAATGATAATCATGATAACATGCTTTCATGATGATGATATCATTCGCCACAATTATTAACACCGTGTCATAAGACGAGTTCGTATAACACGTTGTTAAAATCATAGAGTGATACATAACACCGATACAACATATGAGACTATTATTTGTGATATCAAGGATGACATCATGACGACCTAGTTTCAAGATGCCATTCCTCGTATATACTAACATTGTATTATAAAACATGATCTTATATGAAAATGTTAGATACTAGAGTTCCTAGCATTGTGTACATTTCATGATTAGAACATACCTAGTATGATATTATAATAACGTAAGTTCTGATATCATCCAATTGTTGAGTAATATAAGTGTTTTAAGAACTGATCTTATAACACTATGTTTACAATATGAAACTATGTGATTGTGTGACTACGTGAATAGGGAGTATACTTATATGTGCATATGTGATGAGACTATGCGATGAGACTATATGAGACTATGCGATGAGGCTATATGAGACTATATGTGACTATATGAGACTACATGAGACTATATGAGACTATATGAGACTATATGAGACTATGCGATGAGACTATATGAAACTATGTGATGAGATTATATGAGACTATGTGATGAGGTTATATAGGACTATATGAGACTATGTGATGGGAATATATGAGACTATATGAGACAATGGGATGAGCCTACACGAGATTATATGAGATTATATGAGATTATATGATGAGACTAGGTGGAACTATGTGAGAATTTGATGGGTATCCATAGTTGTATTACAAGTAGTGTTTAATTCTATTGAGCATGTGGTGGGATGGCGTCTGGGCGGGTTTGTATGCCCTATATATAAGCATGCTTGATAGGGCGAAACACTGTTTGTTGTATAACTATGGAGAGGCCATTGCGAGAGACAAACCAGACAGTTATCAACAAGACATGGGGGAAAACACTTCGATTGTGACTAAAACACTGGGGAATGAACAAAACTTATGGGTGCATATCAGACGGGTTGAACACAAGGGAGATGTGAATGGGTATCTATAGTTGTATTACAAGTGGTGTTGAATTCTACCGAGCATGTGGTGGGATGGCGTCTGGGCGAGTTGTAGGCTCGACCCTTGCGTATGCCCTATATATAAGCGCGCTTGGTAGAATGAAATATCACCTGTACATATAACTATGGAGAGACCATTGTGTGAGAGGGATGAATCAAACATTTACATTACACTTGTATGACATTGTGTGTGTAAATGTTAACAAGCCAATGGTTTTCAATTACTATAATTATGAACTCACCAACCTAGTGTTGACTTTGTTTAAATGCATGTTTTCTTAGGCGACGAACATGTGTAGTCACTCATATGCAAAGACTAAGCTAGTGGACTTTTAGAAGACCTAGCTTCATTTTGTGTTGCAAACTTTTGATATGACAAAACATTGAATCACCTTTTGTATATCTTGTACAGTTACAAGATAGAAGCCACAATGATTCTTTTGGTAGAATTAGTTAGTTAAATTATGAACATGACTATGTAATTTAACTTTGTAATTCTGTATTGATGTCATTTTAGCATTTCTCATTTTATATCTCATGTGCTATGTAAACAATCTGATCATTCGATTATCACACGATATCGTGCCCCGTGAACCTTCCGCCCGACGGGAAGGTCGATCCAGCCCGCCGGCTCGGGGTGTGACAGATTGAGCGGTGAGCCGCAACTTTTTATTTTTATGACCGATGCAATAAACAGCCGGGTACCCATTTATTTTTTCTGACCCGCTTGTGAACTTGTGGTGTGGCCTACGTGGCTGCTCAAATCAATGGGCCAGCGAAAATTCAAGAGCCCACTTCCAGTTTAAGTCCAATCTTATATATAAAAGCCGAAAACCTAATGATAAATGGAGGCCCTATTATTTGTGTGGCTCTATACCCTATATTGGATTGATTAGACCATTGGACCAGCCCTGCTTCACGCCTCTCACGCCCGGGTGTAGTGGGGAAGGGCGCCACCAGGGCATGACCAGCCCCTCTCATGCCCCACTCACACACCATAACACATGGTCTTATATTTTACAATGGTTAAAATTTGGGTATGCGAACGGTTTGGACAGAAAGGCGCCAGCATTGAGCGGTTTGGAACATAGAACGTGACGCCTAAAGCAATGCGTGAAAGCGTATAACGATAACCAAAATTTGTCGGTAACAAAAATTTGATGGAAAGACGACACTAAATAAGATGTAATAAAAATGTGAGTAGTGGTTAGTGATAATGATAGTGATAATCTTTCTAAGAATTACTTAATTATTTATTATTTAATAAATAACTAACTTTAATAAAATAAAAAATATTAATTAATTTAATATGATTTTTCTAAAACTGGTAAACGAAAAATTTATCATTTAAAATAAAAATAAACATAGACAGATTTAAAAAAAAAAAAAAAAAAAACTACATGTTATATTTTCCCCCTAGCATCTTGTTTTATTCGTTCAGTGTTCTTTCGATCAATTCCAACTCGACATATGGCCGACATCTGCAAATACTATTTTCATATTGAGGGATTTTTATTTATGTTTCTTCAATCGTATAAGCTTTGCATCTAATTTGAGCTTCTGGATGCTTATATCATTGTAGTCATCAAACTTCTCTCACGGAAAAAAAAAAAAACAAAAATCCAACGTATATATTTGTAGGAAATTTGTCAGAAACTTGCAGACAAATTTCCTGCAAAAAAGATTTGTAGGAAAATATTTTCCCACCTTATACCTACAATTATTCCTCTGATTTACCTACAAAAGAATTTGGTCGGTAATTTCCAACAACTTTCCTACAAAATTAATTTTGAAACTTTCCAACAAAATAAAGACAAACTTCTCACTATAATATTTTTTTATTACTTAATTGTCAAATTTATTAATAAGTTAAATTATTATTAATTAGTTTATTTTCTGACGAACTTTTGACAATATTATTTTTTATTATTTTTTAGTTTACCGACAACTTTCCTACAAAACATAATTTCATTTTATTTTAAATGTTTAATATACTGACAAATTTCCTACAATATTTAAATTTCATTTTTATATATACCGACAACTTTCCTACAAAAGTTAATTTCATTTTATTTTAAATGTTGAATATATCAACAAATTTCGTACAAAATTTAATTTTCATGTTATTTTAAATATTAAATTTACTAACAAAGTTTCTACAACTATTATATTTTCATGCAAATTTACAACTATAAATTTTCAAAATAATTATAATTCAAAATTTAAAAATCCAAATTATGTTACAAAAATCCAAAAATTATTTAAAAAAACCCCAAAACCTACTTTAATACATAACAAACTTCCAACAATTACAAAAGATGTCAAACACATAATAAGTAAGATATTCGTCTAATTTTTTCATAATTTCATCCATTTGTTTCCAAAGTTTTCTCATTCGACCCGCTCGTATTCTAATTCGGCCCGCTCGTATTCTCGTTCGGCCTGCTCTTGTTCCTTTCTATTTCCATTTATTCGAAGCAGTTTTCCTAGTTTTGTAGACTTGTTTTTTTTTTCTAATTTGGATTGAAAACTTTGTACCTATAATATGGTAAAAAAATATATATAATTAATACATGTTTACATACTTTATAAAATTATAATTATCAGCTTTCAATTCAAACAGGTCAAAATAACCCATACCCTCTTTATGAAACTAAACAATCAACTTACGCTTTAAAAACATAATAATCACAAATATAAACACACACATACATATATGAAACTACAACAATCAACTTACCATTATAACAACAAATATATACACACAGTAAAGCTAAAATTGGGTCTGAGAATAATAAGATGTAAATACATCATATGAATAGAGATGTCGCTTCCAATGACTCAAACATACTTTATAAAATTATAACTATCAATTTCATTTCTTGAAACAGTATGAAACTATAACAATCAACTTACAATTTAAAAACATAATAATTTAAATGAAGAGAGTAGTGCTAATATAACCCACCCAACTTGTCATCTCAAGAAAGTTAACGTGAGCCGAAATATTGGCAAAAAAGAAGCATCTTACCTTCGCATGAATTTCTCTATAGGCATCCACTCACTGGGTTCACAAAGATCTGATAACAAAGGGGCCACAAATTCTATTATATTTATAACTTTCATAGCAGTAGAACAAAGATATTGGTAAAAAATCAAAATCAAGCTGTAAAATCAATGTCTGAAGAATAATAGAGAAATCAAGTTTGTTGCAAATATAGATATTTTCCTACAATTTTCCGACAAAGACATTAATTAAACTCTTTTTTTTTAACTTTGTTAGGAACCTAGATATTTTCTTGCAATTTTACTGCAAAACAAAATAAACAAACTAAAAAAAAAATTCAAATTGGTTTTGTAGGAAATTTGTAGCAAATCAAGACAATTTCCTACAATTTTCCGACAAAACTTAAAACTTGGTGAATTAAAAATATTAAAATTTGTTTTTTGGAAAAACTTTCTTACAATTTATAACAATACTTTAAACTTCTTTTTTTTGGTTATTTTTTCTAATAAGTTACCTTAATTAATAAGTTATATAAACTATTTATAAAATAAAAGGTAGTGTTGTGGGAAATTTGTTGGAAATATAGATAATTTCCTACAACTTTCTGACAAAAATTAAAATTTTTTTTTTTGCTGTTTTGTAGGTAATTGGTCAAAATATCGTCAAAAGATGTTTATATTTTGCTACGAAATAGTGACAAAATTGTTTTTGTGGCTATCATGTACGAAAAACATAGGAATTTTTAGAAGTTTTTTCTGTTCAATTTTTTGTAGGAAATTTGTCATTAAATTGCGAGAAACTTTGTTTGTTGATATGTTGTAGGAAAAACCTGTAGGAAATATTTCACTTTTCTAGTAGTGTCTTACATCTTTTCGAAAGTTTTTTTGTAGTCAAGTTGATGAGAGGAAGATGATGCCCGTGTGCGCAAATCAATTGTGACAACTTGCAACTTCACAGGTAAATCACAAACATCCCTAGAAACTAAATCGAACCTTTTCACTTAAACGCATTCATGTGATGGCTTTTCGAGTCATGCTTGTATCTGGATGGATGCGCCTGTTTGGGTGACGACGCAAACAGCTGCATACGCTGATTAAGTCGCCTGGTCTTAACTAAGAAAACTGGACAAGGTACCATACACAAACCAGTGCCTTAATACATGAAGATCAAAATCTGAACAACTTAGAAACTAAACTGAAAACCTTGAAAAACGAAAGGTCATTCGTACGAGTGAACTCATTCGTTCGTACGAAAGAAACTCGGAGAACTGAACACCCAATCGGCTAGCAGATTCGGCCGACTTAGGGCTCTTTGTAGGAACGGCCCATTCGTGTGAGTGAGCAGCTATTTAGGCAACACTTAGACCAATTTCAACCACTTTTCTCAAAACACCCACACACACACACACGAACGGCGATTACAGGAGCTACGGCCGATCATCGAGCGATTTCGATTTTCACGGTTGCAGAACACCTCCGCGATCATCACTTCGCCTTCTTCATCACTCTTCTCACCATTTGTAACATCAGTGCCGGAACCGCCACCGGAACAGTGATCTTAAACAGTATCATGAACAGTAAACATGTACGAATCATATACATTTCAGTACGTTTCAGATTCATATCATTTATCATTGTCATTTTGTGTTATCATAGAACAAATTCTGAAACATTTAACAGAAACAAGTTCTGAACAACGGTTCTTGAGTCAGATAACTATCCGGCAACACAGAACCATCATGTGATTATTTAGTTAGGATTATATTATGTATAAACGTATGTGAGGCTTTACAGAACAAAACACATGAATATCGTTACGGAAATGCTAAATGGACGGGTTAATCGTATAGGTGACGATTTGTACGAATAAATCTGACGGTTTAACGTTCTGAATGATATTCTATAATTAGAAAACAATATTGAAGAGTATAGTTATCGTCGTGTTCATACGGGTGACGATTCGGACGAATACGCGCGACGACCGTACATTTCGATTTAAACAGTAAATTAATGTTTTTAAAATTTAAATAAATTAAAGATATCAGTTAATTTATTAGGAATCACAACCTAAAATAATTAAATGATTTCTAATTTTATAATCGTGTCATATCGTCGCGAAAATTACACGATCCGACATTTTACGCGAAACCGAACGAGACCGAACGACCAGGTATTTTCTTAAACATTTAATGAGCCATTAAGGCTCCAACCACCACCACCAAGACCCACACTTCTCCTCATTTTTGTCCACCAACTTTCTCTCTCTAGAAATCGTTTCTCCAACTTCTATCTAGAAGATCTCACACGTTTTTAAGTCGGAATCGATCAAATTTGGTGTCATCACGATCCTTTCATCTTGTGGATTGCAAAAGTACAAGTATTTCGAACTTCCATCCACGAAATCTAAGGTAAATAAACACTTTAAATTCAGTTTTAGGGTATTCACGAGCCCTTTTAGTTGTAGTCATGATAATTGGTTTTTAAACACTTATGAACCTTGAGATGAGCACCAATAAACAACAAGGAATGTATAGAATTAGTGTTGTGACAGATTGGATCGAGAAAGGAGTTGGAGATATAGGTTCGTGGCCTCCTAGATTGGCCGAACCTTTTCTCTAAGCAAGATAAGTACCGCGAACCTGTGGCCAACCTTGGCGAACCCTGGGCAACGAACCCTGTCCCTCTGAAACTACACCTGCAACGAGCCTGTGGTCTGAGTCACGAACCTTTAAGCCTGCACCGAACCCTGTAGGAGGGCTGCAACGAACCTGTAGTTGCAACTACCCATGGGCGAACCTTATACCTAGCCGAACCCTGGCCATGTAACCCACGAACCCAAAGTGAACGAACCTTATGAGCAGGACGAACCATGATGAACCGAACCCTATGGGTTCGTCTAACTCCATTGGAGCCGAACCCTAGGCCAAGATAGCATAGGTTGCTGCCTTGGACCATATGTCGAACCTAGGAGTCGATTAATGAGGCTAGTATGGACCTAGGATCAATGAAACTCATGATATAAACTAGGAAATGAATTGTGGATCACTAAACTAACAAATTCATGAGGAGTTAATCATATAAGTTGCATGCATGTGTGTGCATGGGAATATAAGTGCATGGGAAATTCACATAAATGCATGCATATCTAACACTAAATGTTGGCCATACAAGAAAGTTTAACAATTAAGGTGAATTAGTTACAAGTTCATGAGAATCAACAACACAAGTTGAGAAATCAAATAGAAATCAAAGAAGTTCAATTGGGCCTAAGTGGGCCCAATGGGGCTTAATTAAGCCCATCATGTATTAAATGATGACGTAAACTCAAGTAATGATATTTTGATAAAATAAAAGCATTATGAATTTATTTAAAAGTTGGTTTAATAATTTCTAAAGTTTTGTCTAATTTGAAATGTGAATTATAAATGGCATTGTCTTCTTTTAAGTTGATTTTGCTATAAAAGTTAGTTGTAATAAATTGTTTAGGATTTGTTAAAATAGACAATATAATTGTCTGGATTTTAAACAGAAAACAAAAGAAACTCTGCCGAAATTTTCAAAAATTTAAAAGTAAGTATTGTAACTCAAATGGGATTGGGATCTAAAAGGGTAACCAGGATAGATTAAATCTTAGATACACTTAGCATAAGACACTTAGTTGCACGCACAACAACACCCGAATGTAGGCACGACGACTATTACGCGTACTTATTATATTCGAATTCTTATAAACTAACTCAGGAACTGAAGAAACCTAGGCTACAAACAAGAGCGCGTAATTGTGTTATAACATTTACATAGCAGCACAGGTGAGTTCATTGCCCCTTTTCTAACATTTTGTTTTAAAACGCGGGGCTGAGAAGCATGCGTAAACTGTTTATTTAAATTGTTACTTAAATGCTTTTAATTTTATATGTTCACATATATATAAAAATGTTATCCTAGACCATGTCTAGGAAGATTTTATGCAGGTTTACTAACTGATTTACTTATAAATTAAGTGAATAATCGGATTTAAACTAAAAGATTTCAACAGATCAAAACATTTCAAAAGAATCACATCAAACATTTTGACAAAACAAGTGTGGGAGTTCAAGGAATTAAACTAATCATTTTGACAAATCAAATGGGTGAATTCAATGAATCAAATGAAACAATTTGGTGAAACAAGTGTGGGACTTCAACAAATCAAACAAAACAATCTTTGCAAAGACAATATTCAATGTTCTCCAAATCAAGTGTTTGTTGAACTATGAATCAAGTGTACATTTGATCAATGAATCTAGTATTCTATGATCAACGAATCAAGTACATCTCGTAACAGAATCAGACGAATCAATAAATCATTTTCAAGGGAAAACCTGGGAAATATCAGAGATAACATATGCCAAAACAGACGAAACAAAAACCCTACATTTCAAGAAGTCCTAGCTAGACCGTTTGATTTGTAGGTCATATGTTTGAGGATATTTACAGATTCCCTAAATACTAAGTACCTAGATTGACAGACTAGTCTACTCGAGTATGACCAAAGGCCCCAATCAAGAGGACTTAGATTTTATTAAACGTTTATTTATTTATTTAATTAAGCATTTATAACTGTTTATACAATTACTGTAGTTGATCATAATGGGTGATGAACTTGTGAAATCAACATGGATTTCAAATGATTGTAATGACAGGGACAACAAACAGAGGAGCTTATGGAATTGTGTTAAGGGTAAAAATGCTCAATTATCATTAACAACAGTGTCATATACGGATTAGTATGTGGTGGGACGGTGGCTGGGCGGGCGATAAGTTCGACCCTACATATGCCCTATATATAAGCATACCGATTCAGATATTACATGTGGTGTTAATGAGGTTAGGGTCTTTACCAAAGGAGGTTTTCAAATCATTTTCAATTACTAAAAATTATATGAACTCACCAACCATGTGTTGACTTGATCTTTTTGCATGACTTCTCAGGTGACGAACATGTTAATTAAGAAGTCATTTCCTTTGGACTAGGACTTCAGATAGGAGACTTAGTATTTTGGACCCGCATACTTTTGAAGACATCATTATACAATTTATTTTGTATATCTTGTGTAAATACAAGATAGTTATTTTATGATGTTTACAATAGATTTACATTGTTAAATTATATACGATACTGATGTAATTTAACTTTGTAATTCTATTATATTAACATTTCTCAGTTATATCATGTGTAATGTAAACAATCTGATCACTTCTGATTATCACTCCTGATATCGCGCCCCGGGAACCTTCCGCCCGACGGGGACTCCGATCCTACCCCGCCGGCTAGGGGTGTGACACCATTCCCACAACCGAGACTCAAGCGAGAACCATCCGAGGGTCTTCGGTGAGTGTTTCGCCAAAATAAACACACCAATGTGTCCCCTAACACCTTCAAAGGGTTCGACAAGCGAAATCAGTGCCAGTGCAGTTGAAAACAAAAAAGGTGTTTTTGGTGGAGTTGTAGGCGATTGAGACGTGCGTTCGTGTCATTCGTGAGAACAAGCGGTTCGTTCGTATAAGGATGCAACGAACGAAGTAAGATCACTGTTCGCACGAGTGAGCTGGGCGAGCGAAGGACAAGGGCGAAGTAGAGGTTGTTCGTACGAACAAGATGTGCGAATGACCTTGATCATTCGTGAAGTTCATTCGTACGAGATACAACTTAGTTCGTCCGAACCGCCCATTCGTTCGAATAACTTCCTGAAAAACACTAAGTGTTGAAAACTCAAAAATTTAATAATACAAAAGAACACAGAAATGTAAGAACCCACTAAGACAACCCAAAAGTGTGAGTATAAACTAACAAGTAAATAATTGAAACGCAGGTGACTGAATAGAAGCGACATCAAGCCGTCTGCGACATCTTGAACAACCGACATCTATAGGTGAGTTCATAGCCCCCATTTTCATACCAGTAAACAGTTTTCCTTATATTTTGGGGCTGAGAGCATGAAAGTATTTTGTAAATACTATTTATCATACTTGTGCACTTAACTGTATAAATCGCATTTAACATAAGGAGAGGGTCTGTTTTGCATATTTCTTAAGACACATGAGAGTTGTACACATTTTAGTAAGTCCCATCATCAAATATTCATTTTCCATTAGGTGACGAGTGTCAACCGGCGGTAACATAGATAGTACTATTAGTTTGACAAACTTCCGGTGCTGAGGTCAGTACGTTACGCTATGCATAGTATTCATTATTAGTATGGCTTGACCCATGGGGTCTGGTTAACACGGGCAGCACAAGGTCAGGCTTGGTAAATGGACATGTGTGGAATAGAATAAACAGACAATCCTCCTCATAAGTGTTGATCTCATAATTGAACCACATGTGCGATGTGATAAGTTCAAGGGGAACAGAATAAGATAGGAGCAGGGGAAATTCTTGCTACCCCTGTTAGGTATATAGTCATGAATCAGCTAGGGCGTGGTGGGCTTGCGGCTGGGTCTTAGGACCTTACGTATGCCCTATACATATACGATAGTTGTTGGTTCAGGATGGCATACATAATCTTAGGAAGCCACTGTTAGTGCACTATTCTATTTCCCTTGAACTTTTAATTGTGACTTAACAGATTTTAATTACTTTAAACTTATGGACTCACCAACATTATGTTGACTATATTTTTACACGCTTCTCAGGAGACGAACATGTATGAGATCTGTCATTAAGGGAACGCTGGTAGGGGGAGTAGCTTGACAGGATGTAGCTTAGTTGACATTAGTAGGCTGACCATGGGAATTTTGGGAATGTAATTTGTGGTGGACAAATGTAATCAAACAATATTGTGTTTTCAGACAAGTGACATGTAATGATTAAAATATGTAATGGTTATATCGTTGTATCCTTTATTTATTTATCATGTGCTGTGTAATCAATCTGATCACTCAGATTCCCAATCACGCCTCGAGGCTACCCCGATCCGGCCCGCCGACCCTTGGTGTGACAGATTTGTATCGAAGCCGTGGTTATAGGGAAAATGGTGGAACAATAAGTATGGAGTTTGGAAATGGTCGGGTCAGGTCACCTTGCTTACACCACCCAGTTCCTTGAACTCGTATCGTTGGTCCCATACCTTTTCCCTACCCCGGAGAAACTTTCTGATCAGTACATCAGGGGATTGCCACCCTGTATCCGTACCCATGTTCTTACAGCAGATCCTCCAAATTTGGATTCAGCAATTGCCCTCTCATTATCTCTAACAAATATCATGGTACAGGCTGGGATTCTAAAACATGAGCCTACACCATCCACAACTAAGCCCACCAAGAAGCCGGAGCCATACCGACAAAAGAAACAAAAGACGGTGAAATGATATGTTATGGCAACCCCTGTCAACCAGGTTCCTGCAACGTTCGGTAACCCGACATGAAAACAATATACCGGAACCCTATCGCAGTGCAACAAGTCCTAGTATCATCACGCTGCGGGCTCCTCGTGCAAGCAATGCACTCACTGCGGGAGGATGGGCCACTGGGTCCAGAGTTGCAGGATCCCACCGGCAATACAACCACCTCCCACCACAGCACCTGCACTCCCTCCTCAGAATGACAACCGTAGCTGCTATACGTGTGGCGAACCAGGGCACGTGCCTCGTAATTGCCCCAGAAGGATTCCCCCAACACGACCTGCAGCAAGAGGAAGAGCGTTCGCTCTGGGGGCAGCCGCTACACGCCAGGACCCAAATGTCATCACGGGTACGTTCCTCTTAAATAACAACTCTGTATCCATATTGTTTTACACAGGCGTCGATAGGAGGTTTATCTCCACTGAATTGGGAGTTACAATTGGTGGCGTGCAACGCCACTAGACTCCACGTATACTATAGAAGTGGCCGATGGAAAGTTAATCTCGGTACACACCGTGATTAAAGATTGTTCATTAGTCCTGAACAAATAACCGTTCTTGATCGACTTGATTCCGATGGAGCTGGGAAGCCTTGATGTAATTATTGGAATGGATTGGCTATCACAACATGGTGTGGAACTCGTCTGCTTGGAGAAACTCTTCCGCATTCCTAGAACCGATGGGAGTTGGATAGAAGTACGCGGGGACAGGATGGAAGGAAGTTTAAAGATCATATCGTGCATCAAGGCACGCAAGTGCCTACGAAAGCAATGTGTAGCCTTTCTAGCCCATATATTGGAGAAAAGGTGGGACAAGGCTAAGATTCAAGAGGTTCTTGTAGTGGGGGAATATCCTGAAGTGTTTCCGGACGACCTACCAGGTTTACCACCAGCACGACCAGTAGAGTTCCGTATTGACTTAGTTCCTGGAGCAACACCTGTTGCAAAATCTCCTTACCGGTTAGCCCCTTCAGAGATGCTGGAATTGTCGAATCAGTTGCAGGAAGTATTGGATAAATGATTCATTCGACTGAACTACTCACCGTGTGGAGCTCCAGTCTTGTTTGTAAAGAAGAAGGACGGGTCCTTCCGGATGTGTATAGACTACTGGGAACTGAACAAGCTAACCATCAAGAATCGGTACCAGTTATCGAGGATTGATGACTTGTTCGATCAATTACAAGGAGTATGTTATTTCTCAAAGATAGACTTGCGTTCCATCTATCATCAGGTCCGAATCCAGGACGAAGACATACCGAAAGCGGCCTTCTGAACACGGTATGGACATTTTGAATTCCTAGTGATGTCATTCGGCCTAACAAACGCACCCGTAGTTTTCATGGACCTCATGAACCGGGTGTGTAGGCCGTACCTGGATCAGTTTGTTATTGTTTCATTGATGACATACTGCTCTACTCTAAAAGTGAAGAAGAGCATGAACGACATCTTAGGAAGATTCTGGAATTGTTGAGGAATGAGAAACTCTATGCCAAATTCTCGAAATGCGAATTTTGGTTGAGAGAGATTCAATTTCTGGGTCATGTGATAAACAATGGAGGTATTTACGTGGACCCTACCAAAATCAAGGCTATAAAGAACTGGAATGCCCTTATGACACCAACGGAGATACAGTCGTTTCTGGTATTGGCCGGATACTACAAGAGATTCATTTCAAATTTCTCTAAAATAGCTCTGCCTCTTACCCGACTAACCTAGAAAGGTGAATTGTTTGTCTGGGATCATGAACAAGAAGGGCGTTTCAAACCTTGAAACAGAAACTTTGTGATGCTGCGATCTTATCTCTCCCAGAAGGTACGGAAGACTTTGTGGTGTATTGCGACGCGTCCCATCAGTGACTTGGTTGCGTGTTAATGTAGCGAGACAAAATTATCGCGTACGCATCAAGACAACTGAAAATACATGAAAAGAACTACACCACGCATGACTTGGAACTGGGAGCGGTAGTCTTTGCTTTGAAGATCTAGAGACATTACTTATATGGCACCAAGTGTACCATATATACTGATCACAAGAGTCTACAACATATCCTTGATCAGAAGGAACTCAACATGCTACAATGTCATTGGGTTGAACTTCTGAATGATTATGACTGCGTGATTAAGTATCATCCGGGTAAGGCGAATGTTATGGCTAATGCCTTAAGCTGGAAGGAACGGATCAAACCCTTACGCTTAAGAGCAATGGGAATGACTATGCAAACAAGTTTACGGGACAGGATCAAGCTTGCACAACAATAAACAGTAGAGCAAGGAAGTCTGAAGAAGGAACTCGATTGTGGAGCCAAATTTCAGTTTGAAACAAAATCTGATGGAATCATCTACTATCGGGATCGGGTGTGGATTCCTGCAGTAGAAGAATTAATCTTCGATGAGGCACACAAGACCAGGTATTCGATGCACCTGGAGCTGGCAAAATGTACCAAGACATAAGGGGATTTTTATTGGTGGCCGGGAATGAAGAAGGATATAGCCGAATATGTCGGTCGATGTTTAACTTGTGCAAGAGTTAAGGCAGAAAACCAGAGACCGTCTGGTTTACTAGAACAGCCAGAAGTGCCAACCTGGAAATGGGAGCAAATAGCTATGGACTTCATCACCAAGTTGCCCTGCACTTCTAGTGGTCATGATACCATTTGGGTTATCATCGACCGATTAACTAAATCTGTTCATTTCTTGCCTATGCGTGAAACATTCACAATGGATAAATTGGCAAGATTGTACATTAACGAGATAGTGGTACGTCACGATGTACCGCTGTCCATCACTCTGACCGAGATAGCATATTCTCATCCAGATTTTGGCAAACATTGCAGAAGTCACTAGGGACGCACTTAAACTTGAGTACAGCTTACCACCCACAAACGGATGGTCAAAGAGAACGTACCATACAAACCCTAGAAGACATGCTACGAACCTGCGTTCTGGACTTCGGTGGAAATTGGGATTCCCATTTGCCACTGAGTGAATTCTCCTATAACAACATCTATCATAGTAGCATCGGATGTGCTCCGTTCGAGGCTGTATATGGCCGGAAGTGTCGGTCACCGATTTGCGGGACCGAGGTAGGAGATAACCAAATAATTGGGCCTGAGCTTATTCAGGAAACCACTGATAAGATCGCTCAAATACAGCAAAGGCTACAGGCAGCTAGAAGCAGACATAAAAGCTATGCCAATAAACGGCGCAAGCCGTTGGAGGTTAAAGTGGGAGACCAAGTTATGTTAAAGGTTTCTCCTTGGAAGGGCGTAGTACGTTTTGGAAAGAAAGGCTAAATCGCACCGAGATACGTCGGACCATTTGAGACTGTCCAACGAGTCGGTCCCGTGGCGTATAGATTGAGGTTACCCGATGAACTCAGTGGTGTACACGATGTGTTCCCTGTTTCGAACCTTAAGAAATTTCTAACGGATGAATCGTTGGTCATACCAATCGAGGAAGTTTGAGTGGATGCACAACTACACTTTATCGAAGAGCCTTTGGAGATTTTGGACCGAGATGTGAAGAAATTGAGGCGAAGCCGCGTACCGATCGTCAAGGTTCGATGGAACTCCAAATGAGGACCGGAGTATACCTGGGAACTAGAAGGCCAAATGAAGAGGAAGTACCCCCCATCTATTTCAATAGAAGGTCAAGTCTCGAACAGAAACTGCAAAATTTCGGAACAAATTTTCTTCAACGGGAGGAGACTGTGGCAACTTGCAACTTCACAGGTAAATCACAAACATCCTTAGAAACTAAATCGAACCTTTTCACTTAAAAGCATTCAGGTGATGGCTCTTCGAGTCAGGCTTATATCTGGATGGGTGACGATCCATCGAGATGTCAACCTGAGTCGGGGACATCACTGAAATGACTAATAAATTCAAAACACCAGCAAACATAGTTATGGATGCGTCTGTTTGGGGGACGACTCAAACAGCTGCATATGTTGATTAAGTTGTCTGGTCTTAACTAAGAAAACTGGACAAGGTACCGTACACAAACCAATGCATTAATACACGAAGATCAAAATCTGAACAACTTAGAAACGAAACTGAAAACTTTGAAAAATGAAAGATCATTCGTAGGAGTGAACTCATTCGTTTGTACAAATGAAACTCGGAGAACTGAACACCCAATCAGCCAGCAGATTCGGCCGACTGAGGGCTCTTCGCACGAACGACCCATTCGTGTGAGTGAGCTGCTATATAAGCAGCACTTAGGCCAATTTCAACCATTTTTCTCAAAACACCCACACGTACACTCGAACGGCGATTTCAGGAGCTACGGAAGATCATCGAGCAATTTCGATTTCCTTGCAGAACACCTACGGGATCAACACTTCACTTTCTTCATCAGTCTTATCACCATTCCCACAACCGAGACTCAACCGAGAACCATCTGAGGGTCTTCGGTGAGTGTTTCGCCAAAATAAACTCACCAATGTGTCCCCTAACACCTTCAAAGGGTTCGACAAGCGAAATCGTCGCCAATGCTGTTGAAAACGAAAAAGGTGTTTTCGGTGGAGTTGTAGGAGAATTTGACGTACATGCGTCTCATTTGTGCGAACAAGTGGTTCATTCGTATGAGGATGCAACGAATGAAGTATGCTCACTGCTCGCACGAGTGAGCTGGTCGAGCGAAGAAGAAGGGCGAACTAGAGCTTGTTCGTACGAACAAGACGCGCGAATGACCTTGATCATTAGTAAAGTTCATTCGTACGAGATACAACTCAGTCAACTTCCTGAAAAACACTAAGTGTTGAAAACTCATCAAATTTAATAATGCAAAAGAACATAGAAACGTAGTGTCACACCCCGAGCCGGCTGGCCGGATCGTGTGTCCCGTCGGGCGGAATGGTCCCAGGGCGCGATATCGAGAATGATAATCGTGATGATCAGATTGTTTACATTGCACATGATCTATAATGAGAAACTGCTAAATGAAAATAGAATTACAAAGTTAAATTACATCCGTTTTGTTCGCAATTTAACAATGTAAATCTACTATCAACATCATAATTCTTCTATCTTGTAACTGCACAAGTTATACAAAATAATTTGTAAAATGATATTCAAAAGTATGCAGGTTCAAAATACTAGGTCCTCTATCTGGCATCCTAGTCCCAAAAGCAATAACTTCTTACTTAGACCTCTTCGTCACCTGAGAAGTCATGCAAAAAGCTCAAGTCAACAAATGGTTGGTGAGTTCATGTAGTTTTATTTAAAAATGAATTTGAATAAACCGTTCGAATGACAACCTTAACCTCACCATTAACCACCTATACCATCCAGTTCAGTATGCTTATATATAGGGCATATGTAGGGTCGAACTTACCCCCCACCTAGCCACTGTCCCACCACATACCAAACCACATGATATATTGTTCCTGGTGATAATTAAGAATTTCATCCCATACCTCTGATTCACAACGTTTGATTTCCCTGAAATCTGTTTACCTTGATCCCCTGAAATCTGTACATAATTTACCTAGACAGGAGTCTAGGAATACATTCATGTATATAAAACATACGATAAGTAAAAGCATTTAGGTAAAACATATTTAAATAAAAAGGTTTGCGCAAGCTTCTCAGCCCCGCGTTTGAAAACAAAAATGTTTAGAAAAGGGGCAATGAACTCACCTGTGTTGCTAAGAATTGAATCACAACAATTATGCGCGCTCGTTACTTGTAGACTATGTTTCTTCAGTACCTGAGTTTTTTTAAGAAGATTCGAATACTATAAGTATTTATAATAGACGTATCTAGGGTTTTGGTCTCGGTGTGCAACTAAGTGTCCTTATGTTACTAGTGTGTTTCTATGTCCCTCTAGCTAATGTATTACCCGTTTATGAACCCTTATCCCATGAAGTATTAAACCTTAGTTATGTAAGTTTATGTTGTTTACATTCAAAGTCATTTAGGTAAAATATTTTCAATAATTCATTTTAAGTTAAGTCATTAAGTTAGAAATCATTTAATTTATTTTAAAGAAGTTTATAAGTCAATTTCTTTTATCAAAAGCATAAATTATTTTAAGGAAATATAACTTACATGATTAGACTTAGGTAATCCCATTCGATTAACTCTAAGTCTTTGATGATATGTTTTCGTTTCCCCATGGTTCTTTGATCAACTTCTTTGTATAACCCATCCTAGACAGTTCAAATGAACCACCTAGTGTTAGATGTTAATAATAAATCAACATCCATATCCATAGATTATCATTTTGATCTATGATGAATTCTCGAATGTGTTAAACCCAAGTAATGTACAAAATAAATTTTTATATGTCAAATGTTTCCAAGAAACCTTTGTCTTTAAAACTCTATCCAAGCTTCCTTTTTATAAATCCATGTGTTTTAGTCCAGCTTGTATCAATTAATACATGATTAAACCTTATTGTCATTTGGAAGACTTTAGTAATTAACCCTAATAGGTTTCCCTTCCCATGCATGCATCCACGTACAAGGTTCATATATGAACCATAAGGTCCAACCCATGCACACAATCATATACTCAAACCCATGCAATTGGTCGGTTAGAGGTTCAGCTCGTGCGAATGAGGGGTTGGCCGTATGAGACTAGACATACAAATGGAAATGTTGGCCGAGTGAGGATGCATGCGATGGAGGGTTGGCCAAATGAACGTTCATGCGAAAGGAGGTCCTGGTCGAAAGGGTTAGCCCATCCGAATGAGAGCCTTGGCCGAATGAAGGATCGTGCGAACGAGCAGCTTGATCGAATGAAAGAAGGTCTCAACCAAATGTGGCTCATGCGGATGAGGGGCATGGACCGAATGTGGAGCTCATGCGGATGGCCTAATCGGCCTTGGCCCTTCGGCCTTGGCACCTTCGGCCCTGCGCCATTCTGTCGAGGCTGCTTCGGCCATAGGCCATTCGGCCCACCTGATGTTTCCTCCTTCGGCCTTTCGAATTATAGCAAACTGAAACCACCATTTTCGAACTAAGTGGCTTGTCCCTTCTATATAACATGTTCCTAACTCAACTTAAGATGGTTTCGTGGTGTTTCCCTAAGGTTTTGAAGGATTTTAGCCGGGTTTCAAGAGGGGTTCGAACAAGAAGGCTCGATTTGGTTGAGAAATGAAGAACTTGAGGCTTGTGGATCTTAGAGAGAGACAGTAGAGAGAGGGAAATGATTTTGGGTGTTTGGAGCTGGTAGGTGGTGATGGTAACGGCATTAAACGCCATATTAATGGCTTCAAAATACCCGAGTGTGTTCGGTCTCTCTCGCTTTCGCGTAGGAACGTCGGTTTTCTTTCGTTTTCGTAATGTGACATCTCGTTTTTAAAAGTAAAGTTTGTAAATTTAATTTAGGTGCTAATTCATAGTAAATTAACTAAGTATCTTCCGTTTATTTTAACTTTCTAAAAATATTAGTTTGCAGTTTAAATCGAATCGTACAGTCGTCGCGCGTATTCGTTCGAATCGTCACCCGTACGAATACGACGATAACTACACTTTTCAATATGGTTTTATAATTATTGGAAATCATTCAGAACGTTAAAATTTCAGAGGTATTCGTACAGATCGTCACCTATACGAATAATCCGTCAATTTAGCATTCACGTAACGACCTCCGTTGTTGTTTTGTTTTCCGCATCATCACATACGTTTATACATAATAGAATCCTAACTAACAATCACATGACAGTTCTGTTTCTTCAGATAAATATCTGACTGTTGAACCCTAGTTCTGAGTTACGTTTCTGCGTTGAAATTGAAACTGTTCTATGATAAGCATGAAATGATAAAGATATACAATGAAATACATATAGTTTGTACCTGATTTACTGTTCATGTTACTGTGTAGATCACTGTTCCAGTTACGTTTCCGGCACTTATGTTACAGTCTCCCCTTGTTAGAGAAATTTCGTCCCGAAATTTAACAATCGTTATCAGGTACGGCTTCCTCTGTAAACAGGTGGTGATACTTGGACTTCATGTGATCTTCACGTTCCCAAGTAAACTTAGGTCCACGCTTTGAATTCCATCGAAGCTTGACAATCGGAATACGGCTTCGCCTTAGTTGTTTAACTTTGCGATCCATAATCTCTAAAGGTTCTTCGATAAAGTGAAATTGCTCGTTCACTTGAATTTCTTCGATTAGTATGACGAGTGATTCGTCAGCAAGGCATTTCTTCAAGTTTGAAACGTGAAATACGTCATGCATACCACTGAGTTCATCGGGTAGTCCTAGTCTATACGCTACAGGACTAATACTTTCAATGATCTCGAATGGTCCCATGTATCGTGGTGCTAACTTGCGTTTCTTTCCAAAACGAACTACACCTTTCCATGGGGATACCTTTAACATGACACGGTCTCGCATTTAAAATTCCAACGGTTTGCGCCGTTTGTCGGGATAGCTCTTTTGTCTGCTTCTGGTCGCTTGTAATCTTTGTTGAATCTGGGCAATCTTATCAGTAGTTTCTTGAATAAGTTCTGGCCCAGTTATATGGTTATCTCCTACCTCAGTCCAACAGATCGGTGACCGACATTTTCGCCCATATAGAGCCTCGAATGGTGCGCATCCGATGCTACTATGGTAACTGTTGTTGTAGGAGAATTCAATCAGTGGCAAATAAGAGTCCCAATTTTCACCAAAATCCAATACACAGATTCTCAACATGTCCTCCAGGGTCTGTATCGTATGTTCACTTTGACCGTCCGTTTGTGGATGGTAAGCTGTACTCAGATTTAAGTGCATCCCTAGAGATTTCTGCAATGATTGCTAGAACCTTGATGTGAATCTGCTGTCTCGATCTGAAATGATAGACAATGGTACACCATGATGTACCACTATCTCGTTGATGTACAATCTTGCAAATTTATCCATCGTGAAGGCCTCACGCATTGGCAACAAGTGAGCAGATTTGGTTAATCGATCTATGATAACCCAAATTGTATCATGACCACTAGTAGTGCGGGGTATCTTGGTAATGAAATCTATAGCTATTTGTTCCCACTTCCAGAGCGGAATCTCAGGCTGTTCCAGTAAACCTGACGGTTTCTGGTGTTCCGCCTTTACCTTCGCACACGTAAGGCATCGACCGACGTACTCGGTTATATCTTTCTTCATTCCCGGCCTCCAGTAAAATCCCCGTAAGTCTTGGTACATTTTATTAACACCCGGATGCACGGAGTACTTGGTCTTGTGTGCTTCATCACAGATTAGTTTTCTCAATTCCTCTACCACCGGAATCCATATACGATCCTGGTAGTAGATAACTCCATCAGGCTTCGTTTCAAATTGTCTTTCTGCTCCACAGTCGAGCTCTTTCTTCAGATTTCCTCGTTCAACTGACTCTTGTTGTGCCTGAATAATCTTGTCGCGTAGACTTGTCTGCACAGTCATCCCCATGGCTCTTACGCGCAAGGGTTTGACTCGTTCCTTCCGGCTCAAGGCATCAACTATAACGTTTGCCTTCCCCGGATGGTACTTTTCACACAATCGTAATCATTTAGAAGTTCCACCCAACGACGCTGTCGCATCTTGAGTTCCTTCTGATCAAATATATGATGCAGACTCTTGTGATCAGTAAATATGGTACACTTAGTGCCATATAAATAATGTCTCCAGATCTTCAGTGTAAATACCACTGCTCCCAGTTCTAGATCATGAGTAGTGTAGTTCTTCTCATGAATTTTTAACTGTCTTGATGCATATGCGATAACTTTGTCTCGTTGCATTAACACACAACCAAGTCCCTGATGGGAGGCATCACATTATACTACAAAGTCATCACAGCCTTCTGGGAGAGATAAGATTGGAGCATCACACAGCTTCTGCTTCAATATCTGGAAAGCATCTTTTTGTTTCTGCTCCCAAACAAACGGCTTGCTTTCCTGGGTTAAATTGGTGAGAGGCTAAGCTATCTTAGAAAAGTTTGAGATAAACCTTCTATAATAACCTGCTAGACCCTAAAAAAAACCGTATCTCCGTCGGTGTCTTCGAAGTATCCCAGTTCTTAATCGCCTCGATCTTGGCAGGGTCTACATGTATTCCTTCACTGTTGATTACATGACCCAAAAATTGAACTTCTCTTATCCAAAATTCACACTTAGAGAATTTAGCATATAGTTTCTTGTAACATCAGTGCCGGAATCATACCGGAACAGTGATCTCAAACAGTAACATGAACAGTAATCAGGTATGCACTATATGCATTTCAGTGTATTTCATATTCATATTAATTATCATTATCATATCGTGTTATCATATAGCAAACTCAGAATCATTTCAGAGAAACAAAGTTCAGAAAACATGGTTCATCACTGGATGAACAGGTTCGTTGGATCTAAGGTTCGTCTGAACCTAATAGGTTCGTGGCGAACCTCTGGATTTAAACAGAACCGAACCTTATTGGTCAAGGTTCGTTTGATTAAAAGGTTCGTTTGATATGAGGGTTCGTTCAATGAAGGTTCGTTAATTCAAAGGTTCGTTCTTTTAGAGGTTCGTTCATCAGAAGGTTCGTTCAGTTTTGTCTGAATAATAGGTTCGTCTAGTATTAGGTTCGTCTAGCATTAGGATCGTCTCAGGAAAGGTTCGCTGGGTTTTTTACCTAGAAAATTTTTGATTTTTTTTAATTTTTTTAATTTTTGTTTCTAATTGTGTTTTCTTTCTAATTGTAGAAATGGCGAATCGGACGTTTGGAGACAAACACAATGTTTGTGCTTACCTAGATACTACAACAAGAAATGACAAAGATTTCCAGCCGATGATCGAGTTTCTGCGACGATCTCGGATTTATTACGCCATCTCCAATTCATGCCAGATATACAGATCCCATATACAGAGTTTCTGGGAGTCTGCGAGACTAATTTCTGTAGATGAAGAGTATGTCATTGAAGCGAATGTGCTTGGGCAATCACTTCGTGTGACTGAAGCTGATATCCGACGAGTGTTGCAGTTCGGAGGAGAACCTGCTGGTATGACACACATACCAGAGAGGTGTATCAAAGGATGTTTTCTACGGATATGATACTTTGGAGCTTACAATGTCACTTCTATCAAGAAAGGAAAGCTTCCTTTGCATTACAAACTGTTAGCACATGTGTTGCTCCACTGCTTGAGCATGAGGAAGGGGACGTTTGATGAGTTGAGGGATCTTATGCGTTCAGCCATGGTTGCTTTGATATTGAACAAACTGTTCAATTTCTCTGCTATGATCTTTCGCTACATGTCTGACAACATTACTAAAGCCAAGGATAGATTTTATATGTATCCTCGCTTTGTTCAAATGTTGATTGATGAGAGGCTGCTAGAGCAGATGTTGCCTAGGGATGCTACTGATCTTCTAAAGCTCAAACACATGACTGACTCAAGTCTTCGTCAGGTCAGAGTGTACCAGAGGAGTGGAGATGCTATATTAGAAAAGGAGTTGATTGGACATTGTGCCAGGGCTAATTACATAGCTCCTGAGGATGATGAATGGAGACATGCAGAGTCTAGTTCTGACATTGAAGCTGTTAGTGATGATGATAACCAGTTACAACCACCACCTCCTCCTCCAAGACAACAACCAAGGAAGTCTACTGGTCAATCTTCCCGATCTCAACAACAAAGTCAATCTTCTCAAGAACCAAGTTCACAAGAGCCTGTTCAAGTTGTGTTTCTAGAGCAACAGGGTGAACCTGCTGGTGTAGAAGGTGAAGATGAAGGTGAAGAGTCACCTGATACAGAGTCTGAGTTTGAGACTGTACAGGTTGGCAACCAGATGGTAAGAAGAATGAAGAAGAAATTTGCTAAACAGGCTGAAGAAGCAAGAGAAGAGACTGTAGATCCTAGTTTTTCAGTTGAAGAGCCTGAGTCTTCAAAGCCCAAGAAAAGAAAGAGAATGGCTAAAGGGCCATATGGAAAGAAGAAGTCGAAAGCTACTAAGACTGTTGTGTCTTCATCTGTTATGACTTCTAAAATTTCTGTTTCTTCTATTCCTGTGATTTCATCTTCACCTGCTGCTATTTCTGTTTCTTCTTCATTTACTACTTCATCAGTTCCTTTTACTACATTTTCTTCATATGCTGCAGTTCATGTTTCATCTTCAACTGCTACAGTTTCTGCTTCTTCTGTGTCATTACCTGTTTCTACAGTTCCAGGAGGCTTAGGGCAAGCTCCTGAATATGTGAAAGTTGGTACATTTGTTCCATCTTTCATGGAGACTACAACAGTGACTACATCTTTGCCAGAATCTTCATTTCATCAAGCTTCTACTTTTAAAGATGATTTATTTGGAAGTTTAGATGATTTAGGGGATCTTAATTTCACTGTTGATTATGATGATACAGAGATTAGAAGAAGGATTTCTATGTTATCAAATGAGTTTGATATCTTTAAGATGGAGAAGGAAAAGGTAAAGCTGATCAAACATCTTCCTCTGGAACAAATGAATTAGATGAGATGAAATATCAGATTGCTCAGTTAATGAAATGGAGGGAGGAAGATATAGTTGAGAAGAAAATGTTGAATGAAAGGATTGCTTCTTTGGAATCCATGATTGAGATCCAGAATGGTGATATTGTAGAGTTGCAGAATCAGAATAGTGATTTAAGACAAAAGATTGATGAGCTGAAAGATAAAGATTCTCAAGTTAAAGCTTCTGGTTCTGGTGCTGAGAAGGTAGTTGTTGATGTGGATGATGATGAAGCAGAAGAAGAAGAAGAAGAAGAAGAAGAAGAGAAGTTAGATTATGATGATTCTGATAAAGATGAACATCTGAGCTTCAATGCTCATGATAATGATGAAGATGATGATGGTGATCTTGGTGGTGAGAGTGGGTCTCGTGAGTTGAATTCACAGACTGGAGCTATTGTTCTGTATGTTCTGACAAAGATTTCTTTGGAAGCTACTCCAGTTAGTGCAGTTTCATCTGATAAGAGTACAGATTGTAATGATGTTGAAGTGGAAGATTTGACTGAATTGGAATATAAGACGATTATCGATTATTCTCTGTCTACTTTTCTTGATCTGTTTAAACCGCATTCTGATTTTGATTTGCAGAGAATGATAGTAGAGATCTCAGTTGATAAACACTTAGAAGAAGGTGAGATTGCTGGTGGTTATTCTGCAAAAGATTTTCATGATATGTTAGATATTGATGTTGATCAAGTCTTTGATTTTGAGAAAGATTATGAATTGGATTTATTTGAATATGAGATTGATGATATAATAGATGAAGACTTGTATAACATGAATACCTTGAAGAAGATTTTTGAACTTGGAAGTGTGTCAAGGACTTCATTGGCTTCTATTAAAGAGAAGACAAACATGGATTTCTGGATAGAAAGTCAAGATGAAATGAAATACATTGTTGATCATTTATATATCTTCAAACAAATGATTGAAGTGATAGACGACAAAGTTCAAGACAACCAAACTAAACAATTCAAAAGATTCAAGATTTGATCCAAGTCAAAAATGATTGGAAGAATTGTTAGTTATGGTTAATTTCATAATATTCTGGGAAGTCTTGCAGATAAAGGATGCTATGTGGTGAAGCGGATAGATGGATGTCAGTATTTTGGCAATGCTTTAGACTTGATGAGTTTACCATCTTTTTAATGTATGGATTTGTCAAGACTGAGGATGATCAAGCCCATTCAGACAAAACATAATGAAACTTTTGAGAGGTTATTGAAGAAGGAAGCAAGATCTGGATGGAGTTTGTTATCACCACAAGTTAGAGATAAAATTCATGGATATGCAAAGCCGACAGTGTTCAAAAGACCAAGACAGAGAATGATTGAACAGAATTGGAATCCGTATTTCAAATTCTGGTTCTATGATGAACAGACAGCTGAAGCAGTAATTCTATTGAAACAAGAATACAAGTGGAGAGTCATCAGAATATTAGATCCTGTGTGGATTCTCAACTGTTCAAAGGACGACATTGATTTACTCAATATGGCTGAGATTTATGCAGATGATGGGTATCATGATTTTGGGATAAGCTACAAAGACATGGCAGTTCAATTTCAGACCATTGCTAGAATGTGTTACACTTTCGGTATACATTCAGGATGCAATTGGGAAGATGTGAACTATCTTTATGTTGAGTTGATGAAAGTACAGAAGGAAAGAGATGAGATAGATGACAAGTTGGAAGCTGAGAGATTGGCGAAGATTCCTCATTCAGTTGTGATACGAGCGGTGGATAATGTAGTTGGTGAATCGAGTGGAGTCAAAGACAAAGAAGACGACAAAGCTGAATATAAAGACTGAAGATTTTTGATAGCAAATATTAAGAGGGAGTTTGTTAGTGCATATTTATAATAGTTTGCTATTCAAAATTGTAAATTATTTAAAGTTTTGTAAAGGTTTGGCTAAAGGTTTGGCTTAGGTTCGTCTGGCCCACGAACCTAGGCAAGTTCGGCAAACCTATTAGTCTGATAGGTTCGGCGAACCTACAATCATGGAAAGGTTCGGCGAACCTATAGGTTTGGCAACCAGCGAACCTAAGGGTTCGGCTGGCGGACCTAGAGGTTTGGCTATAGATAGGTTCGGCTGAAAGCTGATTGTATATATAGAAAGTTTGTCTGAATTCTTTAAAAACTTGGCAGAACTTCAGAAATCCTGAGTGTGATTCTCTTTGTGAGAAACTTTCTGTGTGAAAGAGTTATAATCATTTGTTGATTAATACAAGAAGGTAATTAAGAAATTGCTTGTTCTTCATTGATATTTTAGATATTAAACATGGATTCCGCACGTGTTTGATTGTTCGTAGAACTTCTTGATTCGATCCTGATTAGATTCATCAAATCAACATCTTGTGCAGATACAAGATAGAAAATTTATGATGTTGATGATAGATTTACATTGTTAAATTATGAACGATACTGACGTAATTTAACTTTGTAATTCTATTCTATTTAGCATTTCTGATTATTATCATGTGCAATGTATACAATCTGATCACCACAATTATCACTAACGATATCCCGCCCCGAGAACCTTCCGCCCAACGGGAAAGTCGATCCGTTCCCACCGGCTTGGGGTGTGACATTTCTCTTCCTTCAACAGCTCCAGAATCTTTCTGAGATGTTGCTCGTGTTCTGCTTTGCTCTTGGAATAAGTTAGTATGTCATCAATAAAGACAATGAAAAACTGATCCAAATACGGCTTGCACACTCGGTTCATGAGGTCCATGAAAACCGCTGGTGCATTCGTCAATCCGAAAGGCATCACCATAAACTCGTAATGCCCATATCTGGTTCGGAACGCCGTCTTCGGTATATCTTCGTCTTGAGCAATGAGTTGATGATATCCAGACCGCAAATCAATCTTCGAGAAATACTGTGCTCCTTGCAGTTGGTCAAACAAATCATCAATCCTCGGTAATGGATACCGATTCTTGATGGTTAGTTTGTTCAGCTCTCTGTAGTGTATGCACATCCGAAAAGATCCATCTTTCTTGTTCACAAACAAAACCGGATTTCCCCATGGTGAGTAGCTCGGTCGGATGAAACCTTTATCAAGTAACTCCTGCAGTTGATTTGACAATTCCTGCATCTCTGAAGGTGCTAACCTGTTAGGACATTTAGCAACAAGAGTTGCTCCAAGAACTAACTCAAAACGGAACTCTACCGGTCGCGCAGGTGGCAAACCCGGTAGGTCTTCAGGAAACACTTCAGGAGTTTACTACTGGCACGTCTTGAATCTTGGTCTTGTCTTTCTTTTTCTACACCACATGAGCCAGAAAAGTTACACACTGCTTCTGTAGACACTTACGCGCCTTTCTGCAAGATATAATTTTGACACTACGTTTTGCTTGATCCCCTCGGACTTCCAATAAACGATCATTCGACAATGGAACTTGAAGCAGCTTTTCAGAACAGATGAATTCTACTCGGTTAAGAGATAGCCAATCCATCCCAACAATGATGTCAAAACTACCCAACTCCATCGGTATCAAATCGATGGTAAATGTATGACCATTAAGTGTTAATGGGCAGTTCCTGTATACTGTATAAACTGTGATTTGTTTCCCGTTAGCTACTTTTATGATGTAAGAGGAATCTAACAGTTCCTCAATATAATCTAGTTGGCCTGCAAAATCAGAAGAGATAAAACTCTGATCTGCACCAGTGTCAAATAGAATAGATGCATAAAAGTCATGTAAGAGAAATGTACCAGTGACCATGTTCGGGTCTTGGCAAATAGTAGGAGCTCCTATTGCAAAAGCTCTTCCATGTGGTGCTGGAACTGCCGGTTGTGCCTTTTTCGGGCAGTTCTTTGAAAAGTTGTCAAGTTCCCCACAGTTATAGCATCCACCGTTGTTCTCGTTGTTGGGTGGAGGTAGAGCTAAAGCAGCATTGTTGACTCCTTGGTTTGGTGTGATCCTGCATTGTTGGACCCAATGGCCCTTTCTTCCACATCCCGTGCAGTGACGGCAGGGATTGTTAGTAGCATGATGATACTGGCACTTAGTACTCAAAGGTGTGGGCCAATATATGGTTTCTTGTGAAGGTTCTGTGGTGCCATGGCTACTTGATTGAGTGGAGTATCCGTTGTGTAATTCTTTATAACCTTCTGCTTCTTCTTTGGATGATGATGGGGCTTCTAGGAGGATTATTCCTTGTGTTTGCCAAAGTCAGCCTCTTTCTTCAAAGTTCCAGAGGCTACCATCAAATCCGTGAGTTTCCCTGACAAACTCACAGCAGACTCTAAGGTAACAGGGTTTGCTGCAACGACTAAACCCTGAATGCAGGCGGGGAGTCCACCTACATACCTATCAATCCTCTTCTCCTGTGTTGGTACCATGTCTGGCACCAACGCTACCAACTCATGATAGCGGGTAGTGTACCCCAAGTGATCAGCTCCCTTAATCACATGATTTGCCAACTCAGTTTCCATTCTTTGCAGCTAATTCTTTGGACATAATTCGGTTCTCAGTAGGGTCTTGAAAGCTTCCCATGTCATCGACATGGCTTCTTCTCTTCCTCGAGCTTGAATCTGCGAGTTCCACAAAGTCAAGGTTCGCTTGCAGAAGGTTCCAGCATAGTAACGAACCTTGTGATGCTCTGGACAACTGCAGAGGTCCAGAGTAGCTTCAGCCTTCTCTGTCCATTGGATTAACCCAACAGCTCCTTCATTACCGCTGAAACTAGGTGGCTTGCATCCCACAAAATACTTGTAGGAGTAGTTAGAAGCACCGCCAGTATTCCCACTGGCTTCTCCCGATGAATTTCCAGAGTTGTTGCCCTCATTCTGAATACGGTTGATCATATCTGGAATCACCTCTTTCAGCTGATTAGTCAGCTGGCTGCTTAGTAAAGTTGCCAAGGCAACGGTAGCAGGATCCAGGTTCACATTCGCGTTCGAGTCAACTGGTGGAGTGTGTGGGGGAGGAGGAGGTGGTGGAGGAGGTGGCAGTGGTGGTGGAGGCATAAGAGGAGGAGGTCTTCTCGGTGGCATTCTGATCACAACCAATAAGATATCGGTTAGTGCAATGATCGAATGCAGAAGACACAATGCACGTAATTTCCTAAGTCCTGTGTTCTCTACATGAGGGTCCATAGGTTATAGTCTAGGCCAAACCATTTAAATACATGACCTATATTTCTCTATAACCATGGCTCTGATACCAATCCGTCACACCCTGAGCCGGCGGGCCGGATCGTGTGTCCCGTCGGGTGGAATGGTCCTGGGGCGAGATATCTAGAATGATAATCGTGATGATCAGATTGTTTACATTGCACATGACCTATAATGCGAGATTGCTAAATGAAAATAGAATGACAAAGTTAAATTACATCCGTTTTGTTCATAATTTAACAATGTAAATCTACTATCAACATCATAATTCTTCTATCTTGTAACTACACAAGATATACAAAATAATTTGTAAAATGATGTTCAACAGTATGCAGGTTCAAAATACTAGGTCCTCCATCTGGCATCCTTGTCTCAAAAGCAGTAACTTCTTACTTAGACCTGTTCGTCACCTGAGAAGTCATGCAAAAAGATCAAGTCAACACATGGTTGGTGAGTTCATATTGTTTTATTTAAAAATGAATTTGAATAAACCGTTCGAATGACAACCCTAACCTCACCATTAACCACCTATACCATCCAGTTCAGTATGCTTATATATAGGGCATATGTAGGGTCGAACTTACCGCCCACCATATACCAAACCACATGATATATTGTTCCTGGTGATAATTAAGTATTTCGTCCCATACCTCTGATTCACAACGTTTGATTTCCCGAAAATCTGTTCACCTTGATCCCCGAAATGACAACGTTAACCTCATCAACAACCACCTATGTTATCCAATCAAGTATGCTTATATTTTAGGTATATGTAGGGTCGAACTTACCGCCCGCCTAGCCACCATCCCACCACATACCGGACTGCTTAACATATTGTTGTTAATCATAATTAACCGTTTCATTCCATCCATCGTCATATTGATTCTGAGCCTTAGAATTCCATGGCTACAACACTGAGTTTAGATTATTGAATTTGATCCTTAGTTTCATTGAACACACACTGAATTTAGACTCCATGGATTTGATCCTTAGATTTAGTTTTCTTGATCACTCATTGAATTTAGATTTGTTGGATTTAGAACTTTAATAGAATAATTGTTTGATTTTGAATTATTGTCTTACTCATAAGAGTAATTAATTAATTCGTTGATTAAATCTGAACATAATTTACCTAGACAGAAGTCTAGGAATACATTCATGTATATAAAACATACGATAAGTAAAAGCATTTACATAAAACATATTTAAAGAAAAAGTTTACGCATGCTTCTCAACCCTGCGTTTGAAAACAAAAATGTTTAGAAAAGGGGCAATGAACTCACCTGTGTTGCTAAGAATTGAATCACAACAATTATGCGCGCTCGTTACTTGTAGACTATATTTCTTCAGTACCAGAGTTTTTTTAAGAAGATTCGAATACTATAAGTATTTATAATAGACGTATCTAGGGTTTTGGTCTCGGTGTGCAACTAAGTGTCCTTATGTTACTAGTGTGTTTCTATGTCCCTCTAGCTAATGTATTACCCGTTTATGAACCCTTATCCCATGAATTATTAAACCTTAGTTATGTAAGGTTTATGTTGTTTACATTCAAACTCATTTAGGTAAAATATTTTAAATAATTCAATTTAAGTTAAATAATTAAGTTAGAAATCATTTAATTTATTTTAAAGAAATTTATAAGTCAATTTCTTTTATCGAAAGCATAAATTATTTTAAGGAAATATAACTTACATGATTAGACTTAGGTAATCCCATTCGATTAACTCTAAGTCCTTTGATGATATGTTTTTGTTTCCCCATGGTTCTTTGATCAACTTCTTTGTATAACCCATCCTAGACAGTTCAAATGAACCACCTAATGTAGTTATGTGTTTTCATGAAATTTCTAAGTGCTAGATGTTAATAATAAATCAACATCCATATCCATAGACTATCGTTTTGATCTATGATGAATTCTCGAATGTGTTAAACCCAAGTAATGTACAAAATAAATTTTTGTATGTCAAAATGTTTCCAAGAAACCTTGGTCTTTAAAACTCTATTCAAGTTTCCTTTTTATAAATCCATGTGTTTTAGTCCAGCTTGTATCAATTAATACATGATTAAACCTTATTGTCATTTAGAAGACTTTAGTAATTAACCCTAATAGGTTTCCCTTCCCATGCATGCATCCACGTACAAGGTTCATATATGAACCATAAGGTCCAACCCATGCAATCGGTCAGTTAGAGGTTCAGCTCGTGCGAATGAAGGGTTGGCCGTATGAGACTAGACATACAAATGGAAATGTTGGCCGAGTGAGGATGCATGCGAAGGAGGGTTGGCCGAATGAACGATCATGCGAAAGGAGGTCCTAGCCGAAAGGGTTAGCCCATCCGAATGAGAGCCTTGGCCGAATGAAGGATCGTGCGAACGAGCAGCTTGACCGAATGAAAGAAGGTCTCAACCGAATGTGGCTCATGAGGATGAGGGGCTTGGACTGAATGTGGAGCTCAAGCGGATGGCCTAATCGGCCTTGGCTCCATCGGCCCTGGGCCATTTTGTCGAGGCTGCTTCGGCCATAGGCCATTCGGCGCACCTGATGTTTCCTCCTGCGGCCTTTCGAATGATAGCCAAGTTAAACCACCATTTTCGAAATAAGTGGCTAGTCTCTTCTATAGAACATGTTCCTAACTCAACTTAAGATGGTTTCGAGGTGTTTCCCTAAGGTTTTGAAGGATTTTAGCCGGGTTTTAAGAGGGGTTCGAACAAGGGTTTGAAATCCCTAAAAACCGATATTTCTAACTCGTTTTTACTTCGATTTTGATGGTTCCAAGCTCAGATCATTTTTACTTTCGTGATCTACAGGTTGTAGTGGTCATTTTGACACCCAAGAAGGCTCGATTTGGTTGAGAAATGAAGAACTTGAAGCTTGTGGATCTTAGAGAGAGAAAGTAGAGAGAGAAACGATTTTGGGTGTATGGAGCTGGTAGGTGGTGATGGTAATGGAATTAAATGCCATATTAATGGCTTCAAAATACCCGGGTGTGTTCGGTCTCGTTCGATTTCGCTCAGTTTCGCGTAGGAACGTTGGCTTTCTTTCGTTTTCGTAACTTAACATCTCGTTTTTAAAAGTAAAGTTTGTAAATTTAATTTAGGGGGTAATTCATAGTAAATTAACTAAATATCTTCCGTTTATTTTAACTTTATGAAAATATTAATTTGCAGTTTAAATCGAATCGTACAGTCGTCGCGTGTATTCGTTCAAATCATCACCCATACGAATACGACGATAACTACACTTTTCAATATAGTTTTCTAATTACTGGACATCATTCAGAACGTTAAACTTTCAGATGTATTCGTACGGATCGTCACCTATACAAATAATCAATTAATTTAGCATTCACGTAACGACCTCCGTTGTTGTTTTGTTTTGCACATCCTCACATACGTTTATACATAATAGAATCCTAACTAAGAATCACATGACGGTTCCATGCCGTCAGATAAATATCTGACTGTTGAACCCTAGTTCTGAGTTATGTTTCTGTGATGAAATTGAAACTGATCTATGATAAGCATGAAATGATAATGATATACAATGAAATATGTATAGATTGTACCTGATTTACTGTTCATGTTACTGTGTAGATCACTGTTCCGGTTACGTTTTCGGCACTGATGTTACAGTCTCCCCTTGGTAGAGAAATTTCGTCCCGAAATCTAAGAATCGTTATCAGGTACGGCTTCCTCTGTAAACAGGTGGGGATACTTGGACTTCATGTGATCTTCGCGTTCCCAAGTAAACTTAGGTCCACGCTTTGAATTCCATCGAACCTTGACAATCGGAATACGGCTTCGCCTTAGTTGTTTAACTTTGCGATCCATAATCTCTAAAGGTTCTTCGATAAAATGTAATTGCTCGTTCTCTTGAATTTATTCGATTGGTATGACGAGTTATTCGTCAGCAAGGCATTTCTTCAAGTTTGAAACGTGAAATACGTCATGCACACCACTGAGTTCATCGGGTAGTCCCAGTCTATACGCTAAAGGACCAATATGTTCATTGATCTCGAACGGTCCCATGTAACGTGGTGCTAACTTGCCTTTCTTTCCAAAACGAACTACGCCTTTCCATGGGGATACCTTTAACATGACACGGTCTCCCACTTGAAATTCCAACGGTTTGTGTCGTTTGTCGGCATAGCTCTTTTGTCTGCATCTGGTCGGTTGTAATCTTTGTTGAATCTGGGAAATCTTATCAGTAGTTTCTTGAATAAGCTTTGGCCCAGTTATACGGTTATCTCCTACCTCAGTCCAACAGATCGGTGACCGACATTTTCGCCCATATAGAGCCTCGAATGGTGCGAATCCGATGCTACTATGGTAACTGTTGTTGTAGGAGAATTCAATCAGTGGCAAATGAGAGTCACAATTTCCATCGAAATCCAATACACAGGTTCTCAACATGTCCTCCAGGGTCTGTATCGTACGTTCACATTCACCGTCCGTTTGTGGATGGTAAGCTGTACTCAGATTTAAGTGCGTCCCAAGAGGTTTCTGCAATGATTACCATAACCTTGATGTGAATCTACTGTCTCGATCTGAAATGATAGACAATCGTACACCGTGATGCACCACTATCTCGTTGATGTACAGACTCGCAAATTATCCATCATTCCATCGTGAAGGTTTCACGCATTGGCAAGAAGTGAGCAGATTTGGTTAATCGATCTATGATAACCCAAATTGTATCATGACCACTAGAAGTGCGGGGTAACTTGGTAATGAAATCCATAGCTATTTGTTCCCACTTCAAAAGCAGAATCTCAGGCTGTTCCAGTAAACCTGACGGTTTCTGGTGTTCCGCCTTTACCTTAGCACACGTAAGGCATCGACCGACGTACTCGGCTATGTTTTTCTTCATTCCCGGCCACCAGTAAAATCCCCGTAAGTCTTGGTACGTTTTATTAGCCCCCGGATGCATGGAATACTTGGTCTTGTGTGCTTCATCACAGATTAGTTTTCTCAATTCCTCTACCACCGGAATCCATATACGATCCTGGTAGTAGATAACTCCATCAGGCTTCGTTTCAAATTGTCTTTCTGCTCCACAGTCGAGCTCTTTCTTCAGATTTCCTCGTTCAACTGACTCTTGTTGTGCCTGAATAATCTTGTCGCGTAGACTTGTCTGCACAGTCATCCCCATGGCTCTTACGCGCAAGGGTTTGACTCGTTCCTTCCGGCTCAAGGCATCAGCTATAACGTTTGCCTTCCCCGGATGGTACTTTTCACACAATCGTAATCATTTAGAAGTTCCACCCAACGACGCTGTCGCATCTTGAGTTCCTTCTGATCAAATATATGATGCAGACTCTTATGATTAGTAAATATGGTACACTTAGTGCCATATAAATAATGTCTCCAGATCTTCAGTGTAAATACCACTGCTCCTAGTTCTAGATCATGAGTAGTGTAGTTCTTCTCATGAATTTTTAACTGTCTTGACGCATATGCGATAACTTTGTCTCGTTGCATTAATACACAACCAAGTCCCTGATGGGAGGCATCACAGTATACTACAAAGTCATCACAGCCTTCTGGGATAGATAAGATTGGAGCATCACACAGCTTCTGCTTCAATATCTGGAAAGCATCTTTTTGTTTCTGCTCCCAAACAAACGGCTCGCTTTCCTGGGTTAACTTGGTGAGAGGCTAAGCTATCTTAGAAAAGTTTGAGATAAACCTTCTATAATAACCTGCTAGGCCCTAGAAAAAACCGTATCTCCGTCGGTGTCTTCAGAGTATCCTAGTTCTTAATCGCCTCGATCATGGCAGGGTCTACATGTATTCCTTCACTATTGACTACATGACCCAAAAATTGAACTTCTCTTAGCCAAAATTCACACTTAGAGAATTTAGCATAGAGTTTCTCTTCCTTCAACAGCTCCAAAATCTTTCTGAGATGTTGCTCGTGTTCTGCTTTGATTTTGGAATAAATCAGTATGTCATCAATAAAGATGATGACAAATTGATCCAAATACGGCTTGCACACTCGGTTCATGTTCGTCAATCCGAAAGGCATTACCATAAACTCGTAATGCCATATCTGGTTCGGAACGCCGCCTTCAGTATATCTTCGTCTTGATCTATGAGTTGATGATATCCAGACCGCAAATCAATCTTCGAGAAATACTGTGCTCCTTGCAGTTGGTCAAACAAATCATCAATCCTCGGTAATGGATACCGATTCTTGATGGTTAGTTTGTTCAGCTCTCTGTAGTGTATGCACATCCAAAAAAATCCATCTTTCTTCTTCACAAACAAAACCAGAGCTCCCTATGGTGAGTAGCTCGGTCGGATGAAACCTTTATCAAATAACTCCTGTAGTTGATTCTACAATTCCTGCATCTCTGAAGGTGCTAACCTGTAAGGAGATTTAGCAACAGGAGTTGCTCCAGGAACTAGTCAATACGGAACTCTACCGGTCGCGCAGGTGGCAAACCCGGTAGGTCTTCAGGAAACACTTCAGGATACTCTTTTACTACTGGCACGTCTTGAATCTTGGTATTGTCTTTCTGTTTCTCCACCACATGAGCCAGAAAAGTTACATACTGCTTCTGTAGACACTTACGCGCCTTTATGCAAGATATGATTTTGACACTTCGTTTTGCTTGATCCCCTCGGACTTCCAATACACGATCATTCGTCAATGGAACTCGAAGCAACTTTTCAGAACAGATGACTTCTACTCGGTTAATAGATAGCCAATCCATGCCAACAATGTCTCAAAACTACCAACTCTATCGGTATCAAGTCGATGGTAAATGTATGACCATTAAGTGTTAATGGGCAGTTTCTGTATATTGTATAAACTGTGATTTGTTTCCCGTTAGCTACTTCTATGATGTAAGGGGAATCTAACAGTTCCTCAATAGAATCTAGTTGGCATGCAAAATCGGTAGAGATAAAACTTTGATCTGCACCAGTGTCAAATAGAATAGATACATAAAAGTCATGTAAGAGAAATGTACCAGTGACCACGTTCGGGTCTTGGCAAGCAGCAGAAGCTCCTATTACAAAAGCTCTTCCACGTGGTGCTGGAACTGCCGGTTGTGCCTTCTTCAGGCTGTTCTTTGAAAAGTGGTCAAGTTCGCCACAGTTATAGCATCCACCGTTGTTCTAGTTGTTGGGTGGAGGGAAAGCTAAAGCGGCATTGTTGACTGCTTGGTTTGGTGTCATCCTGCATTGTTGGACCCAATGGCCCTTTCTTCCATATCTCGTGTAGTGACGGCAGGGATTGTTAGCAGCATTATGATACTGGCACTTAGTACACAAAGGGTGTGGGCGAGTATATGATTTCTTGTTAAGGTCTGTGGTGCCATGGCTACTTGATTGAGTGGAGTAGCCATTGTGTAATTCTTTATAACCTTTTGCTTCTTCTTTAGATGATGATAGGGTTTCTTGGAGGATTCTTCCTTGTGTTTAACAGAGTCAGCCTCTTTCTTGAAAGTTCCAAAGGCTACCATCAAATTCGTCAGTTTCCCTAACAAACTCACAGAAGGCTCTAAGGTAACAGGGTTTGCTGCAACGACTAAACCCTGAATGTAGGCGGGAAGTCCACCTACATACCTATCAATCCTCTTCTCCAGTGTTGTTACCATGTCTGGCACAAATGCTACCAACTCATGATAGCGGGGTAGTGTACCCCAAGTGATCAGCTCCCTTCAACACATGATTTGCCAACTTAGTTTCCATCCTTTGCAGCCCATTCTTTGGACAGAATTCGGTTCTCAGTAGGGTCTTGAAATCTTCCCATGTTATCGACATGGCTTCTTGTCTTCCTCGAGCTTGAATCTGCGAGTTCCACAAAGTCAAGGCTCGCTTGCTGAAGGTTCCAGCAGAGTAACGAACCTTGTGATGCTCTGGACAACTGCAGAGGTCCAGAGTAGCTTCAGCCTTCTCTATTCATTGGATTAACCCAACAGCTCCTTCATTACCGCTGAAAGTAGGTGGCTTACATCCCACTAAAGACTTGTAGGATAGTTAGAAGCACCGCCAGTATTCCCACTGGCTTCTCCCGATGAATTTCCAGAGTTGTTGCCCTCATTCCAAATACGGTTGATCATATCTGGAATCACCTCTTTCAGCTGATTAGTCAGCTGGCTGCTTAGTAAAGTTGCCAAGGCAACGGTAGCAGGATCCAGGTTCTCATTCGCGTTCGGGTCAACTGGTGGAGTGTGTGGGGGAGGAGGAGGTGGTGGAGGAGGTGGCAGTGGTGGTGGAGGCATAAGAGGAGGAGGTCTTCTCGGTGGCATTCTGATGACAACCAATAAGATATCAGTTAGTACAATGATCGAATGCAGAAGACACAATGCAAGTAATTTCCTAAGTTCATTGTTCTCTACATGAGGGTCCCTAGGTTATAGTCTAGGCCAAACCATTTAAATACATGACCTATATTTCTCTATAACCATGGCTCTGATACCAATCTCTCACACCCCCAGCCGGCGGGGCGGATCGTGTGTCCCGTCGGGGGGCATGGTCCCGGGGCACGATATAGAGAATGATAATCATGATGATCAGATTGTTTACATTGCACATGATATATAATGAGAAATTGCTAAATGAAAATAGAATGACAAAGTTAAATTACATTCGTTTTGTTCATAATTTAACAATGTAAATCTACTATCAACATCATAATTATTCTATCTTGTAACTGCACAAGATATACAAAATAATTTGTAAAATGATGTTCAAAAGTATGCAGGTCCAAAATACTAGGTCCTCTATCAGGCATCCTAGTCCCAAAAGCAATAACTTCTTACTTAGACCTGTTCGTCACCTGAAAAGTCATGAAAAAAGATCAAGTCAACACATGGTTGGTGAGTTCATATAGTTTTATTTAAAAATGAATTTGAATAAACCGTTCGAATGACAACCTTAACCTCACCATTAACCACCTATACCATCCAGTTCAGTATGCTTATATATAGGGCATATGTAGGGTCGAACTTACCGCCCACCCAGCCACCGTCCCACCACATACCAAACCACATGATATATTGTTCCTGAGGATAGTTATGCATTTCATCCCATACCTCTGATTCACAACGTTTGATATCCCTGAAATCTATTTACCTTGATCCCCCGAAATGACAACCTTAACCTCATCAACAACCACCTATGTTATCCAATCAAGTATGCTTATATATAGGGCATATGTAGGGTTGAACTTACCACCCGCCTAGCCACCGTCCCACCGCATACCGGACTGCTTAACATATTGTTGTTAATGATAATTAAGCGTTTCATTCCATCCATCGTCATATTAGATTTTGATTTCCACAAATTGAAATACTACTGATTTCTTGAGTTCATCACGTATTCATGATCAACCTTAACACTTGTAGAAACATAATATTAAATGGTTAATTAAATGAATAATTAATCATTTAAATACAACTAAGACATGATGATTGGGCCTTATTTGACTCAATTAATTAGACTTAGTTGTTGGTGGTGTCCAAGTTGTACCGTCTCACACATGACCCATATCAGGCATGACCCAAATGAGTCTACCTGTATGTGTCGGGACTTTCATGATGTGCCCATATCAGCTTGACCTTCCAGTCTACTGTACATGTCGAGACTTTAGGATATCCTTAGATTTTGATCGCCTTTGTTTTTAGAATTCGTTTGATCGTTTGATTCATTGATTTATGCCTATATAGCTTGACTATAAAAGTCTACTACTTATGATGAGACTTTCCGTGTGTTAACACGTGGTCTCGATCTACATACAACTGACATCGACCTTAAATTGATCTTTAATGATTTCATTAGTTCTTTGATTCACACACGGATATGATTTCCTTGATTCTGAGCCTTAGAATTCCATGGCTACAACACTGAATTTAGATTATTGAATTTGATCCTTAGTTTCATTGAACACACACTGAATTTAGACTCCTTGGATTTGATCCTTAGATTTAGTTTTCTTGATCACTCATTGAATTTAGATTCCTTGGATTTAGAACTTTTGTTGATGCATGTTTATTGTCCCTAGTTCGGTTTTGTAACTCTTATCATGTAAATGTTCAAAGTATTAATGGAAGTTGTCTTTATATCAATTTCATAATGTTTATTTCTATTGATTATTGTCTATTAATGTTTATCTAGTTGTTTGATTTGATTATAAACTGTTTGAGTATGAAGTTCACTCATTCGGCCGAATGACTCTAGAATGAAGTCATTCGGCGAATGAAGGTTATAGCGAATGTCTGAGTTCAGAATGAGTCATTCGCCGAATGACTCATTCGAATGACTGCTCATTCGAGCTTAGTCATTCGCCGAATGAGCTGCTTCGGCCACTCATTCGGCCGAATGACTACAGCCTATATATAGATGTTTAAATCATTTCAAACCTAACTTTTCCGAGCTCTCCTTCTTCCCTAGCACTCCAGAGTCAAAACCCTTGAAGATTTGAGCGGTTCTTGTACGTCCAAGTTCGATTCTCAACCCGTGGTGTTCGATTGTTGCTTCCAAGTTGTTTCTACAGCCTCGAATCACCATGGTTCCTGTTGGTTTCGATTGGAAAACCCTGGAATAGGATTCCGCACTATCCCAGAGGTTATCGAGTAGTTTTCTATTGGATTCGGATTGTTTCCGAGCTCCCGATCGGTCCAACAAAGTGGTATCAGAGCTTTGGCTCTTGATTCTACTCGATTTCCACTCAAAACCATCAGATTTGAGTTCCCCAAAACCCTGATTTTCGTAACTTCCAGAAACCCTATTTTTCTTGCTTTCCAAGTTACTATTCCATTGAAATATCAAGTGTTTTTGTGGTTCATTTGATCTGGTTTCTTCCCAATTGGTTAGTTATCATGTCTTGAAGTTCTGTGCAAAATTTGGTGGTTAGATCTGGTCAAAATCGAAAAATATCGCGATTTTCGTTGTCAAAAACCCCAGATCGCCGAATGACTCTGGCGGCCGAATAAGTTCAGCCGAATAGCCACTCATTCGCCGAATGGCTCTCATTCGGCGAATAGCTCCTTCGCCACTCTCATTCGCCGAATAAGCTTCATTCTCAATACTCATTCGGCGAAAGACTTCATTCGACTTGCCATTCGCCGAATAGGTCATTCGACTTACCTATTCGCCAGTTCTCATACTCAGTCTCTCATTCGACAGTTTTTAGTCATTCGGCCCCCGACATTCGCCAGTTTTCACTCATTCGCTGGTTACTTCTGAAAATTTTCTAAGTGTTGAATCTTATTCCTTCTGATCAAATGGAAGATCTAGCACTCATGGCTAATCAAAATCATCGTATTCAGACTCTCTTACTGACAGAGAATGAAACCGGGAACTCAAACAAAGCTCCTAAGCTCTTGACTTTGGACGACTATCCTCACTGGAAGTATAGATTTGAGATTCACATCAATGGAGTGGATACAAATTTGTGGATGATGATTGAGGGAGGATATTTGAGGCCTTTAAATGAGGATGGAACTCCTATGCTGGTTACACGGATGACCGAGCCTCAAAGAAAACTGTATGACTATGAGAAGAAGGCTTATGCTATCTTGTCACAGTCCATTGCTACAGATATCTTTCATCAATTCAGACAGTTTACATCTTCCAAGTACCTATGGGATGCTTTGCAACAAAGATATGAAGGGAATGATGCATTGAAGGGTATTAAGTCTAAAGCTTTGAGAAAGGAGTTCAATAGCTTTATGTATGTGGGAAATGAGTCCCTAGATGAGTTGATTGCAAGGTTCTATCATCTGTTGAGTGAGCTGTTCAACCACGAGGTCAAAACTACAACTCAAGAGAAGATTCAATGTTTAGCAGATGCACTACCTCCAAAGTGGGAGTCCTTCTTGATGGTCCTTAAGCAAAATCAGATGATGGCTCATATGGACATCAATGATTTCATTCAGAAGTTGAAGGAACAGGATATTGAAAACAAGTGGAAGGCCAAGAGAGTTGTGCAAGTTCAAGATCCCTCTTTGTACTATTCTACACCAACAGTTGATAAGTCTACAACTCATGCTCCTCTGAAAACAGCATTTGTGTCAAAAGCTTCTGAAGCCCCATCTGCAGCTCAGATGCACTTTAGCCCATCTTCTTCATCGAGCTCACAACAAGAGCATCATCAACCGACTGCAAGTCTGAAGACAGAGAACTTTGATAAAGTAACAGTTGAGATTGCTAAAGAGCACATGGGTCTTCTGTCAACATTAGTTAGTTCTTATGATGGATTAGTTGCTGGTCAGATTGGAAATCCATACTTGACTAATGATGACTACTCTCAGATTGATCCTGATGATATGGAAAGAATTGACATCATGTGGGCATTGGCAAGTGCAGTCAGAAGAGCTAAGGAGTTTATGAAGAGGACAGGGAAAGACATTAATCTAAACAAGGAATCCAAGTTTGGATTTGATATGGCTTCTATTACATGCTACAACTGTGGTGAAAAGGGTCATTTTGCTAGACAATGCAAGCAGCCGAAGAAAGCTGGAAACAAGAACCCATTTCAGCATCAGAAGTCTGCCCCTGCTAATTCTGAAAGGCGATTAGTTCCTATTGATTCTCCTTTACCAGCTGGATCTTCATCTTCTGGTAGTAAAGCCTTGATGGTTCAACAAGATGAAGGGGTAAACTGGGACTTCAGATTCAATGCTGACAAGGAAGATCAAGAGAAAGCATGTGTGGCAGAGATTCAGAATTCTGATGATATTGATGAAGAAAGCATTCAGGAAGATTTGTTGGTGACTGATGACAAGGCATCAAGTTCAGAATTAGAAAGTTTGACGGATTCTGACACTCAAGAATCTGATAGTGAAGCTGATGACTCTTCAACTCAATTTGCCTTGATGGCAAACTCTTCTGCTTCTACTGATTCTTCTGAGCAGGTATACACTGATTGCTCATCTTCTCAATCTGATTGTTTCAATTGTGTTGATCTTAGGAGTAAGGTACTTGCTTATCAGAAGCATAACAGTGATCTGATGACCGATCTCGACCTGTGCATTGAAGCAAACAAAGTTTTAAAATCTAATGAAAAAGATTTTCAAAATAAAATTGATCTTTTAAATAGACAACTGCATGAGGCCGAGATCGCTGTTCTGAACAAGCAAGATGCTATAACTTCTTATCTCAATACCATAAATGAGATTAAGAAGAAATTAGCATTAGTTGAATGTGATTATGAGACTTTGGGACAGAAGCTCAAGAGCTATGAGAGCTCCTCGTATATCATTGAGCATATGATCAGTAGGGGTACTGATCAGGGGAAAGAAAAAGTTAATTATCAAAAGTGTCCTCCACCAATCCTAAATGCCTTTGTCAATACTCCAAGTGACAAAGATGTGAAGGATTTTCAAGTTACTACTCCGTTAGTAGTGGATCCAATTAGTCTGAGTGAAAATCAGAGTACATCTCAGACTAAGGATTTAAGGGTGGATGGAATTGTGGAAGATTGGGTTTCCGATTCCGAGGACGAATCAGAGTATTCATCAAAGCAGAGTACTCCTCGGAATCAAACTCCTAGTGTCATTAAAGGTGACCCAATCTCCAAATCAAAGATCTACAAAGAATTATGCTTTGTTAAAGCTTCTCAAGGGTCTGAAGTTAATTGTTCTACCAAATCAGCTCAGTTTGGTAACAAAGGAAGGATGGGTTTGGGTTTTGAGAAAGATTGTCAAAAATCAAATGTTTTTAAATCAACTAAAAAGTCATCTTCTGATTTAAAACATTTTCATAAAAAAGGCGATAAAATATGTTTTGAGTGTGGTGAACCAGGGCACATTGTGAGGTTTTGTCCTCATTTGATCAGACCTAAGGTTGTTCCTTTCAAAACCTTAAAGTCTGCTTTACCAAAACTGGTAAAATCTGTGCCTAAAAATTTTCAGCCAAAATCTTCACCTCACACTCAACCTAAGGGTTCAGACAAGGGAAAGGGAAAGTTGGAAACTTTGGTGATTCCAAATGAGGTTAAAGTTAACAAATCAAAATCATCATCCATTTATCTGAAAACCTCTTTTGACAAAAAGGCAATTTGGAAAGTTAAATCATCTGAGGTGTCTGTTCCACAAATTTCAGATAAACCTATGCCTAAAGGAAAATGGATCGATGTTTGGATCCGAGACTCAATGGGTCAACCCAAGACCGTAAAGGCTTGGGTTCCCAATGTAAACTGATAGTCTCTTTATTGTGCAGGTTGCCCCAAAAGCTGGAGTGAACAGCAATTGGATCGTTGATAGTGGGGCTTCCAGACACATGACTGGTGATATTTCTCTGCTCACTAATGTGAATGCAGTTCGAGGTGGTTATGTAGCTTTTGCTGGAGATAAGGGTGGTTTCATTACAGGAGAGGGTATCTTGACAAATGGACAGGTTTCGTTCGATAATGTCAGATATGTCAAACAATTGGAAAACAACCTCCTGTCAGTCTCTCAGATTTGTGACAAAGAGTACAAGGTTCTGTTTGATGATTCAAAATGTTATATTCTCAAGCAAGGTGTGCAGATACCTGAAGATTGGATTTTAATGTCTGCTCCAAGAAAACAAGACTTGTATGTTCTCAATATGGCCACAGCTTCAACTACATCCTCCACAGCTTCATGTTTTATGACAAAGGCAACTGAGAAAGATTCAATCCTTTGGCATAAGAGGATGGGCCATTTGAGTTTACACAAGATGAATCATCTGGTACACAACAGTTTGGTTGAGGGAGTTAGCTTGAAAAATTTTAAGCTGTCTGATATCTGTGTTTCATGCAAGAAAGGAAAGCAGTCTAAGCAGTCTCATAAGCTGAAAAAATATCATTCAATCAATGTTCCTCTTGAGCTTCTCCACATGGATTTGTTTGGTCCAGTAAATCGGAAGAGTGTAGCTGGAGATCAATACTGCCTGGTTATCACTGATGAATACTCCAGATACTCTTGGGTCTTCTTTTTGAAGGAGAAATCAGAAACATTTGATTGCATTCAAGTTCTGGTTACCAAACTTGAATCTCTTTATAAGCTCAAGATTCGTCAGTTTCGAACTGATAATGGAACGGAGTTCAAGAATCACAATATGGAGAATTTTTGTAATGAAAAAGGAATCGTGCAACAGTTCAGTGCTCCATACGTTCCACGGATGAATGGTGTTGCTGAACGAAAGAATAGGACATTGATTGAGGCTGCTAGAACTATGCTTGCTGATTATTCTCTTCCGGTTCAATTTTGGAATGAAGCTGTTGCCAATGCTTGTTACACATTGAACCGGGTTCTTATTGTGAAGAGACATGGGAAGACTTGCTTTGAACTGCTCCATAATCGAAAGCCAAATCTTAAGTATCTAGAACCATTTGGTGCTCCATGCACTATGCTTAAGAAACATGAGCAGGGCAAGTTTAATGAAAAGGTGGAAGAAGGGTACTTTCTTGGGTACAGCACTCCAAATAAGCGAGTTTACAACATTGCAACTCATAATGTGGAGGAGTGGTACCATGTGGATGTTCAGAAGTATACAATGCCCCCACCTGGAAAAGGGTCAGATTGGATGTTTGACTATTCCAGTCTGTTTGACTCGTTCAATATGCCCCCCATGTACTCAGATGAAGATGTAGCAGTTCAGATGTTGTATGATGTACAAAATGCCCCCGATGCTACTTTTCAACCTACATCTACATCTGGTCCCTCTACACAGATAAATGATGACAGCTCAGACACAGATGACAATCCCCCAGCTGCTCCTGAACCAGTTGTTGATAATCTTGTACCAGGTCTTGAGGATTTGAATTTGAATAACTTAGATCCTGAGGTTGAGGTTCCTGCTCATCCTGTTGGACGAATCAATCGAATTTATCCTCAAGACAACATTATTGGGAGTCCTTTAGACGGAGTGAAGACTCGGAGTCAGATTTCTTCAGGTGGTCTTGCAGACATTCTTGATTTTGCAGATGTAAGCTTTTGTGCTCATTCCTACTTTATATCTCAAGTGGAACCGCGTACCGTCACTGAAGCCCTCAAAGAAGAATCATGGGTAGACGCCATGCAAGAGGAACTTTTGCAGTTCAAGAAGTTAGGGGTCTGGCAACTAGTTGATAAACCCAAAGGTGCAAAAGTCATTGGCACTAGATGGGTTCTTCGTTGCAAAAAGGATGATCACGGGATAATTGTGAGAAACAAGGCTCGTCTGGTGGTTCAAGGTTTCAGACAGATAGAGGGATTGGACTATAATGAGGTATTTGCTCCGGTAGCTCGTCTAGAAGCCATTCGTATCTTTCTGGCTTATGCATCCTTCAAAAAGTTATAGGTTTATCAAATGGATGTAAAGAGCGCGTTCCTTCACGGAGTTATCAGTGAAACAGTGTATGTCAATCAACCTCCCGGATTTGAAGATCCATTGCATCGTGATAAAGTCTACAAGCTAGACAAAGCTTTGTATGGATTACATCAAGCTCCGAGAGCGTGGTACGAGACACTTTCCACTCACCTTCTGAACAACGGGTTCAGAAGAGGTGTCATTGACTGCACTTTATTCATCCGGGAGAAGGACAGTGATTTACTCTTGGTACAAGTGTATGTGGATGATATAATTTTTGGATCCACAAATGATAATCTGTGCAAGGAATTTGAGAATGTGATGAAAGAAAAATTTGAAATGAGTTCGATGGGAGAGATGAAGTTTTTCTTGGGTTTGCAGGTGGATCAGTCTGAGGCAGGGATCTTTATTCATCAAACCAAATACGTTGGTGACATTCTGAGCCGGTTCAGTATGTCTGATGCAAAGCCTGCTGGTACCCCACTGGCGATTAATCACGGGATTACTCCAGATGAAAAGGGGGAGTTAATTGATGCCACTCTGTACCGGGGAATGATCGGCTCTCTCATGTATCTCACTGCTTCTCGGCCAAATATCATGTTTGCCACTTGCTTGTGTGCACGTTATCAATCCAAACCAAGAGTATCTCACCTGATTGCTGTCAAAAGGATTATGCGTTATCTGAAGGGTACACCGGAACTTGGCTTATGGTACCCTAATGATGATAACATTGAACTTACTGCATATAGTGATTCAGATTATGGTGGATGTAAAAGAGATTTCAAGTCAACATCTGCGGGATGTCAGTTCTTTGGAAACCGATTGGTCACCTGGCAGTGCAAGAAGCAGACGTCGGTGTCTACTTCAACCTGTGAAGCTGAATATATTGCTGCTGCAAGTTGCTGTTCTCAAATCATCTGGATTCAACAGCAACTCAGGGACTATGGGTTACATTTTTCTAACACTCCGATTTATGTTGATAACACTGCTGCCATTGCTGTCACTAAAAATCCAGTGCAGCACTCCAAAACCAAACACATCGACATAAAATATCACTTCATACGTGATTGTTTTGAGAAGAAATTAATCGATGTTGATAAAATTCACACCGATCACCAGAAAGCAGATCTTTTCACAAATGCTTTTGATAAACCCAGATTTTTATATCTGTTATCGGCTAATGGTGTTTTTCAAAAGGATGAAGTTCAATCCTCATCTGAGTCTAACAAATGATCATCACTTTCATTAGATAGTTTTATTTTTTTTAGTATTTTCATTTTATCTTGTACAGTTCTCTTTTTTCTCAAGAAAAACACAAAAAGATTTTCTATTTTTAGGTTTTTAGGGGGAGATATTCTAATTTGAAAAACCAAAAACAATAGAAAATTTGAAAAATCAAAAACAATAGAAAAATTAAAAATGAAACAGTCCTGTTTAATGATATAGCACATTGATTTCATTATGTCATAGAAGCAGAAATAAATGCATGAGCCAAAATCATAAGGAAATGATGATGGGATGTACTGATAGGCTGACTATACAAAATAAATAAATGACTTATGAGAACTTAGAAAGTTTGACTTGTGGGATCCATTTTATTAAGGCTTTTGAGTGAAAAATGGTTCTTGACTCAAATCAAGCATACACCTGTCATCATGAAATCAAATGAGGTTGCATTCAAAGAAAAATCAAACACAAGCTGGTATTAAGCTTGGTAAAGAAAAATCAAAGACAAGCTGGTATTAAGCTTGGTAAAGAAAATCTAATGCAAGCTGGTATTAAGCTTGAGAAAAACTTAAACAAATAAAGTTCGATTCCATACATGTGCCATATTGCTGGGACGGACCTAGCTGAAGCCATCCATGTGGATAGAACAAGAAAAATCCAAAAAGATAATAAATGATTGAATCTTATTGAATTCATGATGACTGGTATTAAGATATGCTGAAATGAGTTATGAACTGATTTTGATCTTAATTGATGAAATGAATTGGAGAACATAGTCAGAAAATATGAGTGATCATTTAGTTTGTTTAAAGAGTTATGTATTGATCAGTTTAAATTTGGACAAATATATCAGTAATCGTGTCAAAATGAAATTGTGATTGAAGTGAAGCATTCATTAAAGGTTATATGATGTAATCAGAGATTTGTGTTATTTTATTAACGGGCTTTTCACAAAAATATGTGTTTACTTGTGTTTACTTGCTCTTAATTTATGTTTGTACAGTTGTTTGGTTGTTTCAGAAAAATACAAAAAGATTTTCTATTTTCAATTTTATTTTAGATGATCATTTGTAGATTCGGATGCCTGTCATATCTGAATCCTGAACCAACTAGACATATCTTCATAATTGGTTAAAATTTTGGTGCACAAAATGTCAAATCTTTGAAATTTTGGAGTTTTGGAGAAGTCCATATCTCATTCGTGCGAATGAGAGGAAGAATGGACTCATTCGGCCGAATGAGAATGAGTCATTCGACCGAATAAGCTTCTCAGAATGAACTTCATTCGACGAATGAAGAGTGTCGAATGTCTCATTCGACATTCTCATTCGGCGAATGAACATCACCGATTGACTCATTCGCCACATTCATTCGGCGAATGAAACAGAAACTTTGTGACCTTTCGCCTAGCTCATTCGGCGAATGAGTACACAGTATATAACTGTGTTTCGGCCGAATGAAGGTCATTCGACCATTTGTTCTTTCGTGATATCAGACACTTCCCATTCGGCGAAACACACACCTAGTCTCCTCTTTTGATTTCTTGTGACTTTGATAGATCTTGTCACTGATAATCATCTTGTACTTATTCTCAGGTATATGGAGATCAAATTTCAACCGATTCCATCCACGAAATCATGATAAACAGATTGAGATTTAGGGTTTTAGGGTTTTGAAATTCGCCCAACAAATAAACTGTTAAGATGGACCTTAAACCCAAAATGTCATGTATTAAAATTGCTAATCGGTCGTTTCTGAGGGTTGTTTACCAGTTTTTGGGATTGATTTGAGATTTTGAACAAAGGGATTTTGAACTCAGTGATACTGCCGAATGTCGTCATTCGGCGAATGACTCATTCGGCGAATGAACCTCATTCGACGAATGGATCATTCGGCGAATGACCAGTCATACTCAAGTTTCATTCGACGAATAAGAGTCATTCGACGAATGAGCCTCATTCGACAGATAACTCATTCGGCGAATGGACTCATTCGGCATATCAGAAAACAGTCAATCTGATTTTTGTTGAACTTCTGTGTTTGATTGATTATCTTATACTGACATGTGTATTTCTTGTATTGTGCAGTATGGCAGGATACAAATCAGTTCCGAAGCATAACATCTGTGCCCATCTTGATCTGACGACTCCGAACGCGAAGCACTACACAGATATTATTACATTCTTGAGGCGTTCCAGGATATTCACTGCCATATCGACAGTCCATGTGCCCTATTTATCACATCAGCAGGATTTCTGGACATCAGCTGATATTGATTGTGAGGCCGAGCCTACAGTCATTAGGGGCAAGGTCAGGGGTCATGATGTTGTGGTGTCTGCTGAGCACATACGGAGGGTTTGTGGTTTTCAGGACTCTCCAGATCATCCTGTTCTACTTGACAGATTCTTAGTCCGTGGATGCTTCCTCCGATGCAAGTACGAGGGAGACATTGGAGCCGGGATTCTGAACAAAGCGTTCATGTCCCCGCAGTTCAAGTACTTGGCTCATGTACTTGTTCACTGCCTTGGCTCAAGGAGAGGAGGCTTTGATGACATGCGCGAAACCATACAGTGCGCATTTGCTGCCTTGGTGCTCAACAAACCATTCAACTTCTTCGAGATGGTTTTTCTGCACATGAAGGAGAATGTGGGGCTAAAGGGTGACAAGAAGTTCCTTATGTACCCTCGATTCATACAGCAGATCATTGATGCACAGATTCCAGATCTTCCAAAGCTTAATGCCGACATCATTAGATTGGAGCACATGAATGACATAACTCTCAACAGAGTTTTGTCATACAGAGGGAAGGAGAGGAAGCCCACCACTAGATCCCTATTTGGTCACCTCTCTCGACCCGATTACAGGGCTCCGGCTGGAAGAAGATGGAGACACGATGACTCCGATTCAGATGTGGAGGACATTGTGGTTCCGGTTGGTGATGATGACAGTGATGGTGAGGATGGAGATGGTGGTGCGGGCCCGAGTGGTGCTGGAGCAGATGAGAGCACAGTGTTAGTGAGCACTGCTGCTATGGTGAGTTCTGGTGTAGGTGAGATGATTTCCGGACACATGACCACTGCTGCTTCAGTGAGCATGGTTGATGTTGTTGGTTCTGTTGCTGGTGGCGTTGCTGATGTTTCTACCGCACAGGAGGAGGATTTGGACATCGACTCACTGATGGATTTGGACTTCTTGACTACTACTACATCCTCAGTGACTGTTCCTCTCGATGTTTCAGTTCCACATTCCTCAGATGGTGGTGATGAGTCAGAGGACTCGAGTGAGGATGAAGGTGTAGCAGTTGAAGGTGATGATGACAGTTCTGATTCTGAAGAGACTCATGATGATGAGTTTGAGAAAGTGGATGAGGGTGGAAGAATGGAGATGAGGAAGAGAAAGAGGACAGATGATGATTTGGAGGATATTACTGATACGTTATTTATTCCGGAGTTTGACTTTTCTCCCCCTCCAAGGTCATCTGCTCCTGCTTCCACAGCAGTGGTTGTTTCTGCTGGACAGCCCACCTCATCCAGAGCTGGTAGGGGAAAGAGATCTCGATTCTCTTTCCAAAGGAGGTCAGAACTGACATCAGCTGCTACAACTACTGTCACATCAGTAGCAGCTGTGTCAGTTTCTTCACTGACACGGACAAGGGCTATTCATACTCAGTCTACTACTGCCCCTCTGTCCACTCCTTTTATTAGAGAGCCGGTTTATGTTGCTGCTTCTTCTGGCCCATCTACATCACGAGCTGATACGTCTATACCTACTGTTTCAGTGTTTGATCAGTTGAGCACACTAAACAGTATGGTACTTCGATTGATGGAGAGGAGCCTAGAGCAGGAGAAGAAGAACAAAGAGCAGGAGTTAGTTATTGCTCAGCTCACCAAGAGGGTGGAAGAGCAGGACACTCTGCTTCTTCAGGCTGCTGATCAGAGGGCTGATCTCCGTGCTCGTTCTGCTCAACAGGAGCAGAAGCTGCTGACATATATTGACGAACATCATCAGTTGGCATTAACTGTCACTGATTTTAGAGATCGGATACTATCCTTGGAGACTGAGAATGCTAGATTAGCAGATCAGATTGACAGTCTCAAGGATAGTACTCCCAGAATTGAAGGTTCTGCTGCTCCTTCCGATGATTCAGACAAACAAGAAGATGAAGAAGAGTCTGATGAGGAACAAGTGGATTACGAGGATTCTGAGAAAGATGAAGAATCAGATGAAGATGATGAAGATGATGATGAGGATAAAGATGGATCAGGGAGTGGGTCTGGAGAATCATCTGGCACTGATGATGATGATGATGATGATGATGACAACAATGATGATAAAGCTCCTCCCACTTTCGAGATAAGGTCTAAGAAGGCCAACGACGAGAAGGCTCAGGCTCCTCCTCCTTCGTCTCCATCAAAGACCACAGAGCCTGAAGCTAATGAGGAAGTCCAAGCTGTGCCTTTGAGACGTCAACTGGACGAGACACTTACCATGATCTTAGACGCTCAAGGCATCATACAGCACTCAGTGAGCTACGACAAGGAGGAGGGTGAGATCATACATTGCTTATCTAAGGAGCAAATAGCCGAGCTGTTCAGGTTGAATCCTGATGAGGTAGTCACTGAGGACACCTTTATACCCAGTACCGTAGAGCCCAAACCAGAAATCTTTGATGATGTAGATGAAGTCATTTTGGAAGACATCACCGAAGAAGAATACCCCAAGTATACATCGGCTGAAGACGAGCTACCTACATTCACTGAGCCATTTGATCAAGAAACAGAGGATCTCTTGGTCAGATATTTAGAAGAACAAGTAGAGGCTAGCAAGGCTGAAGCTGATGATTTAAAGAAAAGAAAAGAAGAATGGGCTGCGTACTGGGAGGTTTTGAAGAAACAAAGTACAGAGAAGATGCCAGCCTCGCACAAGAAAGTTTACAGGACCAAAGGCTATAAAGTTGGAGGTCAGATACTCAGCTGGGCATACTTCCATGATCTTGGGTGCTACGCAGTAAAGAGGGAAAAGGGAATAGACTACTTCAAACACCCGCATGATTTCAAGACGTTGCCTGGATTCGAAGTCAATCAACTAGCACGTCTGAACATGCTATACTGTGAAGATTACGGGATGTCTGCTTGGTTCTCTCGACAAATCAAGTATGAATACCGAAAGAGATGGGTGAACTTTCAGCCACAGCAACCAGAGAGGTACTACTTGCCAGAGATAGATGGGGATACCCGGAAGCATAAAGTGATCCTGAAGTGGCTTCCCCCAAAAGTCTTGAAGAAAATTCCCCTGCGGAAGATGCGACAAGACTTTATGGATGGCTTCCGATGGTGGTATTATGATGGGCGCACAGGTGAAGCTGTGATAGTTCTGTGCAAAGACAAACAGTGGGAGACTGTTAGGATTTTTGATCCTATGTGGCTGACTAACTTGTCTCACAAGGATGTTCAAGCTTTGTCCAGAAACCAGATTTTCTTCGACGTTCCAGACATGGTGCAAGCTTTGCAATTTATGAGAGTGATCCGTCTCTGCAGCATTTTCAAGATCCACGCTGGAGCAGACTGGAAAGCTATTTCAGAAAAATATTTCAAGAAAGACACTTCCAAGAGTTGAACTAGGTCCAAGGGGGAGTTTGTTGATGCATGTTTATTGTCCCTAGTTCGGTTTTGTAACTCTTATCATGTAAATGTTCAAAGTATTAATGGAAGTTGTCTTTATATCAATTTCATAATGTTTATTTCTATTGATTATTGTCTATTAATGTTTATCTAGTTGTTTGATTTGATTATAAACTGTTTGAGTATGAAGTTCACTCATTCGGCCGAATGACTCTAGAATGAAGTCATTCGGCGAATGAAGGTTATAGCGAATGTCTGAGTTCAGAATGAGTCATTCGCCGAATGACTCATTCGAATGACTGCTCATTCGAGCTTAGTCATTCGCCGAATGAGCTGCTTCGGCCACTCATTCGGCCGAATGACTACAGCCTATATATAGATGTTCAAATCATTTCAAACCTAACTTTTCCGAGCTCTCCTTCTTCCCTAGCACTCCAGAGTCAAAACCCTTGAAGATTTGAGCGGTTCTTGTACGTCCAAGTTCGATTCTCAACCCGTGGTGTTCGATTGTTGCTTCCAAGTTGTTTCTACAGCCACGAATCACCATGGTTCCTGTTGGTTTCGATTGGAAAACCCTGGAATAGGATTCCGCACTATCCCAGAGGTTATCGAGTAGTTTTCTATTGGATTCGGATTGTTTCCGAGCTCCCGATCGGTCCAACAACTTTAATAGAATAATTGTTTGATTTAGAATTATTGTCTTACTCATAATAGTAATTAATTAATTTGTTAATTAAATCTGTACATAATTTACCTAGACAGGAGTTTAGGAATACATTCATGTATATAAAACATACGATAAGTAAAAGCATTTACGTAAAACATATTTCAAGAAAAAGGTTTACGCATGCTTCTCAGCCACGCATTTGAAAACAAAAATGTTTAGAAAAGGGGCAATGAACTCACCTGTGTTGCTAAGAATTGAATCACAACAATTATGCGCGCTCATTACTTGTAGACTATGTTTCTTTAGTACCTGAGTTGTTTTAAGAAGATTCGAATACTATAAGTATTTATAATATACATATCTAGGGTTTTGGTCTCGATGTGCAAATAAGTGTCCTTATGTTACTAGTGTGTTTCTATGTCCCTCTAGCTAATGTATTACCCGTTTATGAACCCTTATCCCATGAATTATTAAACCTTAGTTATGTAAGGTTTATGTTGTTTACATTCAAAGTCATTTAGGTAAAATATTTTAAATAATTCATTTTAAGTTAAATCATTAAGTTAGAAATCTTCTAATTTATTTTAAAGAAGTTTATATGTCAATTTCTTTTATCAAAAGCATAAATTATTTTAAGGAAATATAATTTACATGATTAGACTTAGGTAATCCCATTCGATTAACTCTAAGTCCTTTGATGATATGTTTTTGTTTCCCCATGGTTCTTTGATCAACTTCTTTGTATAACCCCTCCTAGATAGTTCAAATGAACCACCTAATGTAGTTATGTGTTTTCATGAAATTTCTAAGTGTTAGATGTTAATAATAAATGAACATCAATATCCTTAGATTATCGTTTTGATCTATGATGAATTCTCGAATGTGTTAAACCCAAGTAATGTACAAAATAAATGTTTATATGTCAAAATGTTTCCAAGAAACCTTGGTCTTTAAAACTCTATTCAAGCTTCCTTTATATAAATCCATGTGTTTAAGTCCAACTTGTATCAATTAATTCATGATTAAACCTTATTGTCATTTAGAAGAATTTAGTAATTAACCCTAATAGGTTTTCCTTCCCATGCATGCATCCACGTACAAGGTTCATATATGAACCATAAGGTCCAAACCATTCACACAATCATATACTCAAACCCATGCAATCGGTCGGTTAGAGGTTCAGCTCGTGCGAATGAGGGGTTGGCCATATGAGACTAGACATACAAATGGAAATGTTGGCCGAGTGAGGATGCATGCGAAGGAGGGTTGGCCGAATGAATGTTCATGCGAAAGGAGGTCCTATCCGAAAGGGTTAGCCCATCCGAATGAGAGCCTTGGCCGAATGAAGGATCGTGCGAACGAGCAGCTTGATTGAATGAAAGAACGTCTCAACCGAATGTGGCTCATGCGGATGAAGAGCTTGGACCGAATGTGGAGCTCATGCGTATGGCCTAATCGGCCTGAGCCCTTCGTCCCTGGCTCCTTCGGCCCTGGGCCATTCTGTTGAGGCTGCTTCGGCCATAGGCCATTCGGCCCACCTGATGTTTCCTCCTTCGGCCTTTCGAATGAGAGCAAAGTGAAACCACCATGTTCGAACTAAGTGGCTAGTCCCTTCTATATAACATGTTCCTAACTCAACTTAAGATGGTTTCGTGGTGTTTCCCTAAGGTTTTGAAGGATTTTAGCCCGGTTTCAAGAGGGGTTCGAACAAGGGTTTGAAAACCCTAAAATTTTTTTTTTATTTTTTTATATATAACAATACTATACTTATTTAAAAGATAAAAAACACTCGTTTTTTTGCTTTAAACCGAGATTTCTAACTCGTTTTTACCTCGATTTTGATGGTTCCAAGCTCAGATCATTTGTACTTTCGTGATCTACAGGTTGTAGTGGTCGTTTTGACAACAAGAAGGCTTGATTTGGTTGAGAAATGAAGAACTTGAGGCTTGTGGATCTTAGAGAGAGAAAGTAGAGAGAGAAACAATTTTGGGTGTTTGGAGCTGGTAGGTGGTGATGGTAATGGCGTTAAATGCCATACTAATGGCTTCAAAATACCCCCTCGTTCGGTTTCGCGTAGGAACGTCGGTTTTCTTTCGTTTTCGTAATGTAACATCTCGTTTTTAAAAGTGAAGTTTGTAAATTTAATTTAGGTGGTAATTCCTAGTAAATTAACTAAGTATCTTCCGTTTATTTTAACTTTCTTAAAATATTAATTTGTAGTTTAAATCGAATCGTACAGTCGCCGCGCGTATTCGTTCGAATCGTCACCCGTACGAATACGACGATAACTACACTTTTCAATATGGTTTTCTAATTATTCGACATCATTCAGAACGTTAAACTTTCAGATGTATTCGTACAGATCGCCACCTATACGAATAATCCGTCAATTTAGCATTCACATAACGACCTCCATTGTTGTTTTGTTCTGCACATCGTCACATACGTTTATACATAATAGAATCCTAACTAACAATCAAATGACGGTTCTTTGTTGTCAGATTAATATTTGACTGTTGAACCCTAGTTCTGAGTTACGTTTCTGCGATGAAATTGAAACTGTTCTATGATAAGTATGAAATGATAATGATATACAATGTAAGACGTATAGTTTGTACCTGATTTACCGTTCATGTTACTATGTAGATCACTGTTCCGGTTACGTTTCCGGCACTCATGTTACACGTAAGTACCCATTAAGACAACCCAAAAGTGTGAGTATAAACTAATAAGTAAATAATTGAAACGCAGGTGACTGAATAGAAGCGACATCAAGCCGTCCGCGACATCTTGAACAACCGACATCTATAGGTGAGTTCATAGCCCCCGTTTTCATACCAGTAAAGAGTTTTCCTTATATTTTGGGGCTGAGAGCATGAAAGTATTTTTGTAAATACTATTTATCATACTTGTGTACTTAACTGTAAAAATCGCATTTAACATAAGGAGAGGGTCTGTTTTGCATATTCCTTGAGACACATGAGAGTTGTACACATTTTAGTAAGTCTTATCATCAAATATTCATTTGCCATTAGTTGACGAGTGTCAACCGGCGGTAACGTAGATAGTACTATTAGTTTGACAAACTTCCGGCGCTGAGGTCGGTACGTTACGTTACGCTACGCGAAGTCTTCATCATTAGTGGGGCTAGACCCATGGGGTCTGGTTAACGGGGGCAGCACAAGGTTAGGCTTGGTATATAGACATGTGTGGAATCGAATAGACATACAATCCTCCTCATAAGGGTTGATCTCATAACCGAACCACATGTGTGATGTGATAAGTTCAAGGGGAACAGAATAAGACAGGAGCAGGGGAAATTCTTGCTACCCATGTTAGGTATATAGTCGTGAATCAGCTAGGGCGTGGTGGGCTTGCGGCTGGGTCTTAGGACCTTACGTATGCCCTATACATATACGATAGTTGTTGGTTCAGGATGGTATACATAATCTTAGGAAGCCACTGTTCGTGCACTACTCTATTTCCCTAGAACTTTTAATTGTGACTTAACAGATTTTCATTACTTTAAACTTATAGACTCACCAACATTATGTTGACTGTATTTTTACATGCTTCTCAGGGGACGAACAGGTATGAGATCTGCCATAGGGGGAACGCTGGTAGGAGGAGTAGCTTGACAGGATGTAGCTTAGTTGACATTGGTAGGCTGACCATGGGAATTTTGGGAATGTAATTTATGGTGGACAAATGTAATCAAACAATATTGTGTTTTCAGACAAGTGACATGTAATGATTAGAATATGTAATGGTTAAATCGTTGTATCCTTCATTTATTTATCATGTGCTGTGTAATCAATCTGATCACTCCGATTCCCAATCATGCCTCGGGGCTATTCCGCCGACGGGTCCCCGATCCGACCCGCCGGCCCGGGGTGTGACATCAATTAAGCGTGAATGCATCCCTCATTTTCTTTCATTTTCTCATGGGTGTCGTTGAGATTTATTTAACAATGACTAGTGGAAGGTGATTGAATAGTATTCTTATTGAAGGATGCTGTTTTCATACGTTTAAAGGACTATGATGATTTAGTAGCGACCGAATACCACTTTGTACTGTTTTTCATTACATCTCAAGCATCTATGTGACAAAACGACATTCTAAAACTTATTTCTATAATCCTCTAAGACATTATTTTTCATAATGCTTCATTCTCACACTAGGATAAATATTTAATCTTCTCGAATAAAATCCACAAAACTTACCCCCTTTTAGACCCATTATTCTCAATTTTGACGAGATCATGCCCAATTTCTCTTATGAGTGTGATTATCACTTGTTATTGCATAAAAATGTTCCTCAACTCTTTTCTGAAACATTACCAACTATTGGGTTTTTAGAAATACTAATTCGTGTCTTAGCAATAACAATTTCCTCCTAGAAGAACCACTTTTGCCTAACAATTTTTGGCCCTCTTTTTTAACCGCTTTCATTTTTAGTCTTCTTCTTAGGGCTGTTCATGAGCTGAACCGAACCGAGCAAGGGTATGCTCATGCTCGGCTTGTTTACAAACCGAGTGGCTCGGATTGGTTCGGATTTACAAAATCGAGCCAAATGTTGTTGGGTTTTTGGAAATACTAATTCATGTCTTAGCAATAACAATTTCCTCCTCCAAGAACCACTTTTGCCTAACAATTTTTGGCTCTCTTTTTTAAACGCTTTCATTTTTAGTCTTCTTCTTAGGGCTGTTAACGAGCCGAACCGAATCGAGCAAAGGTATGCTCGTTCTCGGCTTGTTTACAAACCGAGAGGCTAGGATTGGTTCAGATTTGCAAAATCGAGCCAAATGTTGTGCTCGTTGCTCAGCTAGTTTTAAAACAGAGCGGGTCGGTTTGGTTCGGTTCGGCTCGGTTTCAAAATAAACTTGAATGCAAACCGATCATAAGTTTAGTTTTGTGGTCGGTTTTTTTCCAAAAGTTTCAGAAGTTTGAAGCCTTAGTGAATGGTTTGGTTTATGGTTTCACTAAAAAACCGGTCATTAAAAACTGAACCGGAATTTATGATACGCACACACGCACACATACACACACTCATATTAAATAGATAGATAGATAGATAGATAGATAAGTTTATTGATTTAGACATCATTGACACACACACACATATTTGGGCTTAAAATGCAAGTAGTGAATCTCAAATAATAAAACGATTTGTTTTTATTTTTAACGTGCCAAATATTCCAAACCTAAAATGCCCAAACTCTAAACCTAACCGTTTAGCAGTTTGGTTTCATTTTAATTCTTAATGGTTCGGTTTTGGTTATTATTATTCAAAAACCGTTAATAACAGTTAGGCTTATGGTTCCATCCACCAAAAACTATAAAACCGGTTCCTTGAATGCCCCTAATATGAAAGCATAAAAAAAATTAAAATGTACAAATAGTTTGTAAACATCATTATATATTAGTTTGAATACATCAACATCATTCATTTTTAAAAACTTGGAACATGTTAGTGTTAATAAAAATTTATATATATGCATAAAAAAATAGAAGGTTATTATTATTCTTAACTTGGTAACTTGGGCTAAATATTTTCATACCAGCACCTCCGACCCCTTCATGTTTACCCGAGTGACGAGACAGAGGAACACCAATACTTTTGAAATCTTCCAAATAACTAGCCCAAAATTCAATCACCTCCTCAGAAGCATATCCTTCAACAGTACTACCCTCAGGTCGATTACGGTTTCTTACATAACCTTTTAAGAAACCCATATATCTTTCAAAAGGATACATATAACGTAGAAACACAGGACGACAAGCTTTTATTTCTCCTACTATATGGGATATCAAGTGAACCATCACATTAAAAAAAGACGGTGGAAAGTACATCTCAAGTTCACATAAAGTGATGATAACTTCTTTATGCTATGTATCGAGTAACTCTGGATTAATAACTTTTGAGTGAATCTTGTTAAAAAAACAAACAACGTTTTGTTATTACATGTCTGATTTTCTTTGGCAACAACCCACGAATTGCAATGAGAATCATATGTGTCATCAAAATATAACAATCATGAGATTTCATACCAAGCAATTTATAGTTTTGCATTGACACGAACCTTTTAATGTTTGCAGAATAGTTCAATGGAACTTTAATATCATACTAGCATTTACAAAACTTTCTTTTTTCTTCTTTTGACATAGTATAACAAGCGGGTGGTAGATAAATACGATTGGCTATCTCGACAGGGGCAAGCTCTTTACGTATTCCCATGTCTATCATGTCTTTACGAATATTAATTCCATCTTTAGTTTTACCAAGAATATTTAACAATAAGCCCAACAAACTATCACATACATTTTTTTCAATATGCATAACATCTAGACAGTGTCTAACATCTAAATGATTCCAGTAAGGTAATTCCCAAAAAATTGACCTTTTTTTTCCAAATTGAATCCTTTCTCAACACGAGTTCTTTTTACCAACATGATATTTTAATTTTGAACTCTTGAAAATGCATCAAATCGTTTCCTCATGATTCATTCCTCAGTATTTCCACTAAACACATCTTTATTCTTCCAGTAAATGTGGCCAGTTGGAAGGAATCTGCGATGTCCCATGTACACAGTTTTTTTGCAATTTTTTTAACCAAATCGAACTTGTTTCATCTTCACAAACAGGACAAGCTTTTTTACCTTTAGTACTATAACCTGACAAATTACCATATGCGGGAAAGTCACTTATGGTTGAAAAAATCATGGCCCGCATTTTAAAATAGTCTTTCTTGTAGGCATCATATACATCTATACCTGAACTCCATAAAGTTTTAGGTCATCAATCAAAGGAGACAAATAAACATCAATCACCAGGTTGTTTTGGACCTTGAAGCAACAAGGACATCATAATATATTTGCGTTTCATGCACAACCATGGTGGAAGATTGTAAATGCATAGAAGAACGGACCACGTACTATGACGAATACTCATGTTTCCAAAAGGATTGATTGCATCTTAAGTAAGTCCAAACCGTATATTTCTAGTCTCATTACCAAATTTTGGAAATTCATTATCAATGTTTCTCTATTGGGGTGAATCCGCCACATGTCTTAACATTCCATCATTTATACGAACATCACTATACCAACGGAAAAGGTTTGCGACTTTTTAGTTTGAAAACAATCATTTCATTCTCGGTATAATAGGGAAATACCATAATATATTAGCCGGTGGTCCGTTTTTTGTCACATCATCATCAACTGCATCGGTTTCCTTTTTACGTTTGTATCTTGATGCACCACAGGTAAGACATTTATGTTGCTTCTCGAACTGTTTTCTATATAATATACAATCATTTGGACATGCATGTATTCTTTCAACTTCTAATCCGATCGGACACATCAATTTTTTGGCTTCGTATGTCGGAATTGGTAACTCGTTACCTTCTGGAAGCATATCATGCAAAACCACTAAAAGATTTGTGAAACTTTTGTCACTCCATCCGTAAGTTGACTTTAAGTAAAACAATTTCAACACAACACTAAGTTTTGAGAACTTTTCACAATTGGTGTATAATGGTTTTTCCGCATCCTCAAATAGGTGTTGTAACTTTGTTTGCTCATCATCATGAACATTAGTCTCTAAATCATGTAACATATCATCTAAATTATCATTGGGGTCATTTGAATGACCATTTTCGTCTACAATATATGAATCGTTTTTCTATATATTATTATTGTTCAAATTCGTTGACAATGTGCTACGATGAGTAAGTGTTTCTCCATGCATATACCAACAAGTGTATCTAGGCATAAAACCATGTTTTATTAAATGAAACTCTATATTTGTAATATCATCAAATCTGTTAAAATTTTTACAAATTATATAAGGGCAACAAATCGACCCACTTTTTTTGTTCGCCCGATCAACTTCGGCTGTTTTAAGAAAACTTTGAATGTCTTTCATGTATATTGAGCTAGTACGTGAACTATGATACATCCAATCACTACCATCCATCTAGCAAAAACATATATAAACATAATATGATGATATACATGTATGTATATGATGTATACAAATCCTAAATGAGATTGTTCTAAATTTATTTTCTATTAAAAAAATTTCAAATGAGTATATATTCTGAAGGTTATCTTCAATGAATATCCACTCATAAATATATAAACAATAAAAATATGCATACATAAGAATATATATAGAAACCGAAATATGATAATAAATAATTAGTAACTAACCTTGATTTGCTTGATGGTTGAGATTAAGATAAATATATTAAACTGCATAAAATCAAAAAAAATAAATAAAACAATCAACTAATAATCAAATATATAACAATAAAATAAACAATAATTAAATCACTAACCTTGAGTTTACTTGATTTTGAGGTTGAAGATTGATAATACAGTAACTTAATTTGTTTATTAAATAAAAAAGTTGAAAGAGAAGGATAAACTTGATTGCCATGCGAATGAGAGCTTCTGTAGAGTCGTAAGGCTATTGAAGATGACTTAAATCGATCGGCCACCTAGAAATTCGAACGTTAGCACATAAAACCGCCTCAATTAATAACACATAAATCGCTTCATATAATAAAACTGCCTCAAAAAGTGAACCGCCTCAAACAACAAGAATAACCGCCTTAAAAAATATACTTAGGAGCGGTTTATAAACAACCGCCTCATAAAATAGTTAGGATTTCAAATTTTTCTACAAAACGCCTCAAAATTTAAAATTAATAGTTTTCATTGCATTTAAAGCGGTTTAATATTCTCGTTGGAATTTATAAGAAGGTTTAAATCAGACCGCTCCAAAAAACAATTTAGACCGCTTCATAATATCACTTTTGTACTAGTATGGTGAAAAATGTCGAGATATGATTTTGCAATTGTTCCAAAAACACATAATTTTATATAATTAAATCAAAATTAAGAATTCAAATCAACCATAATTTGCATTTTTTTTCAGATATATATATATATATATATATATATATATATATATATATATATATATATATATATATCTACCATTAAATCACAATTCAATACTAATGAGGCATTGCCTCAATGGTACCCCAGGATTCTTCCAAATGGGAGGTCATGGGTTCAAAACCCTCCCGCAGCGAAATAACGGTATGATGGAGTCGGGGGTTTTCCCAGTGGGGTTTCCTCCTAGGGTGGTTGTGGTGGCTCATGGGAGATCCAGGTAACTAGACCTTAGTGACATGCCTGGAAACAGCGGATTCACACGATTGAGACCTTCACAGTTCAAAAAAAAATCAAAATTCAATAACTGTGTACAATTGAATTTATAAAATTCCAATAAAATTTGAAGTTTCAAGTAGAAGCTAAGATGAACATAATCAACCATTTCGTATTTAGTGAATATCCAAACAAAAATTCTCACATAAGATAAATTGTATCTAACCGAATATAGGCATGTCATATGTATAGATAGACAAATTGTATCTAACCGAATGCATGTCATATAATCAAGGATTTCATCCTAAGGATTTAGACTTTGGGATGATGTTGATGTGAGGATAAGAGGGCATAATACAAAACTCACGTCTATGCATGTGCTTATCCCAAGGGTTCATTCGAGATATCTTGATTAATTTTCGTCGCCTTTATTCTCACACCTTAATCTATAATTTTACATGTGCACTTACCTATATGGGTCCTATAGATTTGTACAAGCTTTATAAAGGGTTGTTGTACAACCCGTACAGACCTGTATGCCCTGTATTTTTCCAACCGAATTTCTCTCATAGTCTAACCCCGTTTACTTGTACGCCATGTAACTGATCGTATTAGGTGTGTTGTATGCCCCATACAACCTTGTATAGATGTACGAGACATACAAGAGGCATACAAGGTGATGGGAAAAGTACGACCCGATCTCCTATGGTAAACAACAAATGCATAATTTCTCTTCGTTTGATCTAAATTTCCCAACCCAAATGAACCTATGAAGATGCAAACAAATAGAGAACTCTTATCAATAAAAAAAAATTGAATTTTTAGAGTGAAAGACCTCTCAAAACGAGATTAAAATCACGTGACTACTAGAGCCGCTTCAAATCTACTATCACCAAAATTAGAGCAATACAAAGTCTTCTCTAGGTATATTAGATGCATACAACAACCATCATACATTTGAAAACACTAACATCAAGCATATAGAAACAAATCAAAGACAAAAGAGGGACAATCACCACAAAATGATGCTGTGAACATGTGCTTCAAAACCTTACTTCCGAGCATGATTAAAAAAAACCCACCATTGTATAAGCTCCCTAAGATGTTGTGAACCAGCTGCCAAAAAATCAGAATCATCCAACGATTGAACTCCCAAAAATTGAGGGAAAGCGTGATTAGGTCATGGGGTAGGGAGAATTCTTTTTCTTCTCATCTCTCTTTTCTTTTGGACACACTAACACCTCTCTCTCACATTCTTGCATAGAGGAATGCTGGTTTTTTAAATTTTTAACAAAAAATGGGTTGTGAGCTTTCTCATGGGTCCAACAAAAATAAGCCCAACAAAGGGGTGTAGCTAATGGTGCACAAACTGGTTTGGTTTATGGACCGTGTTGGAAAATAAGGACTGATGAGCAAAACCACTGAAGCCAGACACTTAAATGAAACCGCAGAATGACAAGCTGCGGATGCTTTTCTTCCGATTGAAGTACTACTTCAGTATCGGAAGGACAATTGCGGAAGCTTCGCCAAAAAGAACTGCCGCTGAACTTATCTACCTCAGAAGACACTGGCTGATCATGACATTTTCGGAAGACAACCATTTCATCGGAAGAAGTCAAATGACTCGGAAGACAATCTCCTCTTCCGAAATAAATGATTCCTTAATAAGCTTTCGATGATCATCTTTTGAAACAATAACCATTGAACCCTAGTTTAACTACTTCAACCTTGGAAGACCTGAAGACTCTTGTTTCCGTTGTTGTTGACTTTGTATTTGTACTAGTCTGTTGTTTCAGTGTCTGTAACTATATCAGCTATTTGTGTTATTATTTCTTGTCTTGTATCTCAGAATGTTTTGGTATTTAAGTCCCAACATTCTCTGAATAAAATGAATTACTTCCTCCAAAATTCCTTATGCTTTTTATCTGCTCTCTTCTCTCTTTCTAAGCAAGAAAACTAAGCAACAAAAATAACCTTGTGCAAAACTTTAGAGGGAGCTAAAACCAAAGCTTTAACTAAGTGTCTAAAGCCTAGTTCCTGATGAAACAGCTACTCCTCGAGGTTTTGTAGTTCAACAATTGGTATCAGAGCCTTGTCCTTAGTCTTGGTTTAACTATCAAGACTAAAACTCAAAGCTCTCACTGATATCTTGTTGTTTTAGTTTTCTGCGTTTCTGTCTCTTCTGTCTTTCTATTTTCTATAAATCTGCAGGAGTTTGGTTTTTGAACTAAACTGTGTTCAAAAATCATTCTAACAAATCACTTTGAGAACTCATCACTCGTTGATTTGCTCATAACTATTTGTGAACCAATGGCAGAGAAATTCACCCTAGACCCTCATAACACCGGTTCTACCACGAAGCCACCTATCTTGGTTAGGCACCAATATAACATTTGGCAGAGGCGGATGTTACACTTCCTATCCAATAATCATACAGGATGTTGGAAGTCTGTGATGTTCGGACCGCATAGACCAACGGTCCTGGACACGGAGACTGGAGACTGGAGACTGATGCAAAGACACATGCTCAACTGGCTATGGCCCTTCCTAATGGAATATACTCTGGTTTTCTTCACCACGAGTCTGCTTAAGACTTGTGGGATGCTCTAAAAGAGCAATTCGGAGGCACCGAAGATGTTGTGGCTAATACCAGGGAGATATTAGCTCAAAAATATGAGACATTCTCCCAACTAAATAATGAGTCACTGACTCAACAGTTTGAAAGATTCACTTCTTTCTTAAGTGAATTAAAACTATCTTGTCAAGTGTACCCCCTGTCTCTGTTCTGAATCGTTTCTTGAGATCTCTACCTGAAAAATGGGAAACTTATTCCATTGTCATGAGATCCTCTCCAGATTTTGGCAAACTCTCGCTTACTAAACTTCATGGTAGGTTTCTCACCTTTGAGCGAGAGATTGACCAGAAAAGAAAACTTATAAAGTCTGGTAAATCAACTGAAGAGTATGTTCAAGGGAATACAACTCTTCTGAGTCATAATTCTGAGACAAATGATCAGAGTTATGATGAATACATAGACATCACCACCGGCATCACTTCTTCTTCTTCCTGTGATGACCACTCTCCTATCTCTGATCATCTGTGATTTATCATGGATGACCTCCATCAAGTTCCAAGTGATGACTTGGAAGAGATGGACATTCTTCACCAATTGGCCCTCTTGAGCATAAGAACGAATAAGTTCTACAAGAGGACCAGAAGAAAATTTCCTGGTATTCATGGGAAAACCAGGTTCGGCTTAAATAAGGCTAAAGTCCAATGCTATAGATGTCACGCACTGGACACTTTTCCAGGGAGTGCAAAAATGCTCCCAACTCAAATTCATCACCGTATGTGACTTTCCCTAACTCACAATCACATACTTCTTCTGCAACTTTTTATTCTTCTTCTTCCTCATCTTTCAGAAGGCACAACAATTCTCAAGAGTCAGCACACATTGTACAGACCCCTCCTCCTTCTAATGTACAATTTTTACAAGCTGCCAATGGTAGCATGTATCAACTTACTCATGCACCTCTTCAAATTGTTGCACCATCCCCTTCTCAAATAAGTATTCTAGGCCCTGCTGCCAGTCCCCTTCTTCTAGTCAATCGGCTCTTTTCACCCAAGAGTATGTCAACTGGAACAGCCTGCCTGAAGATGTAGGCTATGCCCTCATCACCTCTGAACCAACAGATTTCGCTCTTGTGGTTGTTTGTGACGACTCTTCTCCTTTTGAACAACCTGCTGCAGACACTCCTGATGCGAAGGTATCTTCTTCTACTCTAGAAAAACTATGTACCGATGCATGCATAGAGGCTTTTGTAAAAATAAAGAAAGCCAATATGTTGCTTTAACAACAAAATCAGGAGTTGGAGCAACTACTAGATAATAAAAATTATGAAATAGAAAAATAAATAAAGAATAAAGACTGTCAAATCTCTATCGTAATGACTGAAAAATCCAACCTACAAGCTCTATTTGATTTGCAATATGAAAAATATGCAGCTTGTAGAGATGATCTGTCTCAGACCATGGTCAGCTGTGACAAGTGGGTTGAATCCTGCAAAGGGTTCAAAATATTTTTAAGTAAGAAAGTTCACAGCAAGGCCAAATTTGGAATCGGATATAATCATACTAGTCCTCCAGGGGACTATACCCCGATTGACAATGAAATAAAAGAGACTGATTCTGAGCCCATCTCCTCCACCTTTCTTCCGGATGAAATTCCATCCATAACAATCACACCCCCAAGAGTGTACCAACCTCGGCAGTTTCCTACGTTTGTTTATCCTACTGAAACTAACACTGAGAAACTGGAGGAAACACCCTTGGAAAGTGATCAAAATAATAATTCTTCTGAATTAACTGAGATTTCTCCAACCATGAGCTCTACTCAAAGTTCGGAAGGTACAAGTCCTCTTAAAGCCTCTGATAATCATGCTGCCCGCCTTGACAAAGGAAAGAGGCCCATGATTGACATCAGATTTCCTCCTTCTCATCCTCATCCACCCTATCCAATAATGAAGGAAAATAATCCTTTCATCCCCAACTACTCATCTCTATCTCCTGCTTGTCTAAAGTGTTTCAAGTATAATCACACTACTAAAAACTGTTGGACAAAAACTCCCTTGGAGAAAGCTAGAGACAAATTGAATGCTGAAAGATTGAAAGCCGAACAGGGTTCCTTATCTAAAGGGAACCTCCCTAATAAGATGTAGAAATCAAAGAAGGCAAATAGATCCTCAGCTAACAGTTCAATAAGAGCTAACTCCCATATATCTCTTTGCTTGTCTTCTCCTCCATCTGCTTCTCCCGGGCCATCCATCCTTGGAACACCACCTTCGTAACCCATGGTGACTCCTATTGCCCATTCTTCTGTTGATGTGAACCCTTCTTCAGTGGATTCACAAATCAATATCTTGCATCAAAATCAGCAACAGCTGATACTGATGATGCATAAATTGATGAATAACACTCAGCAAAACAAATAAGCATCTTCTCTTTCTTCTAAAAATAAAACAAGATCCATATCTAACCTATTGCAATTAATTCTCATGTGCAGAGACCTTCTTCAAACCAAAATCATATATGGTATGTGGACAGTGGGGGCTCTAGGTACATGGCAGGATGCAGATCCATTTTAAATAACCTCATTCCAAAAAATAGAGGATCTGTTTCCTTTGGAAATAAAGCAAAAGGTTGGATAGTAGGGTCTGGTTCTGTCCTGAGTGGAAAAATGCACTTCAAATATGTAAGCTTATTTGAAAATCTCAAGTTTAATCTCTTGAGCGTTTCTCAACTAGCTGACAAAACCTTTAGTTCATTTTTCATCAAGGACAGTTGCAAAATTCTTTCTCCTGAAATAAATTCAAAAATAAAGATCTTAATTGATCAACACACCTTGCTAACGGCTAAAAGAAGTGGAAATGTCTACGTTGTAGATATGACCACTGATTCTCAAACATCCTCTCCTACTTGTTTGATAGCCAAAGCATCATCTTCTGAAACTGCCCTCTGGCACAGAAGATTCAGTCACCTTAACCACCAATCTCTTCATAAGCTTTCTACCCTTTCTTTTGTAAGAGGATTACCTTCCAAATAATTTCACTTTGAATGTCAATGTGAATCTTACTTAAAAGGAAAGCAACATAAAACATCACGTAAGTCTATTGCGGAGTCCAAAACAACTAATTGTCTCAATAAACTTCATATGGATCTTTTTGGTCTAGTGAAGGTAGCCAGTTTGGCAAGAAAGAGATATTGTTTAGTTGTTGTGGATGACTACTCAAGATTTTGTTGGACCTTCTTTCTCTTCAGGAAAGATGAGACTTCTGATAAAATAATTGCCCTTATCACCCAACTTGAAAGACAATTTGGTCTTCCTGTCAAAACAATAAGAAGTGATAATGGGACTGAATTCAAGAACCAGGTTCTTGATAAATTCTGCATCTCTAAAGGAATCCTCAGACAATATAGTGTTCCTAGAACTCCTGCTCAAAATGGAGTTGTGGAAAGAAAGAATAGGAAACTTATTGAAGCTACAAGAACTATGCTTGCAGATTTAGGATTACCTTTATCCTTCTGGGCTGAGGCAGTGAATACTGCTTGCTATGTCTTAAACAAAGTTCACATTGTGAAAAGACATAACAAGACTGCCTATGAAGTCCTTCACAACATAAATCCTCTCATTTCCTTCTTTAAAGTCTTTAGGTGTTCGTGTTTCATCTTGAACACAAAAGACTCTTTATCCAAGTTTGTTGCTAAAGTTGACTCTGGATATTTTTGTTGGATATTCTCTGACCTCTAAGGCTTACCGAGCTTTCAATCTCAGGACCAAAATTGTTGAGGAAACTATTGATGTCAAATTCAATGAATCTGCATCAACTTCATCTTTCCCTTCTGCTCCTAATGACCTCTTCGATCTTGAAAGCTTCACCTACATTTCTTCTATCCCTTCTTCTTCTTCTTCTTCTTCAGAATCATGTCAAACTTCTGAAGATCTATCCTTTCTTTAGGAGTGTCCTGTCTCTAAATTCTTTACCTCCATTCCTTCTTATCAAATAAATTCTCAAGACCAAGATGAACAAATATCTACTCCTTTATCCCCAGCCTTGGATAATGTATCTGTAGATGTTCCTGAACATGTTCATGCTTCCCCTTCAGAAAACTCTCCTAGCCCCACTGAAAACTCACATTCTTCTGATGCTGCCTCCTCAAATAACTGTTTGGACATCATTCCCTTTAGCAGAAATCATCCTCTAGAACAAATCTTAGGTGATTTAAATAAAGGTGTTCAAACTAGGAGCCAGATTTCAAACTTCTGTCTTTATGCAGCCTTCTTGTCCTAAGTTGAGCCTTCCAAATATCAGGACGCTCTTAAAGATAATAATTGGATAGAGGTTATGCAAGATGAACTATTAGAGTTCAAAAGGCAAAACGTTTGGACTCTCTTCCCCTTTCCAGCAGGAAAATACCCTATCGGAACTAGATGGGTATTCTGAAATAAAATAGCTGACAAAGGCATCGTGATCAAAAATAAAGCCAGATTGGTAGTGCATGGTTACTGTCAAGAGGAAAGCATCGATTATGATGAAACCTCCCGTGGCCAGACTAGAAGCCATCAGACTCTTCCTAGCATTTGCCATATCCCACAATATAAAGGTATATCAAATGGATATAAAAAGTGCATTCCTGTATGGGACAATAAAGGAGGAAGAATACGTGTGTCAACCTCCAAGATTTGATGATGTTCGTCATCCTAATTGGGTGTACAGACTAGACAAAGCACTTTATGGTCTGAAACAGGCACCAAGAGCATGGTATGATACTCTCTCTCAATTTCTTCTTTCTAATAAATTTTCTCGGGGAATCATTGATAAGACTTTGTTCATCAAGAGGGTAGACAAGGAACTTTTGCTGGTCCAAATTTATGTCAATGACATCATTTTTGGATCAACAAAACCTTCCTTGTGTGAACAATTTTCTAAATTAATGTCTTCTAATTTGAAACGAGTGCTTTAAGTGAACTAAAAACATTTTTAGGACTCCAAGTAAAACAAACCCCCAATGGGACTTTCATTTATCAATCTAAATATTTAAAGGATATTTTAAATAAATTTTATATGAATGATTGCAAAATAATTTCTACCCCCATGGCTACAAGTCCAGGAATAAGTCCGGATGAAAATGGTGAGCATGTAGATCAAACCCTCTACAGGTGCATGATTGGATCTTTGATGTATCTTACTACATCTAGGCCAGAGATCATGTATGCAACATGTGTCTGTGCAAGATACCACTCAGCCCCCAAACAATCCCATTTTGTCATTTGTGAAGAGGATACTCAGATATCTTAAAGGCACTCCTGTGCTAGGTATCTGGTATCCTGCTAACCAAACTTGTAAGCTTGTTGGTTTTTCAGACAGTGATTATGTTGGATGCTTGCTCACAAGAAAGTCTACTTCGGGAGGATGTCAGTTCTTTGCAAATTGTTTTGTGTCATGGCAAAGCAAGAAGCAAACGTCGGTGTCAAATTCAACTGCTGAAGCTGAGTACATTGCACCAGCCCATTGCACTGCCCAAATCCTTTCGTTGCAATACCAACTGCTGGATTTTGGAATAACTGAACTAAAAACACCTCTCCTAATAGACAGCGAAGCTGCCAAAAATAAAATAAAGAATCTTGTCTACCATTCAAAAACCAAACACATAGAAATAAGGCATCACTTCATTAGAGACTGTTTTGAAAAGGCACTAATTGTCCTAGAACATGTCTCTACAAGTGACCAAATAGCAGATATATTTACCAAACCCTTGGACTCTTCAACTTTTTCTAAGTTTTTGGCCAAAGTGGGAATGATAAATATGAGCTAATAAACATGGTTAAGAATGTGTTTCTTAAACCTTTAAATAAATACATAAAAGGATAATCTTCAATAATTATCCTAACAACGGATACTTGATAAACCACTAATGAAGCGACCTTGGTCTCTCTCAGTGGTTATCCCATAACACGGATATGTTCAGTAGTTATTATAACCACTGTTTCATATCCATCCGCAGTTAAAACATCCGTTGTTACATTTTAAACCTTCTGTGGTTTATTTCCCTTCCGATGTCTTCTTTTTCTTTCGACACTTTTAACCTCTTTACTTATCCATGGTTACTTTCCTTCTGAGGATAAGGTTCTTCCAATGTTAAAAATCTCCTCCGTGGTTAACTTTTCTTTTCTATAGTTAACTAATTCATGAGGCTTACGTCTGATTTGACGGTCACTAATCGCTCTGCAGGATTGGACCCCCTTCAATTAAGTGAATTGACCCTCATTAATTGTGCTCAAGGCTCGATAATATCCTTGCATTTTACCTTTTTACCACTTTCTTCTCTAATAACCACTGATATTATTTATATCAGTGGTTAACTTCTTAAATCCTTCAGTTCTTTCATAATTACTCAACAAAGTTACTTGATCTTCCTTTGATCAAGAACACTCTCCGCTCAAACTTGAATCTTCTGAATGTGCCACTCATGGCGAAGGACAAATGCTTGTCAGGTATGTCGCCTGGCACGACACAATTACACTGATTTCGTTTGAGCTTTATGCTCATGATGATGGTGTAACGGCATCGGACCAGGCTTCATCCCTAACAAAGCTTTGTTTGTACTTCAAGGTGTGCATGAACGTACTTCTTTGTCGTTTGTTCTTCTCTCTCATGATCACAGGTTTGTCCAATGGGTAAAAACCCTAAGGTAAAACTTTTGATATGTTATAAGTAGTGGCAGTTTTTACTTTTGAAACCGCCTTTGTGTGTAAACGGTTAAACTTCCTCATCTCTTTTTCTCTATAGCAAAGTTTGTACTCACACTTTGCGTTCATAACTGCTCAGTGTTCATCGTCGCAAAAAAAGGCCTTGAAAATCAAGCCGATCCATAACCTCGGAGCTTACCTTGTCAAATTTTCTGAGTACCCTCACTACAACGAAGCAATCGACACTCTGGTAAACTCTTTCATTCATACTGCTCTCATTCTAAACCCTCCTATTTCGGAAGTTGCTCTAAACCAGTTTTGGGCAAACTCATCCTTGGTGATAAAGGATGACTCTGTTGAAAGCATAGCTTCGGTGGTCGCTGTTCAGCAAGTCACCGTCACCCCCACAAAAATAAGTGTTGCCCTAAATTTGAACGACACTGAGGCTCCCACCACTGTTTCGTTAAAACTTCTCCATAATGCTTTTGTTCAGTGTAATTATCAGGGTGACCTGAAAAACAAGACTTTGTACAAAGCTTTCTTTTACCCTAAGTACAAGTTCCTGTATCACACTATTCTACAGTGTCTGTCTCAAAAGTCGACGAGTTGGGGAGAAATGCCATATGACATGCAATATGTCATGTATGCAGTTCTATCCAACGAAAAGGTCAACTTGTCTCAAATAATTTTTGACCATCTGGTACATCACTAGAAAAGTCCCAAGGACAACTCTGTTTCTTCCCCTCATATAGCCCCTAACACTCCTACTCATATTCTCCATGAGATTGATTCTGTGTTTGAGCAACTTGGTTCTCCTCCCCCATCTCCAATAGAGGAACATCCACATCAAACATGTGCTCAAACTCATCAATCTCCTACCCATGGAGAAGAGGATGAGATCAGGATGTCCATTCCATCTAGACCTCTTGATCATATATCTGGAGCATTCATTTCACATGAGAATACAATGGGCTCTCATTTGAATGGATCAGGTGTAACATCAGTGCCGGAAATGTCACCGGAATAGTGATCTGAACAGTAAAACGAACAGTAAATCAGGTACACATTTCAGTCACCATGCATATATCATTACCATTACATGTTATCATAGCACAGTTCAGATTCAGTTCAGAAAACAAGTTCAGAACTGTGGTTCATCAGTCAGATAATTATCTAGCGTTACAGAACCATCATGTGATTATGTGTTAGGATTTTATTACGTATAAACGTATGTGAGGCTTTACAGAACGAAATAACAACGGATGTCGTTATGTGAATGCTAAACCGACAGATTATTCGTATAGGTGACGATCTGTACAAATAAATCTGGAAGTTTAACGTTCTGAATGATGTCCAATAATTAGAAAACCATGCTGAAAAGTATAGTTATCGCCGTGTTCGTACGGGTGACGATTCAAACGAATACGCGCGACGACCGTACGATTCGATATTAAACCGTGAATTAAAAATTTTTGAAAATTTAAAATAAATAAAAGATATTAGTTAATTTATTAGGAATCACAACCTAAAATAATTTTATAGATTCTATTTTAAAACCGAGTCGTTTCGTTACGGAAACGACGAAAAACCGACATTTTTACGCAAAACTGAACGAACCCGATCGAACCTGGGTATTTTTGAATCATTTAATGTGACATTTATGGCCCCAAAAACCTCCACCAACTAGCCATTTCATCTTCATCTCGTTCACTCTCTCTCTTCTTTCTCTCTCTAGATATTCAAGCTTCAAGCAACCATATCTCCTTCATTTCTTCACGAAATTGAACCATTTTGGTGTCAAAACGACCACCATTTTGTGATACTCCTATTGCACAGCAACACAGGTGAGTTCATTGTCCCTTTTCTAAACATTTTTGTTTTCAAACGCGGGGCTGAGAAGCATGCGTAAATCTTTTTAATTAAACTGTTTTACGTATATGCTTTTACTTATTTTATGCTTTATATATGCTTGTTATACTTCTAGACTTTTGTCTAGATAATTGTTATGCAGAATGAACTATCAAGTAAATTAATTACTCTTATGAGTAATAACTTAATTCTAAACTCTAACAAACCCTTAGTCCATCGAGTTCAAATTCCAGAATCTATATTCAACGTGAAATTAAAAGAGCTAAAGCTAAAGATCAAATGCAATGGAATCTAATCCAGTGTGTGATCAGTAACTAAGGATCCTAATCCAGAATCTACAATCATTGTGAAATCATGGAAATCTAAAGATCAGAATCAAGAGAACCATGGGAATCATTACCGTATGTGAATCATTGAAATAATGAAATCATTAAGATCTAATATTAATTACTTAAGCTAAGGTGGATGTCAGTTGTATGTAAATCAAGACCACGTGTAACACACGGAAAGTCTCGTCACAGTAGTAGACTCTTGTAGTCAAGCTACATGGGCATAACTTAAACTATCAAATGAAATCATGAGAATCAAAGAAGATCAGAATCAAAGGATATCCTAAAGTCCCGACGCATACAGTAGACCTTGTGGGTCAAGCTGATATGGGCAAATCATGAAAGTCCCAACGCATACAGGTAGACTCCTTGCGGGTCATGCCTGATATGGGCCACGTGTAAGAGGGTACAACTTGGACAACCACCAACAACTAAGTTTAACTGATTGAGTCAAATATAGGCCCAATCAACATGTCTTAGTTGTATTTAAATGATTGATTATTAAATTAATTAAACATTTAATATCATATTTCTACAAGTGTTTTGGAGTAATCATGAATACATGATGACCTCAAGAAATCAAAGATATTTCAATTTGTGGAAATCAAAATCTAAGATAGAGGTGAATGGAGTGAAACGCTTAGTTATCATTAACAACAATATGCTAAGCAGTCCGGTATGTGGTGGGACGGTGGCTGGGCGGGCGGTAATTTCGACCCTACATATGCCCTATATATAAGCATACTTGACTGGATAGCATAGGTGGTTGTTGGTGAGGTTAATGTTGTCATTTCGGGAAATTAAGGTAAACATTTTCAGGGTAATCAAATGCTATGAATCAGAAGTGATGGAATCAATGTTGTGGGATGAAATGCTTAATTATCATCAGGAACAATATATCATGTAATTTAGTATGTGGTGGGACGGTGGCTGGGCAGGCGGTAAGTTCGACCCTACATATGCCCTATATATAAGCATACTGAACTGGATGGTATAGGTGGTTAAAGGTGAGGTTAAGGTTGTCATTCAGGTTATTCAAACTCATTTTTATAAAACCTACATGAACTCACCAACCATGTGTTGACTTGATCTTTTTGCATGACTTCTCAGGTGACGAACATGTCAATTAAGAAGTTATTGCTTTTGGACTAGGACTTCAGATAGAAGACTTAGTATTTTTGGACCTGCATCTTTTGGGAACATCATTATACAATAGGTTTTGTATATCTTGTGCGAATACAAGATAGGGAATTTATGATGTTGATGATAGATTTACATTGTTAAATTATAAACGATACTGATGTAATTTAACTTTGTAATTCTATTCTATTTAGCATTTCTCATTATTATCAAGTGCAATGTAAACAATCTGATCATCACGATTATCACTTCCGATATCGCGCCCCGAGAACATTCCGCCCGACAGGAAACTCGATCCGTCCCGCCGGCTCGGGGTGTGACATCAGGCAATATGTCACACCCCCAATTTTCAACTAACGGAATCACACCGTTTGGGAACGTGACAAACCAGGATCTCAGATCATTAGACATAACGAAAGACCTCTATATGCTTTTAAACATAATTCAGTCTTAATTTGTAAAATCAGAGTTTAACTTTTGCGGAAGCGTTTGAAATTTATTAACAAAGTGTAACAATAGTAAAACCATAAATACAATGTTCAATGTTGTAAACCAACAATCAATATAAACTGTATGCATGAGACTCAACATCCTAGTCCCTGCTTGTCCTTGCTTGTGCCCTAGTGTCCTGAGAAAACATGTAAATCAAGTCAACACAAAGGTTGGTGCATACACAGGTTTAAGCATTCACAAATGTTGAAACCACAGTTTGAATATGAAGTTTGCAGATAACATAATCACACATGCATAGTCATGATAGCTAGTCATTTGTACTATTTACATAAGTGGTCGACACCGAAGCTGACGAATTGCCATGCTATAGCATGTTTTTGCCTTGCCACTATTGTCTAGCACAACAATAGTAAAATTGTGTTTGGTCAGTCAAACACCTGCGTAGATCCCATCTACCAGGTGAGGTTTGTCAAACCTAATAGATCTATTTCCAACTACCACGCTTTGCGCTACGGCAAACTAAACGGTTCGAGGTGTGTAAGGACTTTCAATTTCTATGTTGTCACATAATGTAAACAGCTAACTCATGCAAGTGATATGTATCTAAAAAGAGTTTGTTGCACATGTTTTCTCCCCCAAAACAGTTTAAAACAAGAAAGGGGCCGTGTACGCACCTTTGATTGTTGCAGAATGATCAAACACACTTAAACTCGTGTAGAAAGTCTTCCTACGAAGAACCAGTGTTTTAACAATAACCTAGTGTTATTCGAAATGTCGTTTTGTGCACAAAATCACATACGTGTCAACACACGTATGTTAGAGTGTTAGAAATGTACATATGAATGTACACGTGACTTTGAAATAGTTTAACAAAATCATATCTCCGTTTATGATTTTATTTAACAAACGTAATTATACGCGATTTCGTTTTCAGGTTAAAAACATAAATTTTATTATTTCAATGGGTTCGTATCCCCGTTACGATTCCAATGCAACTCGAACGGGTTAATTCGGAGCTCAAACGAAGAAGTTATGACTTAAACTTAAAATTAATTTTAAAACCAAAAAAATGTTGAGAGCCGGGCTCGAACCCACGACCGCTCACTCATATCACACACACTCTTCCAACTCAACTGCTTCAATTTTTGTTAACAAACTGATTTTTAATTTGTTTTAAGCATCAATAAAACTGAATTCCTTCGTTTAATCATAGCCGAAGCAACATGGATCCAATTGACCTGCAATTCGAACCCGGTCGATCCCCATACCATAGGGGTTTTGTTTCACGAGTTTAGACGAGTACATAGGTACGTTTAATTTAAGTTTTGTTTCAGTTTCAATGGTTTAAGCATTCCGAATCGAATTCGAATTTAAAACCTATTCCTTTGATCCAAAACCTTCAAATTCGTTATTGTTACTCTGAAAAAATCATAGGGTTTTCTTTCTAATAGGGATTTCGAAGCCATCAGGATTGTTTAATTCGAAAACTAAGTTCATTCCCAATAAAATCCCCAAATCGTTTTCATTGATGAACCCTAAAATTCAAAATCTTAGAATTCGTTTTTGTTTCAAACAATTGATATATGTATTTCCTTAAACGCATCATTCTGAACCTATCTGTGTGATTTGATTCGATTATTAACCCGATTATACAAGAAACCCCCAAAACGTTTTCTCATAGGAACCCTAACAACTGAACCCGAACAATTCGATGTTAAAACCATGAATCATCATGGGGTTATGCTTGATCGTTATTCTCTGAAACTACTCATGTGATTTAATTTCGTTTTCTAGTTTGTTTGATCATAAACCCCCAATTCGTTCAACATGAAGAACCCTAGTTATTGAACTCGTATAAATCGATATTAGAATCACGAATTAGCACGGGGCTATGCTTAGTCAGAGCTTTTAGAATGTTTAGGAATGAAAACTTACTTGATTCGATGTCAATTCGAAGTAGATCGATTATTAGTGTAAGGTTCGGCCGATCCCTTGATCGATTCTCTCTTCCCGAACTTCTGGAATCCAATTGATGAATGTAATAATCTCTAAATGTGCCGATTGTGGTTTAGGAATCTTCAGTTGTGAATGTATTGATCGAATTGTGTGGTTTGAGATGTCACAAGTGACGGCTTTGAAACTTTAATTCCTTAATTGCGTTTAATTCGATGATTTATGATTAATTACTGATAATAACTGTTAGAAATCATAAATATAGGTTTTATGATTGATTAATTCGATTAATGATGATGAATTACTATTAATCTCGAATTTCCCTTTTTATTTACAACGAATTTTGACCTCAAAAGTCAAAATTGAATATTTCTTACAATTACTAATTAAATTCACATAATTTAAATGTTTTTAACTTGTTTTATTCAATTCAAATATTTCTTGTTTGATATTGTTTGATTTTTGTATCGTTTCTGTTAGTTTTTCATTAACGAGGTTAACTCGGAATTGCCGGATTGTCACACCATCCCCTTCTTGAAGGAATTTTCGTCCCGAAAATTGCTAATTGTTAGAAGTAGTTAGGAAACTACTTGTGAGTTCAGATGTACGTGTTAATGTGATATTTGATCATTCTGTGTGCTTGTGTGTACTCACACACAAAGTTCAATGTTTGTAACACCACACCTCAGTGTGCGTGTTAGTGTGATACTTGATCATTCTGTGTACTTGTGTGTACTCACACACAAAGTTCAATGTTTGCAACACCACACCTCAGTGTGGTCGTTCATGTAACTGTTCGTATGCACACCAGGTAGTGCACCTTAACTGTGTGAGTGTTCATATTCAATCATATTGTACAATGTAACCTTGTACATAGTGAATGTTTGCAACTAATCATGTTTGTACTATGCAACCTCGCACATAGCAAATGTTTGAAACTAATCATGATGTATGTACTACCATAACATGTAATCTATGAAATGTAGCACATAAAATGTAATGTAGCATAATGTTTGTAATCATGCTTGTAAGTGTTTGAATTTTCCAATGTTTGTGTTCAGCACACATGTTTGAAATCAATCAATTGTATAAAATGTTTGTGATTATAGTTTGAAATCCGAAGTGTTGGAGTGTGAAACATCACGTCATCCCCTTGTTGAAGGAAATTTCGTCCCGAAATTTAACGTGTCTTCACAGTGTTTATAGTTGTCGTTTTAAATAGATGAGAATACTTCTACATCATTTGATCTCCCTTTTCCCATGTGAATTCAGAACCACGTTTTGAATTCCACCGAACTTTGACTATCGGAATCTTGCTTTGTTTGAGTTGTTTGACCTCTCGGTCCATGATTTCAACTGGTTCTTCAATGAACCGTAACTGTCCATCTACTTGTATTTCTTCAAGTGGTAGAATCAGTGTCTCATCAGAATGACACTTCTTTAAGTTTGAAACATGAAAGACATCATGAACTCCACTGAGTTCATTCGGTAATTTTAAGTTGATTCGCAACCGGACCAATCCTTTTTAGGATCTCAAAAGGTCCTACGTAACGAGGGCTAAGCTTTCCGCGCTTTCCGAATCGTATCACACCTTTCCAAAGTGATACTTTTAGAAGAACTCGGTTTCCTACTTGAAATTCCAATGGCTTGCGATGTTTGTCAGCGTAACTCTTTTGTCGATCCCGAGCCGTTGTCACACGGTTCCGGATTTGAACTATCTTCTCTATCGTTTCTTGTACTAGTTCAGATCCCGTTATCTGCCTTTCACCAATTTCAGCCCAGCAAACTGGTGAACGACATTGACGACCATACAGAGCTTCAAACGGTGCCTCCTGAATGCTTGTATGATAACTGTTGTTGTAAGAGAATTCCACTAACGGTAAGTGGTTTTCCCAACTATCACCAAAGTCAATTACACAAGCTCGTAACATATCCTCGAGTGTTTGAATCGTACGTTCACTTTGACCGTCGGTCTGTGGATGATATGCAGTACTCATATCCAAACGAGTTCCCAAAGACTTATGGAGAGATTTCCAAAAGTTTGAAGTAAATCGGGCATCCCGATCTGATATGATCGAAATTGGCACGCCATGTCGTGCTACCACCTCCTTGATGTAAATACGAGTCAGTTTTTCCATCTTGTCAGTTTCCTTGATTGCTAAGAAATTTGCAGATTTCGTTAATCGATCGACAATTACCCATATCGCATCACAACCAGTCGGTGTACGGGGTAACTTAGTGATGAAGTCCATCCCATTTCCACATAGGTATTTCTGGTTGTTGCAGCAAACCAGATGGTTTCTGATATTCAACTTTGACTTTCGAACAAGTCAAACATTTGCTAACGTACTTAGCAATGTCAGCTTTCATGTGAGGCCACCAATACAGTGCTTTCAAGTCATGGTACATCTTGTATGATCCCGGATGGACTGAATATCTGGATTTGTGCGCTTCATCCATCACAAGTTCCCTTAACCCACCATGTAAGGGTATCCAAAGTCGATTCATGAAATAACGAATCCCATCAGGTTTAACATCCAATTGTTCTTCCATTCCTCGTAAGGATTCTGGTACTAAGTTTTCCTTTTTCAAGGCCTCAATCTGAGCACTGTGCACCTTGTCAGGTAAGTCAGTATGTATTGTCATCATAAGTGCACGAACCCGTCTTGTTCCTGTTGTGTCTTTTCTGCTTAAAGCGTCAGCTACCACATTAGCTTTTCCCGGGTGATACTTAATCGCACACTCATAATCGTTCAACAACTCAACCCATCGTCGTTGCCTCATATTAAGCTCCTTCTGATCAAAGATATGTTGCAAACTCTTATGATCAGTGTAAATAGTACACTTAGTTCCATACAAGTAATGCCTCCAAATCTTCAAAGCAAAAACTACTGCTCCTAACTCCAAGTCATGAGTAGTGTAATTCTTTTCGTGCGTTCCTAGTTGTCTGGAAGCATAAGCAATCACTTTATCACGTTGCATCAACACACATCCCAAACCTTGTGCAGATGCATCACAATACACCACAAAGTCTTCTGTTCCTTCCGGTAAGGACAGAATCGGTGCGCTGCAAAGTTTCTGTTTCAATAACTGGAACGCAGCTTCCTGTTTATCCGTCCAGTTATACTTTGTTCCCTTATGCATAAGAGCTGTAAGTGGTTGAGCGATCTTCGAGAATCCCTCAATGAATCGTCGATAGTAACCCGCCAAACCAAGGAATTGTCGTACCTCGGTAGGGGTCTTTGGTGCTTCCCAATTCTTAATCGCTTCAATCTTCGCTGGATCAACATGTATGCCCTTTTCGTTGACTATATGACCCAAGAATTGTACTTCTCGCATCCAGAAATCACATTTCGAGAACTTAGCGTACAATTGTTCCTGTTTCAGTAATCCCAATAGTAATCGAAGATGTTCAGCGTGTTCCTCCTCAGATTGTGAATAAATGAGAATGTCATCGATGAAAACAATGACAAACTTATCAAGATAAGGTTTACAAACACGATTCATGAGATCCATGAATACAGCTGGAGCATTTGTCAACCCAAATGGCATGACCAAGAACTCATAATGGCCATAGCGTGTCCTGAATGCTGTCTTCGGGATATCCTCCTCCTAGACTCTTAGTTGATGATAACCCGACCTGAGATCAATCTTCGAGTAGTAACTCGAACCTTGCAACTGATCAAACAGATCGTCAATCCTGGGTAACGGATACCGGTTCTTGATAGTGACCTTATTCAATTCCCGGTAATCGATACACATACGGAAAGTTCCGTCTTTCTTCTTAACAAATAAAACTGGAGCTCCCCACGGTGAAAAACTAGGTCGTATGAAACCCTTATCCAACAATTCTTGCAATTGTGTGGATAACTCTTGCATCTCAGACGGTGCAAGTCGATAAGGCGCCCTAGCTATCGGTGCTGCATCTGGTGTAAGGTCGATTCGGAATTCCACCTGTCTGATAGGCGGTAATCCCGGCAAGTCTTCTGGAAACACCTCCGGAAATTCACAGACTACTGGTATATCTTCAATCTTCTTCTCAACTACCGGTTTTTCAGTTATAAGGGCTATAACTGCTGTATGACCCTTACGTAGACACTTGTGTGCTTTCATACAAGATATGAGACGTAGTGGCATACTGCTCTTCTCACCTTGTACATATAATGTCTCTCCCTGCGGAAGAGGTATGCGAACGATCTTTTCATGGCATACGATTTCAGCCTGGTTTTTGGACAACCAGTCCATGCCAATAACCACATCAAAACTGCCTAATGCAATAGGCATAAGATCAATCTCTAATGTTTGACCCATCAATTCAAGGATACATCCCTTAAAAATACTTTCCACTACAATCAACTTACCATCAGCTAATTCCACAGTGTATGGACTATCTAAGGCAGTAGGACTAACATTTAGCAACTTAGCAAGTGAACTAGATACAAAACTCTGGTCGGCACCAGTGTCAAATAACATAGAGGCATAGTGATTATTTAAGAGGAACGTACCCGTAACGATGTTGGGATCCTCTCGTACCTGACGTCCTCCAATCACAAACGCCCTGCCTCTAGCACCATTGTTGTTGTTGTTATTGTTATTGTTGTTGTTGGTGCCATTGCCATTACCGTTGCCGTTGCCGTTGCCTGTTGCATTATTATTCTCCCCACTTTTCTTGAGTTGTGGGCAATCCTTCTTGAAGTGTCACATCTTGCCACACTCATAACAACCCTTCTGTGAGTTGTTCTGGTTATTATTCTGGTTGTTGTGGTTGTTCTGCAGCTCCCCGCGACAATCCTTAGCCGCATGTCCAATCTTGCCATCAGCTAGTTCTACAGTGTGTTCAACCCCTAATGGTGTTAAGGTTATGGCAAATATTCCACTAAATTCATTAAATCTAAAGCTCATTTATGTTCCAGTATTCAACAACACAGATCATAACATTTTATCACATATGTACTTGTAGTGAGGCCGAGCTTTTCTTTATTCTTCTTATGATCATGAAGACTTGTCCCCCTTAGACCATTGTTTTCGTTTCTTTTGTTGTTACTACCAGTGCGGTTCAATTGAAGTGCCCTGGCTTCTTGCATCCCTATCATCCTTTGAGTATTTCTTGTCGTTGTTGTGGTCATTGAGAACTCTGCTCAGTAGACACATGAAATCAGATTTCGTTCTTCGTTTGATAGGGAATCTTTACAGATGTTCGCAAGTAGATGTTTTGACATACATTTGAAGTTATCCAAGTGAAGTGCAAAATCTCATTATGAGTGTTTCTCAAACACAGAGTAACCAGAACTACGGCTGGAAATTTGATGAATGTTATGTTGGAATCTCGATATGTTAACGGAATTCGTTTCAACTACTAGAATGAAAGATAAGTGAATATTATAGGTATGTGTTTCGAAAATAGGCTCACAATAGAATTTGCCAGAATTCATGCGTACCTGTAAATTCACGATTACGTTGCGCACCATAATCGTCAATTTACCTTACATAAGGATTCTAGTTCCTCCTACCTTGAGCTATTTGGTTTTTTTTTTGGGATTCAGAGTTTATTTAGGACATCAGAATTTAGACAATAGTTACATAATGTATGATTGGATAGTCTATCCAAAAGAATACATAGAGATAGTTACTTGAGTTGGATGCCACTATAGGGTCTAGTGTAGATCCTTCAAGGATAGTTATTCGGCTTGAGTGTGTTTTTCTTATGTAGCCTGATGTCGAGACACTTACTGTGTGAGTGTTAGTGTAGCTGTTTGGAGTTGCCACCTTACAGTCGATGTATCTCTTATAAGTTCCCAAGTTGATAGTTAACTCACAATAGAGGTCACCAAGGTTTTCATATAATGTAACTTTCCTTCACGTATGCTCCTGTAACGGAAATCTTTCCCATGCGATCACTCTAGTTCTTCCTAACTCGAGTGACAGTGTTCGTTTGGTGGCACTTCAAGTGTGACAAGACGTTATGTTTGAATTCTCATCCTACAATTGATGAGTTCAGAATGTGATCCTTGTAAACCGTATATGTAGAAGTACCAAGGGTTACAAGAATGTTGTCGAGGTGTTAGAAAGAATTTTCTTATCAAGACTAAAACCACAGCCTTATTAACCGTTGTCAGTGTTGTAAAGAAATGGATCATTTGCCAAAATTAGGAGTTTAGTGGAACTAGTAGGTATAATCCCGAACTAAGGAATGGTATTGTTCGAGTTATTGAGTTTATTTCACCAGCTGACTCATTGAGTGGCCATAGGGCCTATTTCATCCCCTGACTTATTCAAGTGAGCCTTAGTGATCTATTTCATTCATTGACTTGTTTCAGTGAGTCGTAGGGCCTAATTCATCCCTTGACTTGTTTTAGTGAGTCATAGAGCCTATTTCATCCCTTGACTTGTTTTAGTGAGTCACAGAGCCTATTTCATCTCCTGACTGGTTTTAGTGAGTCAAAGAGCCTATTTCATCCCTTGACTTGTTTTAGTGAGTCACAGAATCTATTTCATCCTTATAGTAATCCAGTGATCTTTGTAGCTGCCTCTCACATGTTGTGAATCTCCCGATTCATACGTGCAACAAAAGCTGCAAATGCTTGCCCTAGTGAGTATCCCAGAGTAGGTAATGTCCTACTAGTAGTAGTGTCAGGAGTAGGTGGCGGAAGTACTCGCTTCTCACGCACCCAACTATGAATGAGATCATGGATCCAATGCCAATACTGGCTGTTCTCCCTCGGTCGTTTGTGTATCTCCTCATCGTAGTGAATCGTGTCATCCATTGGCTTAAGTTGCCTCTTCTTGGATACTGGTGATGATGCAACTTAATGTTCTATATCACTAGTAAATGTGGATGGTGATGTCATGTCTGCTACATAATATCATATGTACAAGCTATGCAAACTATCGTGTAAGCAAGTGTGTCTAATGTCTAACAGTTATAGTCTAGATCTACGAATGCAAACCTAATTCGCTATAACCAATGTCTCTGATACCAATCTGTCACACCCCCAATTTTCAACTAACGGAATCACACCGTTTGGGAACGTGACAAACCAGGATCTCAGATCATTAGACATAACGAAAGACCTCTATATGCTTTTAAACATAATTCAGTCTTAATTTGTAAAATCAGAGTTTAACTTTTGCGGAAGAGTTTGAAATTTATTAACAAAGTGTAACAATAGTAAAACCATAAATACAATGTTCAATGTTGTAAACCAACAATCAATATAAACTGTATGCATGAGACTCAACATCCTAGTCCCTGCTTGTCCTTGCTTGTGCCCTAGTGTCCTGAGAAAACATGTAAATCAAGTCAACACAAAGGTTGGTGCATACACAGGTTTAAGCATTCACAAATGTTGAAACCACAGTTTGAATATGAAGTTTGCAGATAACATAATCACACATGCATAGTCATGATAGCTAGTCATTTGTACTATTTACATAAGTGGTCGACACCGAAGCTGACGAATTGCCATGCTATAGCATGTTTTTGCCTTGCCACTATTGTCTAGCACAACAATAGTAAAATTGTGTTTGGTCAGTCAAACACCTGCGTAGATCCCATCTACCAGGTGAGGTTTGTCAAACCTAATAGATCTATTTCCAACTACCACGCTTTGCGCTACGGCAAACTAAACGGTTCGAGGTGTGTAAGGACTTTCAATTTCTATGTTGTCACATAATGTAAACAGCTAACTCATGCAAGTGATATGTATCTAAAAAGAGTTTGTTGCACATGTTTTCTCCCCCAAAACAGTTTAAAACAAGAAAGGGGCCGTGTACGCACCTTTGATTGTTGCAGAATGATCAAACACACTTAAACTCGTGTAGAAAGTCTTCCTACGAAGAACCAGTGTTTTAACAATAACCTAGTGTTATTCGAAATGTCGTTTTGTGCTCAAAATCACATACGTGTCAACACACGTATGTTAGAGTGTTAGAAATGTACATATGAATGTACACGTGACTTTGAAATAGTTTAACAAAATCATATCTCCGTTTATGATTTTATTTAACAAACGTAATTATACGCGATTTCGTTTTCAGGTTAAAAACATAAATTTTATTATTTCAATGGGTTCGTATCCCCGTTACGATTCCAATGCAACTCGAACGGGTTAATTCGGAGCTCAAACGAAGAAGTTATGACTTAAACTTAAAATTAATTTTAAAACCAAAAAAATGTTGAGAGCCGGGCTCGAACCCACGACCGCTCACTCATATCACACACACTCTTCCAACTCAACTGCTTCAATTTTTGTTAACAAACTGATTTTTAATTTGTTTTAAGCATCAATAAAACTGAATTCCTTCGTTTAATCATAGCCGAAGCAACATGGATCCAATTGACCTGCAATTCGAACCCGGTCGATCCCCATACCATAGGGGTTTTGTTTCACGAGTTTAGACGAGTACATAGGTACGTTTAATTTAAGTTTTGTTTCAGTTTAAATGGTTTAAGCATTCCGAATCGAATTCGAATTTAAAACCTATTCCTTTGATCCAAAACCTTCAAATTCGTTATTGTTACTCTGAAAAAATCATAGGGTTTTTTTTCTAATAGGGATTTCGAAGCCATCAGGATTGTTTAATTCGAAAACTAAGTTCATTCCCAATAAAATCCCCAAATCGTTTTCATTGATGAACCCTAAAATTCAAAATCTTAGAATTCGTTTTTGTTTCAAACAATTGATATATGTATTTCCTTAAACGCATCATTCTGAACCTATCTGTGTGATTTGATTCGATTATTAACCCGATTATACAAGAAACCCCCAAAACGTTTTCTCATAGGAACCCTAACAACTGAACCCGAACAATTCGATGTTAAAACCATGAATCATCATGGGGTTATGCTTGATCGTTATTCTCTGAAACTACTCATGTGATTTAATTTCGTTTTCTAGTTTGTTTGATCATAAACCCCCAATTCGTTCAACATGAAGAACCCTAGTTATTGAACTCGTATAAATCGATATTAGAATCACGAATTAGCATGGGACTATGCTTAGTCGGAGCTTTTAGAATGTTTAGGAATGAAAACTTACTTGATTCGATGTCAATTCGAAGTAGATCGATTATTAGTGTAAGGTTCGGCCGATCCCTTGATCGATTCTCTCTTCCCGAACTTCTGGAATCCAATTGATGAATGTAATAATCTCTAAATGTGCCGATTGTGGTTTAGGAATCTTCAATTGTGAATGTATTGATCGAATTGTGTGGTTTGAGATGTCACAAGTGACGGCTTTGAAACTTTAATTCCTTAATTGCGTTTAATTCGATGATTTATGATTAATTACTGATAATAACTGTTAGAAATCATAAATATAGGTTTTATGATTGATTAATTCGATTAATGATGATGAATTACTATTAATCTCGAATTTCCCTTTTTATTTACAACGAATTTTGACCTCAAAAGTCAAAATTGAATATTTCTTACAATTACTAATTAAATTCACATAATTTAAATGTTTTTAACTTGTTTTATTCAATTCAAATCTTTCTTGTTTGATATTGTTTGATTTTTGTATCGTTTCTGTTAGTTTTTCATTAACGAGGTTAACTCGGAATTGCCGGATTGTCACACAATAAGACTCCTGATTTGGCAACAGCTCATGAAGTTCTTGAAACTGAGGCTGGAAATCCCCGGAACCAAGAAAAAGGGGTCCATGACATTTCTGAGATGGACTCAGGTCATGATAAAACTGACTCATTAGTTAAGGATTCGGATGATACCGTAAAAGGATGGACGAATCAGATCTTAAAATAAAGGAATTGACGGATTTTGTTGCTCACATTCAGGCTGATGTGACTAAGCTCACTGAGCTTGTCTCAACAGTCTTGAGTAACCAAGCCTTGCAACCCAAATCCATCCCAATGCAGGCACCTTCAATTGAAGGTACTTCCAACACTCCACCTATTTCCACTACCCCCACCTTCTCACCTCAGCTTGTTCAAGAAATGTTAAAACCACTTCTTACTGCCCAACTTACTACGCTGCTTCAATCCTTTACCCACAAATTCCTCACCACTCAAAAGATCCAACTGGATCTCCTGAAAATTTCAGTAGATACCAAAGTCTCCTCCTTACAACATGAAGTGTCTAACGACACCAGATTTCTTGTGTCCCTTTCTGGGATTGATCCTCCTTCTCCCTGGTTCAAAGAACAGGCTGATGAAGCCAAAAAGAGGGAGAATGAACGGCTCTTGTCTGCTGCCCAAGCTGCCAAAAGGGCAGAAGACAAAATTGAGCAAAGGAGGATGAAGCAAATAAGGCTGCAAAATCAAGAGGCACTCCTCAAAGAAGCATTGGATCAACAGTTCCAAACTGAAGCTGCTAAGGCTATCTCAGAGCAAAAGCAAAGGGAAGCCGAAGCTCAAATAAACACTGGAACGTCTGGAGTATCCAGAAAACCCAAACCTTCTAAATCAGCTCCCATTGAGAAAATAAAGCCCACAACCACTGCCCCACCTTCTTTTGCCTCAACCACTCAGGACATACCAATTCCAACTGCATCTGTCCAATCTAAGCACAACCCCCATCCCTTCTAAACATGTCTCCCCCACCATATCTATCCCCTCTTCACCCATACACACAAATAAAGAAAGCTCACCCACTCTTTCTCCAAATTCTGCTTCTCAAACCCTCCTAGAACTATCTTCACAATCCTCCCTTCCTACCACCCTCAATGCCTCCAAAATTGGCAAAAACCAACACCAATAATCACTCAGTCTTTCTCAAGAAGACAAAAGAGTGTGTTCAGAAAAACCAAATCACTCAATAACCTATCTCATAAACCTCCAACCCCTGCTCAAGAACCCACCTCAGACTTAAATGATGGTCGCCCATTGCCTCTCTTGTTTCAAGAAAGAGAAGGCTCATATTGGCTGACGATGATGAGTCTGATCTTCCAAACACCACCACAGTTCCCTCACCAATAAGATCAGCAGATGCTGAGAAACCACAAGCCTCTCCAATAAAGGAATCCTACTCACCTATTAGGACCTTACCTTCCGATGAAGACCTTTGGAAGATAAAGAATAAAGAAACGTAGAAGGAAAACTTGATTCTGGCTGGTCTAGAAGCCACTGGTCTCTCAGGAGATGAACTGGTAAGGACCTAACAAGAACAAATAGCCAGATTGGATCAGCAGCAAGATAAAGCCTATCAGGCTGAGAAGGAGCAGCTGATCAAGTACTTGTTGGATGAAGGGAAGTACAAGGTTGAAAACTTCAGCAACTGGGATATCAGTAGCCTCAGAAACGAAGCTGAAGTTTTATCCAAAAGAATAAAAGCTGAAGTCAAGAAGAAAAAGACCATTGAGCAGAGGAAAAGAATAAAGCACATCCTCATCCAAAATCAATGGGACCAAAGAACACAATTAAAAGATGGAGAGATGATGTTCTGTTTGATAAATGGTCAAAGGTCAAAAGAGAGAACAAAGATCACCCTGAGCTTTGGAAAGAAGTTTTCTTCTCCTTCTATAGTGACTCAGCTGAAGGATGCCAACCCAAGTACAATGCTTGATCATTTGCTAAATGCACCTATGGGAAGCCTAGGTGTAGGGTCTGCAGAATCTCCATCTGCTGTCAAATTCAGATACTGGGTTGATGTTAATAAGGAAATCCTTCCATATATTCTGATGAACTATGAGCCTCATCAGCATGCTGTAGTAAAGAAGGTACTTGATTCAAATGATCAAGTGATAAGGAGAGAAATAATACATTGGCCAGCTGGAGCTCCTCATCCTTTGGGTCTACTTTCTAAATCCCAGCCTCCTCAGATCAACAACTCAAGAATAAGAATAAAGAGATGGTTCTATGACTCACTTTCCAAGAGTATGACCATTGAAAGATATAATGGCTCAAGAACTTTCTTCTCAAATTGGGATGATATTCTCACCTTACCAACTAATGATCTGAAGGAACTACAGCACAAGACTCTGGACAATGCTGATATAGAGTATGAAGGTCTGAACTATGTTCGAACTCTTAGGAATAAAATTGGTCTGGCTTTAAAACAAAATAAATAGGTTTTGGCTTCATCAGTCCAGAGGGAGATTGTTGGAAAATAAGGACTGATGAGCAAAACCACTGAAGCCAGACACTTGAATGAAACCGCGGAATGACAAGCCGCGGATGTTGACAACCATTGCATCGAAAGAAGTCAGATGACTCGGAAGACAATCTCCTCTTCCGAAATAAATTATTACTTAATCATCATTCGATGATCATCTTCCGAAACAATATCCATTAAACCCCAGTTTAACTACTTCAACCTCGGAAGACCTGAAGACTCTTATTTCTGTTGTTGTTGACTTTGTATTTGTACTAGTCTGTTGTTTCAGTGTCTGTAACCATGTCAGGTATTAGTCTTATTATTTCTTGTCTTGTATCTCAGAATGTTTGGGTATTTAAGTCCCAAAATTCTCTGAATAAAAAGAATTACTTCCTCCAAAATTCCTTGTGCTTTCTATCTGTTCTCTTCTCTCTTTCTAAGCAAGAAAACTAAACAACGAAAATAACCTTGTGCAAAACTTTAGAGGGAGCTAAAACCCAAGCTTTGACTAAGTGTCTAAAGCCTTGTTCCTGGTGAAACAGATACTCCTCGAGGTTGTTGTAGTTCAACAGACTGGTCTGGTTTGGATAGTATGGATGTGAAACCGGTTTGGGAGGGAATTTGAACCGGTTTGGGAGAAGAAAATGGCAAACCTAGGGAACTGATCTGGAGTGGGCTAAACCGGTTTGGATTGACACCTGTTCTACAAACTTGTTTTTTTAAAAGATTTTTTTAAACAAAATTAACAATATACTTGGATAAAGACTTAAAAAAACTTAATAAAAATTTTCACCACTTGAAAAACAAAACATTACAAGGATCAAGTTGAAAAACCATAAATTAAAATATTTGAACAATTAAATAAACCGAATCGTAGAATAAAATAATAAAATACATCTTTGAAATTTGATTCTTCACGTTTAATTTTCATCCAAGCTAATTTGATTTGATTCATAATATGTGGCTTCTTCTGCATCAGTTATTCCTTCTGACAAACCCGCCTCGACTTCCTCTTTTAATAATTGCTCTCGTATTTCATTTCGCTTTCAAGTTAGGATTTATCTTGAACTCTTTCATCAATATCCAAGTAATCCTTCAAGAAGAAAATCGGTCAAATGGAGCCTGCAATGACTATTTTTTCAAAAAAAAGGTCAATTCTGCAACTAGCCGTTAAACCGGTTTGGTTTATAAACTTGTTTTATAGGTAAGATCCCAAATTGGAGCCAAACCGACGGTTTGGATCGGCTCTTGGACCACTTTGGGTGAAACCGGTTTTGTTTCGAATGTGGGCTAGTTCGTGAACTGGTTTGGAACCCAAACCAATTTTATTTTGTACAAGTCTAGGTGTAGCTTTAATACGTTAATTTTTCGTTAATATATATGCTTTTAGTAGTTTATTATTATTTTGTCCTCGTCGTTAAACGATTTTAGGCCAAATTAGTCTTATTCGTTGCATGGCTAAAGTTATCCGGAAGCTTTTAGAAATATGTATCATAAAATCATACATTCTATCATTGGACCAGAACAATTAATTACTATATATAGATTTATCAACCGCAATTGTTATCCTGGGTGGATCTTTAGCCGCGGTTTTCATTCTTATTTGCCGTGGTTTCATGTGGCCGATCTTTAGCCGCTGTTACTTTCTTAGTTTTAGAAACGGTTGTTGCATAAAAATGGTTTTTTGTAATGATGCTTGAGAGCAAAAATTGGAATTCAACCTCTTCAAATAGTTCTAGAACCGTTGCAAAAGATCTTAGAGTGATGGAATTAATTCTAATCTTACAGTTTTAACCAGGTTGTTTCAAATTTTATTTTTAAATTTTCCCTTATAGTTTACTCACATATTTTTAACTATGTTAAAACCTATGTACTACACGATTTTATTATTAATTTTTTATAAAATCATAACTATTGAATATCTAAAAATAACATACTACAAAAAGAATTAAGAATTATAAAATTATAATTGAAATTTTCTTATGATTTATTAAGTTTTAATTAATTTTATGATAAAATGATCTATATATTTATATTTAATTGTATAATTTAATTATTTAAAATAATTTATTGTTAATGTTTAATATAAAAGATAAATAATATTTAATAGGAGAGAGATGTTGAAAAAAATATTTTTAAAGTTAATAAGAACATGGCAAGTGTGCATACTTGCTATTCTTTTGTTAGAATAAAGATGTTTACATGCTTTTAACATGTTCTTGCGATATCAGATGATAGTCATAACTATATTGGTTGAATCGCAATTACATGACGAACGTTTATATAAATGTCAAACCCAAACTGCCACATAAATGTTGATCGCAATTATCTCACGAACATTTATATAACTCAAACGGACACTTAAAATTTGTGTGTTTTTCGCAACCTTTCACATAGTGAGCTAAGATTCCCCTGCATAGTGTCAAATGAGTGAATACCCTCACGTCCGGTTCGTATTTAGTATGCATTTTGGTCAAATATTCATTTTGTATCATTTATATCATTTTTATCGTAATTTGTTCACAATATTTATTTAATATTAATATTAATATTTACGAAATAAAAATAATAAAATAATACTTATAACTAATGGTTTGGTTTTATTCTTTAACAATATATAATTATGCTTAAATTCATATTATTTTAAGTTAAATAACAAATAAACAACTATTGCAACAGATTTATTTTAATGTTCATGAACGAGATAATATTAACGCGATCATGTCCGTGAATCTTTTAAGGCTTTACATTGAAATAACAAGTAACAACACATATTTACGTTTTAAAACAAGGATTAATAATGGAACACCCGCGGCAACCGCCCTCTATTTACATTTATTTATCAAATGGTGCCACATTTTTATCACGCGTATTTTGGTTAGTGAGATAGAAAATTGATAAAAAAAAGGAAGAATATATTGCTTTTTAAGATTATCTAGTAACGTTACCCGCGTTCTGTGGCGTGAAATTACAACTAAAACCTGAGCGTTATCAAATGATGATAACACCCAAATAAACATATGAGGCTATGATGGATCAGTTATACAGACAAAAACGAAGAAAAAAACATAGGTCGTGGACACGGGTTCAAAAATTGGAGGAAATGGGGAGTCGACGTTGGCAAAATTTGAACCCGTTCGTGCATCAGCTTCAATGTTGGTGCCAGCAAAGAAAAGGAGAAGAGATGTTTCAAATTTTGATGTAACGAAACAGAAAACCATCGAGGTTTATGTTTATTTGTTCTTATTTCAACACATATATATATCATCCTTGTCGTTTAGAAAATGATAGGCTCTTTTAGCAATCACAATTTTCATATTTGCAAATGTAATTTTATGTAAACCCCCAGTGAATGAATTTTTTAACATTTTTTTTATATGTACAATTTTTAATTATTAGATTTCTAAATAAGATCACATGATGTATCTTTTTTATATATTTTTACTTGATAAATGGAACCATTTGAATAATCTGGTTCATGCATCCCACATTGGACAAAACATACAAAACTCATTTGTATAAAAGGATGGCATGAAGTAAAGGAGAAACATAAGTCAACTTTTGTTAATTTAGCCTGACAAAATATTATTATTATTATTATTGTTATTATTATATATGTATAACAGTTCTTTTTTGTGCTTGTATAAATTCATAATTGTTTATGATTTTTAATCAACGTAAGTTTATATACAATTACACGTAATTTGAAAAATCTTAATTAATTTTAGAAATATGTAAAGTCTTATATTTTAATCTAAAGTAAATTTAAAAGTTACACAAATTTCCAACAATTAAATACGTATCATCGGGTGAACTTCTTATAAAACTCAATCCAAAATGAAAACTATATAAAAAACTGTATATAAAAAAAACTTCTTTATAATTAAAAGTTTCAGAAGCCTTCAAACCCAAATAAACTGTCACACAAAAGTTAAACTCAAAAAAAAAAAAGAAAAAATTAAATGAAGTGTGGCTTCGACCAAAGGCAACGTACCTTAAACCTTTCCCCCCAATAAGACCCATTGAATCTAAGAAAATTTATTTTAAACCCCAATAAAATTAAACATTTACATGTCCAGTCCCTCTATCGGTCCCACTATTTACTCTTACCATCTCATTCTTTGCCTCGACCTGTACATCGTCCTCGTAATGCCAAAACCACCAATACTTGGCCGACAACGCCGCACCAACCCGGTAGTCTGGTGCTTTGCCATCGTCTGCTCGATCATCGCCGCCACCGTAACCATCGGTGGAATCGTCGTTTTTACCGGTTACCTCGTGATACGCCCGAAAATGCCACTTCTATCCGTCCGTGCATCTCGTATTGAAAACACCGCCTATGACTACATCAGGGGCGTGCTCGCAATCAGATTAACCATTGGGATAATGGCCGAGAATCATAACCAGAAAACACACGCGAGCTTCTACGACACAAGGCTGGCACTCGGTTACGACGGTGTTCGTATCGCGCGGTTGGTGGCTGGTCCGTTCGACGTAGGGAAAAATGAGAGTTTAGAGTTGACGTATGTGGTGGAGTCGTGGCGCATACCGTTGAAGCCTGAAGAACAGTACTTGACGGAACAATCGTTGAAGAAAAGCAACAAGATGTTGTTTGTTTTGAAAGGTGGTTCCAGAACGATGTGGAAAGTTGGTCCGTTGGGTTCGGTGAAGTTCGCGCTGCATATGAATTGTGAGCTCTTGTTGCCCATTAATGGCAGCGTGGTGCATCCAAATTGTAGCACGAGATCACATTGATGGTTTTTTATATTTATTATTATTTTTTATTTTTTGTAGAGTTCATTAAAATATATTTTCAGTCGAACAATTAATTTGATAAATAATAATTAATAATAACTAGTTTTATCCTCCAGCGTTGCTGCGAGGAAATCATGCGTTAGTTTGGATTAAAAACGTGACCATAAGTTGCACCTTTATCATAAACATATAGTAAGAACGTAATCCGTCAATAATAATAATTTGAAGGTAGCATGTAATATTAATTTACGACTTCTTTGTATATTCAAGTTTAATGTGACAACTTGGTGATCCAAATTTGACCAACATAACCTGTAATATTGGTCAAAATCATATTTAGTTTCCCAAACACCTGTTCAATTATTATTTGATCACAAATAAAAATAATCAATCTAAACACAAATGCAAACATACTCACAATCTCTAAATAAGGGAATTGGTTGAAGGGTTAAATATGATAACTTAATGAAGTTTCAATAAATTTGAAAATTCATTAAGTTCATTATAGATGTCATGTAAATGTCTAAAAAATTCCAAAATAATATGTCATCACCTAAATAACAACAATGGTAATAGTACACTAATTCAACAAAATCATGTAAAACCAACTATGCTGATCTAATGAAACTTATATTTTGTATCCTTAAATGTAATTTATACATCGATACGTACCAGTTCAATTAGAGAGCCTGGGGACTCCAAACTTAGAAGACCTACATACATATTTCACAACTCTCACTAAAACTAACACCCCATCCCTTGAAACAACAAATCAAATGAGCAACATAAGAAAAAGAAACAAAGGACCTAAATAATAAAAAAGGGTTTCTTAGTACGATCTAATAAACACATCATCAAAGAAGCAAACCTACATGCTTATACATTCTTCAATCCTGATACTTTGTTTGAAAATCGATAAATCAACAAACAACATAAACATAGTAAGTGAATTCAAAATATTCGTGAACTCAACTCTTGAAATTCATATTCTGAACCAAAATCAATAGCATATGTCATATGAAATTAGGGTTTTAACAATAGAATGGATAAAATCAAGAACTCTAAAAAACCCTGCTTCACTATTGTTTTGTTAATGGCCTCTTGATGTTGTTCACACTATTGAATATTTCAACATTGTTAGCGGATCGTTAATCAATTCAAGCATAATCAATAATCAAAATTATAAAACTTACTTGTAGGAATCATGACTTTATATTTGATTGAAGATTGTTCCCGTTATGATGTCAATGATCGATGGATGATCTTGAAGAGATATTGAATAAATTTCTTCATGATGTTTTTCATTGTCTCAAATGTTATAAGACATCTAAAAGGAAACTAAGTTTATTTATAGTACTTATGGTTATGTCCATCAAATAATCTTAATTTAAATTTAGGGACTAGTTATGTCATTCAGGCAAAGTTATTCAAATGATCTGTAGACCACATGATGGGTTATTTCAAACACATAGCTCATATTTAGTAAGGCCATGTGTTATGCACCGTGACCCAGGCGTGATGGGGCTTAGTCACGCCCCGGTCACGCCCTACCCCCATTACAGAGGGGCGTGAGGGTGGCGTGAGCCTCCTCACGGGGTGATTACCGTTGGGGAGGAAAAATAATAAAAAATAAAAAATAAACAAAAAAACGGTCATATTACCGTTTAAACCAATAAATAAATAAATTAAATTAAACCTATATAAACTCATTCAACTCACTCAAAAACACTCACATACCCTCTTAATCTCTCAAAACATCTTCAAAAATCTTTCGAATCTTCAAAAATTTCTACACTAACATGAATCCAAACAACCCATACTTTAACCCTGTTGAAAAACAGAAACCTAAGGAGAGGCTGTTTTACCGGGAACAAAGGCTTTAGACACTTAGTCAAAGCTTTGGTATTAGTTCTCTCTAAAGTTTTGCACAAGGTTATTTTCGTTGTTTAGTTTCTTGCTAGAGAGAGAGAAGAACAGATAGAAAGCACAAGGAATTTTGGGGTAAGTAATTCATTTTAATCAGAGAATGTTGGGACTTAAATACCCAACATTCTGAGATACAAGAGAAGAAATAATAAGACAAATAGCTGACACTGTTACATACACTGAATCATCAGACTAGTACAAATACAAAGTCAAAAACAACGGAAACAAGAGTCTTCAGGTCTTCCGAGGTTGAGGTAGTTGTGCTGATGCTTAGTGGTTATTCTTTCTGAATATATTCATCGGAAGCTGATTAAACAATCAGTTATTTCGGAATAGGAGATTGTCTTCCGAGTCATTTGATGTCTTCCGATGCAATTGATGTCTTCCGAGGGTATCATGATCAGCTAGTGTCTTCCGAGGTAGATAAGTTCAGCGTAGTTCTTTTTGTCAAATCTTCCGCTGTTGATCTTCCGATGCTGAAGCAGTTCTCCAATCGGAAGAGAAGCATCCGCAGTTGGTCAATCCACAGTTTGTTTATTTGTCTCGCTTCAGTGGTTTTGCTCATCAGTCCTTATTTTCCAACAATCTCCATCTAGACTGATGAAGCCAAAACCATTTATTTTTGGTTTAAATCCAGACCAATTTAATTTCTAAGACTTCGAACATAGTTCAGAACTTCATACTATGTAGCAGCATTATCCAAAGTCTTGTGCTGCAGTTCCTTCATATCATTATTTGGTAGAGTGAGAATTTCATCCCAATTTGAGAAGAAAGCTCTTGAACCATTATATCTTTCAATGATCATGCTCTTGAAGACAAAGTCATAGAACCATGTCTTTATTCTAGTTCTGGAGTTTTTGATCTGAGGAGGCTGGGATTTAGAAGGTAGACCCAAGCGAAGAGGAGCTCCAGCAGGCCACTGTATTATTTCTCTTCTTTTCACTTGATCATTTGAATCAAGTACCTTCTTTACTGCAGCATGCTGATGACTCATAGTTCCTCAGAAGATCTGGAATAATTTCCTTATCAACATCAACCCAGGGTCTGAATTTGACAGCAGATAGAGATTCTGCAGACCCAACACCTAGACTTCCCATAGGTGCATTAAGCAAATGATCAAGCATTGTGCTTGGGTTGGCATCCTTGATCTGAGTCACTATAGTGGAAGAGGGTGAAGTGACTTCTTTCCAAAGCTCATGATGATCACTGTTCTCTCTTTTGAACTTGGACCATTCATCAAACAGAACATCATCTCTCCATCTTGTTATTGTATTCTTTGGTCCCCATTGATTTTGGATGAGGATGTGTTTTATTCTTTTTTTCTGCTCAATGGTCTTTTTCTTCTTGACTTCAGCCTTTATTCTTTTGGATAAGACTTTAGCTTCATTTCTGAGGCTAGTAATATCCCAGTTGCTGAAGTTTTCAACTTTGTACTTCCCTTCATCTAGCAGAAGCTTGATCAGCTGTTCCCTCTCAGCATGATAGGATTTATCTTGCCGTTGATCCAACAAGGCAATTTGTTCCTGATAGGTCTTTACCAGCTCACCTTCTGATAGACCAGTGGCTTCTAGACCAACTAAGATCTTATTTTCCTTCTCCGTTTCTTTATGCTTTGTCTTCCGAAGGTCTTCATCGGAAGGGATTGTCTTTACAGGTGAATAGGATTCCTTTATTGGAGAAGTTTGTGATTTCTCAGCATCTGTTGACCTTATTGGTGAGGGACCTGTGGTGGTTTTGGGCAGGTCAGACTCATCATCATCAGCCAATATGAGCCTACTCTTTCTTGAAATAAGAGAGGCAATGGGCTGATTATTATTTAAGTCTGAGCTAGGTTCTTGAGCAGGGGTTAGAGGTTTCGGAGGTATGTTATTGGGGGTTTTGGTTTTTCTGGCCGCACTCTTTTTTCTTCTTGAGAAAGACTGAGTGATTATTGGGGCTGGTTTTTGACCAATTTTGGAGGCATTGAGAGTAGTAGGAAGGGAGGTTTGTGAGGATAGTTCTAGAAGGGTTTGAGAGGCAGAATTTGGAGAAAGGGTAGGTGAGCTTTCTTTATTTGTGTGTATGGGTGAAGAAGGGATAGATATGGTGGGAGAGATCTGTTTAGGAAAGATAGGGTTGTGCTTAGATTGGACATAACCAGTTGGAATTAGTATATCCTGAGTAGTTGAGGCAAAAGAAGATGGGGCAGCAGTTGTGGGCTTTATTGTCTCAGTGGGAGCTGAATTGGATGGTTTGGGTTTTCTGGATACTCCAGACGTTCCAGTGTTTATTTGAGCTTCAGCTTCCCTTTGCTTCTGCTTAGAGCTAGCCTTAGCAGCTTCAGTCTGGAACTGCTGATCCAGTGCTGATTTGAGGAGTGCCTCCTGATTTTTCAGTCTTATTTCCTTCATCCTCCTTTGCTCAGTTTTGTCTTCTGCCCTCTTGGCAGCTTGGGTAGTAGAGAAGAGCCTTTCATTCTCCCTCTTTTTGGTTTTATCAGCCTGTTCCGTGAACTAGGGAGAAGGAGGAGCAATCCCTGTAAGAGACTCTAGGAAACGAGTATGGTTAGAAACCTCATTTTGTAAAGAGAATACTTTGGTATCTACTGAAATTTTTAGTAGATCCAGTTGCATCTTTTGAGTGGTGATGAATTGTTGGGTAAAGTTTTGAAGCAGGGTGGTGAGATGGGCAGTAAGAAGTGGGTTTAACACTTCTTGAAACGCATGGGTTGAGAAGGTTGGGCAGTGGAAGTAGGTGGAGTGTTTGTAGTACCTTCAAGTGAAGGTGCCTGCATGGGGATGGATTTGGGTTGCAGGACTTGGTTATTCAAGACTGTTGTGACTAACTCAGTGAGTTTGGTCACATCAGCCTGAATATGAGCAATAGAATCTGTCAATTCCTTTATTTTAAGATCTGATTCGCCTATCCTTTTACGAATGTCATCCGAATCCCTGACTAGTGAGTCAGTTTTATCAGGACCTGAGTTCATCTCAGGAATGTCATGGACCACTTTTTCTTGGTTTCGGGGATTTCCAGCCTCAGTTTCAAGAATTTTATGGGCTGTTGCCATATCGGGAGTCTTATTGCCTGATCCATTCAGATGAGATCCCATTGGATTCTCATGTGAGATGGATGCTCCAGATATATGATCAAGAAGTCTAGATGGACTAGACATCCTGATCTCATCCTCTTCTCCATGGGTAGGAGATTGATGAGTTTGAGAAAAGGTTTGATGTGGCTGTTCCTCTATTGATGAAGGTGGAGGAGAACCAAGTTGCTCAAAAATAGAATCAATCTCATGGAGAACATGGGTAAGAGAGTGAGGGGCTATTCTTGGAGAAGAAACAGAGGCGTCCTTGGGAGATGGGACTTCCATCTGAGTATCAAGTGACATTTTACTGGTCAGAGAGGGTTCCCTTTGGAGTACAACATCATCCTGTTGAAAGGATTGATGAGGAGCTAGATGGGGTGGAGATGCTTGATTCATCTGTGTCACACCCCGAGCCGGTGGGTTGGATCGACTTCCCCGACGGGCGGAATGGTCCCGGGGCGCGATATCGGGAATGATAATCTTGATGATTAGATTGTTTACAATGCACATGATATATAATGAGAAACTGCTAAATGAAAATATAATTACAAAGTTAAATTACATCAGTTATGTTCATAATTTAACAATGTAAATCTACTATTAACATCATAAATTGTCTATCTTGTATTTGCACAAGATATACAAAATAATTGTAAAATAATGTTCAAAAGTATGCAGGTCCAAAAACACTAGGTCTGCTATCTGGCATCCTAGTCCAAAAGTAATAACCTTTTAGTTGACATGTTCGTCACCTGAGAAGTCATGCAAAAAGATCAAGTCAGCACATGGTTGGTGAGTTCATGTAGTTTTATAAAAATGAAATTGAAAAACCTTCTAAATGACAAACTTAACCTCACCATTAACCACCTATACCATCCGGTTCAATATGCTTATATATAGGGCATATGTAGGGTCGAGCTTATCGCCCGCCCAGCCACCGTCCCACCACATGCCAAAGCACATGATATATTGTTCCTGGCGATAATTAAGTGTTTCATCCCATAATTTGATTCCATATCAATTGATTCCATAGCATTTGATTACCCTGAAAATGTTTACCTTGATCCCTCGAAATGACAACCTTAACCTCACCAACGACCACTTATGCTATTCAATCAAGTATGCTTATATATAGGGCATATGTAGGGGACAAGCCCCAACCACCGTCTCACCACATACCGGACTGCTTAGCATATTGTTGTTAATGATAATTAAGCATTTCATTCCATTCACCTTCATTTTAGATTTAGATTTCCACAAATTGAAATACCTCTGATTTCCTAAGTTCACCATGTATTCATGATTACCCAAAGCACTTGTAGAAATAAAATATTAAATGTTTAATTAAATTAATAATTAATGCTATGGAATTTCACCATGTAGAAATAATTCATGATTTCCTGAGTTCACCATGTATTCACCAAGTTGTACCGTCTCACACGTGGCCCATATCAGGCATGACCGAAAATGAGTCTACCTGTATGCGTCGGGAATTTCATGATGCCCATACCAGCTTGACTCTCTGGCCTACTGTACATGTCAGGACTTTAGGATATCCTTTGATTCATGATCGTCTTTGTTCTCTTGATTTCGTTTGCTAGTTTTAGTTATGCCCATATAGCTTGACTACAAGAGTCTACTATTTGTGCCAGGACTTTTCGTGTGTTACACGTGGTCTTGATTTACATACAACTGACATCCACCTCAACTTAAGCATTAATGATTTCATTAGATCTTAATGAAATCATTATTTCAATGATTCACACACGGTTATGATTTCCTTGATTCTCTTGATTCTGATATTTAGAATTCCATGATTTCCTCAATGATTATAGATTCTTGATTAGGATCCTTAGTTTTTCTGATCACACACTGGATTAGTTTCCATTGAATTTGATTTTTAGCTTTAGTTCTTCTGATTTCACTTTGAGTTTAGATTCTTGAATTTGAAATTGATGGACTAAGGGTTTGTTTTAGAGTTTTAGAATTAAGGTATTACTCATAAGAGTAATTAGTTATATCGTTAGTTAATTCTGCATAAAAGATACCTCAACAGGAGTCTAGGATTATAAACAAGTATATATAAAGCATACAATAAGTAAAAGCATTTACGTAAAACATTTTTAAATAAAAAGGTTTACGCATGCTTCTTAGCCTCACGTTTGAAAACAAAAATGTTTAGTAAAGGGGCAATGAACTCACCCGTGTTGCCGTGCAAATGATTTATCACAAAATGCGCGCTCGTTACTTGTGGTTTATGTATCTTCAGTACCTAGGTTGTTTTAAGAGGATTAGAATACGATAAGCATTTATAATCGTTGTATCTAGGGTTTGGTCTGGTGTGCAACTAAGTGTCCTATGTTACTAATGCGTTGCTAGAATTCCCTCTATCTATTCTAGATGTATTACCCATTAGTAACCCTAATCCAATAATTAATCCTTGCAAGTCTTTAATTAAAACGATATTAAATTACTTCAATTTAAGTTAAACATTTAGAAAACATCATTTAATGTAATTTAATGAAGTTTACCATTTAATTTCTTTTATTAAAACTTAATTAATTTAAGGGAAATGTAATTTACACATGATGGACTTGGGTTAATCCCATTGGATCAACCTTGGGCCCATTTTGTAGCTTTTGATGGTTCAATGATTCTTGATTAACTCCTTGAGTAACTCATCCTAGACAATTCAAGTAAATCATCTAATTTAGTTACATGTTCTTATGAAATTTCCTAAGGTTTAGTTGATAATAATTAAATCAACATTTGAACCTTTAGGTTATCGTTTTGATCCTCATGATTTCCAATATGTTTTGACCCTGAATTGAAGTCCACAACCCTTGTTTAGCTTTTATAACATGATTTATGCAAAACTATTGTTATTGAAACCCCAACTATCCTTTGTTGATCTTAATCCCATTAGATAGATATAACCCATGTTTGGCCCTTAGGAGTTATGTGTTGATTTTATATAAAAGAAACCCTAATAGGTCTTCTCATGCACACACACACACACCCTCAACCCATGCATGAAATACATGAATCCCATGCACCCACACCCTTTTAACCAACTTGCAAGAAGGTTGACCGAATCATGTCCTTAGCCGATCGAATGAATCAATTGGGCCGACAGAATGAGCCCCTTGGGCCGCTCGAATAGGGTTGGGCCGCATGAGGCTCAACCGTATGAGGCCTTGCATGCGACTGAGTAGAATGGCCGACCAAAAGGGTTGTGGCCGAAGGTGGTTCTTGCGTATAACTCCTTGGCCAAATAGTGGTTGTCCGAATGAATGCTGGGCCGATCGAATAGAGCATAGCCGAAAGGTGGGGCGACCGAAAGAACTGGGCCGAACCAGGGTGGAGCCGAACGAATGGGTGGCTGGTGGGCGAATGTAGTTCTGACCTAATGAAGACCTCAGAATGGGAGGCTTGGCCGAAGCTAGCACCGATCGAATGTGCCTCATACGACCTTGAGGCCATTCGACACTGTGGAGTGGCTCATGCGGCCCATTGGTCTTTCGGCCAACCAGTCACACAGCCATTCGGCTGGTCGATTTTTGCCCAGGTGCAGCCATCCCAACCAAGACCTAAGACCATCTCATGGTGTCTAACTTGTTCCTACATCATCCTTGGTTGGTTGTGTGGTGTTCTCCTAGGGTTTTGAGGCTTAGAATCGGCTCAAGAGAGGGGCGGCCAAAAGGGTTTGTAAAACCCTAAAACCGAACAACGAATCTATTTTTACCTCAAATCTGGTGGATCCTAGCTTAGATCTGTTGTACTTTCGAGTTCTACGTGATGTGGTGGTCGTTTAGACTCCAAGAACACTTGATTTCGTGAAGGATTGAAGGAGATATGGTTTGAAAACTTAGAGAGAGAAAGTAGAGAGAGCTCGAGATGGGGATGAAAAATTTGGTAGGTGGTGGTAGTTGTGGTCTTAATTGCCACATTAAATGGTTTCAAGATACTCGGTTTGGGTTCGTTCGGTTTCTCTCGGTTTCACGTAAAAGCGTCGTTTTCTTTTGTTTTCGTAACGGAACATCACGATATTAAAAGTAAATTTTAGAAATTTATTTTAGGTGGTAATTCCTAGTAAATTAACTAAATATCTTTCATTTATTTTAAATTTCTGAAAATAATTAATTTACTGTCAAATTGTACAGTCGTTGCGCGTATTCGTTCGAATCGTCACCCGTACGAACACGACGATAAGTATACTTTTCAGTATGGTTTTCTAATTATTGGATATCATTCAGAACATTAAACTTTTAGATATATTCGTACAGATCGTCACCTATACGAATAATCCGTCAATTTAGCATTTACGTAACGACATCCGTTGTTGTTTTGTTCTGTAAGGTCTCACATACGTTTATACATAATAAAATCCTAGCAAATAATCACATGATGGTTCTGTATCGCCAGATAATCATCTGACTGATGAACCATGTTTCTGAGTTTTGTTTCCTGAAATGATTCTGAATTTGCTCTTTGATAACATGAAATGATAATGACACATGATATGAATCTGACATACAATGAAATATGTATAGTTTATACCTGATTACTGTTCATGTTACTGTTGAGATCACTGTTTCGGTGACTTTTCCGGCACCGATGTTACAGTCTCCCCTTGTTAGAAATTTCGTCCCGAAATTTAGGAATTGTTATCAGGTACGTCTTCCTCTGTAAACAATTGGGAATACTTAGACTGCATGTGATCTTCGCGTTCCCAAGTAAACTCAGGTCCGCGCTTTGAGTTCCAACGAACCATAAAAATCGAAATACGGCGTCGCCTTAGTTGCTCAACCTGGCGATCCATAATTTCCAAGGGTTCTTCAATAAAGTGTAATTGATCGTCGACTTGAATCTCTTCGATCGGTATGACGAGTGACTCGTCAGCAAGGCATTTCTTTAAGTTTGAGACATGAAACACCTCATGCACACCACTGAGTTCATCTGGTAGTCTCAGCCTATACGCTACAGGACCTATACGTTCAATGATCTCGAACGATCCTACGTATCGTGGTGCTAACTTGCCTTTCTTTCCAAAGCCGACTACACCTTTCCATGGGGATACCTTTAACATTACACGGTCTCCCACTTGAAATTCCAACGGCTTACGCCGTTTATCGGTGTAGCTCTTTTTTCTGCTCCTTGTCGCTTGTAACCTTTGTTGAATTTGGGCAATCTTGTCAGTAGTCTCCTGAATAACCTTTGGCCTAGTTATGCGGTTATCTCCTACTTCTGTCCAACAAATCGGTGATCGACATTTTCAACCATAAAGAGCCTCAAACGGTGCACATCCGATGCTACTATGGTAACTGTTGTTGTAGGAGAATTCTATCAGTGGAAAGTGAGAATCCCAATTTCCACCAAAATCGAACACACAGGTTCTCAACATGTCCTCTAGGGTCGGAATAGTACGTTCGCTTTGACTGTCCGTTTGTGGATGGTAAGCGGTACTCAGATTTAAGTGCGTCCCTAGAGATTTCTGTAATGATTGCCAGAACCTTGATGTGAATCTGCTGTCTCTATCTGAAATGATAGACAATGGCACACCGTGACGTACCACTATCTCGTTGGTGTATAATCTCGCCAGTTTATCCATCGTGAAGGTCTCACGCATCGGCAAGAAATGAACAGATTTTGTCAAATGGTCGATGATAACCGAAATCGTATCATGACCACTGGAAGTGCAGGGTAGCTTGGTAATGCATAGCTATTTGTTCCCACTTCCAGAGTGGAATCTCAGGCTGTTCCAGTAAACCGGACGGTTTCTGGTGTTTCGCCTTTACCTTTGCACACGTAAGGCATCGACCGACGTACTCGGCTATGTCTTTCTTCATTCCCGGCCACCAATAAAATCCCCTTAAGTCTTGGTACATTTTATCAGCGCCCAGATGCACATAATACTTGGTCTTGTGTGCTTCATCAAAAATAAGTCTTCTCAATTCATCTACCGCCGGAATCCATATACGATCCTCGTAGTACATAACTCCATTAGGCTTCGTTTCAAATTGTTTCTCTGCTCCACAGTCAAGTTCCTTCTTCAGGTTTCCTCTATCAACTGATTCTTGTTGTGCCTGAATAATCTTGTCACGTATACTTGTCTGCACAGTCATTCCCATTGCTCTGACGCATAAGGGTTTGACACGTTCCTTCCGGCTCAAGGCATCAGCTACAACGTTTTCCTTACCCGAATGGTACTTGATTACACAATTGTAATCCTTCAAAAGTCCAACCCAACGACGCTGTCGCATGTTAAGCTCCTTCTGATCAAAGATATGCTGCAGACTCTTGTGATCAGTAAATATGGTACACTTGGTGCCATATAAGTAATGTCTCCATATCTTCAACGCGAAGATTACAGCTCCCAGTTCTATATCATGAGTAGTGTAGTTCTTCTCATGAATCTTTAACTGTCTCGATGCATACGCGATAACTTTGTCTTGTTGCATTAATACACAACCCAGTCCCTGATGGGAGGCATCACAGTATACAGCAAAATCATCATAGCCTTCTGGGAGAGATAAGATTGGAGCATCACATAACTTATGTTTCAATGTCTGGAAAGCATCTTCTTGTTTCTGCTCCCAAACAAACGGTTCACTTTTCCGAGTTAGTTTGGTTAGAGGCAAAGTTATCTTAGAAAAGTTTGAGATAAACCTTCTATAATAATCTGCCAATCCCAAAAAAGACCGTATCTCCGTCGGTGTCTTCGGAGTATCCCAGTTCTTAATAGCTTAGATATTGGCAGAATCTACATGAAATACCTCACTGTTGACTACATGACCCAGAAATTGAACTTCTCTTAGCCAAAATTCACACTTAGAGAATTTGGCATAAAGTTTCTCTTCCTTCAACAGTTCCAAGATCTTCCTGAGATGTTGCTCGTGTTCATCTTTGCTCTTAGAATAAATTAGTATGTCATCGATGAAGACAATGACAGACTGATCCAAATACGGCTTGCACACTCGGTTCATGAGATCCATGAAAACCGCGGGTGCATTCGTCAATCCGAAAGGCATCACCATGAACTCGTAATGCCAATATTTGGTTCGGAACGCCGTCTTCGGTATGTCTTCTTCTTGAACTCTGAGCTAATGATATCCAGACCGCAAATCAATCTTCGAGAAGTACCGTGCTCCATGCAACTGGTCAAACAAATCATCAATCCTCGGTAATGGATACCAATTCTTGATAGTCAACTTGTTTAGCTCTCTGTAGTCTATGCACATTCGAAAGGATCCGTCTTTCTTCTTGACGAACAAAACCGGAGCTCCCCAAGGTGAGTAACTCGGTCTTATGAAGCCTTTATCCAATAACTCCTGTAACTGGTTTGACAATTCCTGCATCTTTGACAATGCAAACCTGTAAGGAGATTTAGCAACAGTGGTTGCTCCAAGAACTAAGTCAATACGGAACACTACCTGTCGCGCAGGTGGCAAACCTGGTAGGTCTTCAAGAAACACTTCTGGATATTCTTTCACTACCATTACATCTTGAATCTTTTTCTTGTCCTTCTCTTTTACCACCACATGAGCCAGGAAAGCTAAGCACTGCTTCTGTAGACACTTACGCACTTTTATGCGAAAAATGATTTTGACACTTCGTTTTGCTTGATCTCACTAACTTCCAATACACGATCATTCGTCACTGGAACTCGAAGCAACTTTTCAGAATAGATGACTTCCACTCGATTGAGAGATAGCCAATCCATTCCAACAATGATATCGAAACTACCCAACTCCATCGGTATCAAATCGATGGTGAATGTATGACCATTAAGTGTCAATGGACAGTTCATGTATAATGTACTAACTGTGATTTGTTTCCTGTTAGCTACCTCTATGATGTAAGGGGAATCTAACTGTTCCTCTATAGAATCTAGTTGGCATGTAAAATCGGTAGAGATAAAACTCTGATCCGCACCAGTGTCAAACAGAATAGATGCATAAAAGTCATGTAAGAGAAATGTACCAGTGACCACATTCGGGTCTTCGCGTGCAACTGGAGCTCCTATAGCAAAAGCTCTTTCAAAGGGTGCTTGAACTGCCGGTTGTGCCTTTTTCGAGCAGTTCTTTGCAAAGTGGCCAAGTTCGCCGTAGTTATAGCATCCGCCGTTGTTCTGGTTGTTGGGTGGAGGGAGAGCTAAAGCAACATTGTAGACTGCTTGATTGGGATTCATCCTACAGTTCTGGACCCAGTGTCCCTTTCTTCCACATCTCGTGCAGTGACGACAGGGATTGCTTTCAGCATGATGATACTGGCACTTGGTACATAGAGGGTGTGGGCCAGTATAAGGTTTCTTTATAGTCTTCTGCTTCTTCTTCAGGTGTTGGTGCTGATAGGGTTTCTTAGAAGTCTCTTCTTTTTGCTTGCCAGTGTTAGCCTCTTTCTTCAAGGTTCAAGAGGCAACCATCAGATCAGTGAGTTTTCTAGACAAACTCACAGTAGACTCCAAGGTGACAGGGTTTACTGCAACAACTAAACCCTGAATGCAGGTGGGAAGTCCACCTACATATCTGTTTATTCTCTTCTCTAGAGTTGGTACCATATCTGGCACCAAGGCTACCAACTCATGATAGCGGGTAGTGTACCCCAGATGATCAACACCATTCATCACATGATTGGACAATTCAACTTCCAATCTTTGCAGTTCATTCTTGGGGCAGAATTCATTCCTTAGCAGCGTCTTGAACTCTTCCCATGGCATCGTCATTGCTTCTTCTCTTCCTCGAGCTTTGATATGCGAGTTCCACCAAGTTAAACCCAGCTTGTTGAATGATCCAGCAGAGTAGCGAACTTTGTGGTGCTCTGGACAACTCGTAATGTCCATGGTAGTCTCCATCTTTTCAACCCATTGGATTAATCCAACGGCTCCTTCAGTACCGCAAAAGCTAGGCGGCTTACATCTCACAAATGACTTGTAGGAATAGTGTGATGTATTGCCAGTGTTCCCACTGGCTTCCCCTAATGAGTGTCCTGTGTTGTTGCTGTCGTTCCGAATACGGTTGAGAATATCCGGTATCACTTCCTTCAGCTGGTTAGTCAGCTGACTGCTTAGTAGAGTTGCCAAAGCAACAGTAGCAGGATTCAGCATCTGAGTCGTGTTTGGGTTTGGAGGTGGATTGTGTGCGGGAGGAGGAGGTGGAGGAGGTGAGTCAGCTGGTGATGGCGTTGACGAGTGTGGAGCTGAATGTTGTGGTGGTGGTAACAGGGGAGGTTGTCTTCTTGGCGGCATTCTGATGACAACCAAAAAGGAATCGGTTAGTGCAATGATCGAATGCAGAAGACATAATGCAAGTATACAAATCCTATGTTCTATACGTGAAGGGTCCCTAGGTTATAGTCTAGGCCAAACCGTTTAAACAAATGACCTATATTTCTCTATAACCATGGCTCTGATACCAATCTGTCACACCCAGGGCCGGCGGGTTGGATCGACTTCCTCGACGGGCGGAATGGTCCCGGGGCGTGATACCGGGAATGATAATCTTGATGATCAGATTGTTTACAATGCACATGATATATAATGAGAAACTGCTAAATGAAAATAAAATTGCAAAGTTAAATTACATCAGTTATGTTCATAATTTAACAATGTAAATCTACTATCAACATCATAAATTGTCTATCTTGTATTTGCACAAGATATACAAAATAATTGTAAAATAATGTTCAAAAGTATGCAGGTCCAAAAACACTAGGTCCGCTATTTGGCATCCTAGTCCAAAAGTAATAACCTCTTAGTTGACCTGTTCGTCACCTGAGAAGTCATGCAAAACGATCAAGTCAACACATGGTTGGTGAGTTCATGTAGTTTTATAAAAATGAATTTGAATAACCTTCTGAACGAAAACCTTAACCTCACCATTAACCACCTATACCATCCGGTTCAATATGCTTATATATAGGGCATATGTAGGGTCGAGCTTACCACCCGCCCAGCCACCATCCCACCACATACGAAACCACATGATATATTGTTCCTGGAGATAATTAAGCGTTTCATTACATAACTTTGATTCCATATCAATTTATTCCATAGCATTTGATTACCCTGAAAATGTTTACCTTGATCCCTCGAAATAACAACCTTAGCCTCTCCAACGACCACCTATGCTATTCAATAAAGTATGCTTATATATAGGGCATATGTAGGGGACAAGCCCCAGCCACCGTCCCACCACATACCAGACTGCTTAGCATATTGTTGTTAATGATAATTAAGCGTTTCATTTTAGATTTAGATTTCCACAAATTGAAATACCTCTGATTTCCTGAGTTCACCATGTATTCATGATTACCCAAAGCACTTGTAGAAATGTAATATTAAATGTTTAATTAAATTAATAATTAATTGTAACATCAGTGCCGGAACCGTCATCGGAACAGTGATCTCTACAGTATATGAACAGTAAAACAGGTATGAACCATATACATTTCTGTACATTTCATATTCATATCATTTATCATTATCATTTTGTGTTGTCATAAAACAAATTCAGAAACATTTAACGAAAACACAGTTCAGAACAATGGTTCTTGAGTCAGATAATTATCTGGCAACACAGAACCATCATGTGATTATTTGTTAGGATTTATTATGTAAAAACGTATGTGAGGCTTTATAGAACATAACAACACGAATATCGTTACGTGAATGCTAAATTGCCAGGTTATTCGTATAGGTGACGATCTGTACGAATATATCTGAAAGTTTAATGTTCTGAATGATATTCTATAATTAGAAAACAATATTGAAAAGTATAGTTATCGTCGTGTTCGTACGAGTGACGATTCGAACGAATACGCGCGACGACCGTACGATTCAATTTAAACAGTTAAATAAATATTTTAAAATTAAAATGAATAAAAGATATTAGTTAATTTATTAGGAATCACAACTTAGAATAATTAAATGAATTCTATTTTTATAAATCGTGTCGTTTCGTCGCGAAAACTACACGAACCGACATTTTACGCGAAACATAACGAGACCGAACAACCGGATATATTCTAAATCATTAAATGAAACATTTATGTCACCACCAACCATCACCACCTCCATTTTTCTCTCATTCACGTTTTTCTTCACTCTCTCTCTAAGAACCATTTCCTCCACCTTCTCTCTAGAGGATCTTAATCATTTCTAGACGGAATCGAGCATAGTTGGTGTCATTACGATCCTCTCATCTTGTAGATACAGAAGTACAAGTATTTTGAGTTTCTATCCACGAGATCTAAGGTAAACGACCCCTTTAAATTCGGTTTTAGGGTATGTCACGACCCTTTAGGTTTTGTTGATGTTTTAACCGGTTTACACACTAGTAAATACTTAGATGACTCAGGTAATCAACGAGAAAGAGCTAGGAACTTGTGTTGTAACAGGTTGGATCGAGAAAAGAGTTGAATATACAGGTTCGTGACCTCATTCAGTCAGCCGAACCTTTTTGAGAGGGATAAGGACCAGCCGAACCTTCTTCCTGGATGGCCGAACCAGGGACGAACCCTGGCAACGAACCTGCATGGCTCTGCAACGAACCTGCATGGCCTCCTGGGTGCCGAACCTGTGAGCTGACAATGAACCATTTAAAATAGACGAACCTTCCATGGTCTAGCAGAACCCATAGTGGTCGAACCTTAAGGGTTCGTTTGGCTTCATCATGACCGAACCTTTGATGGAGCCGAACCCTTGCAAAACGAACCATACCTCAGCAGCAGTTTGTCACGAACCTCGGATACTCACGAACTAAGGCCAAGATAGCCGAGCCTTTAAGATCACGAACCTTCAAGTGTCATGAACCCTAGCTGCCGAACCTTAACCCCTAGTCATAGACGAACCTTTCCTTCCTTCTTAGCCGAACCATGGTATTTCTCCATAGGTTCGCTGCCCTGGATGGTGTCAAACCTAATTTAACTTAAAACCCTTAAGTTATCATGGTGCATGGGGTTAGATATGCATGGGGAAATCACGTAAATGCATGCATGAATTGAGGGTGTTATGATTTCGTTTAACTTGTAATAAGGAAGTAGGGTTATTAAGGGATATGGGTTTTCATGAAACACAATAGCACAACAATATAAATGATAACATTTACTGACTTAGATTAACACATGTGAAGGATTTCCAAGAACTCATACGGATCAAGATCAAAGTTTAGTTATCAATTCGAAATCAAAGACTACTAAATGGGCTTGAGTAAGCCCAATGGGTTTTAGTTAAGCCCATTCACATATTGATCGTAACTTTACAAATTATGCAACTATATTTAAATAAAGGAAATTGGTTTATAAAATTGTTAATTTATAAATGTTTTAAATGAAGGTTTAATTTGATAATCTTGATGGGAAAATTTTTGTAAATGAGACAATATAATTGTCTGGATTTTAACAGAAAACAAAGGAAACTCTGCCCAAATTTTGTGAAAATTTAAATGTAAATTGCTATAACTAATTATGGGATTGGGTCTAAAAGGGTAATTAAGTTAGATTAGATCATAGGGACACTTAGTACATTAGGACACTTAGTTACACACGCCGAGACCAAGACTTAGATACGACTACTAATACGCGTACTTATAGTATTCAAATTCTTCTAAAACAACTCAGGAACTAAAGACACATAGTCTACAAACAAGAGCGCATATTTTGTGATAGAACATTTACATAGCAACACAGGTGAGTTCATTGCCCCTTTTCTAACATTTTGTTTTAAAACGCGGGGCTGAGAAGCAAGCGTAAACTGTTTATTTAAATTGTTTACTTAAATGCTTTTATTTAACATATGTTTTTATATGTAAATTTGTTAACCTAGAATCATCTCTAGGTGAATTTTATGCAGGTTTTACTAAATTCATCTAATTATAATTTAAGTGGATAATTGGGTTAAACTAAACATTTCAACTAATCAAACGAAACATTTTGACAAAACAAGTGTATCATTTCAACGAATACAAACAAAACATTTTGACGAATCAAGTGGGTGATTTCAACGAATCAAACAAAACATTTTGACAAATCAAGTGTGTGAGTTTAACGAATCAAACGAAACTATTTTGACAAAACAAGTGGGAAGTTCAACGAATCAAACGAAACTATCTTTGCAAAGTTAATATTCGATGTTCAACAAATCAAGTGTTTGATGAACAACGAATCAAGAGTACATTTGATCAACGAATCTAGTATTCCAGGATCAACGAATCAAGTACATCTTGCCACAATATCAAACGAATCAATAAATCATTTTCAAGGGAAAATCTGGGAAATATCAAAGATAACATATGCCAAAACGAATCAAGAACGAAACAAAAACCCTACATTTCAAGAAGTCCTAGCTAGACCGTTTGATTTGTAGGTCATATGTTTGATGATATTTACAGAATTCCCTACTACTAAGTACCTAGATTGACATACTAGTCTACTCGAGTTTGACCAAGGCCCAATCATTAGGACTTAGATTTTATTAAATGTTTATTTATTTATTTAAATTAAGCATTTATAACTGTTTCTACAATTGCTGTGGTTGATCATATTGTGTGATGAACTTGTGGAATCAACATGGATTCCTAATGATTGCAATTACAGGGACAAAGAATAGAAGGATTTTTGGGTTTAATAAGAAGGGTAAAAATGCTTAACTATCATTAACAACAGTGTCATATACGGATTAGTATGTGGTGGGACGGTGGCTGGGCGGGCAGTAAGTTCGACCCTACATATGCCCTATATATAAGCATACCGATTCGGATATTACATGTGGAGTTAATGAGGTTAAGGTCTTTACCGGAAGAGGTTTACAAATCATTTTCTAACTTTACACTATATGAACTCACCAACCATGTGTTGATTTTATTTTTGCATGACTTCTCAGGTGACGAACAGGTCAACTAGGAAGCGTATGCTTTTGGACTAGGAATTCAGATAGAAGACTTAGTATTTTTGGAACTGCATATTTTTGGAAACATCATCATACCATTATTTTGTATATCTTGTGTAGTTACAAGATAGTTATTTGATGATGTTTATGATAGATTTACATTGTTAAATTATGAACGATTCGGATGTAATTTAACTTTGTAACTCTATTCTATTTAGCATTTTTCATTTATATCATGTGCAATGTAAACAATCTGATCACTTTTGATTATCACTCATGATATCGCGCCTCAAGAACCTTCCACCCGACGGGGACTCCGATCCAACCCCGCCGGCTCGGGGTGTGACATTAATGCTATGGAATTTCACCATGTAGAAATACTTCATGATTTCCTGAGTTCACCATGTATTTACCAAGTTGTACCATCTCACATGTGGCCCATATCAGGCATGACCCAAATTGAGTCTACCTGTATGCGTCGGGAATTTCATGAAGCCCATATTAGCTTGACCCTCTGGCCTACTGTACATGTCCGGACTTTAGGATATCCTTTGATTCTTGATCGTCTTTGTTCTCTTGATTTCGTTTGCTAGTTTTAGTTATGCCCATATAGCTTTACTACAAGAGTACTATTTGTGCCGGGACTTTCCGTGTGTTACATGTGGTCTTGATTTACATACAATTGACATCCACCTTAACTAAAGCATTAATGATTTCATTATTTCAATGATTCACACACTGTTATGATTCCCTTGATTCTCTTGATTCTGATCTTTAGAATTCCATGATTTCCTCAATGATTATAGATTCTTGAATAGGATCCTTAGTTTTACTGATCACACATTGGATTAGTTTCCATTGAATTTGATTTTTAGCTTTAGTTCTTCTGATTTCACTTTGAGTTTAGATTCTTGAATTTGAACTTGATGGACTTAGGGTTTGTTTTAGAGTTTTAGAATTAAGGTATTACTCATAAGAGTAATTAGTTAATTCGTGAGTTAATTCTGCGTAACAAATATGTGGGGCCCCGTTCCTGGGCGAGCCCACAGAGGTTGGTTTTCATCATAACACATAGATCTTAAATTAAAAACTTGCATAATCATGCAGCGGAAATGTAAACATAGTTTGATAAACAGAATTCAATAAAGTGTCTGTATCAAAAACATATCGAATTTCCGAAACCAATGGATCGTCTGAGTTGATGCCCGAGCTCCATACCTTCTCTTATCAATAAAGTGTAAATTCAAATAACTTGTATTTTAGAAAATTCGAGGTGTTACAAGTCTCCCCTCTTTACAATAGGTTTTGTCCCGAAACCTGACTCGTTTACAATTCGAACAAATAAGGGTACAACCTCCTCAATTCTTCTTCCGCCTCCCATGTCGTGTCTGAACCCTTTCGGTGTTTCCACTGAACTCTAACTTGATGAACCGTCTTATTCCATAGTTGCTTTTCCTTCGTATCCACGATCGCAACCGGTTCTTCAATATAGTTCAGATTGTCATCTACCTCAATGTCATCCAAAGGAATATGTGCTTGTTTGTCTGTCAGACACTTCCTAAGGTGTGACACGTGGAAGGTAGGATGAATCCCGTTCAACTCCTCTGGTAGGCTCAGCCGATACGCGACCTTCCACACCCTTGCCTCTATCTGAAATGGCCCGATTTACCTCGGACTCAACTTTCCTCGCTTTCTAAATCGAATGATTCCCTTCCATGGTGATACTTTCAGCAACACTCGATCGCCAACATTAAACTCGATCAGTCTTCGGCGCTTGTCAGCGTAGGACTTTTAGCGATCTTGTGCAGCTTTCATACTTGCTTTTATCACCCGTAGCTTTTCTGCCATATTCATTACGGAAGCCTTGTTTCCCATTTCCTTCTGTCCAGCTTCACACCAACATACCGGGGTCCTACATCGTCTACTGTACAACGCCTCATATGGGGGTATTCCGATTCTAGAGTGGTAGCTGTTGTTGTACGAAAACTCCACCAATGGCAAGTGGTCATCCCATCTTCCTCCAAAATCGATAATGCATTCCCTAAGCATATCCTCCAACGTCTGGATAGTCCTTTTCGACTGTCCATCTGTCTGGGGGTGACAAGCGGTACTGATGTTCAATCTTGTTCCCATAGCATCATGAAACTGCTTCCAGAATCTGGAAGTAAAACTTGCATCTCGATCTTACACAATGGAGACAGGAACCCCATGTCGGGTCACAATCTCTTTCACAAACAACTCAGACAACCTTTCGGACGTATACGTTTCCCTGATAGGAAGAAAGTGTGCACTCTTCGTCAGTCGGTCCACAATCACCCATATGGTATCATGTCGTTTAGCTGTTCTCGGTAGCTTGGTGATGAAATCCATAGTGACGTGTTCCCACTTCCATTCCAGTACCTCAAGAGGTTGCACATATTCGTAGGTCTTCTAATGTTCAGCCTTCACTTGCGCACAACTAAGGCACCGGTTCACATACTACATCACGTTAAACTTCATACCCGGCCACCAATAGTCCTTTCGAAGATACATCTTCGTCGCATCGGGATGCACCGAATAACGTGATTTGTGGGCTTCATCTAAAATCTTCGACCGAATGTCCCCATTTCTGGGCACCCACATACGACCGAATCGTACTTTCACACCGTGATCATTGTATTCCAAGTTCTTGACTTGCCCGAAGACACGTTCAAAACCCACATTCTCTTTTTTCAATCCTTCCTATTGCGCCTGCTTGAGCTCGTTCAGAAAGTCTGGCGCTATCACCAAACTATACGATTTTACTCATATGGCAGGATGATCAGCCTTGCGACTCAGAGTGTCTGCCACCACATTGGCCATTCCCGGGTGATATAAGATATCACAATCATAATCCTTTAGCAGCTGAAGCCATCGCCTCTGCCTCATGTTCAAATCCTTTTGCTTGAAGATATACTTCAAGATCTTATGGTCGGTATAGATGGTACTCCTTACTCCATACAAATAGTGCCTCCATATTTTGAATGCAAACACCACTACAGCGAGTTCGAGATCGTGGGTTGGGTAGTTAGCCTCGTGAATCTTTAGCTGTCGCGAAGCATAGGCTATCACCCTTCCCCTTTGCATAAGTACGTAACCCAACCCTAGTCGTGATGCATCAGCATACACAATAAAATCATCATTTCCATCCGACAGTGCTCGAATAGGAGCTTGGGTAAGTTTCTCCTTTAGCACTGAAAACGCCTGTTCATGGTTCGGGCCCCATTCATACTTTACATCTTTCTTCGTGAGCTTCGTCAGTGGCATCGCTATCTTGGAGAAATCTTGAATAAATATCCGATAATAGCCGGCAAAACAAAGAAAGATGCGTACTTCCGTAGGTGACTTCGGAGAGCTCCATTTCATAATCGTTTCAACTTTAGCTGGATCTACCATAATGTCGTCTGGGTTCACCACGTGACCCAGAAAATTCATTTCTCGTAGCCAGAAGGCGCATTTGGAGAACTTAGCATAAAGTTTCTTTTTCCTTAGGATCTCCAATACCTCACATACGTGGCAAGCATGGTCTCCCTCGTTCTTTGAATAAATCAAAATATCATCAATAAACACTATCACCGATCGGTCCAATATCGGTCGACATGCCATGTTCATCAAATCCATAAATGCCACATGAGCATTCGTCAATCCAAACGACATAACGAGAAAGTTGTAGTGTCCGTAACGTGTACGGAAAGCAGTCTTTGGAATATCCTACTCTCGAACTTTCAACTGATGGTAACTGGATCGGAGATCTATCTTTGAGAACCAGCTTGCACCTTGCAACTGATCGAACAAGTCATCAATTCTAGGTAGAGGATACATGTTCTATACGGTCAACTTATTCAGTTCCGTGTAATCGATACATATACGCATACTTCCACCTTTCTTCTTAACGAACAGCACCGGTGCTCCCCACGGGGAGACACTTGCTCGTATAAAACCTTTATCGAGGAGTTCTTGTAGCTGGGTCATCATTTCCTTCATCTCAGTTGGAGCTAAAAGGTAAGGTGCCTTGGCAACGGGTTGTGATCCCGACACTAAGTCGATTTGGAACTCAATTTCCCGCTCAGGCGGTAATCCAGGCAATTCCTCAGGGAATACATCGGGGAAGTTACGCACCACAGGAACATCATCAATCGTCCTCGTATCATTACGTTCCTCAATCACATAGGCCAAGTAGGCACCACACCCACGCCTCATCATATCATCAGCCTTGATCATCGAAATGATTTATCGCTTTATCACCGTAAACCGTCACAGAACTCCCATCCATCGCACGTAAACATATCATCTGTCGTCGACATACAATGTGTAACATTTGTACAATTAGTCAAGGTAGTTGTGAACAGTGTTAGAACAAATGTGCTTTCATATCAAATCAGTCAATGTGATTCATGTGTTCATTATGTGCTTGTGTGTTAGGATCTTTATTATTTAGGAACAAGTATATAATATCTAATTACAGTCGAGTTCGCTAGGCAAGAACAGTATCGTATTATACCGAAATAGTGGTGGGACGGCGTCAGGTACGGCAGGTAGCTGGAATCTGGGGTATGCCCTATACATATACTGCGTTCGGTGTAATGGGATAGTGTTAGTGCATAGTGTCGAGACGAATATTATGACAATTAATTTAACAAGAATCGTAATACGTAAGCGAGACTGAGTAGAGTTATGGGTGACGATCCATAATAATACGAATGTTGAACTTATAATTATGATTAAACGCCTTAACATTTTATACGATCGAAAAACGTACGCTATTGCGGGTATACACGTAATGGCGGTCGTTTAACGATCCGTCAACACACGAAGAGTAAAAATAATTAAATATTTATTATTTTACATTTTTACAATTTTGAAACTCATCAAAATGATGAGTATATTAATTCTTTATTTTAAATCGCGTAAAATACGCGTTACGTTCCGAAAACGCGAACCGAGCGACCGAAACGGACCCGAATACCGCGCGGATTATAAAAGCCTTGAACAAGGCTAAATTTCTCATTTATTCCACCAACAACCACTTCTCTCTCTACAAATTCGTCCAAGCCTCTCTCTCTCTAGAAAACCGACTTCAAACGCGTATAACTTCTTCGTTTCTCAACGGATTTTGGTGTTCTTGGTGCCCACGCGAAGCTCTCGACATTCCCTACACGAAAGTACAACGGATCGGAGGTTTTCACCGGCCAAAAACGAGGTATGCTTGAATGAAAATATGGAAAATAGGGTTTTGTTCGTGGGTTTTACTAAACACACACATAACCGGTTTTCTTGCATCATCCTTCGAGTCTCGCACATGTAGCAACCTTTCTCGAGGTTAGAACGACTTAGATCGTGGTCTGGAGCTGGTGGTTCGATGGTGGTGATGATGCTCGCACAGGGTTCGTGGGGGTAACCTCGGCCGAACCTGTTAAGGTGGCCAAACCATTGGGCTATAGGCGAACCCTAACGAACCTGCATGCTTGTGGATAAGCAGCCGAACCTCTGGATTAGACGAACCCTACAACAGAAGCGAACCCATGGTTCGTCTAACACAACCAACCGAACCCTCCTGGTCGAACCTGTGCTCATGAACCATAGGCGAACCAAGAACCTGCGGCGAACCAATGTGCATGCCACAAACCCTTTGCACCGAACCTTTGCATGGTGGAAGGACTGCCGAACCCTAGAGCTGCCGGAACCGAACCCTTGCGAACCTTTCAACCTCCAAAAACCACGAACCTTGCATGTCTCCATGAGAAGCCGAACCTTCCTGTCATATGGCTGAACCTTAGGCAGGAACCTTAGAAGGTTCGCTGCCAAGGGGGGGTTAGCCGAGCTCCAACATGGAAATTCTTCTATCATCTTGGCCCAATTCAATTTTATTTCGGCCTATTATGATCATGAGTGATCCAATCTTGTGCTTGGCACATTGCTTGGCCCATATACACATTGTTCGACCCAACAAAACCTTAACCGGCCCATGATTTGGCTACACGTCTTAAACCTAGCCTAACTTAAAGTTGGAATAGCCCAATTAGATCCCATTCAGCCCATTATGATCTTAATTGGCCCAAGATTTTCATTGGTGTGATACAAGGTCCACACACGTGTTGTAGGCCCAATACCATCTTTCATTTGGTCTATCGTTAACCTAAATGGCCCGTGACTTTGGATTTAGCCTCATGGTTTCATGGGCTTACGGCCCAATGTGAGGCCCACGACTTAAATAGAGTTGTGATTTGGTTTCAATTGAGTTAAGTTACAACTTAACATAATCATGAGACCAAGTCATAATTTCAATAACGTAAAACAATTGAAACATCTTTTCACAATACATGTAAATCAATGGTTTATCAAACTCTTAAACACATGTGATGTTGAGCAAACAAGTTTGTGCACAAAAGAACATTACACATTCTTTTCATGGATCCATGATCAATCAAGTAACTCAACCATGACTTTCACGTTCATACAACATTTTCAAACATGAGAACAAGTATTCAATTGTTAATCAAGTTCAAGAGAACATAAGTCAATCAATGAATCAACGTCGATACAATTATAAATCTTATATCTTATGTATGATTACGATGATATAGGAACCAGTTAGAAGTCCTGTTTGCTACTTGCTATTTGTCATAGTTCAGAGTCTACTGCAGACAGGTGAGAACATTAGCCCCTCTTTTTACTGTTTTTACAACTGTTTTGGGGTGGAACACGTGATCAAATACTCTTACTTCAATCATATTACATGATACATGTTTATGTTACTTTATAAACATTACAGGTTCACTCTAGAGATCCAAAGGATTTCTCAATTGTTTTCAAAGAAATTATCAATCGTTTATAATGGTTTTATCAACTGTATAATATTTTCTACTAAAAAGGTTTTAGAAGAGTTCTTTAAACTATTTATATCAATTTTTACTCTAATGATTTTATAAATGACAGACACTTTTAAATAATGTGACTTATAAACTCTTTTACTATAAACTCGTGTTTTCGAAAATAATCTTTTATAGACCTTGTTATTATACAAGGACACTATCCTATGTACAAAATCAAGAGTTTGAAAACAAGGTATTCAATTAATGGTTTTCATGAAGAAGTTCAAAAAAAGATTCATTTCATGGTATCCAAACAGAGGATTCATTTCATGGTACTCAAACAAGGGTTTCAAATCAAGTTATCAAACAAGGCATTAAATCACTGTTTTCTTTTAAAGCAAAGATTAAAAGCATGGTTTCCACTGTTGTAAACAAACTTATAAACCCATCAAGTTTCATATTCATTAGCGTTAGTACTGGGTGATCACAACAAGGGAAAGCGGACACATTTGGGCAGGCCGATTTCTGGAGTTAGCTTTTAAATTTGTTTTATAAACTAACTGCAGATTTCGGTTACTTATGGTTTTATCACTGTTGCTGACTTATTTTCTGACTCCAAACGTAGTTTGGGACTTGATTATAAGTTGGTTTTCGTGCAAACAGTCTTTGGACTGTTTACACTCATTTTACATACTTGATGTTAGTTTGGGTTGCAGCTCATCCATGTAATTCATTTATTGCTTTAAACATATGCCTTACAATTCAAACTCATGTTTACAATTGTTAAACCTATTGTTCTCACCAACTACTTCTGTAGTTGACAGTTACTTTTCACGTGTTTCAGGTAATCAGGTTTAAGGCTTTCTAAGGGACAACTAGGCGACCATTCTAAGATAGAACAAGATGAAGAAACATGCTAGGATGGATTAGAAACACACTAAATCCTAAATGTTTAATTGTCTTGTTTGAAGTCTTATTTTGTAAACAATATTTTTGGGACTGTAGTTGTCTTTCTTTTGGTAGATAGATTGTCCGTTACTAAACAACTGTCTAAACATTTTGAAACATAGTAATCCATTGTGGTTGTTCTTATTCAATACTTGTGCATGATTCAACTCTTCATACGTCACCGCGCCGTGGATTCCGCACGCAGCGCAGGGGGTGTGACACAATGTTAGCCTCATATTTGGCTAACCAGTCCATACCCAAAACCACATCGAATCCTCCTAAGGTAATAAGAAACAATTGGACAGGGAACCTATGACCTTCTATCTCAACATAACAATCATCAATAGCCTCAGTCACCCTGGTCATCTTACCAATAGCCGTCTCTACATCAATTACCCGATCTATCTTCTTAACTTTCCTAGATAACCCATCACAGAAAGTAGAAGATACAAAACTCATACTGGCACCGGAATCAAACAATACAAAAGCAGGATTATTGTTGATAGAAAAAGTACCTGTGACCACATCAGGGTCCTCGATTGCATCATCCTTCGTCATCGTAAAGGCTCGGGCTTTAGCCTTCTGCTTCTCTTTACCTTTGTCATCTTTCTTTCCAGAGCCCGAAGCATCGGCTCTTGGTTGTCTGCAATCCCTGGACAGATGTCGAATACCATTGCAGTTGTAACATCAGATAGTCCCGGGACACTTTTCCACATCTGAAACATAAGTTTGTGCCCACACGGCACGGCCCAGAATGGCTCTTGCCACACTTGCTACATAGCCCAGTATCTTCCCGTTTCACCTTCTTGCCTGAGAACTTTCGTTGGTGTGTTCGACCCCTCTTAATCCCGGAGGACTCCTTCACCATTGCTTCTTCTCTAACTGGTTCAGCAGACATAACATCATCCCAAACTATCCCACTGAGTTCAACAATGGTGTCGAAGGTCTTAGGAGCATTGGCCTTGACATGAATTCTGACCTTTGGAGGCAAGCCCTCCAGGTACAACTTCACCCTCCTTTCCTCAGTAGCAACCAGATGAGGCACAAGCCTCGCCATCTCATTAAACCGTGAAGTGTACTGCCTGTGATTCAGGCTCCCAGCTTTCAACACCAGAAATTCTATTTCAACTTTATCCAGCTCGTTCTTGGGACAGAACTGTTTAATGACCAGATCCTTGAGATCATCCCAAGTCATCTTCTCCATATCAGCTACTGACTTAGACTGCTTGATGGTGTTCCACCAGTGAAGTTCCTCCTCAACAAAAGAATGAGCTGCAAACTTGACAGCTTGGTCAATTCAGCATTCACTGATGGAGATAACAGCCTCCGTCGCAGAATTCAGTGGAAGGTGGCCACAACATCCTTCTTCCCATCAAAGGTCGGTGGGTTACATCACTTGAAGGACTTGTAGTCACAGCCCTTCAGTTTCCCAGTCATAGAGTCGTCGCTTTTAGTCTCGATGATCACCACCTCATCTTCTTTGGTGCTCTCCTTAGTTCCCTCAGACTTGTCTTTTAGAGCATCCTTCAGTGCCTTAGCAATCAAGGCTGGTAGCTTCTCATCCATGATCTTGCAGACCTCATTAGAAATTGCCTTCACCACGATAGGTTCAAGAGTGAACTCTTCTTCATTCTCTGGTTGCTCGTTGTGCTCGTGGTCGTCCTCATTGACGGATTCTTCATTATCGACATGTGGTTCTTCAGATTCATGTGGTTGCTTACGTGGTCTACCCTTTTGTCCAGCCATCTAACTATCTATAGGATGCAACAACTGATGAGTTAGTATATGAATCAGTTTAGCACGGAATAAGCATTGTAAATCGTTAATGACGTTGATCAGGTGTTATTAACCATTTACCCAACTCATAGGCTCTAAACGTTTCACATCCCATCTCCTCAATGTGCATGACACTAACTACCTTTCTAACCTTAGATCTACATCTTAAATCGTACATAACATTCAGCTCGTGGCATCCATTCATCCGTGGTTGGCAATCCGCATCATTTAATCCCATTCTCAGTTTAAGTCTTGGAATCTGGGATGCCAAGATGTCTCAAACTATAACTCTGATACCAACTTGTGGGGCCCCGTTCCCGGGCGAGACCACAGAGGTTGGTTTTCATCATAACACATAGCTCTTAAACTAAAAACTTGCATAATCATGCAGCGGAAATGTAAACATAGTTTGATAAACAGAATTCAATAAAGTGTCTGTATCAAAAACATATCGAATTGTCAAAACCAACGGATCGTCTGAGTTGATGCTCGAGCTCCATGCCTTCTCTTATCATAGCTTTAACCTGACATACATGCTAAATCAAGTCAGCTTACGCTGGTGAGTTCTAGTTTTCATAAAACATCATAATCGTTTAGTGAGTTAAACATTTTAACATGAAAGCATCATTTCATACACATAAACCATAGCACATAACTATTTCATCATCGTAGCCATATAACCATCGTCATCATCAAAACCACTGTCATCAACATGAGTAGTGGGCTTATGCCGGCAGAAGGCTCCATGTTTATAGTCCGATCGACTCTTATCATGTTTATAGCCCGATCGGCTCCGTGTTTATAGCCTGGTCGGCTCCGTGTTTATAGTCCGATCGACTCCTTGTTTATAGCCCGCTAGGCTCCGTGTTTATAGTCCGATCGACTCCATGTTTATAGTCCGTTCGACTCTCACGTTTATAGTCCGGTCGACTCCATGTTTATAGCCCGATTGGCTCCGTGTTTATAGCCTGATCGGCTCTTACCATGTTTATAGTCCGATCGACTCTCATGTTTATAGTCCAGTCGACTCTGTGTTTATAGCCCGATCGGCTGTTCATATCCTGATATGTTCAGGTCATCGTCCATACTTACTAATGCAAGTACTAGTACATCATGCATGCATATCCTATCACACGTATAGGGTCATCATTCATTCATCATACGGGATATACTACCAGTATAACATCATATATCATAATCATATTATGCTAGCAGTAATTCATAACATTTTAGACTTAGTAACGTCTCATCATCATAACAAAGTCATCACATCATAACATGCTAGCCTATATCGTTATCCTACATTTAGGACTTCATCGTATCATGCTATCATCATAACATCTTTCATATTATCCTAACAGCTTAGGAACTCATCATATCGTTCAATCATCGCATACATAACATGTAAGCAACATATCATCCTAGCATACATTATGGCATCATACATAACATTAGCATCTTTTCATCAATCCTACATCATGTCTTCGTATTATGCTAACATTTATTCATCATTCATACGTCATAGTTTCATACTTACATCCTAGTCATTTAGGATTTCTTTATCATGTTCCATTTCATGTATTCATCATACTTAGCACATTTGCATGCTCATTTCATCATACATAACACATATAATAGCATGCATCATTCATAACATATCATCCTAACATAACATAAGCATGTATGCCAGCCCAAAACAGTGAACATGAAATAGGGCGTCTAGAACTCACCTAATAGTAGGCTTTTGTCTTCGTAGCCGAACTCCTTAGCTAGACCTTAAGAACCTATATCAGTACATCGTGCCATTATATACCATCCTTAGACTTAGAATATATTCCAAGTCCTCATAATCCCCTAACCAGTCCCCCAGTATTTGAAAACCCTTCTGTTCCCGAACTGTTTGAGTACTCGAAAACCATGATACCCGAAGCATCACTAGTACACGAAATGCTAGTGTACTCGAAAGTAGTGTAAACGAAACAAGTGTACTCGAAGGCAGCGTACACGAAACTAGTGTATACGAACTAGTATGTTTTCGAGTACCCCTCTTTGGGTCATCTTTTCGAGTACACATTCTTTTCAACATAAACATATCAGAAATCCGTCCTAGGCTCATGGGGGCTAGTTCTGGGTTCCTTATGTTGTTACCAACACGTTGAAACCTCAATGTCCCGAACTTTATACATAAAGGTGCGAGCTTTATGCATAAGTTCACTTTCACGTAAAAATCCTAACTTTTCAGTTTAGATCACTTACTTGATGCTAGATGATCACTCTTGTAGATTCTCGTGCGTTTCCTCCTTCGTTTTGTCGATCAAAAGCGCGATTCTTGAGGTTCTTCGACCCTACTTCGTGTACTCGAGAGGGAAGGTGCTTCTAGCCAAAGGTTCGCACATTTCCCAAGGCACCCCTATTTATAGGCAGTGGCCTCATACTCGAAATATGAGATTTCGACTACAAAAATTTCGAGAACTCGTGTACTCGAAATTGGGTTCGAGTACACGATTCCAAGCCCTTTTAATTTGTTTTATGTTTCGTATTTTTCCACTACAAGTATATCATCCGTTACGCATGTGTAAATTCAAATAACTTGTATTTTAGAAAATTCAGGGTATTACAAGATACCTCGATAGGAGTCTAGGAGTATAAACAAGTATATATAAAGCATACAATAAGTAAAAGCATTTATGTAAAACATTTTTAAATAAAAAGGTTTACGCATGCTTCTCAGCCCTGCGTTTGAAAACAAAAATGTTTAGAATCATGTCCTTAGCCGATCGAATGAATCAATTGGGCCGATAGAATGAGCCCCTTGGGCCGGCCGAATAGGGGTTGGGCCGCATGAGGCTCAACCGTATGAGGCCTTGCATGCGACTGAGTAGGATGGCCGACCGAAAGGGTTGTGGCCGAAGGTGGTTCTTGCGTATAACTCCTTGGCCGAATAGTGGTTGTCCGAATGAATGCTGGGCCGATCGAATAGAGCATGGCCGAAGGGTGGGGCGACCGAAAGAACTGGGCCAAACCAGGGTGGAGCCGAACGAATGGGGTGGCTGGTGGGTGAATGTAGTTCTGACCGAATGAAGACCTCCAAATGGGAGGCTTGGCCGAAGGTAGCGCCGATCGAATGTGCCTGATATGGCCTTGAGGCCATTCGGCACTGTGGAGTGGCTCATGCGGCCCATTGGTCTTTCGGCCAACCAGTCACACAACCATTCGGCTGGTCGATTTTTTCCCAGGTGCAGCCATCCCAACCGAGACCTAAGACCATCTCATGGTGTCTAACTTGTTCCTACATCATCCTTGGTTGGTTGTGTGGTGTTCTCCTAGGGTTTTGAGGCTTAGAATCGGCTCAAGAGAGGGGCGGCCAAAAGGGTTTGTAAAACCCTAAAACCGAACAACGAATCTATTTTTACCCCAAATCTGGTGGATCCTAGCTTAGATCAGTTGTACTTTCGAGTTCTACGTGATGTGGTGGTCGTTTAGACTCCAAGAACACTTGATTTCGTGAAGGATTGAAGGAGATATGGTTTGAAATTCTAGAGAGAGAAAGTAGAGAGAGCTCGAGATGTGGATGAAAAATCTGGTAGGTGGTGGTAGTTGTGGTCTTAATTGCCACATTAAATGGTTTCAAGATACTCGGTTCGGGTTCGTTCGGTTTCTCTCGGTTTCGCGTAAAAGCGTCGTTTTCTTTCTTTTTCGTAACGAAACATCACGATATTAAAAGTAAATTTTAGAAATTTATTTTGGGTGGTAATTCCTAGAAAATTAACTAAATATCTTCCACTTATTTTAAATTTCTGAAAAAATTAATTTACTGTTAAAAATCGAATCGTACAGTGGTCGCACGTATTCGTTTGAATCGTCACCCGTATGAACACGACGATAACTATACTTTTCAATATGGTTTTCTAATTACTGGATATCATTCAGAACATTAAACTTTCAGATATATTCATACAGATCGTCACCTATACGAATAATCCGTCAATTTAGTATTCACGTAACGACATCCGTTGTTGTTTTGTTCTGTAAGGCCTCACACACGTTTATACATAATAAAATGCTAGCAAACAATCACATGATGGTTCTGTATCGCCAGATTATCATCTGACTGATGAACCATGTTTCTGAGTTTTGTTTCCTGAAATGATTCTGAATTTGCTCTTTGATAACATGAAATGATAATGACACATGATATGAATCTGATATACAATGAAATACGTATAGTTTATACCTGATTACTGTTCATGTTACTGTTGAGATCACTGTTCCGGTGACGTTTTCGGCATTGATGTTACAATCTGTGAGGATGAAACATATGTATCCAATTGCCCAGTGGGGGCAGAGACATGTTCAGGGATCTCATCTTCCTGAACAGTCTTTTTGGGCTTTTTAGATTTAGAGGGTTTGGTAGAATTTTTCCTTTTGACTGGTACCTGTACAGGTGTGGAAGAAGAGGTGGATATGGGTTCACCAAGGATGGGTGTTTCCTCAGTGTCATCCATGTGTCTTGCATCAGTGTTCAATCTAGTGAACACATGTTTGTCAATGCTCTTAATAGTAGAGAGAGGAGCAATATGACAAACATTATTAAGATCAGCAAAAAGACAAGCGAACAAAACCTATGATACAATAGAAATTTGGGACTCTTCTGGTGATGTACCAGATGATCCAAAATTATTTGTGACAAGTTGACTTTTTCGTTGGATAGAACAACATACATGACGTATTGCATGTCACATGACATTTCTCCCCAACTTGCCGATTTTTGAGTGTCGATTTTTGAGAAAGACACTGTAAAATAGTGTGATACAAGAACTTGTACCTAGGGTAGAAGAAAGCTTTGTACAAGGTCCTGTTTTTCAGGTCACACTGATAATCACACTGAACAAAAGCATTATGGAGAAGTTTTAAAGAAATGGTGGTGGGAGCCTCGGTGTCGTTCAGATTTAGGGCAAAACTTATTTTGGAAGGGGTGAGGGTAACCTGTTGACCAGCGACCACCGAAGCAATACTGTCAACAAAGTCATCCTTTGTCACCAAGGTTGAGTTTGCCCAAAACTGGTTTAGAGCAACTTCCGAGATAGGGGGATTTAGGATGAGAGTAGTATGAACGAAGGAATTTACTAGAATGTCGATTGCTTCGTTATAGTGAGGGTACTCAAAAGATTTAACAAGTTAGGCTCCGAGGTTGTGAATCAGCTTGATTTTCAGAGATTCAGATGCCATTTTTGCGACGATGAACACCGAGCAGTTATGAGTGCAAAGTGTGAGTACAAATCTTTGCCTTAAATTTAGAGAGAAAAAGATGAAGAAGTTTAACCGTTTACACACAAGGGCCGTTTCTAAACAAAAAAACCTCCACTACTTATAACTTACCAAAAGTTTTACCTTAGGGTTTTTACCCATTGGACAGACCTGTGAGTAAGAGAGAGAAGAACAAACGACAAATGACTACGTTCATGCACACCCTAATGTACAGACAAAGCTTTGTAAGGAATGAAGCCTGGTCCTATGCCGTTACACCATCATCATGAGCATCAAGCTCAGACGGAATCAGAGCAAGTGCGTCGTGCCATGCAACATGCCTGACAAGCAGTTGTCCTTCGCCATAAGCATCATTCAGAAGATTTGAATTTGAACGAAGGGTTTTCTTGATGAAAAGAAGATCAAGAAACTTCGTTAAGTTATTATGAAAGAACTTAATAACTTAAGAAGATAACCACTGATATAAATAAGATCAATGGTCATTAGAGAGGAGAAGGGTAGAAAGGTAAAATGAGAAGATATTATCGAGCCGTGAGAAAAATTAATGAGGCAATTCAATTATTTGTAGGGAGTCTAATCTTGCAGAGTGATTAGTGACGGTAAAATCAGGCGTAAGTATCAAGAATTTGTTAACTATAGAGAAAAAAAGTTAACCACGAAAGAGATTTTTAACCTCGGAAGAGCCTTATCCTTGGAAGCAAAGTAACCATGGATAAGTGATGAGGTTAAAAGTCTCGGAAGGAATAGAGACATCGAAAGGGAAAGAAACCACGGAAGGTTTAAAATGTAACAACGGAAGGTTTTAACCGTTGATAGATATGAAGCAGTGGCTATCATAAGCACTGATCTTATCCGTGTTTTGGGTTAACCACTGAGAGACCAAGGTCACTTTATCAGTGGTTTATCGAATATACGTTGTTAGGATAATTATTGAAAATTATCCTTTTATATATTTATTGAAAGGTTTAAGAAACATATTCTTAACCATGTTTATTAGCTCATATTTATCATTCCCAATTTGGCCACAAACTTATAAAAGGTTGAAGAGTCCAAAGGTTTGGTAAATATGTCCGCTATCTGGTCACTTGTAGAGACATGTTCTGGGACAATTAGTAACTTTTCAAAACAGTCCCTAATAAAGTGATGCCTTATTTCTATGTGTTTGGTTTTAGAATGGTAGACATGATTTTTTATTATGTTTTTGGCAGCTTCGCTTTCTATTAGGAGAGGTGTTTTTAGTTCAGTTATTCCAAAATCCAACAGTTGGTATTGTAACGAAAGGATTTGGGCAGTGCAATGGGCTGCTGCAATGTACTCAGCTTCAGCAGTTGAATTTGACACCGGCGTTTGCTTTTTGCTTTGCCATGACACTAAGCAATTTGCAAAGAACTGACATCCTCCCGAAGTAGACTTTCTGGTGAGCGAGCATCCAGCATAATCACTGTCTGAAAAAACAACAAGCTTACAAGTTTGATTAGCAGGATACCAGATACCTAGCACAGGAGTGCCTTTAAGATATCTGAGTATCCTCTTCACAAATGACAAATGGGATTGTTTGGGGGCAGACTGGTATCTTGCACAGACACATGTTGGATACATGATGTCTGGCCTTGATGCAGTAAGATACATCAAAGATCCAATCATGCACCTATAGAGGGTTTGATCTACAGGTTCACCATTTTCATCTGGACTTATTCCTGGACTTGTTGCCATGGAGGTAGAAATTATTTTGAAATCATTCATATCAAATTTATTTAGAAGATCCTTTACATATTTAGATTGATGAATGAAAGTCCCATTGGGGTTTGTTTGAGTTGAAGTCCTAAAAATGTTTTTAGTTCACTTAAAGCACTCATTTCAAACTTAGAAGAAATTAATCTAGAAAATTGTAAACACAAGGAAGGTTTTGTTTATCCTAAAATGATGTCATCTACATAGATTTGGACCAGCAAAAGTTCCTTGCCTACCTTCTTGATGAACAAAGTCTTATCAATGGTTCCCCGATAAAATTTATGAGAAAAAAGAAATTGTGAAAGAGTGTCATATCATGCTCTGGGTGCCTGCTTCAGCCCATAAAGTGCTTTGTCTAGTCTGTACACCCAATCAGGATGATGAACATCATCAAACCCTGGAGGTTGACAAACATAGACTTCCTTCTTTATAGTTCCATATAGGAAGGCACTTTCTATATCCATTTGATATACCTTTATGTTATGGGATATAACAAATGCTAGGAAGAGTCTGATGGCTTCTAGTCTGGCCACGGGAGTAAAGGTTTTATCATAATCCATGCCTTCCTCTTGGCAATATCCTTGTACTACCAATCTGGCTTTATTTTTGATCACGATGCCTCTGTTATCCGTTTTATTTATGAATACCCATCTAGTTCCGATAGGGTATTTTCCTGCTGGCAAGGGGCAGAGAGTCCAAGCATTTTGCCTTTCGAACTGCAATAGTTCATCTTCCATAGCCTCTACCCAATTATTATCTTTAAGAGCTTCCTGATATTTGGAAGGCTCAATTTGGGACAAAAAGGCTGCATGAAGGCAGAAATTTGAAATCTGGCTCCTAGTTTGAACACCTTTATTTAAATCACCTAAGATATGCTTTAGAGGATGATTTATGTTGAAGGGAATGATGTCCAAACAATTATTTGTAAAGGCAGCATTGGAAGAAGATGAATTTTTAGTGGGGCCAGGAGAGTTTTCTGGTGGGGAAGCATGAACATGTTCAGAAATATCTACAGGTATATTATCCAAAGTTGGGGATAAGGGAGTAGACATTTGTTGATCTTGGTCTTGAGGATTTGTTTGATAAGAAGGAACGGAGGTAAATAATTGAGATAATGAACTTTCCTCAAGATCGGATAGATCTTCAGAGGTTTGACACGATTCAGAAGAAGGAAAAAAAGAAGGCGTAGGAGAAATGTAGGTGAAGCTTTCAAGATCAAAGAGGTCATCATGAGAAAATGGGAAAGAGGAAGTTGATGCAGATTCATTGAATTTAACATCAATAGTTTCCTCAACAATTTAGGTCCTGAGATTGACAGCTCGGTAAGCCTTAGAGGTTTGAGAGTATCCAACAAAATATCCAGAGTCAACTTTAGCAGCAAACTTGGACAGAGAGTCTTTTGTATTCAAAATGAAGAAAGGAAACCCAAAAACTTTGAAGAAAGAAATAAGAGGCTTTATGTTATGAAGGACTTCATAGGCATTCTTGTTATGTATCTTCACAATGTGAACTCTGTTTAAGACATAGCAAGCAGTGTTTACTGCCTCAGCCCAGAAAGATAAAGGTAATCCTGAGTCACCAAGCATAGTTCTTGTAGCTTCAATAAGTGTCATATTCTTTCTTTTCACAACTCCATTTTGAGCAGGAGTTCTAGGAACACTATTGTCTTGACAGGAAGACCAAATTGTCTTTCAAGTTGAGTGATAAGGGCAATTATTTTATCAGAAGTCTCGTCTTTACTGAAGAGGAAGAAGGTCCAACAAAATCTTGAATAATCATCCACAACAACTAAACAATATCTCTTTCTTGCCAAACTGGCTACCTTCACTGGACCAAACAGATCTATATGAAGCAGACTAAGACAGTTAGTTAATTTGGACTCCTCAATATACTTATTTGATGTTTTATGTTGCTTTCCCTTTAAGCAAGATTCACATTGACCTTCAAAGTGAAATTCTTTGGAGTTCAATCCTCTTACTAAAGAAAGGGTAGAAAGCTTATGAAGAGTTTGGTGGTTAAGGTGACTGAATCTTCTGTGCCAAAGAGCAGTTTCAGAAGATGATGCTTTGGCTATCAAACATGTAGGAGAAGATGTTTCAAAATCAGTGTCATGTCTACAACGTAGATATTTCCGCTTCTTTTCGCTGTTAGCAAGGTGTGTTGATCAATTAAGATCTTTATTTTTGAATTTATTTCAGGAGAAAGAATTTTGCAACTGTCCTTGGTGAAAACTGAACTAAATTTCTTGTCTGCTAGTTGAGAAACACTTAAGAGATTATACTTGATGTTTTCAACTAACCTTGCATCTTTGAAGTGCAGTTTTCCACTCAGGACAGAACCAGACCCTACTATCCAACCCTTTGCATTATTTCCAAAGGAAACAGTTCCTCCATTTTTTGGAATGAAGTTATTCAAAATGGATCTGCATCTGTCATGTGCCTAGAGCCTCCACTGTCCACATACCATAGATGATTTTGGTTTGAAGAAGGTCTCTGCACATGAGGATCAAATGCAATAGGTTAGATATGAGTCATTGTTTATTCTTAGAAGAAAGAGGACATCATATTAGATGCTTATTTGTTTTGCTGAGTGTTATTCATCAACTTCTGCATCATTTGTATCAGCTGTTGCTGATTTTGATGCAAGATGTTGATTTGTGAATCCATGGAAGAAGGGTTCACAGCAGCAGGAGAATAGGTAGCAGGAGTCACCACAGTATAAGAAGGTGGTGTACCAAGAATGGATGGTCCAGTAGAAGCAGATAGAGGTGAAGATAAGCGAAGAGATGAATGTGTGTTAGATCTCATTGAACTGTTAGCTGATGATCTATTAGCTTTCTTGGACTTTTTCATCTTATTGCGGAGATTCCCTTTAGAAGAAGAAGCCTGTTCAGCTTTCAATTTTTCAGCATTTAGTTTATCTCTAGATTTCTCCAAAGGAGTTTTTGTCCAACAGTTTTCAGTGGTGTGATTGTACTTGAAACACTTTAGACAAGCAGGATATAGTGAAGAATAGTTAGGGATAAAAGGCTTATTTGCTTTCATTATTGGATAAGGTGGGTGACAATGAGAAGGAGGGAATCTGATATCAACCATGGGCCTCTTTCCTTTGTCAAGATGGGCCACAGGGTTATCAGAGGTTTCAAGAAGAGTTGTACCTTCCGAACTTCGAGTAGAGCTCATGGTTGGAGCAATCTCAGTTTGTTCAGAAGAATTATTGTTATGATCACTTTCCAAGTGTCTCTTCCAGCTTTTCCTCGTTAGTTTCTATGGGTAAACAAACGTAGGAAACTGTTTAGGTTGAGACACTCTTGGAGGTGTGATTTTTATTGCTGGAACTTCATCAGGGAGAAAGGTAGGGGAGATAGGTTTAGAATCAGTCTCATTTATTTCATTGTGAATCGGGGCATAGTCCTCTGGAGGACTAGTGTGATTGTATCCAATTCCATATTTGGCCTTGTTGTGAACTTTCTTACTTAAAAGCATTTTGAACCCTTTGCAGGATTCAACCCACTTGTCACAGCTGACCTTGGTCTGAGACAGTTCATCTATACAAGCTGCATATTTTTCATTTTGCAAATCAAATAGAGCTTGTAGGTTGGATTTTTCAGTCATTAGGACAGAGATTTGACAGTCTTTATTCTTTATTAATTTTTCTATTTCAGAATTTTTATTATCTAGCAGTTGCTCCAACTCCTGATTTTGTTGTTGAAGCAACATGTTGGCTTTCTTTATTTTTGCAAAAGCTTCTATTCACGCATCGATACATAGTTTTTCTAGAGTAGAAGAAGATACATGCGCATCAGGAGTGTCTGCTACAGGTTGATCAGAAGGAGTAGGATCGTCGCCAACAGCCATAAGAACAAATTTTGTTGGTTCAGAGGTGATGAGGGCATAGCCTACATCTTCAGGCAGGCTGCTCAAGTCTACGTACTCTTGGGTGAAAAGAGCCGGTTGACTAGAAGAGGACTTGACAGCAGGGCCTGGTGCATTTATTTGTGAAGGGGATGGTGCAACAATTTGAAGAGGGGCAGGGGTGAGCTGATACATGCTACCATTGGCAGCTTGTACATATTGTACGTTGGTCGAAGGGGAGTTCTGTACAATGTGTGCTGAATCCTGAGAATTGTTGTGCCTTCTAAAGGGAGAGGAAGAAGAAGAAGAAGAAGAAAAAGGTGTTGTAGAAGTATGTGAGTGTGTGTTTGGGAAAGTCACACACGGTGAAGAGTATGAGTTGGGAGCATTTTTGCATTCCCTAGCAAAGTGTCCAGTGCCATGACATCTATAGCATTGGACCTTAGCCTTATTTAGGCCAATCCTGGTTTTTCCATGAATACTAGGAAATTTTCTTCCTGTCCTCTTGTAGAACTTATTAGTTCTTATGCTCAAGAGGGCCAGTTGATGAAGAATGTCCATCTTTTCCAAGTCAACACTTGGAACCTGATGGATATCATCCATAACAAAGCACAGATGATCAGAAATAGGAGAGTTGTCATCACAAGAAGAAGAGGAGGAGGAGATGCCGATAGTTATGTACATGTATTAATCATAACCCTGATCATTTGTCTCAGAGTTATGACTGAGAAGAGTTGTGTTCCCTTGAACGTACTCTTTAGTTGATTTACCAGACTTTATTAGTTTTCGAATCTGGCCAATCTCTCGCTCAACTTACCATGGAGTTGGGTAAGTGAGAGTTTGCCAAAGTCTGTAAAAAGATATCATGACTATGGAATAAGTTTCCCATTTATCAGGAAGAGATCTCGAGAAACATTGAGAACAGAAATAGGGGGTTCACTTGACCAGCTAATTTTAGTTCACTTAAGAGTGAAGTGAACCTTTCAAACTGCTGAGTAAGTGACTCATTATTTAGTTGGCAGAATGTCTCATATTGTTGGGCTAATATCTCCCTTGTATTAGCCCAACATCGTCGGTACCACCGAATTGCTCTTTTAGAGCATCCCACAAATCTTTAGCAGACTCGTGGTGAAGAATACCAGAGGATATTTCATTCGGGAGGGCCATAGACAGTTGATCATGTGCCTTGGCATCAAGCTCTAAGTTATGGTAGTCTTCTTCAGTGTAACTTCGAGGATCCTTAGGGACATGGTCTCCAGTCTCCGTGTCCAAGACCATTCGTTTATGAGGTCCGAACATGACGGACTTCCAACATCCTGTATGATTATTGGACAAGAAATGTAACATCCTTCTCTGTCATATGTTGTATTGATGCCTTACCAAGATTGGTGGCTTCGTGGCAGAGCTGGTGTTTTGGGGGTCTAAGGTGATTTTTTTTCCCATGGGTTCACAAACGGTTATGAGTAAATCAAAGACTGATGAGTTCTCAAAGTATTTTGATAGAATGATTTTTAAACACAGTTTAGTTCAAAAACGAAACTACTGCAGATTTAAAAAAAAATAGAAAGACAGAAGACACAGAACACAGAAAACTAAACAACAAGATATCGATGAGATCTTTGAGTTTTAGTCTTGATGGTTAAACCAAGACTAAGGACAAGGCTCTGATACAAATTGTTGAAAAACAGAAACCCGAGTAGAGGCTGTTTTACCAGGAACAAGGCTTTAGACACTTAGTCAAAGCTTTGGTATTAGCTCCCTCTAAAGTTTTGCACAAGGTTATTTTTGTTGTTTAGTTTCTTGCTAGAGAGGGAGAGAGAGAGAAGAACAGATAGAAAGCACAAGCAATTTTGGGGGAAATAATTCATTTTACTCAGAGAATGTTGGGACTTAAATACCCAACATTCTGAGATACAAGACAAGAAATAATAAGACAAATAGCTGACACTGAATCATCAGACTAGTACAAATACAAAGTCAACAACAATGGAAACAAGAGTCTTCAGGTCTTCCGAGGATGAGGTACTTGTCCTGATGCTCAGTGGTTATTCTTTCGAAAGATATTCATCGGAAGCTGATTAAATAATCAGTTATTTCGGAATAGGAGATTGTCTTCCGAGTCATTTGATGTCTTCTGATGCAATGGATGTCTTCGAGGATATCATGATCAGCTAGTGTCTTCTGAGGTAGATAAGTTCAGCGGTAGTTCATTTTGGCGAATCTTTCGCTGTTGATCTTCCGATGCTGAAGCAGTTCTTCAATCGGAAGAGAAGCATCTGCTGTTGGTCAATCCGTGGTTTGTTTATTTGTCTCGCTTCAGTGGTTTTGCTCATCAGTCCTTATTTTCCAACAAACCCGTTTAAAAATTGTTTCGGACCTCAAGTCGATCCAAACAACCCGAACCAATTTCTAACCTTCTCAAATTGGTTTCCACAACAACCTTTTTTCAACAAAAATTTACCCGTCTTTGACAACGTTTCTGAGAATCGACCGGAACCCGATGTTGACGTGGTTCCGGAAATACAACCCGACCCCCAACAAGCTTCATCGCGTCGCAGGCACTGACGAAAGGAAGTGCTAGAAAAAAAAAACCTAGCATCACTCGATCGTCGGAATCTGTGGAGGTTGCACTAGCTCGTGCGTACATTGACGTTTCCGAAGATTCGTTCGTTGGTAACAGCCAAACGAGCTCGGAATTTTGGAGACACGTGAGAGCCCAGTTTTTTCGGCAATGGGTCGTGACTCCTACCGGACGAACGACATGACTTCCAGCAAATGGCGCGACTTACAAAATAAAGTCGCGAAATTTAACGGCGTATGGCACTACAAATAAAATGTCATTTAATGGCATACAAAAAGTGCCTTAAAACACCAAAAAAGTGCCACTAGAAACTCCTTGAAGAATGTGTGGCACACAAATAAAGTGCTACTAGAAGTGGTGACGCTAAAGCCTTTTAGTGACATTTTTTCAATGTGCTGCACAAAGTTTTTAGACTTTTAGTGGCACTTTTTTTCTACCACAAAATAAAAAGAGACTTTTGTATCACAATTTTTGTGCCACTAAAAATTAATCTTAGTCACATATTCATGTTGGTTTTAGTGGCACTTTTACTTTGCCATAATATAAAAACACTTATAGATGTTCAAATTTTGTGCCAGTAAAAACCACTTATAGTTAGTTGTATAACACATTGTCACAAAGACGCATTATCTTACAATATAAATATAAAATAAATGTTGAACAACATTGAATATAATAACAATAAAAATTTGATCCGAAATATAATACAAAAAATGTCAAAAGCAATGTAATAAGCAACATCTTTCGGTTTTCAAACGTTTACACATCACGACTAATAACCTGCCAATCCCAAGAATGATCGGATCTCTGTCGGTGTTGTAGGCACCTCCCAGTTCTTAATCGCTTCAATCTTGGCAGGATCCATGTGAATCCCATTACTGTTAATCACGTGACCCAAGAACTGAACTTCTCTTAACCCGAATTCACACTTGGAGAATTTAGCATAGAGTCGTTCTTCCTTTAGAAGTTCCAAAACTGTTTTGAGATGCTGCTCGTGTTCCTTCTCGTTCTTTGAATAACTCAGTATATCATCAATAAAGACGATAACAAACTGATCTAAGTACGGCTTGCACACCCGGTTCATCAAATCCATGAACACAGCCGGTGCGTTCGTCAATCCGAATGGCATCACCATGAACCCGTAGTGACCATATCGGGTACGAAATGCCGTCTTTGGTATGTCTTCCTCTTGAATCCAGAGCTGATGATAGCCTGATCTCAGGTCTATCTTTGAAAAGTACTGTGCTCCCTGTAATTGATCAAACAGATCATCAATCCTCGGTAACTGGTACCGATTCTTGATGGTGAGCTTGTTGAGCTCTCTGTAATCGATGCACATCCTGAACGATCCATCCTTCTTCTTAACAAAAAGAACAGGAGCTTCCCACGGGAAAAAGCTCGGTCGGATGAATCCTTTGTCAAGTAGTTCTTGTAATTGGTTGGACAACTCCTGCATTTCTGATGGTGCGAGTCTGTAAGGAGACTTAGCTACAGGAGTTGCTCCCGGAATCAAATCGATTCGAAACTGCACCGATCTCTCGGGTGGCAGTCCCGGTAAATCATCCGGAAACACATCCGCATAGTCTTTCACAATTGGCACGTCTTGAATCTTGATTTTTCTTCTTGTCTTTCTCGATCACGTGAGCTAGGAATGCAACGCATTGTTTCCTGAGGTACTTGCGAGCCTTCATGCATGATATTATTTTGACACTGCGTTTCGCTTGATCTCCATGAATCTCCAGAATTTGATCGTTCTCCACTCAAGCATAGGTACTAATTATACTACATTCTATTATCTAATTGGCACCTAATTAATCTATAGTTATCCTTAGTTATGTTACTAATTACCTATAATATATAAAATTTTAATATCCTACATAATTTAAACACACGTGGTAAAAAGGACATACCCTCGAAGTCATCCGACTTCGTGTGTACATCCGGTGCTGGTAGAGCGAGTAGTTCCTCGATGATGGTTGGTGCGGTTGGAACCGTTGAAGTGGTTGGAGGCTTCCTCCTGGGGCAGTCTCTTGCGAAATGTCCAAGTATTCCGCAGGTGTAGCAGTGGTGATTGCTTTGAGAGGAAGTAGATGTACTTGCTCTCTGATTCTGATTCTGTGTTGGAAGATTTCAACGCTCCTAAATCAAGTGTCCCTTCTTACCACAGCTCAGACAATGCTTACATAACTTGTTCCCGGCACGATGAAATCCACACTTGTTACACTTGGGATGATTACCAATGTATTGATGAGGATTCAATGTCGTTGAGGTTTTGCAATAAACAGCCCAGTGTCCTGTCCTACCACAACGAGTACGCTGTTGACATTGGTTTTTGCCATAATGATGATATTGACAGAGTTGACAGAAAGGGGCCGTCCCATCATAGTTTTCGTTACTCTTTTTAGACAAGTCCGGCATGACTTGACTGATCGGGATGGCCTCGGTGTAGCTCGCAGATCTCTTCTGCTTTTTAGCAGGATGATGTTTATGTTTCTTGCTGGTGCCACCTTTCACAGGTTCTTTTCCTTTGGTGGTGACCGGTGGAAAACCCCTAGCATACTCTTTGCTGCTCCTGATCCTATTGATGATCTCAGGAATGATTGCAACCAACTGCTCAGTGATCAAGGTTGCCAGTGCAGCAGTCGCTGGTTCCACCTCAAGTGGAGGAGGATGAGGTGGTGATGGTGGTTGTCGCTGTGACATATCAATCCTAACCGAAAAATCATCGGTTAGTATTTATGCTCAAATGATGTAACGTATGCAAGTAATCAAGTGTCCTGCGTTTTCTACATGAGGGTCCCTAGGTTATAGTCTAGGCCAAATTGTTTGAAACAAGATGACATATATTTCTCTATAACCATGGCTCTGATCTGTCACACCCCGAGCCGGCGGGAACGGATCAGGTTTTCCCGTCGGGCGGAAGGTTCCCGGGGCGCGATATCGTGAGTGAGAATCGAATGACCAGATTGTTTCCATAGCATATGATAAATAAATAAGAAATGCTAACACATCCATGACATAGAATTACAAGATTAAATTACAATGTATCATTCATAATTTAATCAAGTAAATCTACCAAAAAGAATCAATGTAACTATATCTTATATCTGTACAAGATATACAAAAGATGATTCATTGTTCTTGTCACCAAAAGCATGCAACACAAAATAAAACTAGGTCTTCTAAAAGTTCACTAGCTTAGTCCATGCATATATGTAGCTACACCTGTTCATCACCTGAGAAAAACATGCATTTAAACAAAGTCAACACTAGGTTGGTGCGTTCATAAGTTTGAATATTGAAAACCTTGAATTTTTCAAACACATGGTCACAAAGTCATACTTGATACTTGTAATTATTGATTCACCTGTTCCACCCAATGGCCTCTCCTTAGTTATATGTACAAGTAGGATATCACCTGATCAAGCATGCTTGTATATAGGGCATACGAAAGGGTCAAGCCCAGACGCCATCCCACCACATGCTCAATCAAGTTCCACACTACTTGCGATACAACTAAAGATATCCATTTCCCAATTGTTCAACATGTCGGATATGTATTCATCTGTTATATCATATGTAGAATAATATAATATGAGGGGTTTAGTTATCAAACCGGAGTAGTGATAATCCCTCGATGTATTAAGGAATTTAGATTAATTTAATCTGGTCCTTATATTATTCCATTACTTGTGGGGTTAACTGTTGTTTCACTTTTAAATATTAAGAGTGTTAGTTAACCACTTGTAATTTGTTTTTGACTTATAGTGCATAGAGCCTAAAAGGAATCCATTGAAATCCTCACGTAATCAGATTTCAATGCATCCGATTTACCTCTACCACTTTGTACACCCGAAGACCTCATCGAAACAGTTACTAGTAATATGACATGAGAATATAAATTACTCAGTCTACTAGACAACAAGAAACGATGGATTAATTACTTATCACTACAGATTAATATCACCATGTGTCGCTTTCCAGAACCTGACTTGAAGTCGCCCTGTCACCGGTCATACGTTACCAGGCAATGAATCAATATGATCAACATACTAGCCCTACAAGCTAGAGGTTTGTCAAACCTACGGTACCAATATGCTATCGTCGGTTTAGTCACGTCAAACTAACTGGTCAGCGAATTATAGGGGATTACATGATCATCTTGAACTAGTGGCACATGATTGAAGTGATATAATACAACAGGTCAATAGTAACTAATTGTAATTGCGTTCATCCGTGTTATTGTTCTCAATGTCATATTTTCTCCGTGTTATTTACAAGGTTAAATAAGAACTTGTCTTATTACATTATGTTAATTATTTGAGTGAATGATGTTGTTATCATGAAGTTACATTGTCATGATTATCATTCTTTGTTCCATGTTCTCTTGTAATATATGTTGAGTTGTAAAGATAAGTGTTTAAAGGACTTGTCCTAATACACTTACTTAACTCTTGTATCGAATGGTATTAAAAAGATACATTGTATCTTTATATCATTCATATGTTTGTCTGTGATTGTTCCAATGTTTGTTTATGTAAGAAAAACTAAGTGTTATAAGGTAAGATCTTACAACTATGTTATTCTAATGTATTGATGAACTAATAAGATATATTATTTTGTTCATCTGATTATCCCCGTCATATCATGATCATACAAGCATGCATACAAAGATAGGCGATAATAAACAATTAAGTATTATCTAAATTCAATGTAATAGCAATATGTAAGCAAAACTTTTAAGTAAATAAAAGTAAGCATGTTTCTCAGCCCCGAGAGTTTAAAATCAGTTAAGATTAAAGTAAAAGGGGCATATGAACTCACCTTGTTGTTGTAGGGTTGACTTAGCTTAAATAAGGAATGAACGCGCTCTTTGTTGTTCTTGTAGTAGTTTTCACGATCCTGTATTAATTTCACATTGTTTGTGATTGTAAGTATAAGTTTGTAAGGATTCGTGTGTGTGTTCATGTTTGTTCTAGGGTTGATTAACCCTCTCAATCTTGATCATCATTTGGCCCAACTTATTTGCTAAGTATCTTGATAGCCTCATCCAGATTGAGTAAGACTAACATACTTATCTATTTGTTTCATGTAATGTTTATTAGATGTCATAATGAAATAGGTATTAAGCTTAAAACTTAAATCTTTAAGTTGAAAGTTAATAATCCTTTGAAATAGTTCACTTGAACTTTTTGACTCTCATTATAATCGAAACTTGTCATATTAGTAGTACACTACATTAATACAAAATTCTATGTTTATTATCTTTGGTTTCAATTCTCTTAAGTTACTCACTTATTTCCATGTGGACCAGATGATTACTTGAGCCGAATGATATCAAAATGGATCTATTTAGTGTGATACGTGGGCCTAATTATTAATTGGACCTAAATGTGTATGGGTTGAATTCTTCACGTGGGCCAACTATCAAGGCCTTAACCGATTTGGGCCTTGGGCCACATGCTATGTATACGGCCCAAGTGGATAGAGTGGGCCGAAACTTATGGGGCAGATTAACATATGCTGGGCCAAAGAAATGATTTTGGGCTGAATTTGGTTAGATGTAATTGGGCCAAGGATAGGAACCGGTTTAGTGATTTAAGGGCCTAACACGGGCCATTCGAAGCTGCCTGGGCCGAGGAAAATATGGGATGGGCCGCAGGTGTAGATTTAGCTAGATAATTGGGCCTAGCACCTGGTTCTACTCGCTTGAAGGTACGGCTTCCCAATTCCAGCGAACCCTTGAGGTTTTATACTAAGGTTCGGTCACCATGAACACACAACAAGTTCGGTGGTTTCTAGACTCGCCGGAGGTTCGTGTACTCATGGTTCAGGGATAGTTCGTGAGATGTAAGGTTCGCCAACATGGGTGGGTTCGGCTAAATCAGTAGGAATGGTTCGGCTGGTGACTAGAACCTTAACAGATTCATGATAGTAGGCAAGGTTCGCCCATGTAAGGGTTCGGCTGCTCTAAGAGGGTTCGTGGCAATAGGAGGGTTCGACGAGTTCATGGTTCGTGGTCCAACGGTGTACAAGGTTCGCCATCAAAGGGGTGTAGGTTCGGCACTATGTATCCATGCAAGGTTCGTCCCATGCTCGAGTGGGTTCGTGGCCTGGTGGTGCAACAAGATTCGGCTGAGAGGCTCCAAAGGGTTCGGCCTCAGATCTGGCTAACCAAGGTTCGCCTAATGAGTGCAGGGTTCGTGAGACACAAAGGGTTCGCCCCTATGGCGCCCAGCTGTTCCCCGAACCTGTCGCAACTTCCCTCATCATTCTCTCCGATTCAGCTGGTCATTGAGTTGTTTACATGTTGATGTTACACATCATGCAATCTTCGGTCAGGGTTGCAGTCACGATCGTGGTCCTATGGCCGGCTAAGTGTGTGTGTATTCAACCCAAATGTGAAAACCCTCTTATTCGTGGACTTTAATAGCTTCCTACCTCAAATTCAACCGGGTATTTGCTCAGATTTGTTGTACTTTCTTGAAGAGGAGGTCAAGAGCTTCGCGTGGGTTCAAGAATCATCGAATTTCGTTAAGAAACAAAGGAGTTATGGACCTTGGAAGCTTGTTAATGGTGGTTTTGTTTTTAGAGAGAGAAATGGACGGATGTAGGGTTTTAGAGAGAGAGTAAATTGAGAGAAATGAAAGAAATGCTTTCATTTGGTGCTTATATACCCCCGGGGTATTTGGGTTTGTTTCGGTTGCTCGGTTTGTGTTTTCGTCTCGCATCCGGAACTTTACGCGTATTAAATATGTTTTAAATAAAAAGAAGTTAATTAATTATTTTGATGAGTTTCAAAATTGTAAGATGTTAAACATTTTATTTTTATTAATTTACATCCGTTCGTGTCGTGTTTCGTTTTCGTTTCGTCAGATCACGTCACCATCGCGCGTATTCGTTCGAATCGTCATTCGAACGAACATTTACGATGGTTTTGCTTTCCGACTTTTGTTTTCTATTTTCCATTCATTATTTCAGAACGCTAAACTCATAGATATGTTTGTGTGAATCGTCACCCACGCAAACACACTGTCAGTTCGTTATTCTGAAACAACACTGAATTATTGTTTTAACTTGTATTTCCTCACTGTCGGACTCAACTAAACATCCTGTTTTCATATTGTTTTCACATTGAAATATCGGCCATCTGATTCCTGTCATCTACGGATATCAGATCGCAACCGATTTGTTTTTGTTATTCACTTGAACACTGTTGTTTCCCGTGATTTGTTGTGTTAACTGTACTTAAGTTTTCACTTAGATACACACAACTAATGTTTCAAATGTATGTTGTACTTACAGTATTTAAGTTTACACGAAAATACGTACAACTGTTTCTTGTATTTAGAATTCTGTTTATACAAACACTGTTCATAAACAGGTATGTACACATAGTTACTGTTGTAAAGTACACATACTGTACGGACTTGCCGGCCGGTCAGGTACTAGTTGTCACACAATCTGCACAAAATCTTTAAACTGCACAATTCTTTGGAACATGCACACAATTTTTATCTACATATAGCTTTACTTATCCAAGTTAGGCTGAGACAACAATGAATAATAGTAAATCCAATAGATTAACAAGCTTTGAATCAATCCTATATGATTGATGAAAAGACAATATGATAATCATTTAAAGATAAAACAAAAAAAAATGCAGTTAATAATAAATGCTAATAAACAGTTCTGTAGATGATTCTTGCACCATAATATTACATCTTGTAGCATACCTTTTTTAACCAAACAAAGGAATCCATGTAGTTAGTGATGGTCAAAGTTAAACAACCTAAAACTATACTATTCATAACCCATTCCTTTTTTAATATAAACAAGTTCAGATCCACCCCAAGGAAGGCAGGAAAGAATAAAAGCTATATAGAAATCAACACGTACTTGCCATGAGGGGTTCCCTTTTTCATCATCCACAATAGTTGCAGCAGATGATAATAATGTTTCAAAAATCACCACAAATGAGCTTGGTTGGATCACTTTGCTGCACATCTACAAAATAAAAGTGCAAATAAACCTACCAATATACTTTAAACTCAGCTAATAAACCCCTTATCATTGTTATATGGTACCTGTCGCACCATCATTTAATTAATATGGTACTTACCAATGTCTTGGTTCAATTTTTTTATGATCTTCATGTTTAGCACATCGACACATGTATCTTTAGTTGCAGCTATTGCAGCCTCTATAAAACCACAATTGGTCATCCCCTAGGGATTACATAACTGAATTTTTTTCCATCATATAGTGTGCAATGTTGCTTGAGTTTGTCTTCCAGGTGTTGTTGGTTGCAATGCTGCCATAGTTGGAAATTAAATAGGTGATTTTAATGATGCCATTACACCACCACCCTAAGCCTAAACAACATCTTCGGAAAGCTTGATATGGGGCTAGTTATTTATCTCAACAAGCTTGAAAATACAACCAAAAGCATGTTGAGCATAACATGTCACCAAATAACCACGAACTCCAAATTCATTTTCAGTAGTCTAAAAGAATTTCCTTTTCACATGACACATAAGCAAGATCGTGAGAGTCTAATCTTATGCTCCTTGTTTTGTACATGCACAAAAAAAATGGAATTAATAAAAATAATAATAAATAAAATAAAACAAAGCAAAGCAAAAATGTAGCATACCACAGATCATTTGGTGCTGGAAGATAAAACACAACATAATTGTGTTGATTATTTATGTAATTATTAGTTAAAGCATATTTTAATCCGCAAGATGTGGAAGGAGTGACAGTTTACAAACAATGATCTACATCTAATGTTCAACTGCTGGAGTAGGTCCCCATTAATGACAGTCATGCTAACCATCCCCATCCATCATTCAAACAACACAAAAGATATGTTCACAGGAGGGTAAGGGTTACAAACATATAGGTGTAGATAGTAAATGTACAAGGGCTTTTTAACCAGAAATAATGATTTAAAACCCGAGACACTTACCTTGGCTCAAAAGTTGTAGTATTGAGCAAACCATAGCTTCCTCTAATCAATCTCTATCAACCGTTGAAAGGACCTCATCCCTCTAGATTTTGCCACAAGGTCCCAATGCAAGATCAAACACATTGCTAAAGGTTTTAACTTATGTAGGTTGCCATTGGTCGAACCAATTCCCAATGACGCAAAATAATTCCTTCACCCTAAAACTGAAATCAAACAACCAGCAGTTCAAAGTGAGATATAAACAAACAGCTCAAAAACTAATTCATCCCATCATCAATACTCAAACATTTCCATAAACAAAATAAAAACACAGATTAATGGTACCTCTAGAACTGCAAAATCAAAACTATTTGAGACAAATGCTTCACCCATCCGCAAATTCACCAAATGATAACTAATATGCAGAATCGTGCTGCTCTCATATCTTGTTTGTTTAGCTTTCTGATCCACCTTATTTAAGCAAAATTCAAATTGAAAAAAAAACAAAAAGAACTTATGTAAGAAAATTAGAGAAATTTACTTGTATACTTTAGAACAAAATCAAAGAAAAACTAATTATTAATTTAGTGTCAAGAGACACGAGACTTTCTAAAATTCCAATGAATTTCTTACCCTAAAAAAAGCCACGCAACCACTGAGAGTCAATCTGCACTTAACCCTTGTGCCCAAGTCTTAACAGCGGCGTGTTCTTTTCGTTGATACAGCAGAAGATTTCCATATACTCCACCATTGTCGCTGCTGGTGCCGAAAAGACGGATTTAAACCCAAAGACCCTTATCTTGTCTGGAAGGAACAAAAACACAAATTCACCACAACCACTACTAGGGGTGGTGGTGTCGACTGTCAAGAGCAGACCGCGACCAGGGGTGAAACACTAGTGCCGCCACAACCATCATCGTCGAACCCACAACAATTGCGTATTAGGGTTCCAAAAAAGAAAAATCCCGATTTTATGGTGAATCGCGATAAAGAGAGACAGATTCGAGACTATTAGTGAAGAAGAGAGCGAATGTAAAGCTTCATTGGATTAGGGTTTCTTTATGCGTTTGAATTTGAGGTGTTTTGAATATGAGGAATGTAAAGCTTCAATGTATTCTCAAATCCCATTCACCTGGTTGACATATTACTCGATTAGGGTAACAAGAAACAAAGGGAACGGTGATAGATCAAAAGATTACCTTTTTGGAGATTTGAAGCTGAGAATGGTATAGTATTTTTGGGGGAGAAGGAAAGTAAAAGTCATGACTTCAATCTGAAATTAAGAACGAAGGTAATACTGTTGTGAAATGAGGCTTAAATGGGTTGTACCATAGGCTTCTGTGGTTATATTTTTCTTAAATTTAAGACCTTTGATTTTTATCTCACCAATACTCATTATATAATAGTAAAGATAAACCGAGATAAATTCCACGTAATTAGTTATTAACGTTTCTCATAATTCAAGTCAGATATCATCCCCGTAAAATGATCAGAAAATCCCGGATATTACCGTCTCCCCTACTTTAGCAGATTTCGTCCCAAAATTAGTTATTCGAAGTTGGTAGGAAGAGATTTCGATAGTTTTCTTTCATTTGATCCTCACGTTCCCAAGTGAGTTCTGGCCCACGCTTAGATTCCCATCGAACTAGCACATTCGGTATTGGACTGTGTTTAAGTCTTTTCTCACCACGATCCCTAATTTCCACTGGTTTTTCAACAAATCGCATCGTTTCATTAATGTGCACTTCATCGTGTGGAATTTGAAGATTTTTGTCGGCTAGACACTTCTTCAAATTCGAAACGTGAAAAGTAGGATGAATGTTGCTTAGTTCTTCAGGTAGTTCAAGTTTGTAAGCCACTTTACCGATACGCTCAATGATTTTGAAAAGACCCACATAATGAGGAGATAACTCCCTTTCTTCCCAAAGCGAACCAAGCTTTTCCAAGGGGATACCTTGAGAAGAACTAGATCACCAATTTGAAATTATAGGGCTTTTCGACGATTGTCGGATAACTTTTTTGCCGGCTTCTCGCTACACGATGATTATTACGAATTTGAATGATCTTATCAGATGTTTCTTCAATTAATTCAGGATCAGCGAATTGTGCTTCACCAATCTCGCTCCAACAAATAGGTGATCGACATTTACGAGCATACAATGCTTCAAAAGGTGCCATATTGATACTCGTATGATAACTGTTATCGTACGAGAGTTCGATCAACGGCAAGTAAGAGTCCCATTGCCACCAAAATCAATGACACAAGCTCTAAGCATATCCTCAAAAGTTTGGATGGTCCGTTCAATTTGACCATCCGTTTGAGGATGATAAGCAAAGTTGAGATTTAATTTAGTGCCCAATGTCGATTGTAAAGATTGGCAGAAACGAGAGGTAAAACGGCTATCACAATCAGAGATTATATTTAAAGAAACTCCATGATGACTAACCACAAGATCGATGTAGATTCGAGCTAACTTGTCTGTTCGATAATCCTAACGAATTGGAATAAAATGAGCTGACTAAGTTATACGATCAACAATTACCCAAATACTGTCATGCCCACTAGATGTTCGAGGAAGTTTAGTTATAAAGTCCATGGATATACCGTACCATTTCCGCACAGGAATTTTGGTTGTTCTCGTAATCCAGAAGGACGTTGATGTTCAGATTTAACTTTCAAGCAAGTAAGAAATTTTGAGACATAAAAAGCAATGTCTTTTTTCATACCAGGCCACGAATACTGGTTTCGGATATCTTTGTACATTTTATCTGCTCCTGGATGAACTGAATAATGAGTCTTGTGAGCCTCGTTCAAAAGAAGAGTGCGAAGATTGTCTCATTGAGGAACCCAAATACGATCAAGATAATAAATTAATCCATTGGGTTTAGTTTCAAGTTGATGTTCGGCACCACATGCCATTTCTTCAGACATATTACCCTCAGTAATCGAGACATATTGAGCTTCCAATATACGAGTTTGAATGTCACTTTGAATTTTGATACTAAGGATTTTAATAGGTTCTTTACAACTTAAAGCATCAGCTACATCGTTCGCTTTTCCAGGTCGGTAGCGAATATCACAATCATAGTCGTTAAGTAACTCAACCCATTGTCGTTGTCTCATATTAAGTACTTTTTGATTAAATACGTGTTGGAGACTTTTGTGGTCGGTGAACACCACACATTTAGTCCCATAAAGGCAGTGCCTCCAAATTTTCAAGGCAAACACAACAGCACCCAGTTCAAGATCGTGTGTCATGTAATTATTTTCATGGATTTTGAATTGTCGTGACGCGTAAGCTATAACTTTGCCTTGTTGCATAAGCACGCAACCAAGACCTTGATTAGAAGCATCACAGTAAACCTCGAAATCATCGTTTCCATCAGGTAAAGTTAAAATATGAGCGTAACAAAACTTATTTTTAAGAGTTTGAAAAGCTTCTTCTTTTTGTGAACCCCAAACATAAGGTTTGTCCTTGTGTATTAAACTGGTAAGAGGTACAACGATCTTAGAAAAATTGGCTATGAAACGACGATAATAGCTCGCTAAGACAAGAAACGAACGAACTTCAGTAGGAGTTTTAGGTGCATTCCAATTTTTCACAGTTTCAATCTTTACAGGATCAATATGAATGCCCTTTTCGTTTACTATGTGCCTAAAAAAATAAACTTCGTTAAGCCAAAATTCACATTTAGAGAATTTAGCGTACATTTGTTCTTTCTTTAAGAGTTCCATAACCAAACATAAGTGCATCTTGTGTTCAGCTTTCGTTTTGGAATAAATCAGAATGTCATCGATAAAATGATTACAAATTTATCTAAGTATGGTTTGCACACTCAGTTCATTAGATCCATGAACACAGCAGGTGCATTAGTCAAGCCAAAAGGCATAACCATAAACTCATAATGACCATATCTTGTTCGAAACGCGGTTTTTGGAATATCTTCATCATTGACTAGAAGTTGGTGATATCCCGATCAAAGACCAATCTTTGAGAAACAAGTTGCTTCTTGTAGTTGTCCATAAAGGTCATCAATTCTTGACAATGGATAATGGTTCTTAACGGTGAGCTGGTTGAGCTCCCGATAATCAATGCACATCCGGAATGAGCCATCTTTCTTTTGACAAACAAGACATGTGCTCCCCAAGGTGAAACACTTGGGCGAATGAATCCCTTATCGGCTAATTCTTGAAGTTGACTTGCGAGGTCTTGCAATTCTGAAGGGGCAAGACGATAGGGTGATTTGGCTACAGGATTTGCACCAGGTACTAGATTGATTCTGAATTCAACCTGTCAAAAAGGAGGAAGACCAGGTAAATCTTCATGGAACACTTCAGGAAAATCCCAAATAATAGCAATATCTTCAATCTTCTTTTCCTTGTCCTTGTTGTTCACAATGTGGGCTAGGAATGCCACATAGTTCTTACGCGGGTACTTTTGCGCAGTTGTACACGACATAAGCTTAAGCCCTAGAGTTGGTTTCTTTCCATAAACGTGTAGGATATCGCCAGACTGAAGAGGAATACGAATGTATTTTTCAACACACACAATTTCAGCACGATTTTGAGTTAACCAATCCATGCCTACTATGATGTCAAAGCTTCCAAGTTGCATGGGTATAAGGTCAATCGAGAAGGTATGCTCATTTAAGTTTAAGTGAACATCACGAATAACTGAATCTATCGTAATGGGACTTACACCAGCTACTTCTACAGTGTAGGTGTTTTCTAATCTAGTATGATTCTTAGCAAGTAAAGGTTCAAACTCAAGGGATATAAAGCTTTTATCAGCACTCGTGTCAAAAAGAACAGAAGCATATTGGTTATCAACTAAGAACATACCATTCACCACACCGTTGTTATTTTGGGCTTCATTAGCATTGATGTTGAAAGCACGCCCACGAGCTGCTAGCACTCCCGCTTGTTGAGCTGCGAGTCTTGGACAAGTATCGTGAAGGTGATTTGGATCACCACAATTGTAACAAGCTCTTCCTTGGATAAAAAATGGGGGATTTTGGACCATGGCTCAATTATTTTCGTGGTTTTGGTTTTGTTGGATGACGGGAAAAACTTGGTTATTTTGTGGTCGATTGGTTCAGCAAGTGGTGTGAAAATGTCCATAACGCACACAATTGATGCATAGGCGACATGGCACAATGGGTGGGTGATGTAAATGATATGTATTTCACAAATGTTGGTTTCCCACATATGGTTTCTTTGCATTATTCAACCCTTGAATTGGTACTTGATTCAAAGGAGCAGGTGTGGTTACAGCAAAATATCTAGCTCTTCGTTTCTTGTTCTTGTTTGAAGGTTTAGCAAAGGTGGTTTTTGTTCGTTCAGTTGAGGTGGTTTTGCAAGATTTAGTAGTAGTGGTTTCAGTGGTAGTCTTCTTAGCACCTTTCCTTGTTAGAGTACCGCCTTGACATGATTATCTTTCAATGTTGCAGCTAGTCGAATCGCATCCTCAAGGGTTGTTGGATTCCTACCCAATACAGTGTCTTGGATCTTCATGGGTAACCCACCAATACATTTCTTAATGGCCCTAGATAAAGGAGTGACCATATGAGGTACCAGTAGGCTATGTTCATGGAAACGAGTGGTGTAAGCAATATTTTCACCACTATCTTGGGCAAGATCCCAAAATTCAGCCTCGAGCTTTTTCATTTCATTACTTGGGCAAAACTCCTCAGTCATAAGAGTCTTGACTTCATCCTAAGTTAGTGCCAAAGCAACCTCAGCTCCACGATGGTGTTTTTCTCCGTTCCACCAAGTCAAGGCCCTCTTTTGGAAGACACTTGTCTGATATTGCACACGGAGATAATCTGGACATCCACTGTTACAAAAATTATTTCGATACTTTCAAACCATTGTAACAAAACAGTGGCTCCCTCAGTTCCATTGAAAGTGACAGGTTTGCACGAATTGAAGTGTTTGAAGTAGCAGTTATGGTTACCACCATTTTCATCATTCTCATTTTTGTTTGCTGCATTGGGTTGAGTTACAAGGTTTGGTAAAACAATGGCCATGTGTTGAGTTACAAGTTACGCAAGCTCTTCGTTCCTTTCGTGACGACGAATTTCACGACGGGAAGCCATTCTATGGAAATAAAACATAGAATATGGTAGATGTTTAGTTTTTAATGAGATAATTCATATGAATCACAAGATAATTTAGATAGGCAATATGGATTGTAACCAAGGTGCGGTTACGTGGACTAATCAAAGTACTTCAAGTTTCATTTAACAATAAGCCTATATGTAACTACTCATCCCGAGAGTTCCCAGGAAAGCGTAACAGGTCCAATGGTTGATATGGATTTATACAAAATGCTTTCCTAGACTGAACACCCCAAGATACAGGTAATTACCCTTCGAGATTGCACGGGTCTACAATTGTCATTTAAAACTCAAAGAATTTGACAAGATTTTCATTTTGGATTAGACTATGAGTCTAAGAATGTCTTCAAAATCATGAAGTTTTGATAGTTGAAAGTTTCCTAATGATAGATGGAGACGCGAATAAGGTTAGAGATAGAAATAGAGACGATGACCACATAAGATCCTAGTTATCTTAGGTTATAGTCTAGGTCATGTCTAATAACCTAATTCCCTATAACCATGGCTCTGATACGAATCTGCCACACCCCAACAGACGGCGGAATACGTCGGGGCGCGAACGTGATTGTTCAATAGCTCATGATCAAACTAAACGTTTCATAATTAATGCAACAAAATTACATTGTCTTAAAAACCAAAGTAACTAAGTTCAAACAACCAAAGTTCAAATAACCCAAAAACTAGAGTTCAAATTATTCTTAAAGCTTCTAAAGTCCAAGCATCTTATGTGTTCATCACAAAAGCTCACTAAGTTGCATCTGAAACATGATAAAGTTGAAAAGGTCAACTACAAAAGTAGTTGGTGAGAATCATAAAGTTGACTCGATAAATCGTTTAATAGTTCAAAGTTGGAATCATGTATCATAAACATATCAATTGATAAGGCTTTGTGTGGAAACATACATTAAACTATTGTACATCAAACCTTAGTTAACCAAGTTTGGCATAGTAATACATACTATCCTTATAGTTCCAATAGTTCAAATTGTGCACAGTAGTTCAAACATAAAAAGCTCAATAGTTGGTAACTGAGTGATCACCAGCTAGGTGGAATGGTCAGTTCAAAAGCTATCATAACAACAGTCAGGCTAATATAGTTAATGATCAATGCAAGTTTCGAGGATAGTTCACATGTAGTTTGGGACACAAGCTCAAATCACAAGATAAGTTAATATGTGACAATTGCATTTGAGAATTTCGTCATTAATGACGTGAGTGCATTTGGTGGTACTTGAAATCCACGTTGATTTAGCTGACGTAATTATTACAGGTTGATAGTATGCTAAAAATAATGAACGTAGGCGAAAACTGTGCGCGAAACGGAGTTCCGGATTCTCCGAAATCGAAAAACAAAGAAAATTTTCGCAGTATTGAACTTCGGGGGTCTTCGTGGTATGCCAAGGCCAAGATGAGCATCCTTGGCGGTACGCGAAGGACGAAAAATATCTGATTTCTTCCGGATTTCTTTGAGGTACGCCAAGCTCCAATTCGCCTTCCTTGGCAATACACGACGAGATGAGCGGTGCAAAGGATCAGATTGAAAAGCTTAATTTCATGCAGAAAACAATATTTTGATATCTCTCGCACATACTCGACTTCCAGGCTCACCAAATCGACTTTTTACCCTCTGAAACTCATTTTCAAGCTATCAGATTGTCTGGATCTTGGTAGGAAACAAGGTTACAAGCTCTGATCATTGTTCTACAGCTGAAAATCCGTCTGATTAGGTAACGGTTCGTTTTAACCTCTTAGTTTGATAATGGTTGATTAGATCTTGATTTTGAACGTAATGATATAGTTAGGGTTGTTGATTATTGCCTAGATGATGGCTAGGATTGATTATAAACGAAGAACACGATGTGTTAACGGGTAAATCCTTGTTTTGATCCATTGTAATGCCCGGTTTTCATGAAATCATAATTATGATTATAATGGTTTAAACCATTTGATTATGACAATGTAGGTGATTAGTCTGATTAATCTTTCAAATGCAAGGTTAAATCCAAGTGTTTCAAACTAATCACAATTATTAACATACTCATTGGAATGATTATCTGATGTTTATGATAACAGTCAGATTAGTATGTTAAACATGGTTATTAAACCTATTCTAATGTCACATTGTGATATTTCATGATATTTGGGTATTTAATAACAGGAATTGATCATTCCTAAGCCATAAATTCATCTAGAAACCGTTTCGGCTCCATAATCAACAACATTAACTATTTGGTAAATCAGAGATTATTCTGATTGATTTAACGTGTCATCAACCTTGTATTAGGAACCTGAATTAGTATAGGTTCTTACATTATCATACATCGTATGATATAACACAAAAATAAATAATTAAAAACCTAATATCGGGTTGATGACTTTCATGGCAATGTCTTTGACATTGGACGTTCAGAAAGATCTAATCAGTAAATTAATACATAAATAACTAAATAAACATAAACTAAAGCAGAGTTATAATATTATTACCAGTTTGTGTGATATTCTGCTACCAGTAAGATATAAGGTGAGTTTCGTACAACCCCTTTTTTTTAATCTTTTACAAAATCGGGGTAGCACTGTGGAACTTTTTAGAACTATATGATATGTGTCACTGTTATCTATGTGATTTCATATGATTTGTTGAGAACTTGTGGATTTCATGGGATTTTGCCTGTATAACAGAATTCTATCACAAAACTTGAAAGTCCTCATTCCTGAACTGTATCTAGTGAACCCATGTGGGGCCAAACAAAAAACAATGATAGTACTATCGGCTAACAACCCATTTGCCGGGAGCTTGCAACTCCCCTTGGTGTAAATGTTTGTTATCTGTATCCAGAACTTTTTAATGTAGTGATAGACATTAAAACAATGAGGCACTAAGATATGTACCGACGGGTCGTATCTTTATAGAACGAGAACGGAGTAGTCCGAAAGGAACTAGATATGGGTCCCATGGTTATCTTGAACTGAATATTTTGAGAACTTACATATCATATCATATTGTTGAGCATGAACTTTACGATCTCCCCAGCTTTGTGCTGACTTTTCAAACTTAAACCTTTTGTAGGGAGACAGTGACCACCGGGTGAGGATGCACTTCATACACATGTAATTAAATAAATTAGATAATGTAATAAACTTAGTTTATATATTGTAATGTTGATTGTGATTACGAAATCCTTGGTAATGTATTTATTTTAAATTAATCTGTGTGTTGTGATATCGGATCAAGTAAGTCACACCTCATCTCAGAGACATCACCACTATGCTTCCGCAACCTTCTCAGTGACATCATCAGCAGGTGACGAGAGGTGAGGGTGTGACACGGTGATATCAGAGCCACAAGTTATAGAATTTAGGTGGACTTAGAGACCTAAACTATAACCATAGGCTCGTATAGTGACACAGAGAGCATCGAACATAAATAATGAACAAAACTTGTTTTGAATTAAGCTAGGATAATCAGGTGGTATGAATTCATGTTATGAGTGGCCAGCATAACTGAAATTCGCAACACGTGTGCATTCTAGTTTAATTTATTCCAAGCAGAACAATAATAACTATAAGGACGAGCAATTGCGTTGAGATAGGAAGGGATGTCATATCATGCTTATGTTGAATATTATTATTCAATATTTATTTCATGGTACTGATCTGAAAATTTTGTTTATACAGTGATGGCTAATCCGGGCGAGAGGTATATCTACCAGCGATTTCCATACGTTATCTTAGATGATACTCCAAGTTCGAGTTCGGGGTCAGATTCGGACCCATCGGTACCAGTTACTCCACCACCACAACCAGCACTATCAGCATCACATGGACATTCTCAGCCTCATGCTGAGAATGCATCAGCTGATAGACGACAGAGCTCATCGCCACAGAGAGTCCCCGTGTGGGATGGTTGAGACGAATGCGGAGTCAGGCCCGCAAGACCACTGGATTGCCTCCTAGGTACCTGTTAGGACCACGAGAAGAGCCTCCGGTGATACAAGAGGTGGGAGAATCATCCCACCAGGCAAAGAATAGAGCCCAGTTGTTGCAGGTTTCCTAGGATCTGCAAGGTGTGCGGCAGGAGTTACAGCAGCAGCATGCCACTATTAAGGATACCCGTACGACAGTACTGGATATTCTTACTTCTCATCTGAACCTTATGGATCAGGTGAACACATTAGACATGGATACACGAGCATGGAGGGTTACGGTATAGGAGCGTCTACGAAGGACTTGGAGGCAGATGATCATTGTTGCGTTCTGGCAACAGGATGAGGTGATGAGAGCATGGGTAGTGAGGGTGAGAGAGTTTTTGGATTGGTTTGGGATGGTCAGTTTTGAGTCCAGGATGATCGTGTTGGCTGTATTTATGGCAGCCGTAGCCATGATGTTTTCCTGCTTATCATATTTCTTACGATAAGTATGTTTAGGCGGTTCTTTTGGGATATCATCTGTATAGACGGATAGGTTGTTGGTATGTGATGTAGAGGGGATGTTTTGGCTGTGAAATAGATCCTCGGTAGTTAATGATAGTATGGGTTTTCTGGCAGTCTTTGTATTGGAAACTTCGTGATTTTACAAAACTTATATCGTAGTAATAAAATGGTGGTTTTTGTATAATTGTTTGTGTGTGATGTGTTAACTAAGTATCAATATCCAACTTGTATGAACTGTATACTAATATCAAACTTGTATGAGAACATTTTTGTGTGAGAACATATCTATTGTCTGTATGGCAATGTATCACAGAACTATGAGAACATTTTTATGTGATAACATATCTATTGTCTGTATGGCAATGTATCACAGAACTATGAGAACATTTTTGTGTGAGAACATATCTATTGTCTGCATGGCAATGTATCACAGAACTATGAGAACATTTTTGTGTGAAAACTTATCTATTGTCTGCATGGCAATGCATCACAGAACTATGAGAACATTTTTGTGTGAGAACATATCTATTGTCTGTATGGCAATGTATCATAGAACTATGAGAACATTTTTGTGTACGAACATATCTATTGTCTGTATGGCAATGTATCACAGAACTATGAGAACATTTTCATGTGAGAACTTGTCAGTGTCCTGTATAATAATATATAAAAAAAAATGTGAATAACATATCTATATTACAATGCTGAGAACTGTGTAATATTTTAACATGTTTTTGAAATTACAGGACTGAGTATTACTACGAACACTTGTGTGATTTCTGTGTACTGAGAACATATCTGAACTATATCAATGTAGTTATACTATATTTATTATAATCACATTTCAACATGGATTTTGTCAATACGACTAAATATGGTTGAATTTATGTGATCAAACGGGTTATATCTATAATGTTCTTGAACTGACCTGAGTTTGTCTGCATGTGGGCATAATAATGGCTCCTAAAAGAGGTCGACCAGCTAAGAAAGCTACCTAGAACATTACTAACCCTGAACAGAATCAAGTCCCACCTGTGAATGTAGAACTTAATCCGGATCCACAGATCAATCCGGAAATAAATGTGGTTCCAGCTGAAAATCTAGAAACAAATATTGTTCCACCTGTGAACCCTGATGTGAACCCGGTTCCACCTGCAGCTGCAAGTGGATCTGAACTGAATGAAGCGATGATAGCACGAATAGTGAGAGAACAACTATCAGCTTGTGGTGTTTTCACATAACACCAACCACATATCACTACGGGTTCTGGTGGGGACCACGATCATATGGAACATAATGCTACTGGTGGGCACGTAGAAACTCATAATACCACCTATGCAACAACCACAAAAACAACTGCTCCTGATCCACCACAGCAAGGATGTACCTATAAGTATTTTTCTTCCTGCAACCCTCCTACTTTTACGGGCAAGGAGGAACGGCTGGACTCATAAGGTGGGTTGAGGAGATGGAAACAAAACTTAAGATCAGCCAATGTTTGGCGGAGCATAAGGTGTCTTGTGCTGCTTGTTCTCTGAAAGAATCAGCTCTAACCTAGTGGAATACCCAGGCTATAACTTTGGGCTCAACTACAGTTGATTCGATGGGCTGGAATGATTTCAAAACTCTGATTATGTCAGAGTACTGCCCAATCACTGAAATTCAAAAGCTCCAGGAGTAATTATGGAATCACTCGATGATTGGTGCTGATTGTTTAGCTTATACCGATCGGTTTCACGAACTTACTTGCTTACTTCCCAATATGTTTCCTACGGAAGTAGCTTTGATTGAGAAGTATATCAAGGGTATGGTTCCCCAGATTCGGGGAATGGTAACTGTAGCTGAACCTACCACTTTTAAACGTACAATTCTTTTGACCACTAAGCTTACTGATGAGGCGGTAAGAAGTGGTACTTTGATCGTAAAAACTCAGACAGCAGTGGGCCATAGTGATGTCGGTACCTCGAATTTTTCAAAAGGTACCAAACGAAAGTGGTTTGGTAAGACCAAAACGAAAACTCCGGTTGAGACCAGTCATCACAAACCAACGGTGAAGAACTATGGTGCAACTGTTCCTAAGAGGAAAGTTTACACTGGACAGGCGCCCAAATGCAACAAATGTCCACTCCATCATACAGGACCATGTCCTGTTTGTCTGAACTGTAATCGAATAGGACACCATGCTAAATATTGTAACTTTCCTGCTCAACCAGTAAACCAAGCACCACGACAAACAATTCAAACCAACAAGTCATGCTTCAAGTGTGGAAGTCCTGACCATTTTATGAGAATCTGTCCGAATAATAACAACACCAATCAGGGAAATGAAGCTAGGGGAGAGCTTTTCAGATTGGTGCGACCGAGGCAAGGCATGATGCGAACATTGTCACTGGTATGATTCTTCTTAATAATCTATACGCATCAGTTCTATTTGATACAGAAACATATAAGAGTTTTATTTCTCCTGAATTTGCATCATTACTCTCATTGCCTACGGTAGATCTAGAAACTCCTTATGTCATTGAACTTGCTAATGGCAAGTTAATCAAAACTAACAGTGTTATTCAAGGGTGTTCCTTGAATTTGAATGATCACCTTTTCAATATCAATTTACTTCCTGTTGAGCTTGGGAGCTTTGATGTCGTTGTCGGTATGGACTGGCTTTCTGATAACCAAGCGGAAGTTGTATGCCAAAAGAAGGTGATCCGTGTTCCATTACCTAACGATAATGCACTGATAGTTCAAGGAGAGCGAGCCGGTAGAAAACTTGGTATCATATCTTGTATGCAAACTCGTAAATGTTTATGGAAAGAATGTCAGGCCTTTCTAGCACATGTGATTGAGAACTATCCTGCACAAAAACGTATCGAAGATATTCCGGTAGTCAAGGATTTTCCTGAAGTTTTTCATGAGGATATATCAGGATTACCCCAAGTGAGACAAGTTGAATTTCGAATTCCAGGTGCAGCACCTGTAGCTAAAGCTCCTTATCGTTTAGCACCCTTAGAGATTCAATAGCTTTCAGGTCAACTGCAAGAACAGTTAGACAAAGGTTTTATCAGACCTAGTTTTTCACCTTGTGGAGCACCAATTCTTTTTTTGAAAAAGTAAGATGGTTCAATCAGGATGTCCATTGACTACAGGGAACTCAATAAACTGACAATCAAAAACCGTTATCCATTGCCACGAATAGATGACCTGTTTGATCAATTACAAGGTGCTGCTTATTTTTCAAAAAACGATCTAAGATCCGGATATTATCAATTACGAATTCATAATGATGATGTTCCTAAAACTGCTTTCAAAACACGATACGGACATTATGAATTTTTAGTAATGCCTTTTGGATTAATGAACGCACATGCAGTTTTCATGGATCTGATGAGTCGAGTTTGTAGGCCTTATTTGGATAAGTTTGTGATTGTGTTTATTGATGATATTCTCATTTATTCTCGGAACCAACAAGAACATGCTCAACACTTGAAACTGATCTTAGAACTCTTGGCATGTGAGAAATTATATGCCAAATTCTCAAAATGTGAGTTTTGGTTACGGGAAGTTCAATTTCTTGGGCACATAGTGAACGAAAACGGTATTCAAGTGGATCCCAGTAAGATCAAAGCTGTGAAACAATGGGAGACACCACGAACCCCAACTAAAATACGTCAATTCTTAGGACTGGCAGGTTATTATCGTCAATTTATCAAGAACTTTTCAAAGATAGCCTTGCCACTGACAACATTGACACAAAAAAATTAACCGTTTATATGGGGTTACCAACAGGAGGAGGCATTCCAACTGTTGAAACATAAACTCTGCAACGCACCTATCTTGGCATTACCGGAAGGTACTGATAATTTCACAGTGTACTGTGATGCTTCTCATCAAGTTCTTGGGTGTGTGTTAATGCAGAAGGATAAGGCACCTGCTTACGCTTCTCGACAACTGAAAGTCCATGAGAAGAACTATACCACTCATGATCTAGAACTTGGTGTAGTGGTGTTTGCACTTAAGATTTGGAGACACTATCTATACGGAACCAAGTGTATTGTATACACTGATCACAAAATTCTTCAACACATTCTAGATCAGAAAATGTTGAACATGCGACAAAGGCGGTGGGTAGAACTTTTAAACGACTATGACTGTGAAATTCGTTATCACCCAGGCAAAGCGAATGTCGTAGCCGATGCCTTGAGTCGCAAGGAACGAGTCAAACCTTTACGTGTGAAAGCGTTAGGGATGACGATTCAAACTAGTCTAATTCCTCAAATTAGAAAAGCTCAGCAACAAGCTTTGCAAGCCACGAACTACCCTGCTGAGGAACTAAGAGGATTAGACAAACAACTTGATACCAAAGCTGATGGAGTGTTGTATTTCAAAAGCCGAATTTGGGTTCCTTTATTCGGTAACTCTAGAACAATCATCTTGGATGAGGCGCACAAATTCAGGTATTCTATTCATCCAGGTGCTGATAAAATGTATAAAGATCTTAGAGATTTTTACTGGTGGCCTAGAATGAAGAAACACATAGCTCAATACGTGGATTGATGCTTAACATGTCTCAAAGTTAAGACTGAACATCAACGACCTTCTGGGTTATTACAACAACCTGAGATTCCCATGTGGAAATGGGGTCAGATCTCAATGGATTTCATTACTAAACTACCCAGAACATCGCGTAATCATGATTCTATATGGGTTATCGTTGATCGCCTTACAAAATCTGCACATTTCTTACCCATTCGAGAAGATTACTCTATGGATCAACTCACTAAACTCTATGTTAATGAGATTGTATCTCCACATGGAGTACCAATCTCTATCATTTCTGACAGAGATAGTCGATTCATGTCACGATTTGGCAAACTCTTTTAGAATGCTCTGGGCACACAAATCAATATGAGAACAACTTATCATCCGCAAACGGACGGGCAAACCGAACGAACAAATCAAACTCTTGAAGACATGCTCAGAAGCTGTGTGATTGATTTTGGAGGTAACTTGGATGTTCATCTTCCACTTGTTGAATTTTCATACAATAACAGCTACCATACCAGTATTCAATGTGCTCCATTCGAAGCACTTTATGGACGCAAGTGTAGATCCCCTATCTGTTGGTCAGAGGTAGGTGAAAATCAAATTATAGGCCCAGAATTTATTCAAGAAACAACTGATAAGATCGCACTCATTCAAGAACGAATTAAATCTGCTCGCGATCGTCAAAAGAGTTACGCTGATAATCATCGTAGACCTTTAAAATTCCAAATAGGTGATCGAGTAATGTTGAAAGTTTCACCTTGGAAGGGCATTTTCAGATTTGGAAAGAGAGGTAAACTCTCACCAAGATTTGTAGGACCGTTTAAAATTCTTGAACGAATTGGATTCGTAGCCTACTGACTTGAGTTACCTTCTGAACTCAGTAACATTCATGATGTTTTCCAAGTACCAAATTTGAAGAAATGCCTAACTGATGAATCATTAATCGTACCTCTTGAAGAGATCCAAATTGATGAAAAACTTCAGTTCAGTGAAGAACTAGTAGAAGTGATGGATCGAGAAGTGAAAGTGCTAAAACATAGTCGCATACCAATCGTTAAAGTTCGATGGATTTCACAACGTGGACCTGAGTATACGTGGGAACGCGAAGATCGGATGAAAGAAAAATACCCACGCCTATTCTCATAAACGTTGTCATCAGGTAAGTCTTCACGAAATTTTGGGACGAAATTTCTCTAACAGTAGGAGACTGTGACAATTACATTTGAGAATTTCGTCATTAATGACGTGAGCACATTTGGTCGTACTTGAAATCCACGTTGATTTAGATATCATAATTATTACAGGTTGATAGTATGCGAGAAATGATGAACGTAGGCGAAAACCGTGCGCGAAACGGAGTTCCGGATTCTCCGAAATCAAAAAACAAAGAAAATTTTCGAAGTATTGAATCTCTGGGGGTCTTCGCGGTACGCCAAGGCCAAGATGAGCATCCTTGGCGGTACGCGAAGGACCAAAAATATCTGATTTCTTCCGGATTTCTTTGAGGTACGCCAAGCTCCAATTCGCCTTCCTTGGCGGTACGCGACGAGAAGGGCGGTGCAAAGGATTAGATTGAAAGGCTTATTTTCATGCAGAAAACAATATTTCGATATCTCTCGCATATACTCAACTTCCAGGCTCACCAAATCGACTTTTTACCCTCTGAAACTCAATCTCAAGCTATCAGATCGTCTGGATCTTGGTAGGAAACAAGGTTACAAGCTCTGATCATTGTTCTACAGCTGAAAATCCATCTGATTAGGTAACGGTTCCTTTTAACCTTCTAGTTTGATAATAGTTTATTAGATCTTGATTTTGAACGTAAAGATATAGTTAGGGTTGTTGATTATTGCCTAGATGATGGCTAGGATTGATTATAAACGAAGAACACGATGTGTTAACGGGTAAATCCTTGTTTTGATCTGTTGTAATGCCCGGTTTTCATGAAATCATAATTATGATTATAATGGTTTAAACCATTTGATTGTGACAATGTAGGTTATTAGTTTGCTTAATCTTTGAAATGCAAGGTTAAATCCAAGTGTTTCAAACTAATCACAATCAATTAACATACTCATTGGAATGATTATCTGATGTTTATGATAACAGTCAGATTAGTATGTTAAACATGGTTATTAAACCTATTATAATGTCACATTGTGATATTTCATGATATTTGGGTATTTAATAACGGTGATTGATCATTCCTAAGCCATAAATTCATCTAGAAACTGTTTCAGCACCATAATCAACAACATTAACTATTTGGTTAATCTGAGATTATTCTGATTGATTTAACGTGTCATCAACCTTGTATTAGGAACCTGAATCAGTATAGGTTCCTACATTATCATACATTGTATGATATAACACAAAAATAAATAATTAAAAACCTAATATAGGGTTGATGACTTTCAAGGCAATGTCTTTGACATTGGACGTTCAGAAAGATCAAATCAGTAAATTAATACATAAATAAATAAATAAACATAAACTAATGCAGAGTTATCCTATTATTACCAATTTGTGTGATATTTTGCTACTAGTGAGATATCAGGTGAGTTTCATACTACCCCTTTTCTTTCTAATATTTTACAAAATTGGGGTAGCACTGTGGAACTTTTCAAAACTATCTGGTATGTGTCACTGTTATCTATGTGATTTCATGTGATTTGTTGAGAACTTGTGGATTTCATGGGATTTTTCCTGTAGAACAGAACTCTATCATAGAATTTGAAAGTCCTCATTCCTGAACTGTATCTAGTGAACCCATGTGGGGCCGAACAGAAAACAATGATAATACTATCGGCTGACAACTCATTTGTCAGGAGCTTGCAACTCCCCTTGGTGTAAATATTTGTTATCTGTTTCCAAAACTTCTTAATGTAGTGATAGACATTAAGACAATGAGTCACTAAGATATGTACCGACGGGTAGTATCTTTATAGAACGAGAACAGAGTAGTCCGAAAGGAACTAGATACGAGTCCCATGGTGATCTTTAACTGAACTTTACGATCTCACCAGCTTTGTGCTGACTTTTCAAACTTAAACCTTTTGTAGGGAGACAGTGACCACCGGGTGAGGATGCACTTCATACACTTGTAGTTAAATAAATTAGATAATGTAATAAACTTAGTTTATATATTGTAATGTTGATTGTGATTACGAAATCCTTGGTAATGTATTTATTTTAAATTAATCTGTGAGCTGTGATATTGGATCAAGTAAGTCACACCTCATCTCTGAGCCATCACCACAGTGCTTCCGCAACCTTTTCAGTGACATCATCAATAGGTGATGAGAGGTGGGGGTGTGACATAATAGATACAGATTGTTTAAATATTTATAGTTCATGTTTCATCCTCGATGTTTTGGAAACATAAATCAAAATCAAGAGAAGGGGAATATGAAACTCACCTCGATAAGATAGCTAGATTTAGAGTTTAAGTAGTTGAGAATCCAAATATGATAGAAATGAATCCTCAGAATAAACCTATATATGTAAGTTCAAAATTTTCTAAGTTCAACAAATTCTAAATAAAGTTATAAGGTATTCTAGATTTAGGTTCTAAATGGATTTTGGGAGATCAAAGCTAAGTTAGATGATTGGTTAATAAAACACGACGATGTTGTATTTTTACTTATTCAAATAAATATTATAAGTTAAAGAAATAATGATCTTAAATTCATAAGCTAATAACTTGAGAAATATTTAAACGTTCAAGTATTATACAAAACGATTATATAAATTTCAAATTACTAAATACCAAATCTTATGTTTATGTTTTAATACAAAGTTATTAAATTAAGTTATTTGTTATTTGATTTAAATAAAATAAATTTTTAGAAATAGAAATAATTTCTGTTAGAAATAATTATTTCAGAAAATAAATGTATTTTTCTGAAATTTTATATAATTAAAAATATAGACGTGTAGTATTTATAATTAAAGTTAAATAGCACTTTTATATAAATAAAATATTTTTATTTAAAAAAAATATATTTTTGAGTTGGTTTCAGTCCAAATAACTCATGTAAAAATTCTCATAACTTTTAAATATAATTAAATATTTTTAATAAACTATTTATGCAGATTTATATTGTTTTTAAATTAGATTAAATAGTTTTGCTGCATAAAAATAGAAATTAAAATTTTAACAGGTTTAAAAAAGTTCCAGAAATATTCTATAATTTTTCCATAATTTTATATAAGCTTTAATATTTATAATAAATTATTTATGCAGATTTATAAGGATTTTAAAATAATTTATATAACCTTCCTGCATAAATAATTAATATAAAAATATTTTAAGGTTGGGAGATGTTCCAGAATTCTTATAAAAATTTCTCATAATTTTTATAAAACCCTTGGTATTTTCTATCAATTTATTAAGCCATTTATGTTATTAAATCGAGTTTTATAATTAAATAAAATCATTTTTATAAAAATACATTTTTCTAAGTTTATAAAATCCTTTATATTGTTATATAAAATTTTATGAGAATTTTTAGCTCTTTTTTCCGGGAAATTTTAAATAATTTAAAAGTAATTAGAATAAATAAAAAGAACACTGTAAAAAAAACTGCCCTGGCCTAGGTTCAAACCCGGGTGGACTCCTTGGCTCGGCGGCACCTTAACCGCTGGGCTGGGGAGCTTCATTTGTAGCAGGTTGATTGAAATGGTTATAAATCGTATCTCAAAACTAATCCAATTCCATAGAACCCTAATTTCTAAATCGACCAAATGAACAGATGTTATCTTAAATTGATAGAGGGCTATTGATCTACACTTAAAACATATTCAAACCATATATTAACTTACTGGGTTTGGTTGGATTTCGATCGAGTTCGAGCTTAAGGAAAATGTCGGTCGTTCTTCGTCTCGTTCGTAATTCCAGAGTGATTTTGAGAGAGTTTAGGTGATATGGTTAGATTCGTATGGTCGATAGAACTAAAAGCCCTATGATTATATACGTTAATTCAAGCCAAAACGATCGATGTTAATACGAGTTAATTGTTACGGTTATAGGTTAATCAAAAAGGATTTAATTGTATTAATCATTGTGATTTAATGATATATTTACGTTAGAAATACGTTTTGGGTCATGCGGTGTAAATACCCGATTGATTGGTGCATTAAAAACTGGTTTTAATGGGTTAGCCGGTGGTTGGCCGGATTCTGGCATGTGCCGGAAAAACGAGTAGGAGAAAATTGGGAGGGAGAGGGGGCTGGTTAATTAAATGTTACACCCTAGGTCCTCGTGGTTTGTAAACTTAAATATTAAGTTTAAATCTTTTAATAAATCTATATAAACTTTGATTTTAATATTATTATTATTATTATTATTATTATTATTATTATTATTATTATTATTATTATTATTATTATTATTAATATTAATTTTCTTTCTTAATTATGGTTTTTTTAAACATTTTGTTTTTATAAAACTTAATGAATTTGTTAATTCTAACTTAATATCAAATAAATTATATATATATACATTTAATTGCATATATATATGTGTGTGTGTGTGTGTTATGTATGTATAATAAACCGAGATAAATTCCGCGTACTTATTGGATGATGGTGTTCCAATAAGACTCAAATGTGGGGGATTGAGTTAATCAAGTAAAAGTAGAAACGTGTTTAGCCTTGAAATGAGTTTCAAATCATTATTAAGACATGGTAACATAACTAGATCCAAGTTGAGATCATGGTTATAGTCTTATAAATTGACAAAAGGGCTAGTACAACTTGTGAGTCAAGAACACGTTAGACAACTTGTCTCAGCTGCAAATTATCGTTGTTGACATGGTGAAGTCAAATGTAATATTTGGGATTTTCCGATCATTTTACGACGATGATGTCCAAATTGTAATTATGAGGAACTTTAATAAATAATTACATGGAATTTATCTCGGTTTATTATACATACATAACACACACACACACACACACACACATATATATATATATAATTTATTTGATATTAAGTTAGAATTAACAAATTCATTAAGTTTTATAAAAACAAAATGTTTAAAAAAACCATAATTAAGAAAGAAAATTAATAATAATAATAATAATAATAATAATAACTTCTAATAAGCATTTTAGACGGAAAAACAAGTGTTCACAAACACTTTGTATGTGTTTACAAAGCCACATTTTTCTAATACAATTATTAGAAAATGAACTTTCAAAACATATTCTGAAACAAACCAGAAATTGTACCATGGTTCAATTCACGATCGAAACCCATGAATTCAAAACAATGAATCAAATCATATGTCTTGTAACATGGTATTCGAACTAAATATTGTACTCCAATTACAAAATACGATCAACTTGTGCTAAATATTTATCAAAAATATTTACTAGATTTTATCAAAAATCTCAGTTTATATTTAACTTTAATGAACACAAAATCCTTCTTTATAAGGTTTTTCACGATAGTCTGTTTTAAGATTGTAGGAACTGGGTTCAGGTTTTTATTATAACACAATAATAAAATATAAATAATAACGATACGCTCGTTATTCGTATAAAATAATCTACTACAATACAGGTTACACGATTAAAATAAAAGAATATAAATTACTAATTTATATACCAAACTTGTTTTGATCCATGTCTTTGTTGGGTACTCCAAATAGCATTCTTGATTAGAGAATGATTAATGTTGAGTCTTCAATCAAGCATCTTGACGAGACGGCAACAAATGCTTCAAGAATACTTTTTCTAGCTTTCAACCACTTATGTCTTCCACCTATTCTTCATTGACATAGAATAAGCATGTTGATGATTATGATTGAGGCACGTATTCAATACGCTTCCCTTAAAACATATTTCGCGCCTCTTCTGAAGATGAACGCGTCTGTTTCCAGGGTACAACAACAGAAACAATGTGTGTAAAGTCGGGATTAACCTAGCACCCGAAAGTGTATAGGAAACAAGAGAGAATAGAATAAAAAAGTCTTGAAAAGTCTTGATTTAATTGAGTAGTATGAAAAGTTTTTGATTTTAATTCATATTAAATTTGAAACTACTCAAATTTCCAACAAATAAATACACTAAATTACGGTTTTGGTTTCTGCGATTTAATTTTTTACCTATTTCGTTCTAAAATAAAACTTTTATCAATTTAGCTCATGTTATTTGGACAACTATCGATGTAATCCCTACTATTTTTGATTTTCATTCAAGCTTTGTAATCGTGTCAAATTCGAAATAAATACAAGTTTGGGATATTCTTTGAACATTAAACCCATGAATTTATAGTTAATTAAATCTAAGTCTTTATAAATTCATTTTTATAAAATAATTATAATTTTTAAAAGTCGTAATATGTTATAATAAAATAAAAACATTTTATTAGTAAAAGTCAAAAATATATACATAAATAATAGGTATATACATAATAAATAATAAATAATAATAAGAATATTAATAATAACAATGATACTAATAATAATAATAATAATAAGACCTTTAATCTATAAAAAGGTTTGTATTATAAAAACTTATGTTTTGATAAAATTTATTAAGTCTAAGTTACTAAAAGTATACAAAGGATTTTATAAATTTAGAATTTTAAACAAAATATTAAGTTGAGGGACTGAAAGTGTTCATCTCTTAAACTGAAATGTGAGAGGAAAAAGGTTTAAGTAAAAACAGAAACAAGGAAGAAGTGAAGGGACCAAAGCTATAAATATCCCAAATTACCCACCCCCTTCACCCGGTTGCCAAACGAGTACCCGACCGGATCCGATTTCGACCCGATTTCAACCCAACTTCTAAACCGATCGTTTACAGCTCATTCGAACTAAATGATTTCATAAATGGCAAGGATTTGAGCGCGTTTAAACATATCAATAAACAATTACAACCATTAAAACTCAAAACCGCGTAAATCAATGCCCAAAATAAAAGCCATTAACGGGATTCAAAACCTACACGAATCCGTATAAAACTCGAAATAAATCACTTCATCTCATGCCTTGAATCAATTCGTGCGACTCTATGCAAGAAAATAGGAGCAACAGCAAGTGAAAGACACGATTTTATCTCAAGTACGGCCGAAACTCTGCTCCTACACGATTTCTATCACATCCATTATCAAATCAAGTAAGTAATGCCTCTTTAGAATCGTAATAGGATGAGGATCAAAATTGTCACACCCCCTGCGCCGCGTGCAGAATCCACGGCGCGGTGACGATCGATGGTTGAATCATGCACAAGTATTGAATAAGAAGAACCACAATGCATTACTAAGTTTCATAAAGTTTAGACCATTGTTTAGTTACAGACTTTCCAACTATCTACCAAAAGAATGACAACTATAGACCCAAAATATAGTTTACAAAATAAGACTCAAACAAGACAATTAAACAATCAGGATTTAGTGTGTTTCTAATCCATCCTAACTTGTTTATTCATCTTGTTCTATCTTAAACCGGTCTCCTTAGTTGTCCATTAGAATGTCTTAAACCTAATTACCTGAAACACGTGAAAAGTAACTGTCAACTACAAAAGTAGTTGATGAGAACAATAGGTTTAACATTTGTAAATATGAATATGCAATGTAAGGCATATGTATAAAACTGTAATTGAAAATGCATGGATGGTTGCAACCAAAACTAACAACAAGTATGTATAATGTGTCCAAACAGTCATCAGACTGTTTGCTAGAAAACCAACATATAATCAAGTCCCAAACTACGTTTGGAGTCAGAAAATTAGTCAGCAAACGCATCAACATGAACTGTACTAATGAGTTTACTCAGAAGACAACTTCGTGTTGACGTAACCCAGTCAATATGACTTATGCTGGTAAACTAAATTAGCAGCAATTTCATATTACCGTAATGCAACCAATTCTGCAATTAGCTTTTAAAACAAATTTAAAATTCCAGCATTGGCGTAACCAAATGTGTCCGCTTTCCTTTGTTGTGATCACCCAGTACTAACGCTATATGAATATGAATATGTAACTTGATGTATGTATAAGTTTGTTCACAACGATGAACACCATGTTTTTGAATTCTATGACTTGAAACCATTGATTGAAATTCCTTATTTGATTATCATGGTTTGAAAACCTTGCTTGAATACCATGAATTGAAAACCTTGCTTGAATACCATGAATTGAAATCCTTGCTTGAATACCATGAATTGTAATCCTTTGATTGAATACCGAGAATAGAGTCCTTGTGTAATAACAAGGTTTAAAAATATCATTTTATTGAAAACACAAGATTTTAGTAAAAGAGTTTATAAAACTTATTCCTTAAAAGTATTTATCATTTATAAAACCATTTATGTAAAATTGGTGTAAAACAGTTTAGTGAACCTTTTATAAAACATTTTAGTAGAACTTGTTTAACGGTTGATAAACCATTATAAACAGTTGATAATTCCTTTGAAAATAGTTGAGAAATCCCTTGGATTTCTAAAGTGAACCTGTAACAGTTGAACAGTAACATAACTCTTGGTTATGAAATATGTTTTGCATAAAGAATTTTTGATCACGTGTTCCACCCCAAAACAGTTGAAAAACAGTAAAAGAGGGGCTAATGTTCTCACCTGACAGCAGTAGACTCTAAACCAGCAAGTAGCAAGTAGCAAACAACAAGACTTCTAACTGGTTCCTATATCATTGTAATCATACATAGAATATAAGATTTGTGATATTGTACACTTTTGATTGATTGACTGATTTGTATGGACTTTGATTTGATGGTTGCCTTATGTTAAGCGGTTGACTTAAGAAAATATTGAGTCATGTTCTTTTATGCACAACTTGTACACTTAAAAGTGACATGTGTTTATGAATGTGATAACTCTTGTTAAACTTACAATTGAGTGATATGTTAAAATGCTCTAAGCCTTTGTGTTTATGACTTGATCACATAATTGGGTTAAGTTAAATTTAAACCAATCACGATCCCCTCATAACACTTTAAGTTGTATTAGGCGTTGACCACTCTTAACCATCCCATTAATCCAAGTGAGTCGTATGATTTTAGATGACCCAATTCATAGTTATTTGATCAAGTTCAATTTAGGTGGGCCAAGCATTGGGCCTTGGGTAGCGTGGTTATCCCGGTCCAATCCATAGAGTGGGCCACATCTATGTTATTGGGCCGAAGGTGATCTATTGGGTTGGGAATCACTTGGGCCGAATAATACAAGGTTTATGGGCCGGTTGTTTTCTGTTGGCTATCAGCGAACCTCGGTGACCATCTAACCAAGGGTTCGGCTAAGGTTCGGTCGTAGGGTTCGGGACAGCATCAGGGTTCGGCCAATATCAATGTGCATGGTTCGGCCACCATTGATTCAGGAGTATGGTTCGTGAGTCCTTGAAGGTTCGTGAATGAGGAGGGTTCGTCTGCACTGCACTAAGGTTCGGCGGCATGAGGTTCGGCTCTTTCCCGCCCAATGGGTTGGTGGCCATATGAGGGTTCGCCTGGAGGTTGAAGGTTCGGCTGGCTTTGGTATCAACAAGGGTTCGTCGCACTTTCAATAAGGTTCGGCCAAAGTGTGAGTAGGTTCGTGACATGTTTAGCCTTGCAAGGTTAATTCGTTCCTAGGTTCGTCTGTTGATGCTTCGATCGAGGGAAGGTTCAGGGATGATGATGGTCACGGGTTCGGCCGAGAGCCATGCAGGTTCGGCCAATGGTTTCGCCCAAAAAGGTTCGGCCGGCGCGTTTGTTTCCACACAGGTTCGCCCGAACCTGTAACTTCACCATCATCATCATCATCCTCGATTTTAAGGTTGTTTGCTCTAGTTTTCCATGATCATCAAGAGATCTGAGATGTTCTGGAGTGTGTAAAGTCACGGAGGTGGTCTAGAACCGGCTAACATCAAATTCGAACAACTCAATTACAAAAACCCTATTTTTCGAGTTTTTCAAGTTCAAATACCTCGAGATTCTGTGGACGAAACTTCAGATCCGTGGTATCTTCTTGTAGCGGACGTCGAGGGCTACACGTGGACACCAAAAACACCCAAATCCATCCACAATCGGGTGAGATACGAAGCTCGAAAGGTTGAAAATGGTGGTTTCTTTTCTAGGGAGAGAAACAAACGTGGGAAGGTTTTTAGAGTGAGAGAGAGATGGAAATAAATGAGGAGAAGCCCTCATTTGTTGCTTTTATACCCCGAGGGTAACCGGGTTCGTTTCGGTCGCTCGATTCGCGGTTTCGTTGTGATTCCGGAATGTAACACGTAATTTACGCGTTTTTTTAAAATAAAAGTGTTGATTATTCCTATTATTTTGATGAGTTTCAAAATTGTAAAAATGTAAAATAAATTATTTTACTTATTTTTACTTGTTCGTTCGAAATCCGACCGTTAAACGATTACAATTACGTGTATACCCTAAATCGCGTACGTTTTTCAGTCGTATTATTTATTTATTATCCTTCACTCGTAATTATAAGTTCAACATTCGTATAATTATGGATCGTCACCCATAACCATAGTCAGTCTCGCTTACGTATTACGATTCTTGTTTGATTAATTTGCTTGTCATACTATTCGTCATAACACTACGCACTAACACTATCCCATTACACCGAACGCAGTATATGTATAGGGAATACCCAGAGTCCGGCTAACTGCCTTATCTACGCCAGCCCACCACTGTTTCGATATAATACGATACTGTTCTTGCAAAGCGTAATCGACAGTAAATAAATAATACATACTTGTTCCTAATTAAATAAGCTCCTATAACACACAAACACAATCATGAACACTTGAATCACATTGGACATACTGAATCAAATACACTTTGTACTAACACTGTTTATGACTGCTATGACTATATGCACAGATGTTACAGTCTCCCCTAGTTAAGGGAATTTCGTCCCGAAATTAACTAGCCGAAAGTACTGTAAAAAGATGAGGGTACTTATGCTTCATCTGGTCTTCACGTTCCCAGGTGAACTCAGCACCACGTTTGCCCTCCCATCGTACTTTTACAATCGGGATACGGCTACGTTTGAGTTTCTTGACTCCTTGATCCATGATTTCGACCGGACGTTCTATGAATTGCATGTTGTTTTGAACCTGAATGTCTTCCAGTGGAATCTGAACATTATGATCCGCCAAGCATTTCTTAAGATTCGATACGTGAAAAGTATCGTGAACATTGCTTAGCTCCACCGGAAGTTTGAGTTTGTAGGCTACGGGACCAATCCTTTCCAGGATCTCAAAAGGTCCAACGTACCTTGGTGCAAGTTTCCCTTTCTTCCCAAATCGGACAACGCCTTTCCAGGGAGAAACTTTGAGTAAAAGTCGGTCACCGACTTGAATCTCAAGCGGTTTCCGACGTCGATCGGCATAACTCTTTTGTCAATCCCTTGCTGCCTTAAGCCTTGATTGAATGATTCTGATCTTGTCGGTTGTTTCTTGAATGAGTTCAGGTCCTACGACCTGTGAGTCACCAACCTCGGTCCAACAGACCGATGATCGGCACTTCCTACCATATAAAGCTTCAAACGGTGCACATTGAATGTTTGTATGGTAGCTGTTGTTGTACGAAAACTCGATGAGTGGAAAATGAGTATCCCAACTCCCACCGAAGTCAATCACACAAGAACGAAGCATGTCGTCGAGTGTTTAGATAGTCCTTTCGCTTTGACCGTCGGTTTGGGGATGATATGCCGTGCTAAGATTAACACGGGTTCCCAAATCCTTCTGCAATGTTTGCCAAAAGCGAGAAGTGAAGCGACTATCACTATCAGAAATGATTGATGTTGGAGTACCATGACGAGCGATAATTAACTATCTAACTAAATTCTAATCGCCAGAATTTCAGTTAATTAGCTAAGTCCAAGATCCTATATGATGATGTCCAAAAGAGTGAGTTCATCTTCCTCAACCTACTTAGCTTCAATACCTGAAAACATGTAAAAATCAAGTGTCAACTACAAAGTAGTTGGTGATTAATCATAAGTTTAATATTTAAAAATGATTTGCAAAGGGTTTTTAAGAGTTTGTATTTTCTTGATAACATCCACATGAGCACCTGTGAGATAATCCAACACAATGTCCAAATACACAATCCAAACACATAATCCAAACACATAATCACATAATTCAATAACTCATAGATAATTAAATCTTATATTATATCCACCAATCACAATCCATCAATGTTCTCAATTAGTATAAGTGACAATACATGTAGTCGTTACGAAGGACCAGAGTCAATAGTAACAACTCATGGAATATGATAATCCATACTATGGATCTCATACAAGTAAACAAGTGTCATCCCTGTGTTATCAAGTAAATATGTAAACTGGTATACATGTTTCACCTGCGAGTTTAAACACAGAAAGGTTTAAAAAGGGAGGTTATGAGAACTCACCTGAGTCCTTAGAAACAGTGTTCTTGTAAATTGTGCGCTCGCGTATATGAACTCAGAAGCTATTCAACAATCTGTAATTATTGCATATTTATATTCATAAGTATGTGCATCCCATTTCAAGTTAATATCTAAGTGTTTAGTCACTTAGTTTATTTATCCTAATTAACTTATAACACCTAAAGTTTATCAATAATCATCATAAAATGGTGATTTAAACTTGTTAGTGTCGATCATCTATGTTGGTAATTACATGTGAATTCGTGGGTATACTTTCCATAGATATGTATGTATATATATTCAAAGGTATTATTCTTTTGTCATGAGCATACCTATTCCATGTTTGCATGCATGTTTGATTAGGTTGTCTTTATAATTTCTAATTAATAGAATTTCAACCTAGACTTAGGAACACTTACTTAGATTAATATTATAAGTGTTCGCATATCATGTTTCGAAAATTAAGCTTTCATTTATCTAGAAAAGTTGACAATTAGAATTTGCTCATGTCCTTGTTTCTTATTAACCCTAATTGATCATTTCGGTCTGGGTTAGCCCATTTCCAGCGAACCTAGGGCATGATCCACCTTAGGTTCGGCTAGAAAGATGAACGGTTCGTGGCACAACATGGGTTCGCAGCCAAGGTTCGGCGGGGTGGCAAGGCTCGGCCAAAATCTTTGCCCGGCAAGGGTTCGCTGGTTGTTTCCCCCCCTCCTTACAGGTTCGTAGGTAGAGGTTCGCTGCTCCCATGCAATTTTAGAAGGGTTCGGCATTAGGAGGATAGGTCCGGCTGTGTTAGGGTTCGTAGGTCTTCGCAGGAAGAAGAGGTTTGGCTCCTTCGAGAGGCTCGTCTGGTTTGCAGCCGAACAGAAGGTTTGCTGCACAAGAAAGGTTCGGCAGTGCTGAGTTCCTAGGGTTGCAGGTTCGGCACTTAAATTTGGTGTCTTAGAGGTTCGCCCCTAAGGGGTTCGGCTGGAACGAAGGTTCGGCCAACAGGGCCTCGCCGACCTGCACACTCACGACCTTCACTGCTCCTCTTCTCCTCCATCAGGCTACCTTTGTTGTGATTCTGTGTTTTATGGTTTCCTAGTCATGTACACGGGTTTATCACATCGTTGTCTAGCTCCTAGATCGACTAAACAATGCACAAGTTTAAGGGTTCATGATTCACACAAAACCAGAAAGTAAAACATCAAATTTACCTCGAAAAGTTGACAAATTGTTGGGTTTCTTCGTATGGACTTGTTCCTCTTGATCATGTGGTCGTTTAAGCACCAAGATCTAGTGATTTCGTCTAGTAACGAAGAAGTTATGGTAGAGAGAAGATCTAGAGAGAGAAAGTGGCGGATTTATGTTCTTGAGAGAGAGTAAGCCGTGCAAGAATGAAGAAGAAGGAAAAGAAATAGGTTTTTATAGCCCGGTCGATCCCCGTGTGTTTGGTCTCGTTTATTTCGCGATAAAATATAATAAATACTCGGTTTTTAACTTAAAACATATTCAAAGCATAAAACATTTAAATAAGTAAGCTTTTGTTTTAAATAAAATGATTTTTAAATAAATTGTTTCGTAAAACGATTCCGTTTCATTTACGATAATTCATTTATTTAATTAAAACGATTTATTTAGTTTTGTTTTAGGCTGTGATTCCTGATAAACGTTTTTAATTTTCATTTATTAATTTAATATCGTTAAATATTATTTAATTATCTCGTCGAAATGCGTTACTTACGTACGTATTCGTAAAGATCGTCACCTTTGCAAATCCGACGGTCGTATCGTATTTCGATTTGATTTACTAATTATGGAATATCGTTTCATAGTTTCATCCTTAATAATTATATTCATGTGAATCGTCACCCACGCGAATACATTATTAAGTTAATATTTCTGAATCAACATTCGCGTTTAAATAATGTTCGTAACCTCACCATTGCGTTATAAATTCCAATTATACTTCCATTATTTTATTAACTTAAATATTATAATTCCCAATCCAAAACCCCCTAAACCCAAGTCACTGACACATCCGTGATAGACCGAAATATGCATATGTATAGGGCATATGTAGGGGTCAGTCACAACTGCCCCAGCCACCGTCCCACCGCTATTTCGATAAACCATGACCATGTGTCCTTGACTATGTTTAGCAACCATACCACAACCAACTCAAACTCCTTTCCATTTCCAAGCCAATAATCCATAATTCCGTGAATTCAGCTGCGATAAACTCACTGGTTCAGTTTAGTTGGGTTACAATTAAACTTTCCATGGTTTACGCGTTTAATAATATATTCTAAGTATGTATACCAATAACAGTGATAATCAATGATCCATAATTATTAATAAATAAATACATCAAGTCGTAACAGTACAATCGTACGGATGTACGGACGACCGGAAATACAGTGATGTTACAGTCTCCCCTAGTTAAGGGAATTTCGTCCCGAAATTCAACTTGGAGTGACCGTAGTGAATAAATGTGGGTACTTGAGCTTCATCTGATCTTCCCGTTCCCAGTTGAATTCTGGACCCCGCTTCGATTCCCAACGTACTTTGACAATTGGAATTCTACAGCGTTTGAGCTTTTTAACCTCACGATTCATTATCTCAACTGGTTTTTAAATAAAGTGCATAGTATCATCGACGCGAATGTCATCGAGTGGTACCTGAAGATCTTGATCAGCCAAGCACTTTCTTAAATTGGACACGTGAAACGTTGGGTGCACGTTACTAAGTTCATGAGGAAGTTCTAACTTGTAGGAAACCTTCCCGATTCGTTCAAGTATCTTAAAAGGGCCAACATAACATGGAGCAAGCTTACCCTTCTTCCTGAATCGAACAACGCCCTTCCAAGGCAACAATTTAAGTAATACCAAATCATCAACTTCAAACTCTAAGGGTTTTCGTCGTTTATCCGCGTAACTCTTCTGTCGAATGCGTGCAGCTAACAGATTGTCACGGATCTGGCGAATCTTGTCAGTTGTTTCCTGAATAACCTCGGGACCAGTGATCTGCGATTCGCCGACCTCAGTCCAACAAATAGGTGACTGACATTTCCTGCCATAAAGAGCTTCAAACGGTGCCATGCCAATGCTTGCGTGATAACTGTTATTATACGAGAACTCAACCAATGGTAAATGGCTATCCCAATTGCCATCGAAGTCGATGACACATGCTCTAAACATATCTTCCAATGTCTGAATCGTTCGCTCCGTCTTTCCATCCGTTTGAGGATGATAGGCAGTGCTAAGATCCAGTCTTGTTCCAAAAGCTTCATGAAGTGATTCCCAAATCGTGTCGTGAAACGAGCATCACGATCTGATATTATGCTTAAGGGAATACCCTGTCGGCTGACGATCTCATCAACATAGATACGAGCTAATTTCCGCACAGGGTACGTCTCGCGTATCGGGAAGAAATGAGCCGACTTGGTTAATCTAACCACTATCACCCAAATACTATCCTTACAGTTTGTGGTTCGTGGGAGTTTAGTAATGAAATCCATGGAGATATTCTCCCATTTACACATTGGTATTTCCGGTTGTATTAACAATCCCGAAGGTCGCTGGTGTTCTGCCTTGACTTTAGCACAGTTCAGACATTTAGACACATACTCAGCAATATCCTTCTTCACTCCAGGCCACTAGTATAAGGCCCTAAGGTCTTGATACATCTTATCGGCACCCGGATGGATTGAATAGCGAGACTTATGAGCTTCATCGAAAATCATCATCCTAAGTCATCCCGGTTCGGTGTCCACAACCGATTCAAGTAATACATCAAACCATCATCCTTGGTTTCCAATAATATCTCAGCCCCGCAAGACATCTCATTTTTCAAATTATTCTGAGCCAGTGAGTGTGGTTGGGCTGCGAGAACATCATTACGGAGATTAGTGGCACTCGGACACTATGGATCTGAACTTGTCATTTGCGACTAAGCGCATCTGCTACCACATTCGCTTTACCAGGATGGTAGCGAATTTCACAGTCATAATCGTTCAACAGTTCAACCCATCTCCGTTGTCTCATATTAAGCTCTTTCTGATTGAGAATATGTTGCAAACTCTTATGGTCAGTGAACACCACACACTTAGTGCCATAAAGATAATGTCTCCATATCTTCAAGGCAAACACGACTGTACCAAGTTCCAAATCGTGTGTAGTGTAGTTCTTCTCATGAATTTTCAGTTGTCTTGATGCATAAGCCACGACCTTTCCCCGTTGCATAAGAACACAACCGAGACCTAGGTTGGATGCATCACAATAAACCACAAAATCATTATTTCCATCAGGCAGTGTCAAGATAGGAGCATCACAAAGCTTCTGCTTTAAAGTCTGAAATGCCTCTTCTTGCTTCGGTCCCCACTCATATGGTTTATTCTTTTGATTCAAAGAAGTGAGAGGGACAGCAATCCTGGAGAAGTTCGAAATAAACCGCCGATAATAACCAGCAAGTCCAAGAAACGATAGAATCTCCGTCGGTGTCTTCGGTGTACTCCAATACTTCACCGCATCAATCTTTGCAGGGTCCACGTGAACACCATTTTCATTGACTATGTGCCCCAAGAATTGAACTTTCTTAAGCCAAAATTCACATTCAGAGAATTTGGCATATAGTCGCTCTTCTCTTAGGATCTCCAAAACCAACTTAAGGTGTTTCTCGTGTTCTTCCTTGGTCTTTGAGTATATCAAAATATCATCAATGAATACAATCACGAACTTATCCAAGTATGGCATGCAAACACGGTTCATGAGGTCCATGAAAACCGCCGGTGCATTGGTAAGGCCGAAGGCATTACCAGAAATTCATAATGGCCATATCCTGTTCTGAAAGCCGTCTTGGGAATATCATCATCATGTACACGAAGCTAATGATACCCAGACCTGAGATTGATCTTTGAAAACCAAGCCGAGCCCTGAAGCTGATCGAAGAGATCATCGATGCGCGGCAGTGGATATCGATTCTTGATTGTGTGTTTGTTTAATTCGCGATAGCCGATACACATTCGGAATGACCCGTCCTTCTTCTTCCCAAACAGGACCGGTGCAACCCATGGCGAATGGCTCGGGCGAATAAATCCCTTATCAATCAGTTCTTGCAGCTGGCTCGCCAATTCTTGTAACTCCGAAGGTGCAAGTCTGTAGGGAGCTTTGGCGACTGGGTTCGCACCAGGTTCCAAGTCAATTCGAAACTCTACTTGACGTTCTGGTGGATGACCCGGCAAGTCATCTGGAAATACTTCAGGAAAATCTCTTATCACTGGAACGTCTTCAATGCTCTTCCCTTTCTCCTTTTTCTCCACAATATGAGCCAAGAATGCTATACATTTCTTCCTAAGGTACTTGTGTGCTTTAGTGCATGACATCAGCTTAAGATCTTTACTAGAAGTTTCTCCAAAAACTCTTAAAGTTTCACCCGAAGGTAATGGAATGCGAATGTATTTCTCATGACAAACTATTTCCGCTCTGTGGGTGACTAACCAATCCATGCCTATGATAACATCGAAGCTACCAAGGTGCATAGGTATGAGAACAATTGGAAAAACGTGATCACTTAAGTTCACAGTACATCCAATAATAACAGTGTCAATATCAATAGTGTTTCCGTCAGCCACCTCCACGTTAAACGGTTTATCTAAGTATGTACGTGTTCTACCAAGCATGCATTTAAAATCATATGAAACGAAACTCCTATCGGCACCAGAATCAAATAAGACATATGCATAAGAGTTGTTGATCAGAAATGTACCGTTGACCACATCCTGGTTGGCTTGAGCAGCTGGAGCATTCAATTGAAACGCTCTGCCTCTTGCCACCCTTAGATTGTTTCCTGTCAGTCTCGGGCATTGATTCCTGAAATGACCCACTTCGCCACACTCATAACAGGCTCTTTCCTGTGCAGGTACCTGGCGAACAGGTGCAGCTTGTATCGGTTGAACTTGCGGAGCAGGCAGTGCAAGCGAAGCAGGTTGCATCCTTTGTGCTTGCTGTGCACTATGGCAAACATTAGCAAAATGGCCATACTTGCCACTGTTGTTGCAGATGTGACAAGGCACGTTAGGCAGGTGATGATATCTGCAAGTATTACACTGGGGAGTATTCCCAATATAATTCCTGGCAGTGGTGTTGTTGGATGATTGTTGCATAGACTTATCAGCAGGAGCAGTGACCACGAAGTTTCTGGTCTTTCTCTTTTTGTTGCTGCTTTTAGAAGACCTAGCAGCTTCAGACTTAACTTCAGTCTTTGTTTCCTTTGTAGCAATCTTCACCTTAGTCTTCCTCGTTCCCTTCCTTGTGAGTGTTCCAGCCTTTACGTGATTATCAGTGAGTGTAGCAGATAAACGGATGGCAGTCTCTAGTGTTTTGGGGTTGCTCCCGTAGACCGTGTCCTGAATCTACATCGGCAGTCCGTCGATATACTTCTCAATCGCTCTCTCAAGTGGTGTAACAAGATGGGGTACCAGCAGACTATACTCGTGGAAGCGAGTATTGTAGATAACATATTCCCCACTATCTTGCTTGAGTTCCCAGAACTCAGTCTCAAGCTTCCTCATCTCACTGCGAGGACAGAATTCAGTGGTCATCAAGTTCTTGACCTCAGTCCAAGTCAGTGCTAGGGCAGCATCAACTCCCCTAGTTCGCCTTTTCCCCATTCCACCAAGTTAGTGCCCTCTTTTAGAAAACACTGGTGGCATAACGCACCTTCAAGTTATCGGGGCAGTCACTGTTGTTGAAGGTGTTCTCCATGCTCTCAAACCACTATAGTAGGCCAGTGGCAGTCTCAGAACCCGTAAACTTCATGGGATTACAGGAGTTGAAGTGTTTGAATGTGCAAACTGGTGGGTTTGTACCACCTCGGTTCTGATTGAGATTCTGATTGGCTTGAGTCAGTTGGTTCAACAATCCAGAGATAAGGTTTGCTAACTCTTGTATGTCGGAGTTGGCATTACCGTTAGCATCCTCGGAGTTCGTATCATCTCCGTTGTGACGGTGTGGCGGCATGTTTCTGAAGAGATTAGAAACATGTTACTACCGTTTTCAACGTAAGTCATACAAACTATGGTTAAACGAGTTCATTTCAACAGTTAGGATTACCTATAAGAACTATATTTTTCTCCTATCTGTCATTAAACTCATAACATTTATAAATTTCCTAATATTATACTAAGTGTCCTAGTTGGTCATAACTAATATTAGCTAGATATTCCTAAATCCCATACATTCCCCACCCTATACCAACACTGACAACCTCCCGATGCAATGCAACAAGCTTATATATAGGGCATATGCAGGGGTAGATCGCAACCTCCCCTACACCGTCCCACCACCGTTTCATTGCACCACGATTATGCCCTTGTTAGAATTTAGGATGTATCATGTATCTTACCATAGTCTCACTTCACAAACATTATCCTAGGTAGGATAATTTTGAGTGAAGTGGTCTCTAGTTCCCTTGGACCATTAGGTTCGCTTAATGTCTAAGTTCACCTGACATGTAGGTTTGCCTATTTCTAAGTTCACCTAATGTCTAAGTTCACCTGACATTAAAGTTCCCCTAATGTCTAAGTTCACTAAAAGTCCATACTAGTTCCAATGCCCATAATTATCAACGAGGGTTCATATCATCACTGAGTGCTCTTATTGTCACTAAGTGTTCATATCTTCCCTATAATTCATTCTAGTCAAGTGTTCACACCAATCACTAAGTGTTCGTATCATTCATTGATCCTATAAACCCCACGTGTCCAATAAGTGTGTCCGTTAATGAATTTATATGTGTTCATCAAATGTGATCATCCAAAGTGTCAGTCCAAAACCAACCTTAACCAACATACCATCCACAGTCCATCAACCATAACTCTACAACATTTCCTAGTAATATCCTAATAATATCCTATGTTCCTGACACTGACAGACCCCTGATATACTACAAATCGTATATGTATAGGGCATATGCAAGGGTAGATCGCAACCTCCCTCACACCGTCCCACCATCTTTGTAGTATACCACGAGTGTGTCCTTGTCTGGAGATCAAGAGATCTAACAGATAATTCCTAAAGCAAGTAAATTCCTAAGCAGTTAATTTCTTAAGCAGATAATTTTCCCAAACGGGTAGTTCCCTTATTCCTCAACACTGACATCCACCCGATGTACTGTAAATGGTATATGTATAGGGCATATCATAAGGGTAGGTCGCAACCACCCAAACCACCGTCCCACCACCTTTACAATACACCACGAGTATGTCCTTATCGAGTCATTAAGGAACAAGTAAGCAAATAATCAGTATGCAGCATATATGAATCAGGTGTATAATAGGAGTTCAGTTAACATTTAATAAACACATAAGCATGAAATCCTGAATATACTAACTAGTGTATGAATTTCTTCATACTAGGGTATCCTATAGTTATAGACTAGGTCAACCATTTCTAGTAACCTAATTCCCTATAACCCAGGCTCTGATACCAATCTGTAACACCATGACCGATGGCGGAAACGTCGGGATGCCATGAGGGATGTGTAGATTGTTCACAAGCTCGTGGGCATCTAATTCAAATCATCACATATCATTTAATCAACCAAAATTAAATACACAAAAATCATGTCTATCATGAATTAGTTACATCAATTACAAAAGAGAATTAGCTATCTAACTAAATTCTAATCGCCAGAATTTCAGTTAATTAGCTAAGTCCAAGATCCTATATGATGATGTCCAAAAGAGTGAGTTCATCTTCCTCAACCTACTTAGCTTCATTACCTGAAAATATGTAAAAATCAAGTGTCAACTACAAAGTAGTTGGTGAGTAATCATAAGTTTTATATTTAAAAATGATTTGCAAAGGGTTTTTAAGAGTTTGTATTTTCTTGATAACATCCACATGAGCACATGTGAGATAATCCAACACAATGTCCAAATACACAATCCAAAAACATAATCCAAACACATAATCACATAATTCAATAACTCATAGATAATTAAATTATATATTAAATCAACCAATCACAATCCATCAATGTTCTCAATTAGTATAAGTGATAATACATGCAGTTGTTACGAAGGACCAGAGTCAATAGTAACAACTCATGGAATATGATAATCCATACTATGGATCTCATACAAGTAAACAAGTGTCATCCCTGTGTTATCAAGTAAATATGTAAACTGGTATACATGTTTCACCTCCGAGTTTAAAAACAGAAAGGTTTAAAAAGGGAGGTTATGAGAACTCACATGAGTCCTTAGAATCAGTGTTCTTGTAAATTGCGCGCTCGCGTATATGAACTCAGAAGCTATTCAACAATCTGTAATTATTGCGTATTTATATTCATAAGTATGTGCATCCCATTTCAAGTTAATATCCTTTCCAATTTCCTAAGTGTTTAGTCACTTAGTTTATTTATCCTAATTAACTTATAACACCTAAAGTTTATCGATAATCATCATAAAAAGGTGATTTAAACTTGTTAGTGTCGATCATCTATGTTGGTAATTACATGTGAATTCGTGGGTATACTTTCCATAGATATGTATGTATGTATATTCAAAGGTATTATTCTTTTGTCATGAGCATACCTATTCCATGTTTGCATGCATGTTTGATTAGGTTGTCTTCATAATTTCTAATTAATAGAATTTCAACCTAGACTTAGAAACACTTACTTAGATTAATATTATAAGTGTTCGCATATCATGTTTCAAAAATTAAGCTTTTATTAATCTAGAAAAGTTGACAATTAGAATTTGCTCATGTCCTTGTTTCTTATTAACCCTAATTGATCATTTTGGTCTGGGTTAGCCCATTTCCAGCGAACCTAGGGCATGATCCACCTTAGGTTCGGCTAGAAAGATGAAGGGTTGTGGCACAACATGGGTTCGCAGCCAAGGTTCGGCGGGGTGGAAGGTTCGGCCAAAATCTTTGCCCGGCAAGGGTTCGCTGGTTGTTTCCCCCTCCTTACAGGTTCGTAGGTAGAGGTTCGCTGCTCCCATGCAATTTTCTAAGGGTTCGGCATTAGGAGGATAGGTCCGGCATTAGGAGGATAGGTCCGGCTGTGTTAGGGTTCGTAGGTCTTCGCAGGAAGAAGAGGTTCGGCTCCTTCGAGAGGTTCGTTTGGTTCGCAGCCGAACAGAAGGTTTGCTGCCCAAGAAAGGTTCGGCAGTGCTGAGTTCCTAGGTTTGCAGGTTCGGCAGTTAAAGTTGGTGGCTAAGAGGTTCGCCCCTAAGGAGTTCGGCTGGAACGAAGGTTCGGCCAACAGGGCCTCGCCGACCTGCACACTCACGACCTGCACTGCTCCTCTTCTCCTCCATCGGCCTACCTTTGTTGTGATTCTGTGTTTTATGGTTTCCTAGTCGTGTACACGGGTTTATCACATCGTTCTCTAGTTCCTAGATCGACTAAACAATGCACAAGTTTAAGGGTTCATGATTCACACAAAACCAGAAAGTAAAACATCAAATTTACCTCGAAAAGTTGACAAATTGTTGGGTTTCTTCGTATGGACTTGTTCCTCTTGATCATGTGGTCGTTTAAGCACCAAGATCTAGTGATTTCGTCTAGTAACGAAGAAGTTATGGTAGAGAGAAGATCTAGAAAGAAAGTGGCGGATTTATGTTCTAGAGAGAGAGTAAGCCGTGCAAGAATGAAGAAGAAGGAAAAGAAATAGGTTTTTATAGCCCGGTCGATCCCCGTGTGTTCGGTCTCGTTTATTTCGCGATAAAATATAATAAATACTCGGTTTTTAACTTAAAACATATTCAATGCATAAAACATTTAAATAAGTAAGTTTTTGTTTTAAATAAAAAGATTTTTAAATAAATTGTTTCGTAAAACGATTCCGTTTCATTTACTATAATTCATTTATTTAATTAAAACAATTTATTCAGTTTTGTTTTAGGCTGTGATTCCTGATAAACGTTTTTAATTTTCATTTATTAATTTAATATCGTTAAATATTATTTAATTATCTCGTCGAAATGCGTTACTTACGTACGTATTCGTAAAGATCGTCACCTTTGCAAATCCGACGGTCGTATCGTATTTCGATTTGATTTACTAATTATGGAATATCGTTTCAGAGTTTCATCCTTAATAATTATATTCGTGTGAATCGTCACCCACGCGAATACATTATTAAGTTAATATTTCTGAATCAACATTCGCGTTTAAATAATGTTCGTAACCTCACCATTGTGTTATAAATTCCAATTATACTTCCATTATTTTATTAACTTAAATATTATAATTCCCAATCCAAAACCCACTAAACTCAAGTCACTGACACATCCGTGATAGACCAAAATATGCATATGTATAGGGCATATGTAGGGGTCAGTCGCAACTGCCCCAGCCACCGTCCCACCGCTATTTCGATAAACCATGACCATGTGTCCTTGACTATGTTTAGCAACCATACCACAACCAACTCAAACTCCTTTCCATTTCCAAGCCAATAATCCATAATTCCGTGAATTCAGCTACGATAAACTCACTGGTTCAGTTTAGTTGGGTTACAATTAAACTTTCCATGGTTTACGCGTTTAATAATATATTCTAAGTATGTATACCAATAACAGTGATAATCAATGATCCATAATTATTAATAAATAAATACATCAAGTCGTAACAGTACAATCGTACGGATGTATGGACGACCAGAAATACAGTGATGTTACATTATAAGTTCGATCATGGTGGTGGATTACATTACTTATGGATGAGTTATCATAGTCACCACATGTTTCCTTAATATTAAGATAAGTTTCAAATGCTAAGGATATATATATATATATATATATATATATATAATGTGAACTATTGATGAGAATAAGTTAAATATAATCTCACTAAACTCAAGTGAATTTTTATAATTAAGATAAGGGTGGTGGATTGAAGTAATCATGCATGTGTGTATTTATAAAAGCTTACATAAAGGTAGGAGGTTATTACCTTTACAATTTATATACTTTGATCATACTATTTAAAAATCTTGGATATTCCAACTTAAATTATATTAAATAAATTAAGTTAATGAGATATCTACGGATTAAAGTAAACCTACTTGGATACTTAAGTAGAATAAACGCGTATACTTATGAACACGAAAATACGAATAATTTCAGATTGTTGGGTTGCTTTGAGTTTACATACGCGAGCGCGCATTCTACAAGAAACATTGATCTAAGGACTTAGGTGAGTTCTCATAACCTCCTTTTCAACTGTTTTGCTTTAAACTCGAAGGTGGAACATGTATACCAATTTTAAATATTATTTTGATAACACATGGGTGATACTGTTTATCAATATGATATTCACATTATGGGATTATCATTGTTTATGGATTATCACTGATTATTATAACTCCGTGTGACATTGTTGTTGACTTCGATCATCGACAAAGATTACACGTATTGCCACTTGGATTATCACAACTCCATGAGTCGTTACGGTTGACTTCAGTCATCCGTAATGATTGCATGTATTGTCACGTGGTTTGCCACCACTCCATGAAATCGTTGTTTTTAACTCCAGTTAATCACATCGATTCCATGTATGGTCACTTATACTATTTGAGAATATTGATGATTGAGATTGGTTGAATATGTATGTGATGGATTATCTATAATTATCTATGATTATTTGAAAATATGTGACTTTATGTTTGTTATTGGGTGATGAGTTATGTGTTGGATTATCTCGCAGGTACTCATGTGGAATTTCTCATAAAACAATAAACTTTTACAATCATTTTGTAAACATTTTTAAATATAAAAAAACTTATGATTACTCACCAACTACTTCGTAGTTGACACTTGATTTTTACATGTTTCAGGGAATGAAGACAAGTAGGTTGACGAGGATGATCCCTCATATTTTGGACATCATCACATAGGATTCTTGGACTTAGCTAAAATAACTGAAATTCTGGCGAATAGAGTTTAGTTAGTTTAGCTAAATCTTTTGTGTATTTGATGTAACTAATTCATGTTGAACATGATTTTTGATGTAATTAATTTGGTTGATTAATTGTTATGTGATGATTTAATTAGATGCCCACGAGCTTATGAACAATCTACACATCCCTCGTGGCATTCCGACGTTTCCGCCATCGGTCGGGGTGTTACATTCCTGGCCCTAAATCACCTGGAAAGGACATTGATGTTTTCTTAAGGCCTTTAGTAGATGAGTTGAAAATATTGTGGGCAGATGGTGTCCAAATGAGAGATGCATTAACTAATACTGTATTCAGAATGCATGCGACACTATTATGGACTATTAATGATTATCCTGCACGTATGGTCAAGATTATAAAGCATGTCCCACTTGTAACGCATACACACCATCTGTCCCAATTACCAATAAGATAACTTTTGTTGGTCATAGACGATTCTTACCTAGAAATCATAAATGGAGGGGAGATTTGTTGTTTAATTGAAAGAAGGAGAACAGAGATCCTCCTAAACCATTAGTAACACACAAATCTTAAAACAACTACAAAGTCTTCCCTATCGTGTTCCATGAAAACACCCAAATTATGGAGGTGTGAAAAGAAAGCGTGATGTGACAGAGTTGAATTGGACCAAACGAAGTATATTTTTTGAGCTAGAATATTGGTCTTCTCTCCTTCTAAAACACAATCTTGATGTTATGCACGTGGAGAAGAACGTTTGCGAGAGCTTGTTCGGTACGTTGCTTATGAATGATAAATCAAAAGACACACCCAAAGCAAGACAAGACTTGGAAAAGATGGATGTTAGGAAAAATCTATGGTTAACAAAGAATAACAACAAGGTTTATCAACCACATGCTCCTTACTCTTTCATACCTAGCAATCGAGAATGTTTTTGTAAGTTTATTAGAGGAGTGAGACTACCTGATGGTTTTGGATTGAACTTCAAAAATAAGATACTTTCTAATAATTCAAATATAATTGGGTTAAAATATCATGATTATCATATCCTAATGCAACGACTGCTACCAATAGGCGTCCAAATAGGTTTACCGAAAAATGTTTCTACAACAATCACCGACCTTTGCACCTTATTTCAAAAAATTTGTGCACGATCATTAGATGTGAAAGACATGGAAAAAGCAAATAAGGAAGTTGTTAAGATATTACGCAATTTAGAACTGATATATCCTCGAGTATTTTTGGATATAATGGTTCATCTAATTCTTCATCTACCTGAAGAAGCTATTCTTGGTGGGCCTGTGTATATGCGATGGATGTATCCTTTTGAAAGATACATGAAAAAGTTGAAAGCATATGTTAGAATTAAAGCTATACCTGAAGGCTCAATAGCGGAGGGTTATGTTGCGGATGAAGCATTGACATTTTTTTCTATGTATCTTGAGGATATGCAAACTAAAGTCAATCGACCTGATAGAAATGCAGATTCTGGCATTCCTAAGAGACAGTTGCAAGTGTTTTCATCACAGTGTCGACCAATTTTAAAGAAGAAAATCATACCGCTTTCTAAAGAGGCTAAAAAATCGTTAGAGTGGTTTGTATTGAACAATTGTGATGAAATTAAAGACTATAAATCGTAAGTTTTCTTTATTTTCTTATTTTCATTTTTAGCTATTATGATAACCTAATTTGAATTTTTTGTCTCTCATATAGTAAATTTGAATCTAAATTTACTGCAATCAATATGAAAACAAAATTTTCCTCATGGTTCTAATATGAAGCAAATACATCTCCATCCCCATCTCCATCTCAATCTGCATTTTCATATTCATCGTCATATACCAGTGAAGTAAGGGCATTGGCACATGGTCCATTAAATGCATATTCTTACACCGCTTGCATAGTCAATGGTGTTAGATTTGTGGTACACGGTCGTAATTTCTGACGCACTACTCAGAAAAGTGGTGTGCTTACAATTGGAGAAGACGGTACGTCATTTTATGGTCAACTAGAGGAGATTATAAAGTTGAAGTATATAGATGGTTACTCGGTTATACTATTTCGTTGTAAATGGTTCGACACGATGGGTAAAATATTAATTAAACAAAACAATACTATTATTATTGACATCAGTCGTGAATTGTAAGTTGGTAAAGAATGGTACGATGATGTACAATATATTCTAGCCACACAGGCTAAACAAGTGTTCTATCTCCAAGATCCTTCACATACTACTGGTAATTGGAGGGTTGTAAAAAATGTTCACCATCAGAAACTTTGGGATCATCCAAGTATGAGTGTTGTTAATGAGGTAGATGTATTACACGACACTCAATCATCTGACTATAACTTGGTCGTCGACCCAGTATGTGAAGTTGGTGAATCAAGTGAACAAGACACTCAACCAAGTTTTGGAAATTTGGTTGTCGACTTAGGTTACTTGCCCATGCGCACGACTTTAGATGATAATTTCATTAATGATGATGATACAAAAGATGATGATGAAAATGCAAGAAATTCAGATGAGGAAAACGAAATTGATGTCGATGATGATGAAGATGATGACATTGTAGACACATGTTATTCAAGTGATGATTCTGATGATTGTATGTTTTATTATTTTTTTTATTAAAATTGTTAAGTGTTATTATGTATGTTTATCATATCTGGACACTAATTTATTCCTATTGAAGGAATGACAACATATATTGCTAGAGGACATGGTGGAGATGGTGGTGATAGACCTCCTCACAGCGATCCCAAGAGGCTTCCTACGGGTTGCGAGTCTTGTAAGTTAGTTGTTCGTGTTAAATATGTATATCCTTATATTAAATATATTTTTAATGGGTAACTTTTCAATGTCATGTGACAATGTAGCGTAACCGAAAAGACGTTCAAAAGGAAAAAAACATCAAACTCATAAAAAATTTGAAAAGAACCATTGTAAGCCATTACCCATTGAGGTTGAAGATGAAGGTGGACACTACAAGTTTGTAGGAGAAAACTGTTCAGATTTTATAAGATTGATCTCTAACGAGGTTGGAAAGGTTGCTCCATTTCATTATACTAGTTGGCAAAATGTTCCTCTGATCAGTTAAAAAAAGTTATATTCCCTACGCTTTTTGTAAGTATATAATGTAATGTTTTATTTGTATTTGATTTCATTACGATTAGATGTTTTACAATAATTATTTGTTTGTAGGAATATTTTGATCTTTATAGTTTGAGAAACACAGATCAGTGGGAGGGCATAAGACTCGGAATACATGCCGAGTGTCAAAGAGCTTATAAAGACCGGAAGCAAGAATTTAAAAAACATTTTGATTCTGTTGGAGGTTACGAGGATGTTGAGAAGGCAAGAACAAAACCTCCAGAAGAATTGGACCAGCAGGCATGGGAACAACTCATTAATCATTTGTTCCTAAATCCAGATTTTAGAAAACGATCAGAGAAGAATAAATTAAATAGATCCAAACAGCGCTACACAAGCTTTCATGGAAGTAAATCATATGCACAGAGACGCCATATGGAAGTAATAGATATAATTTTAGGATTACAAATACATGTATTAACTATTATATTAAAAGATAAATAATCATATTTTTTTGTTCATATGGAACTGGTGGCATTGAAGTGTTGAAAGAGACCCATTACAAGGCCGGGGAAGGATGGGTAAACGAGATTGCTGAATCGGACTATGTAAGTAAAAACCTTTAGTTGTATGGTTTAGCATGTTGTTAGTCTATAAAAGTCTTAAAACCTTTAGTTGTATGCTTTAGTATGTTGTTAATCTTTAAAAGTCTTAAGACCTTTAGTTATATGGTTTAATGATCCTAGAATTATTATAACTTGTTGTGTTTAATAAGGTTTGTTGACAATTGCAAAATATTGGTTATTCATTTTGTAACATATTGAATTTTAGTAAACGTGATTGTATATTCTTAGTCTAGATAAATCTGAAAACTTTTAGTTGTATGGTTTAGCATATTGTTAGTCTATAAAAGTCTTATAACCTTTAGATGTATGGTTTAGCATGTTGTTAGTGTATAAAAGTCTTAAGACCTTTAGTTGTATGCTTTAGCATGTTGTTAGTCTTTAAAAGTCTTAAGACCTTTAGTTATATGGTTTAATGTTCCTAGAATAATTGTAACTTGTTGTTTAATATAGGTTTGTTGAAAATTGCAAATATATTGGTTATTCATTTTGTAACATATTGAATTTTAGTAAACTTGATTGTATATTGTATATCGTCAGGACAGGTCAATTTGACCTATAGGAACGAAAAATCGTTGGGACAGGGTGTGTAAATTTCGTCGGGACAGGGCTCGAATGGTATAGTGTAAATTTCGTCAGGACAAGTCATCGAGATAGGTCTTTTTCTGAATTTTTTTTGTTTATACCGACTATATGTCGTCGGCACAAGTGAAGTTTGTACCGACGAACCCTATGCCGACGACTTTTTTTCCTATTGGTACTAATCTATGCCGACGAACCCTATGCCAACGAAATGTCGTCGGGACAGGTCAATTTGACCTATAGACTAAAAGTCGTTCGCACATGTCTTTTCCTGAAAAAAAAATTTTTGGTCTGTCCCAACTACAAGTCGTCGGGATAGGTCTTTTTCTGAATTTTTTTTTTTTGTTTATACCGACTATATGTCGTTGGCACAGGTGAAATTTGTACCGACGAACCCTATGCCGACGACTTTTTTTACCTATTGGTACGAATCTATGCCGACGAACCCTATGCCAACGAAATGTCGTCGGGACAGATCAATTTGACCTATAGGGACGAAAAATCATCAGGACAGGGTGTGTAAATTTCATCGAGACAGGGCTCGAATGGGGTAGTGTAAATTTCATCGGGACAAGTCGTCGGGATAGGTCTTTTTCTGAATTTTTTTTTGTTTATACCGACTATATGTCGTCGGCACAGGTGAAGTTTTTACTGACGAACCCTATGCCGACGACTTTTTTGTCTATTGGTACAAATCTATGCCGACGAACCCTATGCCAACGAAATGTCGTCGGGACAGGTCAATTTGACCTATAGGGACGAAAAATCATCGGGACAAGGTGTGTAAATTTCGTCAGGACAGGGCTCAAATGGTGTAGTGTATATTATAGGTCTTTTTCTGAATTTTTTTTTTGTTTATACCGACTATATGTCGTCGGCACAGGTGAAGTTTGTACCAACGAACCCTATGCCGACGACTTTTTTGCCTATTGGTACGAATCTATGCCGACGAACCCTTTGCCGACAAACCCTATGCCGACGAACCCTATGCCGACCTGTCGTCGAGGCAGGTCAATTTGACCTATAGACGAAAAGTCATTCGCACATGTCTTTTCTTGAAAAAAAATTTTTTGGTCTGTCTTTTTCTGAATTTTTTTTTGTTTATACCGACTATATGTCGTCGGCACAGGTGAAGTTGGTACCGACGAACCCTATGCCAACGAAATGTCGTCAGGACAGGGCTCGAATGGTGTAGTGTAGAACAATATGTCCTAATTTTTTTTGTACAAATTTAACTGAACCGCATTTCATGAGGCGAAGTTTAGGGTTTATTTTCTATTAGCGAATTATTAAATATGAACGGTAACATTATTTATATGATAGTTATAATTAATTTTTTCTGTTGTATTTGTTTGTCTTATGTTCATGTTTATTGTTGCTAGATTTTACGACTAAACATGATATTTTTTTTGTTATCAGTTGACAAGCATGTTTATGACGGTTACACTTTATAGTTTTATGTTGAAGTGAAAACTGTTATAACGTGTTTTAATAAATGCTTTTTGATATAAGGAATCGTGCCTGCATTCTGAAGTTCAAAATCATGGCGAAATCCTGCCGCAACACACCGGAAATCCACTAGTCAATTTGAAAGCTTAACAAATGATGTTATTGAACTAAACATTATGATCCGCTTTTAGACCTGATCAATTCTAATCCGATGCTAAATTCTAGATTTTTCTAATTTAAACATTCTCCTTTCGATTTAATTTGAAGTGCAAAATATTACATCCTTCGACTTGTTTGCATATGTTTGCTTCATGACTCATGAGCCATATAATTTGATCGGAAATATACATATTTTTTTATAATATCATTAATTACAAATTTTATTAAGTCAAAAATGAGATATATTTCTCTTTAGTTAAATCATATATCTTACATACTAGGTTTGAAAACTCGTCGTGACGCCAATTTAATAAATAATTTAAAGTTATTACTGACAAAAATAATATCTATGATTATTAAACTTATATTTAATCATGATTTGATATGAGAATAGAAAAAAAATTAAAAGCGAAGAGAAGCAAACAGGGCAATTCAATAGGACAATAAAACAAGAAAATAAGGCTGAAAAAAATATCATAGGTTGGAACATGTCTACTTGTTTATTTAATAGCATGCATACAAGATTTATCAATTTTTCTAAAATAACATACTGAATTAATTGTTTACTAATATTTTTAAATGACTACATATGACTATTTTACCCTTGTTTATGCTAAAAAAATATTTTTTTCCCATAATAACTTATTTTCTCAAATACAAAAATAATTCTTTCGAGCTTATCGACCCGGTTGCTTACAGTCGTGTTTACATGTTTCTTCCGATTAGTCGGGTATTAGAGTACCCGAGGGTTTTTCACATAAGTAAAAATACAAAAATCAATTGCTAAAATTTTAAACAATTATAATACCCAAAAGTTAACTCCAAAACGAAATATATGAAACTTTATTTAAAAACAACAATTAGTAACAAGAAAAGTTACATCTTTAAACACGAATACCGTCAAAATTTTATGTAATTTAGAAAGAGGAAATTTGCTATAAACATGTTATTAAGAACCAAGAAATATATAAATTATTTTTGTTTGTTTGTGAGTATTTGTAATTAATGATTAGAAAGAGTAACATATCTTTCATTTGAACGGATTAGTATCACGATACCTAAGACAAGATTTCTACGACGATACTTAAGACGAGATTTCTACGATGACACCTAAGACGAGATTTGAACCGTACACTCATATTTGACGTTTTAGGGCGTACATACCAGCCCACCCCAGGAGTAACCTCACAATTGGGTAGACTTCCTAACATTGGCTTAACAAACATGTATTGACTCAAATTTGAACCCAATGCCTCTCATATATAAGTAAAATGTTGCTCATTAGGCTATAATAAAATGGATGAAAATGTATACCTGGCAATCTTGACCCATAACAAGATAAATGGATAGAATTAGGTAAACAGTTATTGCATTTTGGGTTGAAATGAATAACATTATGATATAATATGGGCTTGAGATGGGTAACACCTTAATACAAGTCAAGTCAACATGGGTAACTTTAAAACCATGTGAACATAATAGATTTCAATGGGTAAGAATGATCAATAATATATTTAATGAGAAAATCATTAAAAATTATTCAAATAAACTATATGATTGGTTATAACTCATTTTAACTTGAGCGGAATTGATTTTTTTATTAACATGACATGTTTAGACCCAAATGGATTTTGCTTAAACCTCATCCTAACCGCACCCATCCTAACCCGTACCTATTCTGACACGTTACCCAACCCAACCCAACCCGTCCATTTTGACAGACGTACGAAAATGTAAATAGAGGGTAAAGAATAGTTTACATTATTAGGAATTAATATATATTAAAATGTAACCTAAATGAATAGTATAAATATGTATATTATATTAAATTGTAATATATATATAGACACAAACATATGGTGAAAAAACGTGGTTTTTTCTGGATTTTGGTGGTGTGTGAAGAATGCAACAGTGATTTATTTGTTCTCATATAAAACCGATGTTTGCTTACAAATTAATATATATATATATTAAAATGTACCCTAAATGAATAGTATAAATATGTATATTATATTAAATAATATGAATAATGAATATATATATATATATATATATAGACACACATATGGTGAAAAAACGTGTTTTTTCTGGGGTTTCGGTGGTGTTTGTAGAAGGCAACAGTGATTTATTTATTCTCATAGAAAATCAATGTTTGCTTACAAATTTGAGTTTTTTTTTTTAATTCAATCAATTGGTTGCCGATAAGAATTTTGTGAGTATTTTTTTCCTATTATTTTCGGAACATATTTGTATGGATTTTATATAATTTTATGTTTTAACGAAAATTTAGTATATTGTTCGTGATAAAAGATTTGATTTTGATATGTAACTTATGCTTTTGCAAATAATATATAATACCCATTATCGGGAGTGCACTGTGATAACCCGCCGTTGCGGCGGGGTAAAACCTAGTTTACATAATTTTGTTAAAAATTGGTTATTATTTGGAACATAACGTGAAACGACCTTTTTTTATATCATTTTTTAAACAATTATGCATTTAGCTTTTTTAGTTTCAAATTGTATCACCAATTTTGGTACCATTAGTAAGTTATTTTGTGTAATTAAAATTTACACAAGATCAAATACATCTAATACAAATTTTGACTATGAGTGGCTCCCTCCACATCTCTACTCTTACGTATACAGTCAAACAATGCATTCAAGATGTCTAGACCACCCTTTGATTAAAAAAATTTAAGAATTAAAATTGAAATTAATTTCATTCAAGTATAGAGTTCTTATAAAGTAGGTGGAGTTGTATGAAGAATCTAAGGGAGGATGAAGGTTCATTTTGTGTGTTGGTGGAAGAAAGTCTCAATAATTGGTAAAATGATTGGGTAAGGAGGATGTTTGTCATATAGAAATTCATTTTGTATGAATTCCACATGTCTTAATTGATAAAATCGATGCAAGACGAGATCAAAGCACTTGTATGCATATTTAGAGAATGAGTACTCAAGAAAGATACATCGAGTCAGGTTTTGCTGATGTTTTAACTCTTTACATATGAGCAAAGCCACATGTAACAAAGATAACCCTATGACTTTAACATTGTGTAGATGGGTGGTTTACCATAGAGGAGATCATATGGATTTTTTTTTTATATCTTACATTGGTTAAGGAAGCCGATTAAAAAGAAAGTGGAAGTTTAGCATAATGGGGGTAGTGATAATCTTGTTTCCACTATATATTTATGGCTTCTTTCGGCAATAAAATTTTGTTATGATGTGTGTGTGAGGGGAGGAGGCAATGTTTTTGCGACCGGACCGGGTCAGCCGGTCGGACCGGTTCGGCCGGGACCCAACGTCACCGGCTGTTCGGTCGTATATACACAAACCGCTCCATAAAGAACCGGCTGGTTTTGGCGATTAGCGGCTGAACCATGTGACCGGAAGACGTGGGCAGACCGGAAGACGCGGGTGGACCGGAATTCAACCAAATGGAGTACAAAACGGCAGATCGTTAACCTATGGTCGTGAGCAGTGGTGAGTGGTTGTGAGCAGTGGTTGATGGCGGTTGTGAGCGGCAGATCGCAGGCCCCGGTAGTGGTGAGTGACGATGGCTTTGAGTAGTGGTCGGCATTGGAGGTAGATAATGTGCACCAGCGTTGGTGGTGAGTGGTTGTGAGCAATGGTTGATGATGTGCACAACTTGCATATTTATAGGGAAGAAGACGATATGCTTACATGCACCATAGTTGGAGGTTTGAGCCTTTGACGGCTGTAATGAAGGGAGAAAAGCTATTTTAGATCTAGGTTTAGAAATAAGTTTCACTTAATATCCTTATAGATATTGTTTATATTAATTTTAGTCCTTTCTTATGTTTTTTAAACATTCAATCTATCAACATAAGTTTTGCATACTAATAGGTATAAAAATTATTTATAACGGCACCCGGTTCTTAACTCCGGTCCGACCGATCCAACCAGTCCGACCAGTAACCGGTAACGACCGGTTCGTTGTACGGTCCGATTCTGAAAACATTGGGAAGAGGTGGTAAAGTTTGAGATGCCTTGTGTTTGATGATAGAAAGTAAGCCCTCATCTTCATTATCGATGAAAAGAGAGAGAGATCAAAGGAGTTTGAAAATATTTTTCAACTATAGTTTTGAATTGTGAAAAAAATTGAAGACACACATATTTGTGTTTTTATTCTTAAATTTTTTTAATTTTAGTTTAACACCTTAATATTTAAACTAAAAATTAATCAGTTGGAATATGTATTTTGCTAAAAGCATAGTAATTTAAAACTAATATATGTGAAATATTAGTTTAGGGCAATTTCAAGTACAATTATTAATATTAACTTTTATTTTGTTTTAAGATAATTTTATTTTGATTTTATATCAAATACTTTACTTATATATATATGTAAGATAATTATATGTAAGCTAAGTTTAAGATTGAAAATGTTGATTTATATTTATAAATAGTATATATTTTGTGAATAAGTTTAATTCATTAATGCACGAATGGAGTCAAAAAAATTTTCACTTGGATAGTGTTCGTGAATTATTTGTGAACATTCTAAAGTTAAACAAACATATACAATTACAAGGGTTCGTTTGATATGTTTACAACCCTTGCTAGTTATAGTTTCTTTGTGTATTCTTTCAAAATCAACAAGTTTGCAAAAACAATCTACAACATATCAGCATTGACTTTTTTAGTTCAGGATCAAACACAAAATACTCAAATCGCATGTTTTGATAAAAAAACAAACTCAAACAAGTTTCCTATCATTAGCAGTAAAAAAATAATTTATATTATCAGACAAAATCAGATAAACTGATATAAAATCTTGTCATAAGATATACAATCAAAAACAAAGATTTTGCTATATATATATATATATATATATATATATATATATATATATATATATATATATTAATTAAACATATCCAAATATATGTTTGGTATATTGCAAACTATATATATATCTTACGAGGTGTCCTTCATTCTTTTAAGAGACTCAATGACAGCCTGAGCAGTGCAATAAGCAATGGCTTGGACCGTGACCATCGGGTTCACACCCAATGCTGTCGGGAACACGCTCGTGTCAGCGACGTATAGCCCTTCCACCTCCCATGTCTCCCCCTTTGGGTTGACTGCAGACCCCTTTGGTTCAACACCCATCCTACAACTTCCCATTTGATGTGCGGAACATAATGGGGTCGATAAGTCACGCAACGCCCTCGAGCTTTCCTCGATTACAAAACGTTCAAACTCGCGATAACTCGCCCGCTTCACATTCAGTGTTCTCCCTTTGTTGTTATGTGTTCCGATCTCTTCGGCTCCGGCTGCAGCCATTATTCTCAGCGATTTCTCAAGTCCGGTTTTCAGATTATGTTCATCGATAACGTCCATTTTGTACGTTATCGATGTTTTTGGGCGTATCACGCCTGAACCCTTATCTCTCGCCAATGCAAATACGTGTGCGGTACGCGCGTATTTCGACATTCGTTTCTTGAAATCTGAACCTGAGACCCATGGCATTAGTGCTGAAAACATGCCCGGGTGTAGTGCTGGTGTTTGTATAACACTACCATATCCGGACCCTTTGAAATTTGCAACAACGGTCGACATAGCAGACATTATCCCTCCTTCGTAGCTCTTTTTCGCGCCTTCGGGCCACCTTTCCGACGGGAAATGACCCCACGCCATAACCACCGGATGAATATGCAAGTTCTTACCGATATTCGGGTTCCTCAAACCGCTTCTTTTAAGCAGTTGAGGGGTGCTCATAGCACCACATGCTACAATGGTCACTTTTGATTCAGCTAAACAAACTCGTTTTGTCCCATCTTCGTGTTCGTACTCGAACACGACTCCTTTAACCGTGCTTCGATCCCTACCATTTCCCCGCTCATGCACGAGCTCAATCACTTCACACCCGGGTAAAACCGCACCATTACCCGACTCGACTACATCCAGTAACCATGTCTCCAAAGTACTCTTTTTCCTCCCATCTTTGCACCCAAAGCAGCACCACCCACAGTAGTGATCTTTTGGTGAGTTTCTAGGAATGTTTTCAACAGGATACCCCAACTCCACACACCCTTTTCTTAAAACCATGTTATTAAACCCTTCATCTTCAATTTCTGATTGAACACCCATTCTCTCACACACAACATTCAGAGCTTCTTCATATAACTTACTCTCAAACAACTCTAGATCATAACATTCAGACCATTCTTTTCTCACATGAACCGGGGTTTTGATCGAGGCGGACCAGTTAATCGCTGAACCGCCACCAACGGTTGAACCTGCTAGTATCACCGCCTCCATGTTGCTAGTGGCTAACAACCCTTTTCCTAGGTACATCTCCTCCATAGATGGACCTTCAAGAAGAGAAAGATTACTGCTTGCACGGTAGTCTCCTTTTTCAAGAACAAGAACCCGATAGCCCGATTTGGCTAGAACTCCTGCAACCACACCACCACCGGAGCCCGACCCGACTACCACTGCATCACATTTGATAACCATTGATGGGTTCTTGTGGTATGTGGTGAGATGTCGGGGAATTGAGATGGATAATCTTGCTCTTTGTAGGGCTTCTGCTATGATCTTATGGGGCTTGTTGAGGTATATGATGCCTTTGTAAACTGGCCTGTCAAGTGTTTCAGTGTTGTAATGTTGAGTGAAATCAGGGTCACGTCCGCAATAGTCTATGGCTTTCCATGAAGGGTTTTCGTTCTTCTCATTTACCTGCAATATATATATAACATAAAATTATGTTCAATCAGTGAACTTAAAATTTTTTATGGTCCCAACGGCGCGTGGAAAATTCCTTGGTTCCCTAATACTTTACTAAATGGGAGGTGCAGGTAAATCACGACCGTAAACAACCAGATCAGTTTTTTTTTTGAACAGCTAATGTCTAGTATCCCTCATTTAAATGTGTACCATGACACCTCCATCTAGGAGGAAACCCACACTGGGAAAACCCTCTAGCTCAGCCTGAGCAATTTTTGCTCTAGCCAAGACTCGAACCCAAGACCTCCCATTTGGGAAGTCAAGGGGTACCATTGGGCTATAAGCCCTTTGGTAAACAACCAGATCAGTTGTATTCAAAGAAAATTTTTAAACTTAAGACTTTTAGGTTGTATGTATTCCACTTTAACTACTATAAGTCTATAACATTTCCTTGGTGGTTACTAAACTTAAATTTAATTTCTCTTTAAATAATTAACTTTTATTTTATTACATAAAAATGACTAATCATGACATAAAAAAAATAGTGAATGATTAATTAAACGGGTATGATATGTTAACCTAAACACGACATTGTTCATAGATTCGACCTTAAACCATCCCTAAATAATCATCTTATATTTTTTAATATAAATAATATTAATAATTTTTTATCCTTAAAAAATAGTGAACAAAATGATATATATGAAGCACACCAGTCTTTATTTAAGATTCATTCAAGTTTACATCATTGATTTCGTAAAGGCCATGTCTAGTCTTAATAAATGGGTTACTTCGTTATCGTTTTGGTTAAAGAAAAAGGCGTATCCGGTGGTTGACTTAGCTTCCGCTTTAAGCAGAGGTAGGAGTCGGACTGATTTCATTTGAAGTGTTCTAAATTTGTTTATAATTAGCATTAAAATATATATTATCTGAATGTATAGGAGTTTTAATAGTTGTTATATATTCATTGAGTAATTTGAAAAGGCTGTCATAAAAGAATGGTGAATTGTGTCTTGTGAGTTGTGTCATTGTGATGCTAAATAAATTATTTTGTTTAAAAGATTGAAGCCCAAAATAACCAGTCACGATGAAACCAAATCTTGGATTTTTTTAAACATCATTGTAACACATTTATAACATAATGTTCTTTTATAAGTTTGTGTAAAGTAATCATTGTTGAAGAGATATCATCCTTGTAAGTTTTTGATTTACAGTACTGTAACTGTTTTATGGCCAAAAATTACAATGATGTAAATTATCAAACGGTGATGAATTTTCACAAACTCATAAAAAAACATAGAATTCTAAATTTGTTACAATGATGTTAAAAAAATCCAAGCTTTAGCTTCATCTTATCAAAATTATCGGGGTTATTGCTTTAAGAGTGAATTATTATTTGTTTACAATAATATGTGTATGTATATATATATAACTCGATTGTATCATGTGAAAAACATAATCTTAAAGACAAACTATTAAACCCTATGGAAGTCATCTATTTAAAATTTTGAAAATAAATATGTTATTAACATTAAAATTAATTTGTTTATTCAAACAATAAATTTTATTAAACTTTAATGTGCACCGCATATTTATTTTCAAGATTCGAAATGGATCGTTTGGATAAAGTGTATTCTCTACGGTAGGGTTTTCACATGATGAAATCTCTATACATACATACACACACACACACACACATATATATATATCTATAAATACGTGATTGTGATCAAATAATAACTTTTTTAATTATGCTAACCCAACTAACTCCGTGAAAATGTACCCAAATCTTTGTTTTTTTTATACACATATCCATAACAGAGTAAGTATTATACATACACATAGAAAAAGAGAACTTGCCTGAGTGAAATAAGCCAAAGGTACCACGAATTTTAGTCCACGAAATAACATTCTGAGCAGGAAAAAGTAGCTGAGTGACCATGAAATCAGTATCTCCTCTCTCTTCTTAGCTGAAACCTTTGAAAACTTTTGTACGTATGGAAACTGATTTGACAAAGATGCTTTTCCACATAGAACTAATGTTCCGATCCATGTTGATAGGAACCACAACGTTAACCTAACCAAGAATTGTTTCGGATGCTCCGATTTCAACAACATTATCTTCGCAACCTACATCGAACTAAAAACATAAGAACCTTAATCAAAATTCAATAAATAGATTGCCATGTCGATATCATGGTGTTAAAGTGTCTTTCTTGACAGGTTAAAGGTTCATGTAAGACGTTCAAACCGTTTAAAGAAAAAAACCCCCCAAAAATACAATAACTTAATCTAGTTTAGAAAGAGGTTATTTACAAGATCGGGGATTCCATTCATGGAAGCCGAAGTGTGATACAGTTGCGCGAGCGAATCGTCCACAACACCATCTTTGCAAACGTCGGTTGATGGAAAGAATGTGTCGCATATTGCGACCAAAGACTCCATTTCTCGAGAGGAGAGAAGACGGCGATTCTTAAGGTTATCGCCTTTTTTCTCCTCTGCGACGGACGGAGAACTTTGCCCGTGAATCCTCAACGCGATATAGTCATCGTTTTCTAAATCTGCTCGGTTTATAAAAACATTCTCATCAAGAACTTTATTTCCCTCCATAGTTTAAATGTTGTGAGTAAGATTTTAGACTTTTTGTGTATTGAAATATCGCACACTCATGATGAAGATGAATATGAGTAGAGTATATAAATAGGTGGGGAAGGGGGGGTGTGCGTATGTAAGAGGATGAAAGAAGAGCATATGTTGAGCATTTATGAACGTGCGATATGTAAGAGAACGTGTGGGAAATTTTAATCTATAAACTTTTGAGTATGTTGATTTTCCAATCTTCTTATGATATTAAGTAGGAAGCTTCTTTGTTATTAAATCCTAGCATTAGAGATGGGCAAAAAGTCCATTTCCGAATCCTGTACTACCCGAACCGGCAAGTGTATTCGGTTCCGGTTTTTCAAAGAAAACATAACCAGAATTACCTGAACCGGTTTCACATGGTTAAAACCCGAAACGAAACCAGTTAAACCTGTAAAAAAAAACCCGACCCTAACCAGTTGTTGACCAAAATCAGAACCAATTTGAAGCCGGAACCGGTTCAGAAAAAAGCCGGTTTGTCCTCCTCTAGCTAGAAGTGCAAAATTAGAATACACGCCCATTTTTCTTTTTTCTTATTTTAATTATCGTGTCGAATAACTCATTTATGCATTTCATGTATATAAACTCCATTATTAAGTGTGTTTATCAACATTACTACTTCTTATAATATATTATAAGTACTGATTTAACCCAATTCTTAAATTTATACTCTTGTACTTCACGGGTTTCAAACTTCAAACCCTCAACATGAGAGAGACTTCTTTGTATGCATCGTAATTGTCGATACTCGATATACACACACACATATACTATATATGTTCGGTATATAATTTTTTTACATACATCTATTTGAAAAAAAACCTCTGCTAAACATACTCAGAAAAGTTATGATCGAGAAGCACCGAATTCAAAACAATTCTTTTTAGTTTTTTTAAAACTTTAAAATATAACACCCAAATAAAAAAATACATTTGTTTTATAACATGTCTTTTATAAAATTATAACTAAATATATAAAATTTATTTTATTTTCAGAAAATTATGAAATTGGATAAATGTCAATAATTGTAACTGTCCGTACTCTTTTTGCTGCTACTTGTCATAGCCTTTATTAACGAGTCCATATGGTTATATCATATAATGTATAAAATGGAATCCCACTTGAGTGAAAGAAACTTTGAAAACTTTGAGAAAAACAATGTAAACAAACCCAAAAAAATTTTATTTTATTTTTATAGTTTTGTAACATTATTAGGGTCAATTTTATAAAAAAATATGAAAAAAGCGTCGAGCCAATTTTTTTAAAAAAATTAATTTGTCGACGATGTAACAAATTAATTTCTCAACTCAAGTGGGTTTCCAAAATATCCCTCCCCTATATAGGGATTGAATCCTTTGAAAACCTAACCTTAGAGAGAAAACTCTTAAACCCTATGTGAGCCACTCATTTGGAATCTTGAAAATAAATATGTGGTCCACATTAAACCTAAATAAAAAATGATATATATATATATATATATATATATATATAATTGAATCCAATGAAAACTCAACCTTAAAGAGAAAACCCTTAAACCCTATGTGAGCCACTCATTTGGAATCTTGAAAATAAATATGTGGTCCACATTAACCCACATTAAAAATGATTTGTTTATTCAAAACCCAATTTTTTATTTAGGTTTAATGTGGACCACATATTTATTTTCAAGATTTCAAATGAGTGGCTCACATAGGGTTTAAGGGTTTTCTCTCTAAAGTTGGGTTTTCAAAGGATTCAATCACTATATATATATATATATATATATATATATATATATTGATAATGGTATGTCCAAGAAAAAATCCAGGGAAAATGGAATACAACTTCAAACTGAAGAAACAGATATACTAGTATTTTCTAATTCTATAGAACAACACTTTAAACATTTAAATTTATTTTATGACATTATTCATAAAAATGGATTAGTAGTTTCTCCTACTAAAATTAATTTATTCAAAACTGAAATAAGATTTCTAGGCCATAATATTAGTCAAAACACTATTATTCCTATAAATAGAAGTCTCGAATTTACTAACAAGTTTCCAGATGCAATTAAGGATAAAAAACAATTACAAAGATTTTTAGGATGTTTAAATTATATACACGATTTCTTTAAATACTTAAGAATTATATGAAAACCCTTATATAAAAGATTAAAAAAGAATCCAGAGCCATGGACTCAAGAACATACAAATATTATAAAGCACATTAAAAATAAAATAAAACAATTACCATGTCTAAATATTCCACATCCTAATGCTAAGTTAATTGTTGAAACTGATGCAAGTGATTTAGGATTTGGAGGAAGTTTAAAACAATTTATAAATAATGATAATCATGAACAATTAGTTAGATATTATTCTGGATCTTGGAATGATACTCAAAAAAATTATTCAACAATAAAAAAGGAAATATTAAGTATTGTATTATGTATTAAAAAATTTGAAGATGATTTATATATGAAACCTTTTTTATTAAGAATTGATTGTTTATCTGCAAAACATATTTTAGAAAAAGATATAAAAAATTTAATTTCTAAACAAATATTTGCAAGATGGCAAGCATTATTAAGCAATTTTGAATTTCAAATTGAATTTATAAAAGGAGAAAATAATTCTTTACCTCACTTCTTATCAAGAGAATTTTTACAGGGAATATGAATAAGGATAATAAAAAGATCGTTTTAACAAAGTCTTCTCAATTATCAAGTTCTTCATCATCGAGTTCTTCTCAGAAATCTCCAATACCAATTCAAAATAGTTTTACTCCATTATCTCCATTTCCCAGATTTAGAGCATCATCTCCTGCTCCTATATCTTCTAGACCACCATATTCTTCTATGGTTCAAACAACTAGAATATTACCACAATCAATTGTTCGTCCCAATATATTAAAATATCCTACCCCTTCATCAACAGATTCTAATTTATATTCTATAAACCCTAATAATAAGATTATCAAAATCTTAGAACCCCTTGAAGAAGAAAAGGTTTCTCAAAGCTTTTTAAGCCTTATAGATTATCTATATTCTAAAAATTGTCATTTCTATGATTCTGATCAAAAGAACATAGACTATTATCAAGTTATACTAGTAGATACTGGATCTGTGGATATTCAGCATATTCTAAATCCTCAAAATCCTTCAAAAATTGATTATTCTAAGATTAAAAGTAAAAGAATTATAACCCCTGAAGAATGGAGATCTAAACCATTCGTTCAAAAAACCCTTTCAAATTATAATTCCTATTCTCAATATAATTATTACGATTATCAAGAAGCCTGGGAAAAGGCACTTTTATTCAGAAATTTTAATCATTCCTGGTTTATATATTACGATGATCAATTCTCAAACAATTATCCAAGATGGTTTGTGAAATGGTTTAAGTATATTGGAATTATTCCAAATGCTTTTCCCAAATCAATTTCTGAATCATATAATAAGTTTATAGATTATTTCAAACAAGACGGAATCCCTGATTTCGAATACACTCTTCAATTTATGACTGTATTCCGAATTCCCTGGATTTTTTCTTGGACATACCATTATCAAGTTAAACAAGATATATCTCCTCCTCTTTTATTAAGACACTATAGAAGCAAATGGTGGAATAAATTCTCAATAGAAAAGGCCAATATTGCTGCAGTTCAAAACTATTATAAGTCTATAACAATTCAACACGAGAAATTTTTAAAATCTCCTGTTAATCGATCTCTCAATACTTTTGAAGATCAAGACTATATTATTAGATTACAGTCTTGTTCTTCACCAGAGGAAATGCAACGTATTATAAGTGAAATTAAAAATTCTCCATCCTCATCAAGAAAATCTACTGATGAAAATATATTCCAAGATTCTCAAGATCCAACCGATGATCCATATGAAGATATTGGATCCATATAACTCATGGGTTGAACCAACGGGTTAATCTCAATTATTTTCAAGAGGCTGGCTAATTCAAGATTCTCCATCAACTTTCTGTCAACTTTATTTCATGACAGGCCAACTTTAATAAAGAAGATCAATTATTCAGAATGAAGACAATTTACTTTTAAGCAATGGCAGACAAGCTTTTCTAAAGAAACCAATAATTCAAGATGTAGACAAACAACTTTTATATTGCAGATGGCTCTCAATAATTCTGAGGACTCAATTTCTCAAGACTCTTTGGCTATAAATAAGGGACTCTACAGATTAGAAGGCATTCGAAAAATTATTTAGAATTAAATGTATGAAAAAACCCTCTCCTCAAAAACTTGTATTATTAACCACCCAATGTTCAAAATCTTTAGATTTTCAAGTTATTACTGCTCCACCCAATTGTAAGGAAATCATTTGTAATTCAGATATTCAAGAAATAAATCAAGGTATTATTTATATATGAGTTGTTTAATTTATGTTTCTGCCATATTGCTATATTATTTGTTATTAAAATCTTCATGTTCTCGATCCTTGCCAAATGGTATCAGAGCCAGGTTTACTCGAAAGATACTATATCTAAATATTTTGATTAAATATTTGTATCTGTTATAATGAAAAAAAATTTTGAGACAACAAGATCATATTTTAAAATTTTAGATATATACTGTGTTGGTAAGTCCTGTCGGCTAGTCGGTTGGATTAGCATAAGACTCCAAGAGAGAGCAGCCGGACCACGACTTGGGCATTGGGGATGTTCCCTCAGTATACTCTAAATATTTTAAAACATAGATCAAGTTAATTCAAATAAAGTTTTACATTTAAACACATATAAATAATGAATCAAATATCTAGATTTTTATCAAAAAGAGATCATAGCTCAAGTACTTCAGCTAATGATCAAGAAGAAGATTTAAATAATAACATGAATTCTTTAGAAATAAGTATTTCTCAAATTGAAAATAATTTATTAAATTGGAATATACCAAAACAAGATGTTAAAACTATATATAAGATAGGAACTTTTGACTTTCTGCAAGACTATTCAATTAAAATAACTGAACAAACTATACCTATAAATAAAGATCATCAAAATTTACAATTATTAACTAAAGAAGCTATACTTAAACATAGAAAAAATTATAAATTTTTACATATAGGACTGGTTCAGGTAGCTATAAAACCTATGTTTAGATTAGGAATAGACGCTCCTGTATTACTTATACTAAGAGATGCTAGGCACACTAATTTCATTAATTCGCTATTAGCTATGGCTGAATCAAATATAGCTAATGGTCCAATATATTTTAATTGTTATCCTAATTTCTCAATAGGATTATTTGATCCAAATATTCTAAATACTTTAACATTAACAATTAAAACTAGAAATTTAGAATTTAAAGAAAAAACAAATGCTGCAGTAGTAATATATAGAGTTTATTATAAAACTATGACTACTACTATAGAACCAAAAACTAAGTTATCATCTCCAAGAGATGAAACCATATTATTTGAAGCAAATACTATGCATGCAAAAGTTATAACACCAAAAAGATTGAAATAGAATGAAATTACACAATCTTTATCATGGAATTTACAAGATATAAATCCCCCAAAACCTATAGATATAGAAAATCAAACATCAAATATAATAGAAAATTCGGATGGTTCAATAGAAATAATATTTAATAATAATAATAATAATAATGCATCTGCTAGATATTCTACATCAAGTAGTAGTATAAATAGTATTAATAATTCACAAAGAAATATTTTAAGAAGATCACAATCAATGAAAATAGCAGGAATAGATTATTCTAATTATATACCTAAAGCTTTTTATGAACAAGAATTAGATAATAAATCTGATAAATCATATAATCCTAGTAAATCTGATATGGAATTTTATAAAGAATTATGAGTGTTACTAGAATTCAAAGAAAAAATCTCCAGGTACAATTATATATATCAGCATTAAAAGAATTTTATAATAAATTAAAAATATATCATAAAGAATTAGAAAAAGTAAAAGAATATTTAAACAAAAATAAAGATAATTCTAAAAAACAAATATTTCATCATATGAATTTTAAAAATTTTTTAGAAGATAAAATAAAAAATACAAGAGAACTTATAAAAATTTGTTCTACAGTCGTTGGTTCAACCCATGAGTTATATGGATCCAATATCTTCATATGGATCATCAGTTGGATCTTGAGAATCTTGGAATATATTTTCATCAGTAGATTTTCTTGATGAGGATGGAGAATTTTTAATTTCACTTATAATACGTTGCATTTCCTCTGGTGAAGAACAAGACTGTAATCTAATAATATAGTCTTGATCTTCAAAAGTATTGAGAGATCAATTAACAGGAGATTTTAAAAATTTCTCGTGTTGAATTGTTATAGACTTATAATAGCTTTGAACTGCAGCAATATTGGCCTTTTCTATTGAGAATTTATTCCACCATTTGCTTCTATAGTGTCTTAATAAAAGAGGAGGAGATATATCTTGTTTAACTTGATAATGGTATGTCCAAGAAAAAATCCAGGGAATTCGGAATACAGTCATAAATTGAAAAGTGTATTCGAAATCGGGGATTCCGTCTTGTTTGAAATAATCTATAAACTTATTATATGATTCAGAAATTGATTTGGGAAAAGCATTTGGAATAATTCCAATATACTTAAACCATTTCACAAACCATCTTGGATAATTGTTTGAGAATTGATCATCATAATATATAAACCAGGAATGATTAAAATTTCTGAATAAAAGTGCCTTTTCCCAGGCTTCTTGATAATCATAATAATTATATTGAGAATAGGAATTATAATTTGAAAGGGTTTTTTGAACGAATGGTTTAGATCTCCATTCTTCAGGGGTTATAATTCTTTTAATTTTAATCTTAGAATAATCAATTTTTGAAGGATTTTGAGGATTTAGAATATGCTGAATATCCACAGATCCAGTATCTACTAGTATAGCTTGATAATAGTCTATGTTCTTTTGATCAGAATCATAGAAATGACAATTTTTAGGATATAGATAATCTATAAGGCTTAAAAAGCTTTGAGAAACCTTTTCTTCTTCAAGGGGTTCTAAGATTTTGATAATCTTATGATTAGGGTTTATAGAATATAAATTAGAATCTGTTGATGAAGGGGTAGGAGATTTTAATATATTGGGACGAACAATTGATTGTGGTAATATTCTAGTTGTTTGAACCATAGAAGAATATGGTGGTCTAGAAGATATAGGAGCAGGAGATGATGCTCTAAATCTGGGAAATGGAGATAATGTGTCACACCCCGGTCATTGCGGAAGCGTACGATGTGACTTTCAAGATTCCTCATCTATCCTTCACTATGTTTCACCCTGTTGAGTCTAGTTCTCATGGACTCTCCTATGTGTCTGCAAACATTGAGCTTCCAGCTCCACCCCCTGTATTTTAGGCATCTGAGAAAACATGGTTTTAAAAAAACAACAATCAGCATATCGCTGGTGAGTTCACAAATTTATTTGTTCAAAATGTATGTAATGTATCTCAAACGGTTTAATGAAAACTGTCAAAATGTATTCAATGTATCCACATCAGTCAAATGTTTTCATAAAAAGAGTTCAAAAAAAAATATCAATGTCCCAAACTGGGAGTAAAACATTGGTATCCAGTGCGAACATTGTTCCTTCCAACAATGTCGTGTCCTGTCTCAGACCAAAAGTCCAATTATAACTCCGGGGCTCCCATAACCGAGCTGACGTGTTCATGCCCCTTGTTCCAATGTCTTTGTCGCAAGACATTGTGTGTTGTCCCATTATTGAGCGCCCGCTCGACATCCAGTCGTGGTTTTAGCGACGAACCACGGGTGAGGATTGTCAATCACAAATAGATCTATTCTCAATAATCATGCCCCCCCACGGTTAACGGTTACAGAATAGGGGACTTAGCGACAAATGTTTAACCCGAGAAATAATGACATATTTGGTCATGTTCCCCCACTGTCACGTGTTTCAACCAAATGCTTTACATCGCTTTCGTTTTCATGTCTCGTAAAATGTTTCAAAAGTATTTCAGTGTATCACATGATACAACAGGTTTACGTGTTTCACAAAATATATCGAAAGCGTTTCAGAATGGTATCATGTATCACACAATGCATCAAACGTGTTCAGTGTTCCACCTGATCAAATCAGGTATCATGTTCCACAAAATGTATCAACACGTTTTCAAAGTTTCACCTGATCAAATCAGGTACCATGTTTCACAAAATGTATCAAAAATGTTTCAGAAAATATTCCGGAGCTCCACTTGCTCAAATCATGTTTCATGTTTCACAAAATGTTTCAAGACTGTTCTCAAAGCTTCAGCATAAACAAGATGTTTCAAATGCATTTTTATGTTTTCTCATTCCCCGAGTTCAAAAGCCAAAATACAGAAAAGGGGATTCATGAACTCACCTGAGTTGATTCACATCAACAACAGTGCACAACGCTCGTCTCACTAGTTCCTAAACTCTAAACCTGTATGTTATTAGAGTTCTCTGAGTTACTTAATTCTAAACTGATTCTCAGAACTTTCCTTAGTTCAATATCACACAACGTGTTTTCTCTGAGAACCTAATAACGATTTAGGTTCTCATTAAGAAATTTATAGCTTGTTGGTTTAATCAGGACATTCTCAGATTAACCAAGTTAGTATGGTTGTTGATTATGTCCCCAAAACAGTTTCTCAATGGTTTCCAGGTTTAGAAATAGTTAACCCTTGTCATTGATCGTTCCAAAGAATGATCAGGACCAATCACAACCATTGTTATAATCAAATGGTTAAAACCATTGTGATCCATAATGGGGTTTCATGATGATCGGACATTATAACGGCTCAAAACAAGGCTTTGACCGCTAACAGTTCGAGTTTGTCACTCAAAATCAATCCTAGCCATCATTTAAGCAATAATCAACAACCCTAACTATATCATTACGTTCAAACTCAAGATTTAATCAATAAAAATCAAACCAGAAGGTTTAAAATGAACCATTACCTATTCTGACGGGTTCCAACGGATAAAATGATGATCAGAACTTGTTTTAACGTCTCTTGATGCGATCTAAACGTCGAGAGGCCTTCAAATACGAAGAAATGATGAATTGAATGAAGATTTTCCTGGTTTTGTGGCTGGTACGTCGTGAGGATGGTGAAAAAAGAGGATGAGGATGAAAATCTTGATTTTTAAGCAACTTGCCGATCAGATCAGCCCCAGGCGCATCGCCTGGCGACCCGCAGCCGTCCTAGGCGTACTGCACGGGCCAGGGTCACCAGATATTTTCGAATGCTCCCGCGCGCATCTCCTGACATTGTCACTCGACATGGGGCGTACCGCCCCAGGGCTATTTCACCCGTTTTTTGACGGAAACTTCGTTTCACGATTCCGGAAAATCCGTAACTCCGTTTCGCGCACCGTTTACGCCCACGTTCATCATTTTCCGCATACTATCATCCCATATTAATTTCGATCATCAAATACACGTGGAGTTTAAGAACGATCGTATGTGCTTTCGTCATTGATGACGTAGTTTCTCACTGCAATTGTCACATAATGGAGTAAAACTATTTTGAATTGGTATTGGAGTTTTCTGAGAAGAACTCGATGATGAAGAACTTGATAATTGAGAAGACTTTGTTAAAACGATCTTTTTATTATCCTTATTCATATTCCCTGTAAAAATTCTCTTGATAAGAAGTCAGGTAAATAATTATTTTCTCCTTTTATAAATTCAATTTGAAATTCAAAATTGCTTAATAATGCTTGCCATCTTGCAAATATTTGTTTAGAAATTAAATTTTTTATATCTTTTTCTAAAATATGTTTTGCAGATAAACAATCAATTCTTAATAAAAAAGGTTTCATATATAAATCATCTTCAAATTTTTTAATACATAATACAATACTTAATATTTCCTTTTTTATTGTTGAATAATTTTTTTGAGTATCATTCCAAGATCCAGAATAATATCTAACTAATTGTTCATGATTATCATTATTTATAGATTGTTTTAAAATTCCTCCAAATCCTAAATCACTTGCATCAGTTTCAACAATTAACTTAGCATTAGGATGTGGAATATTTAGACATGGTAATTGTTTTATTTTATTTTTAATGTGCTTTATAATATTTGTATGTTCTTGAGTCCATGGCTCTGGATTCTTTTTAATCTTTTATATAAGGGTTTACATATAATTCCTAAGTCTTTAAAGAAATCGTGTATATAATTTAAACATCCTAAAAATCTTTGTAATTGTTTTTTATCCTTAATTTCATCTGGAAACTTTTTAGTAAATTCGAGACTTCTATTTATAGGAATAATAGTGTTTTGACTAATATTATGGCCTAGAAATCTTATTTCAGTTTTGAATAAATTAATTTTAGTAGGAGAAACTACTAATCCATTTTTATGAATAATATCATAAAATAAATTTAAATGTTTAAAATGTTGTTCTATAGAATTAGAAAATACTAGTATATCATCAATATAAATAATTGAAAATTTTCCAACAGGAATAATTATATCATTCATTATATTTTGAAATTCATAAGGTGCATTTTTTAGTCCAAAAGGCATTACATTCCATTCGTAATGTCCAAAGGGAACATTAAATGCTGTTTTATATTTGTCTTTTTCAGAAATTTGTATTTGCCAAAATCCTGATTTCATATCAAATTTTGAAAATATTTTAGCTTCATGTATCTTTTTTAATAAATCTCTTTTATTAGGTATGGGATATCTAATCCATTCTAAAACTTTGTTTAAAGATTTATAATTTATTACTAATCTGGGAGAACCTCTTTCAATTTCTGCACTATTATTTACATAGAATGCAGAACATGACCAAGGAGATTTAGATGGTCTAATTAATTTCTTTTCTAATAGATCTTGTATCTCTTTTTTACAATATTCTTCTAATTCTTGATTTATATGTATAGATTTAGACTTTGTTGGTATATCTTTTTCATTAAAACCCTTTATATATGGTAAATCAATTATATGTTGTTTTCTTTGCCAAAAGGCATTTGGTATATTAGAACATACATTTTTTATAAACTTATTCCCTATATTTTTAATTTTAGTTATAATATTTATATCATTTAATTGTTCTTTTATTCTTTCATATTTTATTTCATTTATTAAGAATTTCTTTTGTTTTTCTTTTAGATTAATCATATTTATTTGTTTTGATAAAACTCGTTCAGAAAATTCAAATATAATTTCTTTATTTAAAACTTTAGTACTTATTCCATTACTATTTATAGTAAATGGATATAATTGAGTTATAAAAGTTGTTCCTAATATAATCTGAGAAGTTAGATTTTTTACTAATATTAATTGGGTTTTAATACAGTAGTTTTCTTTTCATATATGAACATTTGATAATTTATAATTTATTATAAGCCTTGAACCACTCGCCGTAGATAATCTATATGAAGTTTTTTCATAGTATTGTGTAGGTATAATCCCTTCTTGAATACAATTCATATCAGCTCCACTATCAATTAAAGCTGTTAAAGTGATTCTAAATTCATTATTGACAATTATATTTACTTTAGTATACCATTTTTGATAATTTAGTTCTTTTAACATACTGATTTCATTAGTCTCATTATCTTTAATTATTATACCTCCTGTATTAGTTTCTTTTTCTTTTCCCTTTTCAATATTTTTTATTTGTAATTTAATTATTTTAATATCTTCTTTTATGTTTTTTAATTTTTCTTGTAATTCTTGCATAGTTATAGGTTTTTCTGGTTTTTTAAATTTTTTATAAATATTTTCTAAATTATATATTTCATTAGTATCTTCTATTGTTTCTGATTTTTTTTTAAAATTTTCTTTTAATTTTTCTAAATATAATTGTTTAAAATTTAAATCTTCAGTATTTTCTAAAAGCTTTAGTAATATTAAATTTTCTTCATCATTTATCATATTTATAGATCCATCATCATTTATCATATTTATAGATCCATTAATATTACATAAACATGGACCAATACATCCACATTCTTCATTATCACTACTAGTATTATCACTATCAGAAATATAATTTAAATCATTACTATTATAATCTGAAAATTTTTCATCACTAATTTTAGTGTCTAAAATTTTATTTATTTGTTCTTTTAATTCATCTGATATATTTAATTCATTTATTTTTCTTTTTGAATAACCATTTTTTGAGGTATGTCCTTTTTTTACCACAAGTATAACAAATTACTATTCTTTTTTTATAAAACTTTTGTTTTCTATTTTTATAATTATTTTGTTCTTCTATTTTAGGTTTTCTATGTTTATAGTTTTTCCCTTTTATATAATTATTTTTTCTTTTTGAATTATTTGGTATTTTTATATTTTCAAAACCATATTGTTCACAAAAATTACCTAATTCATTTCTACTACTAATACCATCTTTCTTCATTTTTTGTTTTAATTTTAAATCATTACATATTTGTAAACCTTCTTGATTTATATGATTTATTATTTGTCCATATGTCAATTCATCATATGGTATATAGTTATTATTTTCTCTTTTAATTTTTTCTCTAATTCTTTCTGCAAATAATTTTGGTAATCCTGCAATAAATCTTTCTTTCCAATATGATTGTTTACAATCACTTCTCATCATAACTTTAGATATAAAAACATCTTTATACCATCTAAAATCTTGTAATTTTCTACACGTAAGATTTAATAATATTAAAGAACTTCTTTCTTGATAATCTGAAGGATTTCCTATAAAATTTTTTATAATAGCGAATATAAGTGTATTTATTATATCTGTTTCTTCAGTTTGAACTTGTATTCCATTTTCTAATTTCACTTTTTTAGCATTTGCAATAAATTGTTTATCAAAATCTGTTACATAATTATCCCACTATCCTTTTTTTTCCAGAAAAACCAGAAACAATCATTTTGAAAATTTATATTTCATTATTTCCTACTTGTTTATAAGCATTAGATGCCATAGTCATTTCTTGTAATATATTTAAAATTTGAAACTCAGATTGTCCATCTATATTCCATTCATATAAAGATTTACCATCATATGCAGTATATACTCTATTACTGCCTTCTTCAATTTGTACATCAGGATGAGTTGGTTTATAATACCAATTCCTGGTATCTGGTTTCAAAGTAAAATTTTTTAATTTATTTATTGTTTCAGATTCAATAGTATTAAATTGAGATTCTAAATTTTTATAAGAGGAATCTGAATTATAAAATTCATCATTTTCATCTCTTATAGTATTTAGACTTAGATTTTTTAATTTTTCCATTGTTTCTAACTGTTCTTTCATTAAATTTAAAGTTTTTTCTTTTTTACTTAGTATTATAGGAGTATCTATAGTAAAGGGTTTAAATATAGGATTTTCGATTTTTATTTCTTTTCCTTTATTTTTCTCTTTTACTTCTAATTCTGTTTTTTCATTTTCAATTCTTTCTAATTGTTCTCCTATAGTATTTAATTTTTCATTTGTATAATTGTTTTGAAAAATAATTGTATTTAAATTTTTTGAATCATCTTCACTGATTCTTGATAATGGCATTCCTATATATTCTTGTTTTTCTTTTATAATTTTTATATTTTCATGAGGTGGATGAATACTAGTGAATTCCTTGTCATTTTTTATTATTATATAATCTTTTGTAATTTTATTGTTAACACGTATGTTTTCAATAGTAGGATATTTAATATTATTGTTTTTACAATATATAGGTAACCAAGTAAAAAATGTAGTGTTTTCATTGTTATTAATAATATAATCTTCCCATTCTTTTTTGTGTAATAATCTAGATTCTTGATTAAATTTCTTATGATACCATATTAAATTATATAAATTATATTTATTTAATATTTCACATCTTAAAAAATTCATCATTTCTTTATTCATTTTAACAAGTAAATTTGGTTATTTCAGTAGAAATTATTCTTATCTTTTTAAATTGATATTCTATTTCTTCATTTAAATGAAATTGAAGATTTGCATAATAATATAATTTATTTACTTGATCTTCTATATTATCTTCATGTTTATCATTATTAAAATAATTATCTATTTTTAGTAATTTATTTTGATAATTATATATTTTTTCATAACATTCTTTTATCAAAATTTTAAGCAGTCTCATTTGAGAATTTATACATTGAATCTTTGTATCGCTCATATTAACAAGTATATTTTGTTATTTCTGTAGAACAAATTTTTATAAGTTCTCTTGTATTTTTTATTTTATATTCTAAAAAATATTTAAAATTCATATGATGAAATATTTGTTTTTTTGTTTAAATATTCTTTTACTTTTTCTAATTCTTTATTATATATTTTTAATTTATTATAAAATTCTTTTAATGCTGATATATATAATTGTACCTGGGGATTTTTTCTTTGAATTCTAGTATCACTCATAATTCTTTATAAAATTCCATATCAGATTTACTAGGATTATATGATTTATCAGATTTATTATCTAATTCTTGTTCATAAAAAGCTTTAGGTATATAATTAGAATAATCTATTCATGCTATTTTCATTGATTGTGATCTTCTTAAAATATTTCTTTGTGAATTATTTATACTATTTATACTACTACTTGATGTAGAATATCTAGCAGATGTATTATTATTTTTATTATTAAATATTATTTTTATTGAACCATCCGAATTTGCTATTATATTTGATGTTTGATTTTCTATATCTATAGGTTTTGGGGGATTTATATCTTGTAAATTCCATGATAAAGATTGTGTAATTTCATTCCATTTCAATCTTTTTGGTGTTATAACTTTTGCATGCATAGTATTTGCTTCAAATAATATGGTTTCATCTCTTGGAGATGATAACTTAGTTTTTGGTTCTATAGTAGTAGTCATAGTTTTATAATAAACTCTATATATTGCTACTGCAGCATTTGTTTTTTCTTTAAATTCTAAATTTCTAGTTTTAATTGTTAATGTTAAAGTATCTAGAATATTTGGATCAAATAATCCTATTGAGAAATTAGGATAAAAATTAAAATATATTGGACCATTAGCTATATTTGATTCAGCCATAGCTAATAGCGAATTATTGAAATTAGTGTGCCTAGCATCTCTTAGTATAAGTAATACATGAGCGTCTATTCCTAATCTAAACATAGGTTTTATAGCTACCTGAACCAGTCCTATATGTAAAAATTTATAATTTTTTCTATGTTTAAGTATAGCTTCTTTAGTTAATAATTGTAAACTTTGATGATCTTTATTTATAGGTATAGTTTGTTCAGTCATTTTAATTGAATAGTCTTGCAGAAAGTCAAAAGTTCCTATCTTATATATAGTTTTAACATCTTGTTTTGGTATATTCCAATTTAATAAATTATTTTCAATTTGAGAAATACTTATTTCTAAAGAATTCATGTTATTATTTAAATCTTTTTCTTGATCATTAGCTGAAGTACTTGAGCTATGATCTCTTTTTGATAAAAATCTAGATATTTGATTCATTATTTGTATGTGTTTAAATGTAAAACTTTATTTGAATTAACTTGATCTATGTTTTAAAATATTTAGAGTATACTGAGGGAACATCCCCAATGCCCAAGTCGTGGTCCGGCTGCTCTCTCTTGGAGTCTTATGCTAATGCAACCAACTAGCCGACAGGACTTACCAACACAGCATATATCTAAAATTTTAAAATATGATCTTGTTGTCTCAAAATTTTTTTTCATTATAACAGATACAAATATTTAATCAAAATATTTAGATATAATATCTTTCGAGTAATCATGGCTCTGATACCATTTGGCAAGGATCGAGAACATGAAGATTTTAATAACAAATAATATAGCAATATGGCAGAAACATAAATTAAACAACTCATATTTAAATAATACCTTGATTTATTTCTTGAATATCTGAATTACAAATGATTTCCTTACAATTGGGTGGAGCAGTAATAACTTGAAAATTTAAAGATTTTGAACATTGGGTGGTTGATTATACAAGTTTTTGAGGAGAGGGTTTTTTCATACATTCAATTCTAAGTAATTTTTCGAATGCCTTCTAATCTATAGAGTCCCTTATTTATAGCCAAAGAGTCTTGAGAAATTGAGTCCTCAGAATTATTGAGAGCCATCTGCAATATAAAAGTTGTTTGTCTTCATCTTGAATTATTGGTTTCTTTAGAAAAGCTTGTCTGCCATTGCTTAAAAGTAAATTGTCTTCATTCTGAATAATTGATCTTCTTTATTAAAGTTGGTCTGTCATGAAATAAAGTTGACAGAAAGTTGATGGAGAATCTTGAATTAGCCAGCCTCTTGAAAATAATTGAGATTAACCCGTTGGTTCAACCCATGAGTTATATGGATCCAATATCTTCATATGGATCATCAGTTGGATCTTGAGAATCTTGGAATATATTTTCATCAGTAGATTTTCTTGATGAGGATGGAGAATTTTTAATTTCACTTATAATACGTTGCATTTCCTCTGGTGAAGAACAAGACTGTAATCTAATAATATAGTCTTATATATATATATATATATATATATATATATATATAGGGAAAGTATAAAATAAAAACCAATCCTCATTGAGAAAACTGTGAAAACCTTAACATGTGGTCCATATTATGCCATATCACCACCCTATTAAATATCAACTGAAGGGTATTTTCGTCCTTTTCAAGGATTGTACTTTTTTTAATCTCCCCTTTTTTGTTAACATGTATTTTAGGCTGTAGTTCCCCGTTTGTTATCTGTTATAACTGAAATTGAATATTTTATTTTTCCTACTCGTTTCAAAACAAATTTTGATTTCATGTATTCTTTTTATATTATATTATATATGTCTTTATCAAATTTATCTCTCTAAAATTTGCAAAGATTTGTTGTACTATTGTGGTATGGTTGTTTACCCTACATCTTTTCATTCATTAATGAAAAGTGTTTTTTGTAAACATGCCTCACATCATTAGGTACTTTTTGTTTGATATTAGTTGATAGATTAACTCCATATCAACGACCTTGTATACTAACTTCTTTCTTTTTTTGAACCCAAGAAACCTCTCTCTTATTGAATGCATACATCTTTATAGCAATAATGGATTCCATCCTTGAATTAAATACGTTTGATTCGTTGATTGAGAGATACGAGGAACAATCGTTTATGTTATCAGACATTGAAGGTGTTTTTTTTTCTATTTTTTTTGTTAGACAACGTTATAATTTTTTTATCGTTGTTTTGCCATTTTTTTCTCTCAGACCTTGAATTAAGTAATTTTGTTTTCGCTTTTTTATGGCCACATTTTTTTACATTTTTTATTGCACACATCCTATGATGTCACCTTTTTTCATTTTTTTTGTCCCATATGCAAAACCTTGTAATTTACGTAGTAGTTCACATTATTTTTACGTGTTAGAATTTCAAGTAAAATCATTTTTTCCCTTTCGTTTCAAACCACAATTTGTTTTTCCATTATTCTTTATATACTTTATTTGAATGTCTTTGTCATTTTGTTTTCCGTTGAAAGATGCAGAGATTTTTTTTCCACACTCATTCCTGTATCAAACTGTGTCGAAGCTTTTGCATTTTCACCCGAACTATCTGTTAGCAGTTTAATGTAACCCAATAATATAAACATTACGTAACAAAGATGTAACAAAGGAGTAACAAATATGTAAGTTTAGTGTAAATAACCTTTTGTTTACATCAAGTACATTTTTTTTCAAAGGGTGTATGTTAGATGTTCTTAATATTGTTTACCCATGTTTTATCGATGTATCTGCAACGCATCCAACCTGTCAAACTCCAAGACTCCAAGTTGTAGCAAAATTTGACATACCCAGCCTCCAATTTGCTCCATCAAACTGGTTATCTTCATTACTAGCATCTAACAACGATGTGAGGCGGTTATTCAATTTTAAAGCCTTAGAAAAAAAATACCACTTTTTGTGAAGCTACATATATAAAAAAAATTAACTAACCTGAATCCTTCACATTTAAAAGAAACGTAACACAAACATAATTTCAATGTAAGTTCAACGTAGAGGAAACGTAACACAACGTAATTTAATGTAACCCAATAATATAAACATTATGTAACAAAGATGTAACAAAGGAGTAACAAATATGCAAGTTTAATATAATAACCTTTTTTTTGTTACATCAAGTACATTTTTTTAAAGGGTGTATATTAGATGTTTTAATACTGTTTACCCATGTTTTATCGATGTATCTGCAATGCATCCAACCTATGAACTCCAAGACTCCAAGTTGTAGCAAAATTTGACATACCCAGCCTCCAATTTGCTCCATCAAACTGATTATCTTCATTACTAGCATCTAAAAACGATGTGAGGCGGTTAGATTCAATTTTATGGACTTAGAAAAACAATACCACTTTTGGTAAAGCTACATATATAAAAAAAATTAACTAACCTGGATCCTTCACCTTTAGAAGAAACGTAACACAAACGTAATTTCAATGTAAGTTCAACGTAGAAGAAACGTAACACAAACGTAATTTCAGTAACACGAGTTAAAATGTGATCCCTTTACCAAGATTGTCACCACCTTCACAGTCACCATGTTCCTATTCCAGATCTAAACTTTTAATACAGCGTTCACATCTGCGTAAGTCGGCGGTTAGCGTTGATGTGGTTACGGTTAAACGAAATGCTAAAACCCCTTGGATATACAAGTTTTAGGTTGACGATTACCGTTAATATGGTTACGGTTATGACGGCGTCGGAGGTTACCTTTAGTATGTATGGCCGCCTGTCGTCGACGCCGAACACCACGTCACCCCTTTGATGCTGTTCGAGAAAATGATCGAAACTCTAGGATCTAACGTCACGGGGCTTTCACGGTAGACATTGTAGTTCCCTCTGTACGTTTGATCGACAGAAACTCGCGTATTTTGTGCGACGATCGGTGAAGAGTAGATGAGTTTTGTGGAGGGTGAAGATGATCAGTGAAGGGGGTTTGATCAATTGGGTGGTGGGTGTGGGGAATAGGAAAGAGAAACTACTTTTTGGATTAAAAAACATTTGAAAGTACATATTTAGTAAATAACATGTTTACCCTTTTGGTACTTTTTTCATTATTTAATGAACTATTTAAAAAACAGAAATTCCCCCTTTAATCTCACCCACACATCTCCAAATATAATGGCTAATATTTAGTTTTTACAGTTTTCTCATTGAGAAATGGTTTTCAAATTATCCTAACCCTATATATATAGGGAAGAATTTTAATGCTAATTTTTAGAATAGAGCACTAACACATTAACTTTACCATATTTAATGATCAAATTAAAATATGCTTATCAAATGGTTGATATTAAACTATAATATAATAATGTAATTGATTTGAAAGAAAAGAGAATAAGGGTAGTAATGTAATTTGCTATATTAAATACTTTACCCCATATTTTTTTATACATTCATAATTTTTTATACTATAATATTTTTTTATAAAAATTGCACCATTTAGTCGTCTTTTTTTCTCTTTAATTCCGTTATAGCCTTAACTAGGTTTTTTTTATTTTTTTCGGATGTTTATATTTACACCAATGTAACAAGTATAAAACTAACAAATTATTTTTAACGAGTTGTAAAGAATTTGGGTTTACATTGTTGTATAATAAGTAGGGGTTAAGTTTAAGAGTGTAAACGAGCCAAGCCGATCCTGAGCTCGTTAATTACGTTATATTCTTGACTAAGTTTTTTATTTTTTCCGGATGCTCGTTAATTACGTTATATTCTTGATTTTGTAACGAATTTTGGTTTTTAAAGTACTAAAATGTATTTTCAATCTTGTAAATATAATTTTTAAAGTATGAAAATGTATTTATAATCTTGTAGATATAACGAATTTTGGTTTTTATCAACAAAATGTTATTGTATTTTTTTAAAGTATTAAAACGTATTACAATATAGTATATATAACGAATTTTGGTTTTTATCAACAAAATGTAATAGTATTTTTTTAAAATATTAAAATGTATTTACAATCTTGTAGATATAAAGAATTTTGGTTTTTATCAACAAAATGTTATAGTTTTTTTAAAGTATTAAAATATATTTACAATCTTGTAGATATAACGAATTTTGGTTTATATCAACAAAATGTTATAATATTTTTTAAAGTATTCAAATATATTTACAATCTTGTAGATATATATTTTTTAAAGTATTAAAACATATTTACAATCTTGTATATATAACGAATTTTGGTTTTTATCAACAAAATGTTATATTATTTTTTTTAAAGTATTAAAATGTCTTTACAATCTTGTATATATAATTTTTTTAAAGTATTAAAACGTATTTACAATCTAGTAGATATAACGAATTTTGGTTTTATCAACAAAATGTTATACTATTTTTTTTAAAAGTATTAAAATGTATTTACAATCTTGTAGATATAATTTTTTATACTATTAAAATGTATTTACATTCTTGTAGATATAACGAATTTTGGAGCATCCAGAAAAAATAAAAAAAACCTAGTTAAGAATTCAACGTAATTAACTAGTTTGGGATCGGCTTGGCTCGTTTATACTCTTAAACGTAAACCCTATTTATTCTACAACAATGTAAACTCAAATTCGTTACAACTCGTTTCAAATAATTTGTTATTTTTATACTTGTTAAATTGGTATAAATACGAACATCCGAAAAAAAATAAAAAAACCAAGTCAAGACTATAACTGAATTAAAGAGAAAAATAAGACGACTAAAATGGTGCAATTTTTTTTAAAAAAATATTATAGTATAAAAAAGTTATGGATGTATAAATTAAGAAGGGGTAAGTTAACACATAAAGCAAATTACTAATTTACCCTTATCAATTAAAAAAAGAAAAATCCATGAGTTTATTTATGATTTGGTAAAGAGAGTTAATGGGTTATTGCTCTAAGTGTGAGTTAGTATTTGATCTCAATCCTATATATATATATATTTATTTATTTATTTATATAGGGAAGGGTTCTAATGCTAATCCACTCTTACGGTGATAACCCATTAACTTTGCCAAAACGAAGGCGAATCTTGAATTTTTTTTGAACATCATTGTAACACAATTAGAACACTATGTTTTTTTTTTTGAGTTTGCGAAAATTTATCACTGTTTAAGAACTATCATCGTTGTAAGTTTTTGAGTCACAGCACTAACCCATATATATGTATATATATATATATAGGGCATGGAATTTTTAATAACCCACTATTCCTGCGCTAACCCAAATAACTTTGGGAAGATGAAGCCGAATCTTGGATTTTTTTTTTGAACATCATTGTAACACATTTTGAACACCATGTTCTTTTATGAGTTTGACCTAATTCATCAACGTTTTAAAACTTACAGTACTGTAAGTTTTTAAATATTTAAACTTACAGTACTGTAGCACCAAACTTATAATGATGATATTTTTTAAACGGTGATGAATTAGCCCAAACTCATAAAACAACATGGTGTTCAAAATGTGTTACAATGATGTTCAAAAAAAAATTTCAAGATTTGACTTCATCTTGCCAAAGTTATTTGGGTTAGCGCGGGAATAGTAGGTTATTTTTTGTGCCCAACCCTATATATATATGTATATATATATATATATAAGGATTGAATTCTTTGAAAACCCAACCTTAGAGAGAAAAGTCTTAAACCCTATGTGAGCCACTCATTTGAAAACTTGAAAATAAATATGTGGTCCACATTAAACCTGAATAAAAAATTTGGTTTTGAATAAAAAAATCATTATTGATGTGGGTTAATGTGGACCACATATTTTTTTTCAAGATTCCAAATGAGTGGGGGTGTCAATCGTGTCAGGTTGGCGGATTAACGGGTTAATGGGTTACGGGTTGGCGGGTTGAATCTTGCAAACCTAACCTGACCCATATATTTATTCGTGTCAAAGTTTTCAACCCTAACCCGGATTGATATAAATTCGGGTCAATCCGAATATGACCCGTTTAACCCGTTTATATAAATAAATCAAACTTATTTACATATTGTAAGTTGGTTGTTGCTTGAATACACATCAATAATAATGTGATTAGTAGTTGTTTATGTGTTACAAGTAGTTAATATAGTATTTTAACAAAAAAAATTAATATTGTTATAACTAAAAATATAATTATGTAATCATAATTATATAGGTATGAAATTTAAACTAAACTAGTTTGTATAGTTAACCAGATTAAAAATCATTTTTTAGATGAAAAAATATAAATTTTGTTACTTAATCAATTAAAGCATGGTAAATAATCAAAAGAAAAATGACTAAATATATGTTATAGGAAAGAAAAGAATAAAAATATAAGAATTTGAAACCTTAAACGGGTTAGCGGGTCAACCCGTTTATAAATGGGTCAACCCGAACCCGACCTGTTTTATAAACGGGTCAACCCGAACACGACCCGTTTTTTAAACGGGTTATACTTGCCAACCCAAAACCTGATTATTTTCGTGTCGTGTTCGGGTCGTGTTTCAGGTCATTCGGAAATTGCCACCCTTACAAATGAGTGACTCACATAGGTTTTAAAGGTTTTCTCTCTAAAGTTGAGTTTTCATTAGATTCAATACCTATATATATATATATATATATATATATATATGTGTTTATGTATACAAATATGTAGAATATGTATGCATATATGCACACAGATACATATGACATAATATAAATATAAATGTAATTATTAAATAAAATGTGTAGGATCGGGTTGATTAATCTAGACAACACTAAGCAAGTATTTCTTACTTAATTCTAACAGATGCGGAATGTTCTGTTAGAATAACTCACAATCACACTCAAAATGACAAAGTAATAATATTTGAACAATAATAAGAACACAAGAATAATTTCAAGCTCAAGGGTATATTTCTCTCAAAGTAGAAGTGTACAAGCACACCTCAGTAAACATACAATGGGAGGTTATATAGCCGAGGCTACAACCGTATACACTTAGGAATACAAGTTGGGTATACTAGACAAGTACATAAAGTAAAGCTTATTCTAGTATGTTAAGTGTCTTAACAGGCTAAGACACTCAGTCATAATTATTACATTAATAGACATTGACTTTACAAAAGACTACTAAAAACAAAAGACATTTAATGTTGTTGATCTTCAAGGCTTCAGATGATATTTTGCATTTAATGCAGCATGGGAGAAGTAAGGCGCTTTATCTGACTCATTACATGTTGTCTTTGTCTTTACTCAGACCAGCATGTCGTGTGTCAGTACCTTTTGTACCATGAGATTAATCTGCTACAGTCTTTGTCAGAGGATAAACCTCAGAAGTCTTTGTCTTCAGTGCTCAAGAAGATTCCTCGGAGGCTTTAAGTCTTCGGAAGCTTTAATGCCTGATATTCTTCCAAAGTAGTTGTCTTGTAAAACCTTCAGCAGGAATAAGTTATCCTTCAGAAGCAGTGTTGCTTCCGAAGAATCACTTCTTCCTTCCGAAGGCTTTTGGTCATTGAAGCTTTTATACTTAGACAAAAAGAGAAGTTTGGTGAGCATCAGCCTTTATTAGTCTTTACAGTCTCCCCCTAGGCTGATGCTACCAAAACTTTCTAAGGAATTCTTCTAACAACTTTCTCTCCCCTCAAGACTTGTGCTCTTGACTTTACCCATCTGATTGCTTGCCTCCCTTATTGTCCATTGTCTGGATTCTCAAGAGGGAGGTTTTCCAGATCAAATATAAAGGGTGCAGTCAACACAAATAGTTGCACTAGATTCACAATCTTTATTGATCCATTCAGTAGAGTGAGAGTAAACTCTTTGTAGAGTCTACTATAGCTCCACTTCACCACAGGAACATATGTGTGATGATGCTGTATATCATATAAATCTCTTGGATTATCTTTAGGCATTGAAGCTCCTGGATTGGTCTCTGGTCTTGGGGGAGGTGAATCAGGCTTAGAGTCAGAGAAGATGGCAGATGTTCTCTTTTTCCTTCTAGCCATGCTTTTTCTTCTTATGAATCTTGGTCTTTCTTGTGCAGTAGCTTGACTCCTCTGATCTCTGGCTTGTTGGGCATCCACAATTGATCCTACTGCTGCACCTGTTGTTGCAGTAGGCTGTGACCCAACATCCTCAGCAATTGAGGGTTCTGTTCTCCTCTCATCAGCCTGTGTTTGTCTCTCAGGATCAGGGTTTGATGATGATTGTGTTCTTGTAGTCTTTTTCCCTTTGTTGAACTTGATCACTGAAGAGATTGGCATGTTATCCATAGATGGGCTTGATGGAGGAGTTATTTGTTCTTCTTTAGGATTTAGGGGGAACATGTTGGGGAACATTGCTTTTGTTGCTTCCCCACACATGACTTCTTCTCCCTCTCTGATCCCTGCACCAGAGAGGGGAAGTTCTATTCTTGCTCCTCCCCCTAAACCTAAGCCTCTCAATAGGCTTGCCTTCTAAGCCCTTATCTGCTCAATTGAAGGTAACTCACCTCTGGCAATTTTGGCTTTGATATCTCTGATGTGCATATCCATGGTTGAGTTCTTCATAGGGCCTAGCTGCCGAGCATGGAAGCCATATTCTAGAAGGAAGGCTTTCAGACTATCTCTGTAAGCCTTATCCTTTTGTGCCTTAGTCAGCTTCTTTTGGGCTTTTGTTTCAGCACCTGCCTGTTCTTGCTGCTGCACCATGTCCAGCTCGGCAGCCATTCTAGGTACCGACCAGCTGAGGACTTCATCAATGTCATACCCCTTTTCTTGAAGAAGGGCAGACAGTCTGATGAGTTCATCATCAATTGAAGTATCTGGTCGGCCCTTTGTCTTCTTGGGAATCCTCTCCTCTTGTTCTGCTTCCTCCTCTGGGGTTAATTTCCTTTTTCCTTTGTCATCAGTAGTTATCTTTACCCCAGAGGAGATTTATCCTGTAGCCTCACCAATTGGTTCATCGGCAAGTAGCTCCTCTGTGGAGGAATCATCAATAATGACTAGGCCTTCGGAAACAGCTGCAGCTTCGGAGTTAACCTCAGCATTCACTATCTCCTCCAGTTGACCAATCACCTTAGATGATTCCTTATTAGTTTCCACAAGGGGCTCAGGAGAGGAGGAGAGGTCTTCGGCAGCTTCTGTCCCAGAAGGGGACACAAGCTCCATGGATATTGGTTCTTCTTGTGTAGCTTCTTCCATGGCAACCTGGACTGTAGTCTCAGAAGGAGACTTAGTCCTAGAAGGGGACTGAGGTTCCAAAGAGACATTTGTTGTTTGCTTTTCAGTCTCTTTGGCAACCTCCCTAGTATCCTCAGAAGAGGAAGTAGAAGAAACTTGAAAGTAAGTACCCAAGAAGTCATCCCATTCAGCAGTCAAAGTGACTATGGATGGGCTAACCTCCTGTGCACCTTCCTCTTCTCTTGCTTCTGGTCCTGACCCTGCTGATGGTGCATTCTCCCCCTTTTTGGTAGCATTAGGGGAGGTGAAAGTGGTTGTAGCAGGATCAGGATGAAAAGGATGTAGAGTGACAGGGGGACGCCTCCTGAGGTCCAGAATAGTGGCATCCTTGGTCTGGATCTCAAGCCGCGGGGTAGCCACTTCAGCTTCCAAGTGAGCTACCTTGGCTTGGAGGGATGTTAAAGTATCCGTCAATTCCTGTGTGTGGGTGCCCTCATCTACCTGAGTAGAATCATGGGGCGATGGAGTCCTGAGCCTAGCTCCTGCATCTCCACCACCAGAAGTGGTTTCTTGGCACCCTGGATTCCGTTCATTGAGAAGAGCTTCAAAGAAGTCCTCCCCAACATAGGTTGCCGTAGGTGAGGTCCTATTGCCTGTACCACTGTCCTGTGGATCTTGATTAAGATCAACAGTAGTGGCAGCCTCACCTGCATTGACCCGTTCAGAACTACCGGGGCCAACCTCTGATAGAATAGGCTCTGGGTCAGGAAACCTTGCTTGTAACTGTGTCACCACTCTCATTAAAGTTTGGGTAGTGGGAGAGAGTGGTTCCTACACAGCTAGAGCAGGGGTTCCTTGAGCCTGGGTGTGAGTGTGGGCGGGGGGCATTTCTGGGTAATATGACCCTAGAGACCTGGGAGACAGTCTCTGATCTAGTTGAGTTGCTTCAAGGGAAGCAGACTCAAGAATGGGGTTTTCCCTTTGAATATTCTCAGATATGTTTTGAGACATAAGCTGAGGGCTTTCAGGCTGGGTAAGGGTAACCACAGGTTCCAAAGGAAGAACCTGTGGATCAACAAGAGGTGTGGCTATCACCTTAGGTGGGACTGTGCCCTGAGCAGTCCTTTTCACCTTTTTCTGTTTGGGTTCAGTTGAAGGAGCCTGAGCAATTGTAGAGAGTTTAACAGGGGTTCGTTTGCGTTTGTAGGTGATCTTTATGGGATGAGGAACAACAGTGGAAGGTGTGGGTTCATCATCTATGGGGTTAACAGAGCTGTCACCTTCAGGAGTATGTAACTCCATAGATGGAAGAAGGGGAGTGAAGTTCCCAGAAAACTGAGTACCCTTCTTCTTCTTCAATTGCACAAAAACCTTGGATGTAACCAAGGGCATTTTGTATGTATTCCCAGTTAGAGAGAAGGAAGTTCCCAATTCCTCATAAAAGATTTGTTGCAAAAACCTGAGATACATGCAAAACTTCTTTGGTGACGAAATATTGTTAACCAAATTATTGAGAATGAAAGCAGAAAAGTTAAAGAGTTGGTTGGAGACCAAACCATGAATAACCGAAGCTAAGTCAGATGGAATTTGGTCCCAACCACCTGTTTTATTTGATAGACAGTGTAAGAACAAATGTATGAGGTACTTGTAGTTATAGGACACTCTACCCTTCAAATAGGTTGTTGAAGGAAGAGGACCTTCGTACCCCATCGACTTAAATGTCTATGCTACCTCATCCTTTGTGAACGAGACCTTTCCACCGACATCATTTAGTTTGAGATGCCGACAGATGGTCTCCACAGTGATAGCAATAGGATGAGCATCAATGGTGGCAGTAAGAAACCGACCATTGGAAGATAAAGAAACAGAACAAGATGCCCAAAACTATTGGTGATGAGATTCATACACCAAGGGCTGAACCGTAAGAGCGAATAAATACCTGCTCCTTTGAAGAAAGGAGACGATTGGGGCGAAGTCAGCATCATGCTCTGCTGAAGTGACAGTTGCATACGAGAATTACGTCATCAATGATGTGAGCACATTTGATCGTTCTAGAAATTCACGTTGATTTAACAATCGTAATTATTACAGGTTAATAGTAGGTGAAAAATGATGAACGTGGGTGAAAACCGTGCACAAAACGGAGTCCTGGATTGCCCGAAATCAAAAAACAAAGAAAAATCTCTAAGTGTTGGACGAATGGGCTTGTCGCGGTACGCGGAGGTGGGCTTAAGGGTCCTCCGCGGTACGCGATGCTTGGAAAATATCTAAGATTCCTCCGGATTTCTTCGCGGTACGCGAAGCCTTTTTGGGCCTTGGTCGCGGTACGCGACGGATGAGGCGGTGGAATGAGTTGCTTATCTTCATCAGATTGCATGCAGAAGAATATTTTTTCTTCTTCTTGCTTCTGTTTAGCAAACCAGACGAAGAACATCAACGTTTCACCATCAAAACCATATCTTAAGCCACCAGAAGTCAAGGATCGTACCAGGGATCATTTCTACAAGATCTGATCGTTATTTTAACCGCAGAACTACGTCTGATTAGGTAATGATCCGTTTAAACTTTCTGGTTTGATTTTGCTTGATTAGATCTTGATTTTGAACGTAATGACATAGTTAGGATTGTTGATTATTTCCTAGATGATGGCTAGGATTGATTATAAACAAAGAACAGGAAGTTTTAACGGTTAAATGCTTGTTTTGATCCGTTGTAATGCCCGATTTGCATGAAACCATACTCATGATTATAATGGTTTAACCCATTTGATTATAACAATGTAGGTGATTAGTTGGATTAATCTTTGAAATGCAAGGTTAAATCCAAGTATTTCAAACTAATCACAATCATTAACATACTCATTGGAATGATTATCTGATGTTTATGATAACAGTCAGATTAGTATGTTAAACATGGTCATTATACTTCTGTTGATACTACATTGTGATATTTCATGATATTTGGGTAATCAATAACAAGGATTGATCATTCCTAAGCCATTAAGTTTTCTAGAAATTGTTACAATATCATAATCAACAACATTAACTATCTGATTAATCCGAGATTATTCTGATTAATCAAGAGTGTCATCAACTTTGAATTAGGAATCTAATGCAATGTAGGTTCCTACATTATCATATATTGTATGATATAATCTTAAATTAACTAAATACATAACTAATATCGAGTTGATGATTTACTAAGCAATGTCTTTGACATTGAACGTTCAGAAGGATCTAATCAGTAAACTAGAACATAAATAACTTATTAAAGATAACTAAATGCAGAATCATCTCTGTACTATCAGTTTGGTGATACTCTGCTACCTTTATATCATCAGGTGAGTTTCGTACAACCCCTTTTATTTTTAATTTTTTTTATAAACATTGGGGAAACTCTGTAAACTGTTGTCTGAACATATGATATGCATCAATGATATCTGTGTGATTTCATGTGATTTTGTGGGATTTCATGGGATTTTGCCTGTAGACTGAACTCTATCATGAAACTGAAAGTCCTCATTCTTGAACTGTATCTAGTGAACCCATGTGTGGCCGAACAGAAAACATTGATAGTACTATTGGTTGACACCCCATTCGCTGGGAGGATTGCATCTCCCCTTGTGTGAATGTTTGTTATATGTTTCCTGAACTTCTTAATGGTGTGATAGACATTAAGATAATGAGACAATAAGATATGTACCGACGGGTAATATCTTGAGAACAGACTAGACGTCCGAAAGTTATTAGATACGGGTCCCATGGTTACCCGGAACTGAACTTTTGAGAACGTACTTATCATATCATATTGTTTTAAATTGAACTGTCGAACTCACCAGCTTTGTGCTGACGTTTTCAAATTAAATCCTTTTTGCAGGAGATCGTGACACTCGGTGAGGATGCACTTCATACATTTGTAATTAAATAAGATAGTTGTGCAATAAATTTAGTTGTAAACTGTAATTCTGGTTGTGAGGACGAAACCCTTGGTAATGTATTTACTTTAAGTTAATCTGTGTGTTGTGATATCGGTTCAAGTAAGTCACACCTCACCTCGGAGACATCACCACTATGCTTCCGCAACCGGTTCGGTGACGTCAGACCAGAAACGAGGTGACGAGACGTGGGGGTGTGACAGCTGATAGCTCCGCAGGTACGTTGTGAGCAGGTTTGAATGCAAGAAGATCCATGGCAATTGGTGGTTTTTAGGTCACGATTTGAGAGAAAGAAGAAAGAAAAATTTTAAAGTGAAACGGTGAGAGAGAATGAATGAGCGGGAGACCTTTATATACCTTCGGATTTCAGCATTTATTATATAGACACATTAAATTTGAGATCCGGATGTCAGAGAAAGGTCTTCCGATGACAGCTGGTTTCACAATAAATTTATGAATTTTCTAAGTATTGAGTTGCTTCCGAAGATGTGGCTTTCGGAAAGAGTGAAGGAGACCAAAATTTTTCAGAAGAGATTTGCTTCCGAAGTATAAAGTTTATACTATCGGAAGCACTGCTTCTGAAGGATCAGAAGCAATGATTAAGAAGTATACAATTTATACATCGGAAGCAATTGCTTCTGAAATGTTAGATAATTCATCAGGTAAAATGTTCTTCGGAAGACACCTTCTTCTGAAGAGTACCTTTAGAAGCCTATGCTTCCGAAGTTAATGTATCGGAAGAGTATTACTTCAGAAGGTAATTTAACTTCTGAAGTGTGAGATCTTCCGACTAAGGAAGAAATAATACTTCTGAAGGCTTAATCTATCTTCCGAAGACAAGTTAAGTGTATCTTCCAAAGTTTTATTCACCCCTTAGTCATTTATTCAAAGTTAATCATACCAATGGCTGTTATTAAATACCTGAATCTTCCTTCATCAAATGCCTTGGTAAAGAGATCAGCTAAGTTGTGTTATGAATCAACTTTGACTAAATGGATCAACTTCTTTTCTGCACAGTCTCTGATGAAATGATATCTGATGTCAATGTGCTTGGTCTTGGAATGCTTGACAAGATTATTAGTGATGGAGATTGCACTGGAATTGTCTATCTGAATAGGAGTATTGAACAGATCTACTCCATAATCCTTCATCTGATTCTGAATCCAGATGACTTATGCACAGCAGCTAGAAATTGACATCCTCCTGATGTGGATTTCTTGCTGATGTTGCAACCCCCATAATCACTGTCTGTGTAAGCCATGAACTGGAAGTCTTCATTTCTAGGATACCATAATCCTAGACTTGATGCTCCTTTGAGGTATCTAAAGATTCTTTTCACAGCCAGCATATGTGAGACTTTTGGATTAGCCTGAAATCTTGCACACACACAGTTGCAAACATGATATCTGGCCTGCTTGCTGTGAGATACATCAAAGAGCCTATCATTGCTCTGTACTGGTGCTGATCAACATCCTCCCCCTCAAGATCAGGGCTAAGAGACGTTGTCTTGGACATAGGAGTTCCCAGTGCTTTGCAATCAGATAGCTTGAATATTTCAAGAATGTCCTTGAAATATTTTGATTGACTAATGAAAATCCCTGTAGGAGTTTGTTTCACTTGTAATCCAAGAAAGAAGGTGAGTTCTCCCATTGAACTCATTTCATATTTGGATTTCATCAGAGATTCAAAATCTTTGCAGAGAGATTCATTAGTAGAACCAAAGATAATGTCATCAACATAGATTTGAACTAGCAAGATATGTTGATTAGACTTCTTGAAAAAGAGAGTTTTGTCAATTGTACCTCTCTTGAAGTTATTAGCCAACGGAAAAGAAGATTAGGTCTCATACCATTTTCTGGGAGCTTGATGCAACCCATAGAGAGCCTTATCAAGCTTATAGACATGATCAGGAAATTTTGGATCTTCAAATCCTGAAGGTTGGCACACATAAACTTCTTCATCTATTTTTCCATATAGGAAGGCACTCTTAACAGTCATCTGAAAAACTTTGAAATCTTTTGCAGCTGCAAATGCCAAAAAGATTCTGATAGCTTCAATTCTGGCAACAGGTGCAAAGACTTCATCATAGTCTATGCCTTCCTCTTGAGTATATCCTTGAACAACCAGTCTTGCTTTGTTCTTGATGACAACACCTTTGTCATCCTTCTTGTTTTTGAACACCCATTTGGTTCCAATTGCATACTTTCCCTTAGGCAAAGGGAAAGTTTTCCAAACTCCTTGTCTTTCAAATTGAAGAAGCTCTTCTTGCATAGATTCTACACAACTGTTGTCTTTTAAAGCCTCAGTAACTTCTTAGGTTCTAATTGGGAAATAAAGCATGAATACAAACATATGTTTGCTTCATGCATAGAGCTTCTTGTTCTTAAACCTTCTTCAACATTGCCAATAATGTTCTCAACTGGATGAGTGTTGTGAATGCGAGTTCTTGGAATCACATCCACTTGAGAACCCACATCCAGATTGATTGACTCAAGATTAGGAAGTACTACCTCGAGCTGAATTTCTGGTAGATCTTTTGGATTCTGAAATTGGACTGTGGAGGGTTGGTTTTCTCTGGGAATGGTATTCTTCTGAGGATTTGCCTCTGCTGAAGGACTTTCTACTTCTTCTTGATGTTGCAACTCAGAAGTAGATTCAATTGATGGGCCTGCCTGAGATGTATTGATAGTCTCAGACTGTGACACACCACTTTGTGCTGAAGTGGATTCTGCCAAGATTTGTCTTGAAGCTATTGGCAGTTCAACACGAAAGTCATCTTCTCTTATGCCTTTGGAGGTGTCTGTGGTAGCTGTTTGTGAAACTGGAACATACTCTTTCACCTGATTAAATACAGATGTAAAACTATCAAGATCAAATAGCCAATCAGGGCCTGTTCCAGGTTTATTAAGAGTATGCTCATTGAATAGAACATTTGCAGACTCTTCAATAACTCTGGAAGCTTTGATGTATACTCTATAAGCCTTAGCATGTGAAGAGTATCCAACAAAGTAGCCCTCTGTTGATTTCTCAGCAAACTTGGCTAAATAATCTTTAGTATTCAAGATGGTGCACTGACATCCAAATGGTTTGAGAAATCCAATGAATGGCTTTCTTTTATGCCAAATTTCATAAGGAGTCATACCATGTGTCTTAACTACCAATATTTTGTTTTGGACATAACAGGCAGTGTTGACTGCTTCTGCCCAAAAAGTTATTGGAAGTTTGGCATCAGACAACATGGTCCTTGCAGCCTCAATTAGTGTCATATTCCTTCTCTCAGCAACACCATTTTGTTGTGGAGTCCTAGGAGCACTAAATTGTCTTGTGATACCCTTAGATTCACAAAAAGAATTTAAGATCTGATTCTTGAACTCTGTTCCCTGATCTGACCTGATTATTTTTACATGATGATCACTTTCATTCTCCACCCTAAGTATAAATGACTTTAGGATCTCAGCAGTTTCATCCTTGGTATTTAAGAAAAATACCCACGTATACTGAGAGAAATCATCAGTGATCACCAAGCAATATGACTTTCTACCAAGACTTTTAACACTTGTGGGACCAAACAGGTCCATATGCAGTAAATGCAGGACTGTTGTAATAGAATTTATCTCTTTGGCATGATGAGATGACTTGTGTTGCTTACCCTTTAAGCATGCAACACATTTATCAACACAAATGAATTCCTTTGTTGGTAAACTGGTTACTAAGTTATTTTTGACAAGTTTATTCCTATTTTTGAGGTTTACATGACAAAGTCTTCTATGCCAAAGAGATGATTCATCAAGTGAAGCTTTTGAGACAAAGCAGCTTATATTACTAAGAGGTGCAGCTGTGCTCATGTCTAGCATATACATGTTGTTCCGTCTAGGAGCTCTGAGCAAAATTTGATCGTTTGGTACCACAAATCCTGGTTTCAGGACAATGCATTCATGCTCAGTAAACAACATGTTGTGCTTTTGATCACACACCTGGGATACACTCAGTAAATTGTAATTAAGTTCTTTTACAAAATGCACATTCTCAAAGCTTACCTTGCCATTAGTGATTGTGCCCCTACCTGTTATGTAACCTCCTACTGGATCACTTCCAAAAGCAACAGACCCTCCAAAAAATGGTTCATATTTGTGCAAATGAGTCTTGTTGCATGTCATGTGCCTGGAACAGCCACTGTCAACTATCCACAAGTTGCCTTTTGATTCATGTTGTCCCTGCACATGACTAGAAGTGAGTTAGTTTCTGATGGGAACCCAAGCCCATGTGGTCTTGGGTTTGCCATTTGCATCATTGTAAGTAAATTTCTTTGACATCATCCTAGGTGGGACAGATGATGTGCTTGCTTCTGATGGGAGGGATGGCTTATCAGTTGATTCCTTCTTCTTCCATACTTGTTTTGCTTTTTGAGTTGTTGGAAGACTTTGTTTCCTTTGATAGTCATCGGAAGCTACTTTTCCTTTTCCTTCCGATGGTCTTCTTCCGAAGGAACAAGGTTTCATTTGTTTGTTGGAAGTCTTCTTTACATGAACTTCCGAAGTTTCTTTTCCATCGGAAGCTTCCATTTTCTTTGCTTCTGATGCTTTCTTTCCGGAAGCCTTTTGGTTATGTTTCTTCCGACTATCATAAATATTAGCTTCCCATACTTTCTTGAATGGATTTCTTCCTTGTTCTTCTGAAGAGGTAGATGACTTACTCCAGCTATTCTTTCTTCCTCTTCCTTGTACTTTTGAGTAAATTCTGCTTCTTGGATTATAGAAGCAATCAGCAGCAAAACGATTTTCCTCACCACATATCAAACATATAGTTTGAGTGTTGGGAAAGTATTGCTGCTGATCCTTCTTGATGAAAGCTGAGCCTTGATCCATAGAGAGTGATAATTTGGATGTTCCAACATATTTGTTGGCCTTAGACTCTGCCTGTTTCCCTGAAAAATTGATCTTTCACTCCTTTGATCTACCTCTTTTTGACTTGTCAGATGGACAAGTCACATATTCATCTGAGAAGATATTTCCTGTGTTTTTAGCTTTGACAAAAACTGTTGAATGTTTCTTAGTTTTCTTATTTTGTTTCTTAATTTTCAAAGCTTGTTTTTCTTTTACTGGTTTAGTAGGAACATCATCCTCATCTGAGCATGTTGGGTTTAGATCAGAGAGATTATCAGTTTGAACCACCTTGTGTATGTCCAATTCCTCATTATACATAAGGTCAACCAGTGGCTTACACCTATCATCTACCATGGAAGTATATGCAGATGGAGGTTCTACTCTGTTATATCCCAAACCAGCCCCATGTTTATTCAACAGTTCATTTGTGCTGCTCATCCTGAAAAGTTTCTCATAATTTTCTCCCTGACTTAAAATTTTATCTCTGTAAGACTCAGCCATTACAAGTTCAGTCTTGGCGGTGGTTAGTCTTTCTAAAAGATTTTTAATTTGACACTGTTTGTTAGTGTCTTCATGTTTTAAACTTGTAATGGTCTTTTCCATTTCATCAATCTTTTCTTTATAATTTCTTTCAGCCTCAAAGAAATTTGCCTTGACAACTTGTAAGGACTCAAGTTCATTATAGAGTTAAGAATTTATCTTCTTATAAACAGATAATGTTTCTAAACATTCAGGTGTACACATGTTATTAGTTACCTTGTTTGAAGAAGATGAGTCATTTGCAAATGGTTCAATTGGATATAATTTATCTAGTTATAGTCAAACTTTATATTAAACCTGCTAGTTGTGGTAATCGGAAGTGATAGTGGGGGTGCTAGTGGAACCAAACGACTCGGAAAAAGATTGGGGGTGGTGGATAACTTATTGGGACAAGGTAAGTCACCACCTATTATACTTTATATGATTAATTAGTTTTATGCATACATGTGTAAATGTGTATGTAATGTATGATGAATATACATTGGATATAGAAATTTGATGAATTTGGTGTTTGTATGCTTTGGTGTGAGAATCACATGCAATAGGTGTATATTTGCTTAGTTATTGTAAAGCCCTATGCTTATAAGTGGTGTGGTGAAATAAGAATGATTCACAAGGTGTGTGAACTTCTTATTTGATGTTTGACTAAAAATGGTCAAATAATTCACATGAGGTGTAAATGTGAAATGGGTTGAATAACCAGTGGTGTGATCTTCCCTTGGTGAATATAAGGAGTGTAGGTTAATCACAAGTGGTGTGATTGCCTAACTTGAGAATCCTTGGTGAGAAGGACGTTTCAATAGAATGGTGAATAAGTTGATTTTTACTTGGAAATTTTCATGTTCTATCACTTTATTGGTGTTTGAAGTGCTATGAGTATGATTTTTCTTGTGTTGAATATGCTCATTTATTTAACAATTGAGAATCCTTGGGTGGTAAGGAAGTTACTTTAAACGTGCAAATTTGCATTTTCTGCATTTAGGTGGGTGTAAGCTACGACCCTGGGTGTAGTCTACTACCGGGGCTTTCTGTTAAGATGGTTGTAGCCTACGGCCAAGCCGTACGCTACGACTGGGGTTGTCCAAAATTGCCCATTTTGGTGCGTTTTGGGATCTAATAACCTCCCGTTATGAACCAAGAAGTATACATAGGTACTCTTATTTAGTTATAACAAACTAATGGTGATTTAAATGTATTGTTTTGAAGGAATAAGTGATTGGATTGCTTGCAATGACTTGGATTAAAATGTGTTTTGGGGTTTATTTTGTTGATTAAAATCAAAGGTTTTTGTGAATCATATTAATGTAAATGGAGTTGTCTAATGTTTAACTAACATAAATTCTTTTGGAACTTGGTTGTAAACTGGTTATTAAAGATGCACTTGGTTATTTTGAAAAATCTAGGACCTAAAATTTGTTGTTGTTTTAAACACGTGTTATGCGTGTGTGAGATTTTGGGCTTACAATTGTCTCTCAAACAAGTTCCAATACTATCATAACATCTTGTGTGTCAACCTTGTTTTCAATAGATGAACACATGAATATGAAGCATAGATTCCAACCAAAATAGGCATACACATCGTAAGGATTCTAACTAAATAGACTAAAGGTTGTGTATTGAATGCTTTCGATTATATGTAAACATTGTTTTGAGTAACATATGTAACATCCCAAAATACGAAAAGTAAAAGAGGGAGTATGAATACTAACCATATTATTTAACTAACTCCAAGTATTCTTTAGTATTGTTTGAGTGAAAGAATCACACGTCACCTAAAGTTTAGAAATAACTTAGTAACTTAGGATTCTATAGTTCAAGTTTCGTGTTCTAAGTCTATGGCATTTTGTGAAATTTATAAAGAATATGTCTAAGTTGAAATGGTTGCTTTAGGAATATTAATTATTTAAATCTTCCTATACTAATAACTGATTCCAAATAATGCCACATGGCATTCTCTAATTTTTTTTCAAAAATAAAATTTATTTTTAAAACTTATTATAAAACTCACAATTAATGTTATTAATTATATACATTGTTTACATAAATATGGTTATTAATACTAATAATTAATAATACGATGATAAATATCATCTATCTTTAATGTTATACACACATATTAAGAACATTTTTTATAATTTTTTATTTTTAAATTTTGTATAACTAATATAATTATTTTAATTATGTAAATTTATAAAAACAGAATCAAAAAATTAAATAATTTTTATTTACAAACCCATGTAATACACATGTTTGTTACCTAGCAAATGAATATTCCTATAAGTTTGTTAAATAAATAGATTTCTAATAATATTCCATCTATTTATTGGAGTTGCATTTTCTATGAGTTTTAGAGTAAAGATAGTCATTTAGGCATATGAGAATTTTAGTTAAATTGTTCAAATAAACTTTGTTTTACAAATGTATAAATAATTAACTAGAAAAATTATAAAATAATATAGAACTTGAATACATATAAGAAATTATTTTATTTTTATAAGGCTTTGTTCATTTAATAATTTTTCTTTGATGTTACACTAACATTTAAATGTCAATTAGTGTTTAGAAATTAATTGCTTAGGCTAATTATATAAAATTATTCCACGCTTTAGTTATATAACCTTCGAATGTTTTTGATTTTCGAATAAAGGTTTTAGATCTTTTATTAAAATAAATAATTTGTTTAAATAATTTATTTAAACAAAATATGTATCTTTAATACATTAATTATTTTCAAAATATTTGAAAATAAACTTTTCTGAATTTTAGATAAATTTTAGTAATTTTATTTATTAACAATTTAAAATATTTGATATAGCTTTTAAATAATATAAGGATTTTTATATATTTATTTTGAATAAAATTGATTTCGTAGTATAGTTTTCATAATTTTCTTTATTGTTTACAATTTAGTTTTATAAACAAAACCAATTCAAACAAGAAAATAATCAATACAATTCCTTATTTTTATTGCAAGACGCGAATCTCTTTAAAAATCATCTCACATCGCCCAAGAAACCAATATTTTTCTCCTTGAAACACCTATAAATATCATTTCTTGGCCCCTTATAGCTTTGCAACTCCTATTTGAGTATAAACAAGTAGAAGAACCAAATTTTGATGGTTCTACAAGTGCAACACCCATTGGGATGTTGAATGTAGTAGTTTTATTTTATGCTCCTAGGGAGAATATGATGCCCTTCGAGATCGTCTCGTATGTAAAGTTTATTTAATGTAATTTTCTTTCTTATTCTTCTTTCCATTATTCATTTATACATCCTTTTTTCTAGTCTAAGTAGTTGAGCTTAGGTTATTGGTGGTCGGTATTAGGCTCTTCTAGGTTGCCTTGTTTAGGTCGCCTTTAGAGTTTGTGTAGTCTTTTAGAGGCTCGTTAGGCCAATGAGTCCGGCCTATGACGTCCGTTCATTTAGCTATGCTTAGCATAATCTTTACTCTTCCTTGTTGCATTCGTTTGACTAGGTTGAACCACATTTGCATTCGGATCGCAATCTTGTTCCTTTGAGCTGCTGTCTGGCCACACACATTCAATGCTCAGGGCATCTACTTTGATACAACTGTTGATCTTGATTCTTATTCATTATGCTAGTTTTCTCGAGCACCATTAATGTGAGTTTCACTCATACTCCCTCTTTTACTTTTGTATTTAGGGATGTTACATATGTTATACTAAACAATGTTATTCTAGAGTCAACAATCAAAATTAGATGCAAACTATTAATCTAAGTTGTTTGACTTATGTGTTTAGTATGCCTACTTGTTTATATTCAAGGTATTATGATGTTATTCTATGTGTAGTCAATGTTACTAGTAGCCCTTGCAATATAACTTAGGATATTATATATTGCAAAGGTGAAAGAGCCAAAGAATTCAATTTGAACTTGTAGATTATACTTGTTTTAGGTCTTATTAATATAGACTTTGTTTGCATTTAAACTTTTAAACATATTATATATATATATATATATATATATTAAACTATATGGGAAACGCACCAACTATTCATATAGTTGGCCTAAATTAATTTTACATATGTAACATGATAAGGTGAAGACTATGTAGAAGGCATAGGATAAGCTTAGTGGACCTATTATAATTCTAAAACAATGTTTTAGGCTTTCAAATTGTAAATGATAGATTATCTTTTGTAAATCATTGAATGTTTGTAATTATTCATTGTACTCAATAAATGTTTGGTTTAGTGTTAATAATGAATGTTGTAATTGTTCAAACTTATTAATAGCACCATGAGCTAATAAACAGTCTCAGCGCACTCCCCAACGTAATCCGCCGTCGGTTGAGGTATGACACATTGTAACATCAGTGCCGGAACCGTCACCGGAACAGTGATCGTAAACAGTACATGAACAGTAATCAGGTACAAATCTTATGAAACTCAGTGTATTTCATATTCATATCAAGTTTCAGTATCATTTCATGCTAACAAAACAGTGAATTCACAGTTATTTCAGAGAAATCAATTCAGAACAATGGTTCTTGAGTCATATAATTATTTGGCAACACAGAATCATCATGTGATTTATTGATAGGATCTTATTATGTATAAACGTATGTGAGGCCTTACAGGACAAAACAACATGAATATCGTTAAGTGAATGCTAAACCGACAGATTATTCGTATAGGTGACGATCTGTACGAATAAATCTAAAAGTTTAACGTTCTGAATGATGTTCAACAATTAGAAAACAAGATTGAAAAGTGTAGTTAACGTTGCGTTTGGTCGGGTGACGATTCGAACAAATACGCACGATGACCGCGCGATTCGATTTAAACGGTAAACAAATATTTTGTAAATTAAATAATTAAAAGATATTTAGTTAATTTATTAGGAATCACAATCTAAAATAAATTTTATGATTCTACTTTAAAACCGAGTCGTTTCGTTCCGAAAACGACGAGAAACCGACGTTTCTACGTAAAACCACGCGAACCCGAACGTACCCGGGTATTTACCCTCATTTAATGAGGCAATTAAACCCTCAACCACCACACCAAACCAGCCACCAACTCCCAAAATCATTCATCCCTTTCTCTCACTAGAAAACCCCACTTTTCTCTAAGATTTCTACTTCATTTCTTCACGAAATCGACCCATTTTGGTGTCTAAACGATCCTCTCAACTTGTAGATCACGAAAGTACAAAGGATCTGTGATTTTGTCCAGCAAATTCGAGGTAAAATTGATTCTTGTGTTCGGTTTTAGGGTTTTTGAAACCCTTAGGTTCGAAACCCCATAGGAACCGATTTACACACTTTCAAGCCGTAAAACCTTAAGGAAATCACTCACAAAACCTTTAGGATAGCGTAGGAACAAGCGTTGGGACGATCCATGGCCGATTGATTCGAATACCATGGCTGTGTCTGGGTTTTTCGAACGGCCGAATGGAGTTCAACAGCTCGCCGAATGAGCCTTCAACCTCATTCGCCGAATGAATCAGGCACCCCTCAATCGCCGAATGAACCGACTCCTTTGCCCAGGCTTCTATTCGCCAAATCAGGCCTTTCGACCAGCCCATTCGCCGAATGACTTGGGGCCGAACCAGCTCATTCGATCGCCTTATCATTCGGCAATACTCATTCGATCGCCCCATCTATTTCGGCCCAATGTTCATTCGAGCTTCTCCTTCGGTCGGCCAACTTCAGTTCGGCCAAAGGATCATTCGCTCGAGACCTTCATCATTCGACAGCTCCATTCGATCGGCATGCATTCGGGTTAAACCCATTCGGCCATACCCTTTTCAGTCGGCCAATCTTATTCGGTTGAGCCCTCATTCGTTAGGACCTATTCGACCAAGGCTTAGTATGTTGGGTGATGAGTTGCTTAGGGGTTAGTCAAGTATGAGTGTGCATGGGAATATGCATTAGGGTTTATATTCTCATGCAAACAAATTTTGAATGGGTATTTGGTTAAACTTGAAGGTTATCTATCAAAGGTCATTTAAATTAACAAAGAAACTAGTGGGGTTTTTCAATAACAGGAATTCTTAAACTTTATTATCGCTTGGGCATGGAATTAAACATTTGTGAATCATGAGAATCAAAGTGATAACCTAGGGTGTTGGGGGTTGATTTATCTGTTAACACCTAGCCTTAGAAAATCCATAGGGACATAACACTAACCTAGATGGTTTACATGAATCATCTGGGCTTAGTTAATCAACATGTCGATCAAGCATCATTGAACTCACGAAGTCTAATAATGGACCCGAGGCTGGCCCAATGGGCTTAACATAAGCCCATCATACGTCAAATATCAATTTTCATTTAATTTAATTATGTTTTTAAGACAAGAAAATGATTTGTAAACTTTATTTAATGACATCAAATGATGTTCTCTAAAAATTTAACTTAGAATGAAATAATTTAAACACGGTTTAACTAAGGACTTGTAATGACAACTTGTGGGATTAGGGTTCAATTATGGGTAATAAGTTAGACTAAGTTAAATAGAGTCCTAGAAACACATTAGTATCCTAGTACACTTAGTCGCACACCGAGACCAAGGCCTTAGATACAACGCCTACTATAAATACTTATCGTATGCGAATTTTCTTAAAACAACTCAGGAACCGAAGATACATAAGCTACAACAACGAGCGCGCATTCTGTGGTAATTCTATACAAAGCAACACAAGTGAGTTCATTGCCCCTTTTCTAAACATTTTTGTTTTTAAAACGCGGGGCTGAGAAGCATGCGTAAACTGTTTTATTTAAACTGTTTATTTAAATGCTTTTATTTATTATATGTTTTTACATATATATGTTTGTTGATACTCCTAGACTCCTGTCTAGGAAATTATTAAACAGATCAAGTTAACAAATAAATTTAAGTACTCTCATGAGTAATACCTTAAATTTAAACTCTAAATCAACCCTTAGTCCATCAAGCTCAAATTCAAGAATCTAAATTCAAAGTGAAATCAAATGAACATAATCAAGAGATCATATTCAAGGGAATCATAACTCAGTGTGTGATCTAAGACCCAAGAATCATAATCAAATTCAATTATCATTGGAAATCATGGGAATTCAAAGAATCAAGAATCAAAAGACTCTGGAAATCAGGAATCATAGATGTGTGTGAATCATTGAAATGATGAAATCATTATGATCTAATGAACTCATTAATACTCAAGTCAAGGTGGATGTCAGTTGTATATGGAATCAAGACCACGTGTAACACACATATAAAGTCCCTTCAGGTATAGAAGACTCTTGTAGTCAGGCTTTATGGGCAATAACGTGAACAATCATTGAAATCAATATCAAAGTCTAAGAGAATCAAGAGATCAAGAATCAAAGGATATCCTTAAAGTCCCCGCATGTACAGAAGACCTTTGGGTCAAGCTGTAAGGGCAAAACATTAAAGTCCCCGCATGTACAGAAGACCTTTGGGTCAAGCTGTAAGGGCAAAACATTAAAATCCCGTCAGTTCAGGTGTACTCCTTGTGAGTTATGCCTGACATGGGTCACGTGTGAGAGGTTACAACTTGGACAACCACCAACAACTAATTCTAATTGATTGAGTAAACTATACCCAATCATCATGTCTTAGTTGTATTTAAATGTTTTATTTAATTATTAAATTAAATATTTGACATTTTACTATTATCACTGTCGTTTTGGGAAATCATATATCTATGAGAAATTCAAGAGAATCAAAGGCAAATCAGATTTCAATATCATAATCTAAATCAGAGGTGTTGGGTAAAAATGCTTAATTATCATTAACAACAGTGTCATATGCATATTAGTATGTGGTGGGATGTTGGCTAGGGCTTGTCCCTTACATATGCCCTATATATAAGCATACCGATGTGGATATTACATGTGGAGTTAATGAGGTTAGGGTCTTTACCAAAGGAGGTTTTCAAATCATTTTCAAATCATAAAACTATATGAACTCACCAACCATGTGTTGACTTTATTTTTGCATGACTTCTCAGGTGACGAACAGGTCAACTAAGGAGTTATTTCTTTTGGACTAGGACTTCATATAGAAGACTTAGCATTTTGGACCTGCATACTTTTGAAGACATCATTATACAAATTATTTTGTATATCTTGTGTAAATACAAGATAGAAATATATGATGTTAATGGTAGATTTACATTGTTAAATTATAAACAATACTGATGTAATTTAACTTTGTAATTCTAATATATTTAGCATTTCTCAGTTATATCATGTGCAATGTAAACAATCTGATCATCACGATTATCACTCACGATATCGCGCCCCGGGAACCTTCCGCCCGACGGGACAACCGATCCTATCCCGCCGGCTCGGGGTGTGACAGATTGGTATCAGAGCCATGGTTATAGAGAAATATAGGTCATTTATTTAAATGGTTTGGCCTAGACTATAACCTAGGGACCCAGCATGTAGAGAATTTAAGATTTAAGACTTTATTGCATTTTGTCTTCTGCATTCGATCATTGCACTAACCAATATTACTTTGGTTATGATCAGAATGCCGCCGCGAAGACAGACTCCTTCGTTACCACCTCTAGACGTGGCTCCACATTCTTCGACACCATCACCAGCCGACTCACCACCGCCACCTCCTCCACCGCCTCCTCCTCCATTCACACTAGCAGCAGGCCCGAGCACAGCGCCAGTACTAGATCCTACCACCATCGCTTTGGTGAACCTACTGAGCAGTCAGATGACGAATCAGATGAAGGAAGCGATACCGGAGATGTTCAACCTTCTCCGTAATGAGATCAACAACACTGGCAATTCATCAGGAGAAGCCAGTGGGAATACTGGTGGAAATTCACACTACAACTACAAATCCTTTGTAGGATGTAAGCCGCCTAGCTTTAGCGGATCTGAAGGAGCCGTTGGATTAATCCAATGGATTGAAAAGATTGAGACGACCTTGGATCTCTGTAGCTGCCCTGAACACCACAAGGTCCGTTATTCAGCTGGAACATTCAACAAGAGGGCTCTGACTTGGTGGAATAGTCAGATCAATTCCCGAGGAAGAGATGAAGCTATGGCAATGCCATGGGAAAACTTCAAGGCGTTATTGAGGGCGGAATTCTGTCCCAAGAATGAGCTACAGAAGCTGGAAGTGGAGCTATCCAACCATGTGATGAAAGGGGCTGATCATATCGGTTACACTACTCGTTATCACGAGTTGGTTGCTTTGGTGCCAGACATGGTACCGACTTTGGAGAAGAGAATCGACAGATATGTAGGTGGACTTCCCGCCTGCATTCAGGGAATGGTTGTTTCAGCCAACCCTACTACTGTGGAATCTGCAGTGAGACTGTCTGGAAAGCTCACTGATCTGATGGTTGCCTCTGGAGTTCTGAAGAAAGAGGCTGACACCAGTAAGCGCAAGGAAGAGACTTCAAAGAAGCCACAACATCATCAACACCCAAAGAAGAAGCAGAAGTTCATTAAGAATTACACTGTGGCTACTCCTCTGAACCAAGTAGCAGCGGCACAACAAAATGTGCCCAATAGATAATATACTGGCCCACATCCTTTGTGTACTAAGTGCCAGTATCATCACAATACTAACACTCCCTGCAGACAATGCACCGGATGTGGAAGGAAGGGCCATTGGGTTCAACAATGCAGGATGACACCTAACCCAGCAGTCAATAATGCTGCTCCAGCTCTCCCTCCACCAGCCAATCAGAACAACGGTGGATGCTTCAACTGTGGCGAACAAGGCCACTTTGCAAAGAACTGCCCGAAGAAGGCTCAACAAGCAGTTCAAGCTCCTCGTGGAAGAGCTTTTGTTATTGGAGCACCAGCTGCACGCCAGGACCCAAATGTGGTCACTGGTACGTTTCTCTTACATGACTTTTATGCATCTGTTCTATTTGACACTGGTGCGGATCAGAGTTTTATCTCTGCCGATTTTGCATGCCAACTAGATTCTATAGAAGAACAGTTAGACTCCCCTTATATTATAGAAGTAGCTAACGGAAAACAGATCACAGTTAGTACAGTTCACAGAAATTGCCCATTGACACTTAATGGTCATACGTTTTATATCGATTTGATACCGATGGAGTTGGGTAGTTTCGACATCATTGTTGGAATGGATTGGCTTTCCTCTAACCGAGTGGAAGTTGTCTGTTCTGAAAAGCTGCTTCGAATTCCATTGCCCGATGAACGTGTATTGGAAGTCAGAGGGGATCAAGCAAAACGAAGTGTCAAAATCATTTCTTGCATAAAGGCGCGCAAGTGTTTACAGAAGCAGTGTGTAGCTTTCCTGGCTCACGTAGTGGAAAAGGAGAAAGACAAGAAGAATATACAAGACGTACCGGTAGTAAGAGAATATCTAGAAGTATTTCCTGAAGACCTACCAGGTTTGCCTCCTGTGCGACCGGTAGAGTTTCGAATCGACTTAGTTCCTGAAGCAACTCCTGTTGCTAAATCTCCTTACCGGTTAGCACCTTCAGAGATGCAGGAATTGTCGAACCAGCTACACGAATTACTGGATAAGGGATTCATTAGACCGAGCTACTCACCTTGGGGAGCTCCGGTCTTGTTCATGAAGAAGAAAGACGGATCGTTCAGAATGTGCATAGATTACAGAGAGCTGAACAAATTAACCATCAAGAATCGGTATCCATTACCGAGGATTGATGATTTGTTTGACCAACTGCAAGGAGCTCAATACTTCTCGAAGATTGATTTGCGGTCTGGTTATCATCAGCTCATAGTTCAAGACGAAGACATACCGAAGACGGCATTCCGAACCAGATACGGGCATTACGAATTCATGGTGATGCCTTTCGGAGTAACAAACGCACCAGCGGTTTTCAGGGATCTCATGAACCGAGTGTGCAAGCCGTACTTGGATCAGTTTGTTATTGTCTTTATCGATGACATACTGATTTACTCCAAGAGCAAAGCAGAACACGAACAACATCTCAGAAAGATCTTGGAACTGTTGATGGAACAGAAACTTTATGCCAAATTCTCCAAATGTGAATTTTGGCTAAGAGAAGTTCAGTTTCTTGGTCACGTAGTCAACAGTGAGGGAATACACGTAGATCCCGCCAAGATAGAAGCAATAAAGAATTGGGACCCTCCGAAGACACCAACGGAGATACGGTCTTTTCTGGGATTGGCAGGTTATTATAGAAGGTTCATCTCGAACTTTTCTAAGATAGCTTTGCCACTCACTAAGTTAACTCAGAAAAGTGAACCGTTTGTCTGGGAACAGAAACAAGAAGATGCTTTTCAGACACTGAAACAAAAGTTATGTAATGCTCCAATCCTATCACTCCCGGAAGGATGTGATGACTTTGTTGTTTATTGTGATGCATCCCATCAGGGACTCGGTTGCGTACTGATGCAACGAGACAAAGTTATCGCTTATGCATCGAGACAGTTAAAAGTTCATGAGAAGAATTACACTACTCATGATCTTGAATTGGGAGCAGTGATCTTTGCATTGAAGATCTGGAGACATTATTTATATGGCACCAAGTGTACCATATTTACCGATCACAAGAGTCTGCAGCACATCTTTGATCAGAAGGAGCTCAACATGCGACAACGCCGTTGGGTTGAATTTCTGAATGATTATGATTGTGTGATCAAGTACCATCCGGGAAAGGCAAATGTTGTAGCTGATGCCTTGAGCCGGAAGGAACGGGTCAAACCCTTACGCGTTAGAGCTATGGGGATGACTGTGCAGACCAACTTACAAGACAGGATCATTCAAGCACAGCAGGAGACAGTTGACAGAGGAAACTTGAAGAAAGAACTCGACTGCGGAGCAGAGAAACATTTAGGGACTAAGTCTGATGGAATGATCTACTATCAGGATCGTATATGGATCCCGGCGGTAGACGAATTGAGAAGACTTATCTTCGATGAGGCACACAAGACCAAATATTCGGTTCATCCAGGCGCTGATAAAATGTACCAAGACTTGCGTGGATTTTATTGGTGGCCGGGAATGAAGAAAGACATAGCCGAGTATGTCGGCCAATGTTTAACGTGTGCGAAAGTAAAGGCGGAACACCAGAGACCGTCTGGTCTACTGGAACAGCCTGAGATTCCGCTCTGGAAGTGGGAACAAATAGCTATGGATTTCATTACCAAGCTACCCCGCACTTCCAGTGGTCACGATACGATTTGGGTGATCATTGATCGGCTAACAAAATCTGCTCATTTGTTGCCGATGCGTGAAACATTCACGATGGATAGACTGGCGAGATTGTACATTAATGAGATAGTGGTACGTCATGGTGTACCATTGTCAATTATTTCTGATAGAGACAGCAGATTTACTTCAAGGTTCTGACAATCACTGCAGAAGTCTCTAGGGACACAGTTAAATCTGAGTACAGCTTACCATCCACAAACGGACGGTCAAAACGAACGTATGATTCAGACCCTAGAGGACATGTTAAGAACCTGTATTTTGGATTTCGGTGGGAATTGGGATTCTCATTTGCCACTGATTGAATTCTCCTACAACAATAGTTATCACAGCAGTATCGGATGTGCACCATTCGAGGCTCTCTATGGCCGGAAATGTCGATCACCGATCTGTTGGACTGAAGTGGGAGATAACCGTATAACTGGGCCAGAGCTTATTCAGGAAACCACTGATAAGATTGCCCAGATTCAAAGAAGACTACAAGCAACAAGGAACAGACAAAAGAGCTACGCCGACAACCGGCGCAAGCCGTTGGAATTCCAAGTAGGAGACCATGTCATGTTAAAGGTTTCCCCATGGAAAGGTGTGGTACGCTTTGGGAAGAAAGGCAAGTTAGCACCGCGATACGTTGGACCGTTCGAAATCATCGAACGTATTGGTCCTGTGGCGTATAGACTGAGATTATCAGATGAACTCAGTGGTGTGCATGACGTGTTTCACGTCTCGAATTTAAATAAATGCCTTGCTGACGAATCACTCGTCATTCCGATCGAAGAAATTCAAGTTGATGATCAGTTACATTTTATCGAAGAACCTTTAGAGATTATGGATCGCAAAGTCAAACAATTGAGGCGAAGCCGTATTCCGATAGTAAAGGTTCGTTGGAACTCAAGACGCGGACCCGAGTTTACTTGGGAACGTGAGGATCACATGAAGTTAAAGTATCCCCAACTGTTTGAAGAGGAAGCTGTACCCGATAACAATTTTTAAATTTCGGGTTGAAATTTCTCTAACAAGGGGAGACTGTAACATCAGTGCCGGAACCGTCACCGGAACAGTGATCGTAAACAGTACATGAACAGTAATCAGGTACAAATCTTATGAAACTCAGTGTATTTCATATTCATATCAAGTTTCAGTATCATTTCATGCTAACAAAACAGTGAATTCACAGTTATTTCAGAGAAATCAATTCAGAACAATGGTTCTTGAGTCAGATAATTATCTGGCAACACAGAATCATCATGTGATTTATTGATAGGATCTTATTATGTATAAACGTATGTGAGGCCTTACAGGACAAAACAACACGAATATCGTTAAGTGAATGCTAAACCGACAGATTATTCGTATAGGTGACGATCTGTACGAATAAATCTAAAAGTTTAACGTTCTGAATGATGTTCAACAATTAGAAAACAAGATTGAAAAGTGTAGTTATCGTTGCGTTTGGTCGGGTGACGATTCGAACAAATACGCACGATGACCGCGCGATTCGATTTAAACGGTAAACAAATATTTTGTAAATTAAATAATTAAAAGATATTTAGTTAATTTATTAGGAATCACAATCTAAAATAAATTTTATGATTCTACTTTAAAACCGAGTTGTTTCGTTCCGAAAACGACGAGAAACCGACGTTTCTACGTGAAACCACGCGAACCCGAACGTACCCGGGTATTTACCCTCATTTAATGAGGCAATTAAACCCTCAACCACCACACCAAACCAGCCACCAACTCCCAAAATCGTTCATCCCTTTCTCTCACTAGAAAACCCCACTTCTCTCTAAGATTTCTACTTCATTTCTTCACGAAATCGACCCATTTTGGTGTCTAAACGATCCTCTCAACTTGTAGATCACGAAAGTACAAAGGATCTGTGATTTTGTCCAGCAAATTCGAGGTAAAATTGATTCTTGTGTTCGGTTTTAGGGTTTTTGAAACCCTTAGGTTCGAAACCCCATAGGAACCGATTTACACACTTTCAAGCCGTAAAACCTTAAGGAAATCACTCACAAAACCGTTAGGATAGCGTAGGAACAAGCGTTGGGACGATCCATGGCCGATTGATTCGAATACCATGGCTGTGTCTGGGTTTTTCGAACGGCCGAATGGAGTTCAACAGCTCGCCGAATGAGCCTTCAACCTCATTCGCCGAATGAATCAGGCACCCCTCAATCTCCGAATGAACCGACTCCTTTGCCCAGGCTTCCATTCGCCAAATCAGGCCTTTCGACCAGCCCATTCGCCGAATGACTTGGGGCCGAACCAGCTCATTCGATCGCCTTATCATTCGGCAATACTCATTCGATCGCCCCATCTCTTTCGGCCCAATGTTCATTCGAGCTTCTCCTTCGGTCGGCCAACTTCAGTTCGGCCAAAGGATCATTCGCTCGAGACCTTCATCATTCGACAGCTCCATTCGATCGGCATGCATTCGGGTTAAACCCATTCGGCCATACCCTTTTCAGTCGGCCAATCTTATTCGGTTGAGCCCTCATTCGTTAGGACCTATTCGGCCAAGGCTTAGTATGTTGGGTGATGAGTTGCTTAGGGGTTAGTCAAGTATGAGTGTGCATGGGAATATGCATTAGGGTTTATATTCTCATGCAAACAAATTTTGAATGGGTATTTGGTTAAACTTGAAGGTTATCTATCAAAGGTCATTTAAATTAACAAAGAAACTAGTGGGGTTTTTCAATAACAGGAATTCTTAAACTTTATTATCGCTTGGGCATGGAATTAAACATTTGTGAATCATGAGAATCAAAGTGATAACCTAGGGTGTTGGGGGTTGATTTATCTGTTAACACCTAGCCTTAGAAAATCCATAGGGACATAACACTAACCTAGATGGTTTACATGAATCATCTGGGCTTAGTTAATCAACATGTCGATCAAGCATCATTGAACTCACGAAGTCTAATAATGGACCCGAGGCTGGCCCAATGGGCTTAACATAAGCCCATCATACGTCAAATATCAATTTTCATTTAATTTAATTATGTTTTTAAGACAAGAAAATGATTTGTAAACTTTATTTAATGACATCAAATGATGTTCTCTAAAAATTTAACTTAGAATGAAATAATTTAAACACGGTTTAACTAAGGACTTGTAATGACAACTTGTGGGATTAGGGTTCAATTATGGGTAATAAGTTAGACTAAGTTAAATAGAGTCCTAGAAACACATTAGTATCCTAGTACACTTAGTCGCACACCGAGACCAAGGCCTTAGATACAACGCCTACTATAAATACTTATCGTATGCGAATTTTCTTAAAACAACTCAGGAACCGAAGATACATAAGCTACAACAACGAGCGCGCATTCTGTGGTAATTCTATACAAAGCAACACAAGTGAGTTCATTGCCCCTTTTCTAAACATTTTTGTTTTTAAAACGCGGGGCTGAGAAGCATGCGTAAACTGTTTTATTTAAACTGTTTATTTAAATGCTTTTATTTATTATATGTTTTTACATATATATGTTTGTTGATACTCCTAGACTCCTGTCTAGGAAATTATTAAACAGATCAAGTTAACAAATAAATTTAAGTACTCTCATGAGTAATACCTTAAATTTAAACTCTAAATCAACCCTTAGTCCATCAAGCTCAAATTCAAGAATCTAAATTCAAAGTGAAATCAAATGAACATAATCAAGAGATCATATTCAAGGGAATCATAACTCAGTGTGTGATCTGAGACCCAAGAATCATAATCAAATTCAATTATCAATGGAAATCATGGGAATTCAAAGAATCAAGAATCAAGAGACTCTGGAAATCAGGAATCATAGATGTGTGTGAATCATTGAAATGATGAAATCATTATGATCTAATGAACTCATTAATACTCAAGTCAAGGTGGATGTCAGTTGTATATGGAATCAAGACCACGTGTAACACACATATAAAGTCCCTTCAGGTATAGAAGACTCTTGTAGTCAGGCTTTATGGGCAATAACGTGAACAATCATTGAAATCAATATCAAAGTCTAAGAGAATCAAGAGATCAAGAATCAAAGGATATCCTTAAAGTCCCCGCATGTACAGAAGACCTTTGGGTCAAGCTGTAAGGGCAAAACATTAAAGTCCCCGCATGTACAGAAGACCTTTGGGTCAAGCTGTAAGGGCAAAACATTAAAATCCCGTCAGTTCAGGTGTACTCCTTGTGAGTTATGCCTGACATGGGTCACGTGTGAGAGGTTACAACTTGGACAACCACCAACAACTAATTCTAATTGATTGAGTAAACTATACCCAATCATCATGTCTTAGTTGTATTTAAATGTTTTATTTAATTATTAAATTAAATATTTGACATTTTACTATTATCACTGTCGTTTTGGGAAATCATATATCTATGAGAAATTCAAGAGAATCAAAGGCAAATCAGATTTCAATATCATAATCTAAATCAGAGGTGTTGGGTAAAAATGCTTAATTATCATTAACAACAGTGTCATATGCATATTAGTATGTGGTGGGATGTTGGCTAGGGCTTGTCCCTTACATATGCCCTATATATAAGCATACCGATGTGGATATTACATGTGGAGTTAATGAGGTTAGGGTCTTTACCAAAGGAGGTTTTCAAATCATTTTCAAATCATAAAACTATATGAACTCACCAACCATGTGTTGACTTTATTTTTGCATGACTTCTCAGGTGACGAACATGTCAACTAAGGAGTTATTTCTTTTGGACTAGGACTTCATATAGAAGACTTAGCATTTTGGACCTGCATACTTTTGAAGACATCATTATACAAATTATTTTGTATATCTTGTGTAAATACAAGATAGAAATATATGATGTTAATGGTAGATTTACATTGTTAAATTATAAACAATACTGATGTAATTTAACTTTGTAATTCTAATATATTTAGCATTTCTCAGTTATATCATGTGCAATGTAAACAATCTGATCATCACGATTATCACTCACGATATCGCGCCCCGGGAACCTTCCGCCCGACGGGACAACCGATCCTATCCCGCCGGCTCGGGGTGTGACAGATTGGTATCAGAGCCATGGTTATAGAGAAATATAGGTCATTTATTTAAATGGTTTGGCCTAGACTATAACCTAGGGACCCAGCATGTAGAGAATTTAAGATTTAAGACTTTATTGCATTTTGTCTTCTGCATTCGATCATTGCACTAACCAATATTACTTTGGTTATGATCAGAATGCCGCCGCGAAGACAGACTCCTTCGTTACCACCTCTAGACGTGGCTCCACATTCTTCGACACCATCACCAGCCGACTCACCACCGCCACCTCCTCCACCGCCTCCTCCTCCATTCACACTAGCAGCAGGCCCGAGCACAGCGCCAGTACTAGATCCTACCACCATCGCTTTGGTGAACCTACTGAGCAGTCAGATGACGAATCAGATGAAGGAAGCGATACCGGAGATGTTCAACCTTCTCCGTAATGAGATCAACAACACTGGCAATTCATCAGGAGAAGCCAGTGGGAATACTGGTGGAAATTCACACTACAACTACAAATCCTTTGTAGGATGTAAGCCGCCTAGCTTTAGCGGATCTGAAGGAGCCGTTGGATTAATCCAATGGATTGAAAAGATTGAGACGACCTTGGATCTCTGTAGCTGCCCTGAACACCACAAGGTCCGTTATTCAGCTGGAACATTCAACAAGAGGGCTCTGACTTGGTGGAATAGTCAGATCAATTCCCGAGGAAGAGATGAAGCTATGGCAATGCCATGGGAAAACTTCAAGGCGTTACTGAGGGCGGAATTCTGTCCCAAGAATGAGCTACAGAAGCTGGAAGTGGAGCTATCCAACCATGTGATGAAAGGGGCTGATCATATCGGTTACACTACTCGTTATCACGAGTTGGTTGCTTTGGTGCCAGACATGGTACCGACTTTGGAGAAGAGAATCGACAGATATGTAGGTGGACTTCCCGCCTGCATTTAGGGAATGGTTGTTTCAGCCAACCCTACTACTGTGGAATCTGCAGTGAAACTGTGTGGAAAGCTCACTGATCTGATGGTTGCCTCTGGAGTTTTGAAGAAAGAGGCTGACACCAGTAAGCGCAAGGAAGAGACTTCAAAGAAGCCACAACATCAGCAACACCCAAAGAAGAAGCAGAAGTTCATTAAGAATTACACTGTGGCTACTCCTCTGAACCAAGTAGCAGTGGCACAACAAAATGTGCCCAAGAGACAATATACTGGCCCACATCCTTTGTGTACTAAGTGCCAGTATCATCACAATACTAACACTCCCTGCAGACAATGCACGGGATGTGGAAGGAAGGGCCATTGGGTTCAACAATGCAGGATGACACCTAACCCAGCAGTCAATAATGCTGCTCTAGCTCTCCCTCCACCAGCCAATCAGAACAACGGTGGATGCTTCAACTGTGGCGAACAAGGCCACTTTGCAAAGAACTGCCCGAAGAAGGCTCAACAAGCAGTTCAAGCTCCTCGTGGAAGAGCTTTTGTTATTGGAGCACCAGCTGCACGCCAGGACCCAAATGTGGTCACTGGTACGTTTCTCTTACATGACTTTTATGCATCTGTTCTATTTGACACTGGTGCGGATCAGAGTTTATCTCTGCCGATTTTGCATGCCAACTAGATTCTATAGAAGAACAGTTAGACTCCCCTTATATTATAGAAGTAGCTAACGGAAAACAGATCACAGTTAGTACAGTTCACAGAAATTTCCCATTGACACTTAATGGTCATACGTTTTATATCGATTTGATACCGATGGAGTTGGGTAGTTTCGACATCATTGTTGGAATGGATTGGCTTTCCTCTAACCGAGTGGAAGTTGTCTGTTCTGAAAAGCTGCTTTGAATTCCATTGCCCGATGAACGTGTATTGGAAGTCAGAGGGGATCAAGCAAAACGAAGTGTCAAAATCATTTCTTGCATAAAGGCGCGCAAGTGTTTACAGAAGCAGTGTGTAGCTTTCCTGGCTCACGTAGTGGAAAAGGAGAAAGACAAGAAGAATATACAAGACGTACCGGTAGTAAGAGAATATCTAGAAGTATTTCCTGAAGACCTACCAGGTTTGCCTCCTGTGCGACCGGTAGAGTTTCGAATCGACTTAGTTCCTGGAGCAACTCCTGTTGCTAAATCTCCTTACCGGTTAGCACCTTCGGAGATGCAGGAATTGTCGAACCAGTTACAAGAATTACTGGATAAGGGATTCATTAGACCGAGCTACTCACCTTGGGGAGCTCCGGTCTTGTTCATGAAGAAGAAAGACGGATCATTCAGAATGTGCATAGATTACAGAGAGCTGAACAAATTAACCATCAAGAATCGGTATCCATTACCGAGGATTGATGATTTGTTTGACCAACTGCAAGGAGCTCAATACTTCTCGAAGATTGATTTGTGGTCTGGTTATCATCAGCTCAGAGTTCAAGACGAAGACATACCGAAGACGACATTCCGAACCAGATACGGGCATTACGAATTCATGGTGATGCCTTTCGGAGTAACAAACGCACCAGCGGTTTTCATGGATCTCATGAACCGAGTGTGCAAGCCGTACTTGGATCAGTTTGTTATTGTCTTTATCGATGACATACTGATTTACTCCAAGAGCAAAGCAGAACACGAACAACATCTCAGAAAGATCTTGGAACTGTTGATAGAACAGAAACTTTATGCCAAATTCTCCAAATGTGAATTTTGGCTAAGAGAAGTTCAGTTTCTTGGTCACGTAGTCAACAGTGAGGGAATACACGTAGATCCCGCCAAGATAGAAGCAATAAAGAATTGGGACCCTCCGAAGACACCAACGGAGATACGGTCTTTTCTGGGATTGGCAGGTTATTATAGAAGGTTCATCTCGAACTTTTCTAAGATAGCTTTGCCACTCACTAAGTTAACTCAGAAAAGTGAACCGTTTGTCTGGGAACAGAAACAAGAAGATGCTTTTCAGACACTGAAACAGAAGTTATGTAATGCTCCAATCCTATCACTCCCGGAAGGATGTGATGACTTTGTTGTTTATTGTGATGCATCCCATCAGGGACTCGGTTGCGTACTGATGCAACGAGACAAAGTTATCGCTTATGCATCGAGACAGTTAAAAGTTCATGAGAAGAATTACACTACTCATGATCTTGAATTGGGAGCAGTGATCTTTGCATTGAAGATCTGGAGACATTATTTATATGGCACCAAGTGTACCATATTTACCGATCACAAGAGTCTGCAGCACATCTTTGATCAGAAGGAGCTCAACATGCGACAACGCCGTTGGGTTGAACTTCTGAATGATTATGATTGTGTGATAAAGTACCATCCGGGAAAGGCAAATGTTGTAGCTGATGCCTTGAGCCGGAAGGAACGGGTCAAACCCTTACGCGTTAGAGCTATGGGGATGACTGTGCAGACCAACTTACAAGACAGGATCATTCAAGCACAGCAGGAGACAGTTGACAGAGGAAACTTGAAGAAAGAACTCGACTGCGGAGCAGAGAAACATTCAGAGACTAAGTCTGATGGAATGATCTACTATCAGGATCGTATATGGATCCCGGCGGTAGACGAATTGAGAAGACTTATCTTCGATGAGGCACACAAGACCAAATATTCGGTTCATCCAGGCACTGATAAAATGTACCAAGACTTGCGTGGATTTTATTGGTGGCCGGGAATGAAGAAAGACATAGCCGAGTATGTCGGCCAATGTTTAACGTGTGCGAAAGTAAAGGCGGAACACCAGAGACCGTCTGGTCTACTGGAACAGCCTGAGATTCCGCTCTGGAAGTGGGAACAAATAGCTATGGATTTCATTACCAAGCTACCCCGCACTTCCAGTGGTCACGATACGATTTGGGTGATCATTGATCGGCTAACAAAATCTGCTCATTTCTTGCCGATGCGTGAAACCTTCACGATGGATAGACTGGCGAGATTGTACATTAATGAGATAGTGGTACGTCATGGTGTACCGTTGTCAATTATTTCTGATAGAGACAGCAGATTTACTTCAAGGTTCTGACAATCACTGCAGAAGTCTCTAGGGACACAGTTAAATCTGAGTACAGCTTACCATCCACAAACGGACGGTCAAAGCGAACGTACGATTCAGACCCTAGAGGACATGTTAAGAACCTGTATTTTGGATTTCGGTGGGAATTGGGATTCTCATTTGCCACTGATTGAATTCTCCTACAACAATAGTTATCACAGCAGTATCGGATGTGCACCATTCGAGGCTCTCTATGGCCAGAAATGTCGATCACCGATCTGTTGGACTGAAGTGGGAGATAACCGTATAACTGGGCCAGAGCTTATTCAGGAAACCACTGATAAGATTGCCCAGATTCAAAGAAGACTACAAGCAACAAGGAACAGACAAAAGAGCTACGCCGACAACCGGCGCAAGCCGTTGGAATTCCAAGTAGGAGACCATGTCATGTTAAAGGTTTCCCCATGGAAAGGTGTGGTACGCTTTGGGAAGAAAGGCAAGTTAGCACCGCGATACGTTGGACCGTTCGAAATCATCGAACGTATTGGTCCTGTGGCGTATAGACTGAGATTATCAGATGAACTCAGTGGTGTGCATGACGTGTTTCACGTCTCGAATTTAAAGAAATGCCTTGCTGACGAATCACTCGTCATTCCGATCGAAGAAATTCAAGTTGATGATCAGTTACATTTTATCGAAGAACCTTTAGAGATTATGGATCGCAAAGTCAAACAATTGAGGCGAAGCCGTATTCCGATAGTAAAGGTTCGTTGGAACTCAAGACGCGGACCCGAGTTTACTTGGGAACGTGAGGATCACATGAAGTTAAAGTATCCCCAACTGTTTGAAGAGGAAGCTGTACCCGATAACAATTTTTAAATTTCGGGACGAAATTTCTCTAACAAGGGGAGACTGTAACATCAGTGCCGGAACCGTCACCGGAACAGTGATCGTAAACAGTACATGAACAGTAATCAGGTACAAATCTTATGAAACTCAGTGTATTTCATATTCATATCAAGTTTCAGTATCATTTCATGCTAACAAAACAGTGAATTCACAGTTATTTCAGAGAAATCAATTCAGAACAATGGTTCTTGAGTCAGATAATTATCTGGCAACACAGAATCATCATGTGATTTATTGATAGGATCTTATTATGTATAAACGTATGTGAGGCCTTACAGGACAAAACAACACGAATATCGTTAAGTGAATGCTAAACCGACAGATTATTCGTATAGGTGACGATCTGTACGAATAAATCTAAAAGTTTAACGTTCTGAATGATGTTCAACAATTAGAAAACAAGATTGAAAAGTGTAGTTATCGTTGTGTTTGGTCGGGTGACGATTCGAACAAATACGCACGATGACCGCGCGATTCGACTTAAACGGTAAACAAATATTTTGTTAATTAAATAATTAAAAGATATTTAGTTAATTTATTAGGAATCACAATCTAAAATAAATTTTGTGATTCTACTTTAAAACCGAGTCGTTTCGTTCCGAAAACGACGAGAAACCGACGTTTCTACGTGAAACCACGCGAACCCGAACGTACCCGGGTATTTACCCTCATCTAATGAGGCAATTAAACCCTCAACCACCACACCAAACCAGCCACCAACTCCCAAAATCGTTCATCCCTTTCTCTCACTAGAAAACCCCACTTCTCTCTAAGATTTCTACTTCATTTCTTCACGAAATCGACCCATTTTGGTGTCTAAACGATCCTCTCAACTTGTAGATCACGAAAGTACAAAGGATCTGTGATTTTGTCCAGCAAATTCGAGGTAAAATTGATTCTTGTGTTCGTTTTTAGGGTTTTTGAAACCCTTAGGTTCGAAACCCCATAGGAACCGATTTACACACTTTCAAGCCGTAAAACCTTAAGGAAATCACTCACAAAACCTTTAGGATAGCGTAGGAACAAGCGTTGGGACGATCCATGGCCGATTGATTCGAATACCATGGCTGTGTCTGGGTTTTTCGAACGGCCGAATGGAGTTCAACAGCTCGCCGAATGAGCCTTCAACCTCATTCGCCGAATGAATCAGGCACCCCTCAATCGCCGAATGAACCGACTCCTTTGCCCAGGCTTCCATTCGCCAAATCAGGCCTTTCGACCAGCCCATTCGCCGAATGACTTGGGGCCGAACCAGCTCATTCGATCGCCTTATCATTCGGCAATACTCATTCGATCGCCCCATCTCTTTCGGCCCAATGTTCATTCGAGCTTCTCCTTCGGTCGGCCAACTTCAGTTCGGCCAAAGGATCATTCGCTCGAGACCTTCATCATTCGACAGCTCCATTCGATCGGCATGCATTCGGGTTAAACCCATTCGGCCATACCCTTTTCAGTCGGCCAATCTTATTCGGTTGAGCCCTCATTCGTTAGGACCTATTCGGCCAAGGCTTAGTATGTTGGGTGATGAGTTGCTTAGGGGTTAGTCAAGTATGAGTGTGCATGGGAATATGCATTAGGGTTTATATTCTCATGCAAACAAATTTTGAATGGGTATTTGGTTAAACTTGAAGGTTATCTATCAAAGGTCATTTAAATTAACAAAGAAACTAGTGGGGTTTTTCAATAACAGGAATTCTTAAACTTTATTATCGCTTGGGCATGGAATTAAACATTTGTGAATCATGAGAATCAAAGTGATAACCTAGGGTGTTGGGGGTTGATTTATCTGTTAACACCTAGCCTTAGAAAATCCATAGGGACATAACACTAACCTAGATGGTTTACATGAATCATCTGGGCTTAGTTAATCAACATGTCGATCAAGCATCATTGAACTCACGAAGTCTAATAATGGACCCGAGGCTGGCCCAATGGGCTTAACATAAGCCCATCATACGTCAAATATCAATTTTCATTTAATTTAATTATGTTTTTAAGACAAGAAAATGATTTGTAAACTTTATTTAATGACATCAAATGATGTTCTCTAAAAATTTAACTTAGAATGAAATAATTTAAACACGGTTTAACTAAGGACTTGTAATGACAACTTGTGGGATTAGGGTTCAATTATGGGTAATAAGTTAGACTAAGTTAAATAGAGTCCTAGAAACACATTAGTATCCTAGTACACTTAGTCGCACACCGAGACCAAGGCCTTAGATACAACGCCTACTATAAATACTTATCGTATGCGAATTTTCTTAAAACAACTCAGGAACCGAAGATACATAAGCTACAACAACGAGCGCGCATTCTGTGGTAATTCTATACAAAGCAACACAAGTGAGTTCATTGCCCCTTTTCTAAACATTTTTGTTTTTAAAACGCGGGGCTGAGAAGCATGCGTAAACTGTTTTATTTAAACTGTTTATTTAAATGCTTTTATTTATTATATGTTTTTACATATATATGTTTGTTGATACTCCTAGACTCCTGTCTAGGAAATTATTAAACAGATCAAGTTAACAAATAAATTTAAGTACTCTCATGAGTAATACCTTAAATTTAAACTCTAAATCAACCCTTAGTCCATCAAGCTCAAATTCAAGAATCTAAATTCAAAGTGAAATCAAATGAACATAATCAAGAGATCATATTCAAGGGAATCATAACTCAGTGTGTGATATGAGACCCAAGAATCATAATCAAATTCAATTATCATTGGAAATCATGGGAATTCAAAGAATCAAGAATCAAGAGACTCTGGAAATCAGGAATCATAGATGTGTGTGAATCATTGAAATGATGAAATCATTATGATCTAATGAACTCATTAATACTCAAGTCAAGGTGGATGTCAGTTGTATATGGAATCAAGACCACGTGTAACACACATATAAAGTCCCTTCAGGTATAGAAGACTCTTGTAGTCAGGCTATACGGGCAATAACGTGAACAATCATTGAAATCAATATCAAAGTCTAAGAGAATCAAGAGATCAAGAATCAAAGGATATCCTTAAAGTCCCCGCATGTACAGAAGACCTTTGGGTCAAGCTGTAAGGGCAAAACATTAAAATCCCGTCAGTTCAGGTGTACTCCTTGTGAGTTATGCCTGACATGGGTCACGTGTGAGAGGTTACAACTTGGACAACCACCAACAACTAATTCTAATTGATTGAGTAAACTATACCCAATCATCATGTCTTAGTTGTATTTAAATGTTTTATTTAATTATTAAATTAAATATTTGACATTTTACCATTATCACTGTCGTTTTGGGAAATCATATATCTATGAGAAATTCAAGAGAATCAAAGGCAAATCAGATTTCAATATCATAATATAAATCAGAGGTGTTGGGTAAAAATGCTTAATTATCATTAACAACAGTGTCATATGCATATTAGTATGTGGTGGGATGTTGGCTAGGGCTTGTCCCTTACATATGCCCTATATATAAGCATACCGATGTGGATATTACATGTGGAGTTAATGAGGTTAGGGTCTTTACCAAAAGAGGTTTTCAAATCATAAAACTATATGAACTCACTAACCATGTGTTGACTTTATTTTTGCATGACTTCTCAGGTGACGAACAGGTCAACTAAGGAGTTATTTCTTTTGGACTAGGACTTCATATAGAAGACTTAGCATTTTGGACCTGCATACTTTTGAAGACATCATTATACAAATTATTTTGTATATCTTGTGTAAATACAAGATAGAAATATATGATGTTAATGGTAGATTTACATTGTTAAATTATAAACAATACTGATGTAATTTAACTTTGTAATTCTAATATATTTAGCATTTCTCAGTTATATCATGTGCAATGTAAACAATCTGATCATCACGATTATCACTCACGATATCGCGCCCCGGGAACCTTCCGCCCGACGGGACAACCGATCCTATCCCGCCGGCTCGGGGTGTGACACACATGATTGCAAAAGAGCTTATAAGAAGGGTAGCATTGAATCAGCACTGCTTAAACAATATAGAGAACGACAGGTTATTGCAACACAACATTTTATCAAGTGTGGAGAGTATGATGATGAAGAAAGAGTAAGGGCCACCCCCTCCTCGAGGGTATGTGTGCTGACAATTGGAGGATAATGTAGATTTTTCTTAACGGATGAACATAAAAGGGTTAGTTTAAATACTCCCAATTTTGACCTATTGGCCGGCAATACTCCCAACTGAGAAAATGTTTACTGGCACTCCCAACTTTCAAAACATTTTCCACTGGCACTCCAAAACAGGTGCCACGTCATCAAAAAAAATCATGTTTTAGAGTGCCAGTGGAAAATGTTTTGAAAGTTGGGAGTGACAGTAAACATTTTCTTAGTTGGGAGTATTGTCGGCCAATAGGTCAAAGTTGGGAGTATTTAAATCCAATAACCCAACATAAAAGACGATCATCATATAACATAAAAATCTATCAAAAACAAGTATACACAAACCACAGAGGAACATCTGCATATAGTATTTTTTGCTACAAAAGTGTAATGTTATATATATATATATGTATGTATGTATGTATTTGGTTAATGTATAATCCAATTTTCTTGTTAAGCAAAATAACAGCAGACTCGAAGCTTTTCACAATGCTCATACTAGTAAACATAAGACTTTTGATAGTGATGTAGCATAAAGAAAATATGGAAGTATTTATTTAAACTAGAACTTTGGCAGTGATGTAGCAGAAACACAATAACTTTGAGAATATATAAATCTATTAAATTATCTTTGTATTTCAAAATGATTCAAGGCAGAGTTCCAAAACCAAATTGTTCCCAATTCTGATGGTGAATTTGAAGAAAGTAGTTCATCACACCTGGATGAAGTCGCGGTATTTGAAAAGGTAATGGGTGTTCAACGCGGACATACTAGAGGCATTGGGGGTACCCGTTCTACATATGACGGAGCATCCAGTTGTGTGGGTCGTCACGAGCAACATAAAACACCTGCATCATTTACATAAGTACATTTTGACCCACTTAGTAAAGTCTTAGATAACTTTGGTATGTTTTGACCCATTTAGTAAAGTTTTATATAAGTTGGGAACGTTTTGACCCATTTAGTAAAGTTTTAGATAATTTTGGTATGTTTTGATCATTTAGTAAAACTTTATATAACTTTGGTATGTTTTGACCATTTGCTAAAATAGTTGATTACTTTGTTATGTTTTGACTTATTTAGTAATGTTTTAAATTATTTTGGTATGTTTCGACCCATTTAGTAAAGTTTTAGATAACTTGGTATGGTTTTATTATTTGGTAAAAGTTTATGTAACTTTGATATGTTTTGACCATTTGATAAAGTAGTAGATTACTTTGTTATGTTTCGACACATTTAATAATGTTTTAGAATATTTTGGTATGTTTGACCCATTTAGTAAAAGTGTTAGATAACTTTGGTAAGTTTTGACCTATTTAATAAAGTGTCAGGTGACTTTGGTATGTTTTGACTACATGGTATAAATTTATAATTCATTTGATATAGTTTTTAACAACTTTGGTTTAACTAAATTTATAATTTATTTTTAGGGTAAAATTGCAAGTTTGTTTCAAGATGCAAGTTTTATAGAACAACTTTTACAATTCTTTGCTTCACAAAAGAAGAAACCAAATACAAATGACAAAGATGACTCGGATGAAGGAGATGAACGATTAGAATTAGTTGGCTTATGTACTCTAAAGTTACACTTGGTTGTTTTAGACTACATAAGACTGTGGATTATTTTGTGTATTCTAAACAAGATTTGAAAGTTTAATTTTGTATTTGAATGATTTGCATGCAATTTATAATTTCTGTAGTTTTTAGGTGGTGTAAAACCAAGAAACGTAGAATTTAAAATAAGACCCGTTAAATGGGTTTTTGGTCTTTAGCGGCGACATTGGACCTTTAAGCGCGACATAAAGTCACCGCTAATGCTCGCAACACTGGTTTTGAAAACCACAAATAGTGGCGGCACTATTAGTGGCGGCAATGATCAATAGAGGCGATATAATAGCGGCGATTATTGATCAATAGGGACGATTTTTTAGTCGCGACACAATAGTGGTGATTTTGGGTACTTTTAGTGGCAATTTTTCTTACCGTTAAAACCCTTTTCTCGTAGTGTTTTCCAATGTTAATGTGATCTAACATTAACTAGTTGCATATTCACATATCATAAAACATGAACTTTTGCATGTCTTTCTGAGAGAACATATTAAAAATATATTTAAAATTAGGTCAAAGGCAAAGAATGTATATGTAACATTGCAACATGAACAAATTACTTGGGGATCCAAGCAAAATCCAATCTAGTTTCAAAAGAACATACAAAAAAATTAAAAGAAATCAGTTAATACCACATATCATACGGTTCGTTTAGTTATCGAGCACGAGCTTTACATATGTAACTTGAGCCGGCTCATGAGCATAAAGGAACTTTTTATTTATATAACTTTTGTTTGTTATATTAAGTTTACATTCATAAAATTAATTATGAATATATGAAAAATTATGATAAATATATTTAAATTATATATTTTATGTTAAATTTGAAAATTATAATTATAGATATATTAAATTAGTAATTAAAATAAATAAATTAAAAAATAAAGAAGCCGAGCCGAGCTCAAGCCTAAAAATTTTCTAACAAGCCGAGCTCGAATTTTGAAAAGAAAGCTTTTATTGAGCCGAGCAAGAGCCTTAACAAACTCAAGATCGGTTTGGCTCGTTTATATTCCTACCTTAAGGGTAGAATTCTATCTTGCATTAAAGGAGAAAGGAAATCACCATCTAATCTTGGTCACACTCAAATCTGGCATCTAAGATCAACATAAGAAATCCTTGTTTAAGCAATCTCGATTAAATAAAAGCATGTTATGTGGACGATAATTTACTAGGGTTCGAAGTCTATTTACGATGTGTCAATAAGGAACAGCTTGAGGAGCAAGAAAAAGTTGCTGCCACTTTTAGATAAAGACTAAAAAAACACGTCTTTTCAAGTTTAATATGTTAAGTTAAACATGTGAGAGGAGACGAATAATGTAAAAAAGAGAAATAATGAAATCTATGTTTTATGTGGGAAAAAAGAGAGATGATAATGAAATACAGCCTTACAATTTTTAATAGTTTTAATAAAAGGATGAAAATATATATTGTACGTTTAATTAAACAGGTTAATTGTGTCTGATCAAACCAATGGTGGATCTAGTGTATTGGGCGTGGGTTCACGGGAGCCCACACCATTTTGAATATTTAGTAGCATTTTTGTATTTTTCAAAAAGATTAAAAGTTAGGTGAACTTACTAATATTTTTAAGGTGACTCATCTCTGTGATAAGATATGAATTGTTCGTAATATTTTTAGGGGCAAGCCCGCCTTGACTTCCACTTGGTCCGAAGTTCAAAAATCTTAAACGAGGATGGACTCTATACCTCCGAACTCGCTAATGTCGATGCTTTTTTAATGACTTAATATATTGCATTATTATTACTTGATGAACATTACAAGACCCGAACTGTCATCCAGACCCAGAAAAATTTTTGTCCGGCTCTATCTAATTAAAACGTTCGAAAATAGTTAACCCTCCTTGACTTCCGCATGGTCCAGAGCTCAAAAATATTAAATGAGCGTGCATTTCCGCACCTTTGAACTCTTTAGTGGCTATGTATTTTTTAGTTATTGACTTAATATAGCACACTGTTATTATATGATGAACATTATAGGACCCGTACCGTCAGCTCTACCCAGAAATTTTATGTTCGGTTCTATCTAATTGAAGCTTTTGAAAATAATGAATTCACTAAAAAAGGTTTCCAGAATCTGCCAGGAGATCAAATATCTGGTTTGCCTATTCTATTTATACAGTTAGAATTTGTGTCACATTTACAAGTGGGTTTGAAATATTAACGTAGGATTAGTTTTGAATACTGTGACAAGCATAGGTCCGCTTTAAACAATAAAGACGTCATTTCTCACTTTGAGAGTTTGAAACCTTTTTTTATAAAGGTATGATTCTCTTGAATTTAAGAGTTTGAAACCTTTCTTGAGAATATATATAGATAAACCTTTTTTTATTCAACTTTAATGTAAAGTATATATTTATTTTAAATATTTCAAATGTAATTTTTAAAATAAATTCATTATTATGAATAAATACGTTTGTTATGAAATATTAAAAGTTTAAAAATATTGTTAGATCTCAAGGTTCGATTAGATTTATATGTTGGCTTTTTGTATAAATTCTAAATCAGAATGTCGGCTACAATTCAAGCGATTTGAAATTGATCAAACGAATAAAAAAAACCGAGGTTTGTTTCATAATTTTAACCATGGTTGTAAAAATCAGTCTAGGTGTCACATCCTGACATTTCGGTTTAACATTGTTAACTGAAAACTAATAACAATTATATGAAATTACACAAAATCAAACTACAAGGACTATAATTGAACAAAACATGTTTTAAAACACTTCAATTACAAGGATTAAACTTGTATTTACATAATACGCTCAATTTTTACTTTAGAAGTCAAAATTCATTTGTAAATCAAGAGGAAATTCGAAATTCGCATTAATCCATTGTTATTAACAGTATAAAACCATCAATAAACTCACATTGATGATGATTAACAATTATCATCAGTTATAGCATCCACTATCCATCGAATTAAACCAATTTGTAACTCAAAATTCAAAACCGTCATTGGTAATCATAGGGAACATATCATTCGACTTTAATCGACCGAGTTACCACTTCAAAACCTCTAATCGCCTAATCGGCACCCATAGGAACTTCTACACAACACAATTCGATCCCAGAAGCTTTGGATAGAAGAACTTGATCCAGAGCCGGCCGAAAATCAACCCATTAGTCGATCTACACCAATTCGAGATCAATCAGGGTAATTATCAGCACCTGCACACTCTTTTGGGTGAGTTCGAAACCTAGGGTTCATCGGTCACGATGGGTTTGGGGGTTTTCGATGAAATCAAATTCAAAAATCAAATCAAATGGTACTATCAGTTTCGCAATATCATGCTTAACGAAAACCCTAGGTAAATGTTTTCAAAAAACAACAAATTCTATGATTTCTAGTTCTAGGGCTCTTGATATAGACGAATTGGGGGGTTTCTATTCAAACGTGATTAATCATCAAATTGATTTACACCATCAGTTTCGCAATGTGTCGATTAATAAAAACCCCATACTAATTTGGTTAAACAACATCAAGTCGAGCATGAACCAGTTACGAAATTTTTAGTCAAAAATGATTTGGGAATTTTAATCCAAACGAATAGGATATTTAAAATTAAATTATGCCGAAAGATTAGAAATTATTTGTTAAACGAAAACACCATGACTTTACAGTTTAATTTCTATGAATTCGACCCAATCGAAGGTTGGGTTTTGATAACCATGTTCGAATCCATGTAGGTCACGAATTGGGACTTTGTGTTGATTAATAACCAAATTAAAACACCCTTGAACACGTTTGGGTCCATAGAACAAAAGCCTATGTAACACCCCGACCGATGGCGGAAACGTCGGGATGCCATGAGGGATGTGTAGATTGTTCACAAGCTCATGAGCATCTAAAATATCATCACATATCAATTAATACAAATAAAGTATTTACACAAAAATCATGTTCGTCATGATTTAATTACAACAAGTTACACGAAAGATTTAGCTAAATTGACTAAACTCTAGTATTCATAAATCTAGTTAATTTAGCTAAGTCCAAGATCCTAAGTGATGATGTCCAAAAGATGTAGAGCTACCCTACTCTACATACTTCTCATCGTTTCCTAAAATATGTAGAAAATCAAGTGTAACTACGAGGTAGTTGGTGAGTAAACATAAGTTTTCATTCTTCAAAAATGTTTATAAAAGTTTATACTTTTAAGAAAAGTCACATGTGAACATGTGAGATAATCCAACTCTATATACATCATCAAACACAAGAAGTCAAATAATTCAAGTAATAACAAGTAATCATTCCAGGATAGTCAATAATTCTCAACCAAACACATCAAATCAATAATCATCAGTCACTCAATATAATGTACCACGGAGGACCCAGTAAACTCAATCAACAGTAGAACAATCACGGAGGACCGTAGTCAAGTCAATCAATGACATTCCTAATATGCATAAGTGTCAACACAGTGCACCACGAACGACAGCAATCAACTCATCCAACAGTGGAATCACCGCGGAGCACCGAAGTCAACTCAACCAATAGTAATTCAATCATCGCGGAAGACCTAAGTCAACTCAACCAACGATGACTCACGGAGCTATGATATTCCACATCAATCAATAATTATCTCAATAATAATAATAAGAATATCACAATGATAATCCATGGTTCACTCATGTGTTTTCAAAATCATATTCATTTTGGTATACATGTTCCACCCCCCAGTTTAAAAGCAAAATTATTTTAAAAAAAGGGGTTATGAGAACTCACAGGACTAAGTAGTTTTCTTAGTTCATCGGTAAGCGGGCGTATGAGACGAAACTTTACTCGAATACTACAATTAAGATTTGACAATATGTTTGAGCTATAATTAATTATTTGATTGTTCTCTTTTAAAACTGAGTTGTTAACTGAGTTCGTGTAGTGAGAATGACTCATTCTTGTGATTTTCGTAAGAATGACTCATGCTAATGAGTGTTCACACGAATGAGTCATGCTAAGGGCCCTTCAAACGAATGAGTCATGCTAATAGCTATTCACACGAATGAGTCATGCTAATGAGTATTCACACGAATGGATCATGCGAATGAGTCTTCACATAAATGAGTGGCTCATTCTTACGACTTTCACACGAATGAGCTCATTCTTGTGACTACTCACGCACGAATGATTCATTCTTGTGACTTTCACACGAATGAGCTCATTCTTGTGACTATTCACATACGAATGGTTCATTCTTGTGACTATTCACACGAATTACTCATTCTTATGGGCCATTCGCCTGAAACATGTTTCAGCCATGGAAGATGGCGATTTCGAGTTTTAGGCGTACATAGAGTCGTTTTGAGTGGGTTGTGTGAGTAAACTCATTTAGAATGTGTATGGGTCGAAAAAAGATGTTTTAAACTGGTTAAACTTCGATTTTTGTCGGGTTTGTTGAAATCCATAAAAACCGAAATAAAATCCGTCGATCTACCTCGTTTGACGTCTTTTGAGCCCGTTTTCTTCGTGGGTTCGTGATCTAGACGAGTGGAGGAGTGTCTTGACACCAACATCAAGTAAAATGGTGGTGATTTGAGAGAGATCTCTAGAGATAGAATCGAGAGAGAGAGAGATGACGAGTGTGTTTTAGAGAGAGAGAGAGTAGGGCTGGAAAATGAGGGAAGAAGAAGGTTCTTCCTCTTTTATACTCCGGGTCGATCCCGCTGACTCGGTTACGTTTATCTCCGTGTTAACTAATTTAAGTTGCTCGGTTTTTCTTGAAATCTTTATTTTATATTACGAAACGTTTAATAAATTGCTTTCGTCTAATAAGATTACTTTTATTTAAATCCGTTTAAGGTGATAATTCCTAATAAAAATGTTAAATTCTTTTCATCAATTTAAATATCGTAAAACTATTATTTTAGTTATATTGTTGAAACGCGTTACTTACGTACGCATTTATAAAGATCGTCACCTTTATAAATACAACATTCGTATCGTATTTCAACATGATTTACGATTCATAGGATATCGTCTCAAAATATTGTTTCCTAATAACTGTATTCGTGTGAATCGTCACCCACGCGAACACATTATTAGGCTAATATTTCTGAAATAATATCAGCGTTATAGTTAAGTTATATTCGTGACCTCACCATCACATAAATGTTTTCCTTATCGCTTTCATTATTTTAATAAAAATATGTTTATCAATTATCGGTTTCCCAATCCTTAACGCCACTAAATCATATCACTAACACATCCATGATAGATTGAAATAAGTTTATGTATACGGCATACGTAGGAGTCGGTCGCAATCTATCCAGCCGCCGTTCCACCACCATTTCGATAAACCATGACCATGTGTCCTTGACTATATTTAGTAACCAAACCAAAAACCTTTGACCATTCCAAAAGCAAAACCTCAGATTCTCCTTACCAAATCATCAACACTGAAATAATCATGATAAACCGCAGACAGCTTATGTACAGGGCATATGTAGGAGTCAGTCGCAATATCCAGCCGCTAGCCCGCCACCTCTTCGATAGACCATGACTGTACTCTTGTCTATCTTTGGCTATAGAATTCTATACCACTACCAACACCAATCAAATCATATCATCTCATATGTGTTCAACTACAATAAACTCTGTGTTTCTGTCCAGTTTTATTCCAAACTTGACATCCCCATGGTTTATGCTCATTAATTATATGTTCTCAGTAATGTATACCAGTGATAATGCCATCAATTAAATCAAAGAAACTATCAATTATCATATAAGTTTCTATCAATACACATATATATGTGATGAATATACCTGAAATACAATGATGTTACAGTCTCCCCTAGTTTAGAGAATTTCGTCCCAAATTCAACTTGGAGTGACCGTAGTGAATAAGTGTGGATACTTAAGCTTCATCTGATCTTCTCGTTCCCAGGTGAATTCTTGACCACGCTCCGACTCTCATCGTACCTTGACAATTGGAATTCTACTGTGCTTGATTTGCTTAACATCACGGTCTATTATCTCGACTGTTTTCAACGAAGTGCATGGTATCATCAATATCATCGAGTGATACCTGAAGATCTTGATCAGCTAAGCACTTCTTCAAATTGGACACGTAAAAGGTTGGGTGCACATTACTAAGTTCAGGAGGAAGTTCCAACTTGTAGGCAACCTTCCTGATCCGTTCAAGAATCTTAAAAGGGCCAACATATCGTGGAACAAGCTTACCCTTCTTCTCGAATCGTACAGCTCCTTTCCAAGGTGATACCTTAACTAATACCATGTCATCAACCTGAAACTCTAAAGGTTTACGACGTTTATTCGCGTAACTCTTTTGTCGACTACGAGCAGCTAACAGATTGTCACAGATCTGGTGAATCTTGGCAGTTGTTTGTTGAATAATCTCGGGACCAGTGATCTGTGATTCGCCGACCTCAGTCCAACAGATAGGTGACCGACATATTCTACCATAAAGACCTTCAAATGACGCCATACCAATGCTCGCATGATAACTGTTGTTATACGAGAAGTCAACTAATGGTAAATGGCTATCCCAGTTGCCACCGAAATCGATGACACAAGCTCTTAACATATCTTCAAGTTTCTCGATCGTTCGCTCCATCTGTCCATCCGTTTGAGGATGATAAGCCGTGCTGAGATCCAATCGTGTTCCAAAAGCTTCATGATGTGATTCCCAAAACCGTGCCAAGAAATGAGCATCACGATCCGATATTATGCTTAAGGTTATTCCATGTCGGCTAACTATCTCATCTATATAGATACGAGCTAATTTCCGCACAGGGTACGTCTCGCGTATCGGTAGGAAATGAGCCGATTTTTAGTTAACCTATCAATTATCACCCAAATACTATCATAACCACTTGTTGTTCATGGGAGTTTCGTAATAAAATTCATGGATATATTCTCCCACTTCCATATGGGTATTTCTAGATGTACTAGCAATCCTGAAGGTCACTGGTGTTCAGCCTTGACTTTTGCACAATTAAGGCATTTGGCTAAATACTCAGCTATATCCTTCTTCATTCCAGGCCACCAGTACAAGACTCTAAGATCTTGGTACATCTTATCAGCACCTAGATGGATTGAGTAACGAGACTTATGAGCTTCATTCGTAATCGTCATCCTATGATCATCCCTGTTCGGTATCCACAACCGATCCAAATAATACATCAAACCATCATCTTTAGTTTCCAATTGCAGTTCAGCCCCACAAGACATCTCATCATGCAGGCTACCTTGAGCCATTGAGCTTTGTTGGGCTACCAGAATATCATTATGGAGATTAGTGTGCCCGCGAACATTATGGATTTGAACATGACTCTTGTGACTAAGCGCATCTACTACTACATTCGCTTTACCAGGATGGTAACGAATTTCACAGTCATAATCATTTAACAGTTCAACTCAGCTTTGTTGTCTCATATTAAGTTCCTTCTGGTTAAGAATTTGCTGCAAACTCTTGTGATCTGTAAAGACTACACATTTTGGGCCGTAAAGATAATGTCTCCATATCTTCAAAGCAAACATGACTGCACGAAGTTCTAAATCGTGTGTAGTGTAGTTATTCTCATGGATTTTCAATTGTATTGATGCATATGCCACAACCTTTCCCCGTTGCATGAGAACACAACCGAGACCTAGGTTGGATGCATCACAGTGAACCACAAAATCATCATTTCCATCAGGCAGTGTCAAGACAGGAGCATCACAAGGTTTCTGCTTCAAAGTTTGAAATGCCACTTCTTGCTTCGGTCCCCATTCATAAGACCTATCATTTTGAGTCAAGGGAGTGAGGGGAACAACAATCCTGGAGAAATTCGAAATAAAGCCAGGTAGTAACTGACAAGTCCAAGGAATGAACGAATCTCCATTGGTGTCTTCGGTGTAATCCAATTCTTCACAGCTTCAATCTTTGCAGGACCCATGTGAAAACCATTTTCATTGACTATATGTCCTAAGAATTGAACTTCCTTAAGCCAAAATTCACACTTGGAGAATTTGGCGTACAATTGTTTGTTTCTTAAGATCTCCAGAATCAACTTAAGGTATTGTTCGTGTTCTTCTTTACTCTTGGAGTATGTCAGTATATTTTCAATGAACACAATTACAAATTTATCCAAATATGGCCTGCAAAACCCGGTTTATGAGATCCATGAAAACTACAGGTGCATTGGTAAAGCCGAAGGGCATTACCACACACTCGTAATGGCCATATCTTGTTCTGAAAGATGTCTTGGGTATATCATCTTCATGAACACGAGCTAATGATACCCAGATCGAAGGTCGATCTTTTATACCATGTCGAACCTTGAAGTTGATTGAAAAGATCATCGATGCGCGGCAATGGATATCGATTCTTAATGGTCAGCTTATTCAATTCGCGATAATCGATGCACATTCGGAATGACCCGTCCTTCTTCTTGACAAGCAGGACCGATGCACCCCATGGTGAATGTCTTGGGCAAATGAATCCCTTCTCAGACAGTTCTTGTATTTGGCTCGCCAATTCTTGTAACTCCAAAGGCGCAAGTCTGTATGGAGCTTTGGGGACTGGGTTCGCCCCAAGTACTAGGTCAATTAGAAATTCTACTTGACACTCTAGCGGAATTCCCGATAAGTCTTCTGGAAATACTTCAGGAAAATCTCTTATCACTGGAACGTATTGTATGCTCTCTCTTTGCTCCTTCTTTTCTACCACATGTGCTAGAACGCTCATGATCAACGATGTCCAGATTGGCTTGAGCTGCTGGAGCATTCAGTTGAAAAGCTCTGCCTCTTTCCACCCTCTGATTATTACCAGTCATTCTTGGGAACTAATTTCTGAAGTGACCAAAGTCTCCTCACTCATAACAAGCTCTCGCTTGTGCAGGTGCTTGATGAATGGGTACATGTTGAAGTGGTTGTGCATGAGGAGCAGGCAGTGCCAGCGGTGTATGTTGCATCTTTTGTGCTTGTGGTGCACTCCTATATACATTAGCAAAATGCCCATACCTACCACGGTTATTGCAAACGTGACATGGTAAGTTAAGTGCATGATGATATCGGCAGATATTGCATTGTGGATTCACTCCAACATAAGGTTTGGTGTTGGAGTTGCTAGATGATTGTTGATCAGCAGGTGTAGTAACAACATAGCTTCTTGTCTTTCGCTTCCTGTTGCTGTTTTTGGATAAACTACCTGGTTCAGACTTGACTTCAGTTGAATTCTTCTTTGCAGTTTTCTTTGCTTCAGCTTTCTTCGTTCCCTTTCTTGTGAGTGTTCCAGCCTTCACATGGTTATCAGTCAGTGTAACAAATATGGGAATTGTAGCTTCCAAAGTGGCAGGGTTACTACCAAAGACCGTGTCTTGAATCTACATAGGTAAATCGCCTATGTACTTCTCAATTGCTCACTCCAATGGTGTTACCAGATAAGGTACTAAGGAACTCAGCTCATGAAAGCAAGAATTGTATATCAAATTCTCACCGATGTCTTGCTTGAGTTCCCGGAACTCAACTTCAAGTTTCCTCATCTCACAGCGAGGACATAACTCTGTGGTTATCAGAGTTTTGACTTCAGTCCACGACAGTGCTAGGGCTGCATCAACTCCCCTAGTTCGCTTCTCGCCATTCCACCAAGTTAGTACTCTCTTTTGGGAAACAATGGTGGCATAGCGCACCTTCAAGTTCTCAGGACGATCACTATTGATGAAGGTGTTCTCAATACATTCAAACCACTGCAGTAGACCAGTGGCTCCATCAGCACCAGTGAATTTTGTGGGGTTACAAGAGTTAAAGTGCTTGAAAGCACAAGCAGGTGGGTTTGCACCACCCCTGTTCTAGTTGAGAGTTTGGTTGGCTTGGTTCAGTTGAGTCACCAATTCGGTAATGAGGTTTGCTAACTCTTGCATGCCAGTGTTGGCATTCTTTTTGTTAGCTCCATCATTGTTGTTGTTTGTATCATCTTCGTTGTGACGATGCGACGACATGTTTCTGAGGATGTTTAGAAACATGTTACTACCATTTACAACGTACGACATACAAACTAGGGTCAAATGAGTTTGTTATAACAGTTAGTATTACATACATGGAACTATATTTTTCTCCTATCTGTCATTAAACCCATAATAAAGCAATAATTTTCTAATATTATACTAAAGCATCCTAATTGGTCATATCTAAGGGGCTGTTTGTTAATGTCTGTATCATTAAGTGCTGAACCAATAAGAGATATGAATGAAAAAGAGCGTCTGATTCAGTTAAGTGCTGAACCGATAATATTGTTTGGTTGAACCTCTGAATAAACATACAGAATGACTATTTTACCTTTATGTAAACAAAACTAAAATTTATATTTATAAACAATTGTTGTATACATATGCAAAAAATGAAGATAATAACCTAGAAATATACTGGCGTACTTCATCGGAATAACCCAGATATTTACAATAACCCAAAATATAATATCGTATAATAATAATATCGTATACATACATATTCACTTTTTCCTCAGAATCGCAGGGAAGAAACCCCACCAAACCTTCAACCTTAATCCTCATCTTTAACTTCAAATCAATCTTATAAAGTCTAGCAGCCCTTTCGAAATCATACTCTGATCTGTCATCGGCGTTGAGAACCACCGGATTCGGCGATTAGGGTTTCGATCGGAGGTGGTAACCGATCGTTCGCAGGAGATGGTTCACGCAGGGTGCTTCGTCTCACCGTGTTGCGCAGTAGTTCACATGGGTCGCCGGAGAGAAGGGTTTGACGATCTTTGCACAGACTGAAAGGGTCCGACGGAGAGGAGTCTGACGGTGGTGGTGGTGAGTCGGAGAGCGGGATCGCCAGAGGGGAAACGAAGAGGGCAAGGGGAGAGGTGTGCGTGAACAGGGGTGGATTTGGAATGAGAGCATCAAAATTTCATTCAGACTCTCTCTAATGCTTAATCATTCAGAACTGAATGGAACCATTCAGAGGCTCTCTTTTACCCAACCAAACACATATACCTCTTACCGATTAAGAGGTAGCATCTGAATGGAACCATTCAGAAGCTACCAAACAGGCCCTAAGACATCTGATGACCAACATTAATGGTTGAAGTAAATGATGAATGATGCAGTTTAGACCCAAGAAATCTGACTAAATTACAAGAAATTCCTATGATTATCAAAGAGACATACTGCACAACATCTAGAAAAACAGTGATAACAGAAGATTGTCTAATGCTTTGAAGGTCAACATAATTATGCCTATGGATTGAAGTCATTTAATGTAATCCGTTAACTAAGTTATTTGTATCAATTGTAATTAATTTATGTGATTTGGCCTGTCAAACAACAATAGATGTTAAAATAAGCTTTCACTTTGTTTCTAGTGTTTATCCAGTTTTGTATTTCTAACTTCCAAGAAAATATAGTTGTACCTTTTATTATATAATCTCTCATTGCACCGCTAAGGGAAGAGTTCAAGTTTTGAGTCTTGTAATCTTGAAACATTTAAGTGAAACATACTTTAAGGTTGAAGTAGTTTCTGTTCTTTACTAAATTATTTCCAATGTTTAGTGAGATTCTGCTAAAAGATATTATGTGTCTGTTAGTTTGTAATAGAAATACTTGTGAAGTGTTAATTTGAGTGTTCAACCCAATCCTACAAAAGTTCATTTTGCCTAAAGAGGTTAAAAATGATTTTTAAAAATTTGAAAACGACCCAAACAAACTGCTATTGAACTCCTTTCGATAACCTTGTAAAAGGCTTGTCGAAACCTAAAACAGACCTTAAACCCTAATGACAAAACTTAAATCCTTAAAGTAAACCTTAAATTTTAAATATAAATCTAAAAGCTAAAAAACATTTCCTAAAATCTAAACTATATTCTTAAACATTAACGCTAAACCACAAAAGTTAATATCTTAGAGTTTGACGATGCGGTTTTCCAACATCATCCGAATAAGTTTAATATGAGTTAATTTGAACCAGTTTCTAGGTTTTAAAAATCTCTTTTAACAATTTTAAGCAAAATAAATATTTTATTAGATCATATTCATATACAATAATGATCTTATAAATCCACGTTTATAAAGTATCTTTATCTAAAAGTTAATTATTATCAAGTATACGTATACATATTTGTTGGTTTCCAAAATAAAGATTATTATTATTTTTTTAAACTATGCATTTAGTTAGACGATTAAATATTATTATTATTGGTTGTTAGTCATTGTAAGTGCATTACACGATGTCTTGTAATACAACTAACTGAAACATACATTCAAAACACGTAATGGTGTAGCACCAAACCGTAACATTAAACCGGCCATGCAGAGCTGCCAACCATACCTCTTTAATTTTTTGGTCTTTTAAATCCATGCAATGCCATCAAAATTATAAATGCTTGGATTCTGGACTTCCACGTACGTTTGATAACGGAACCCAATAATTTTATAAATTTAGTTACGTACGTCTTGCGAGAAATGCGTACTACAAAATTTAATAATATTAATTTAATTTGTAGCCTGTCGACTTTGGAAACTGTTGTTTACTGTTTTTAGTATCATTATGGTATTCGTTTTTATCTCGTTAAAACAAGTACACTTTGATTAATATTACCTTCTATTTTCATGAGTATCAAATACAAATGGGGTTGGATTCAAATAACAAAATTATAGAAGTCATAAAAGTTTTCTATCTATTAAATTTAGAGTTCGAGCCTTGTTGAAAACGGATAAATGCAGACAACTATTGTTAAAAACCCCAAAATAATCAATATCACCATTGAGGAAAACATCGGCGTACTACGAGTTCTCTTGCTCATGTTCCCACTCAAGAACAACCCATATAACTTATTGGGAAAATATAGGGCTTGAAACCACCCAAAAAAATATGACTCATAATTAAAAAAAGACATACATATACATACATGCATACAAAAACATGTGTTTTTGTGTGAGTGTGCACACGCTTTTGCTTTGGGGCATTGGACTTAAAAAAACCATCGGCACATTGTAGAAAGAAAGAGAGGACGCCAGGATATAAAGAGGTATATTGACTACACCTAATCATGATTCATGAAGACTACACCTTAAAACCTCAAGCCAGAGAGGAAGAGATGTCGAGATTAATTATAAATGCAAAAATTAACAAATTAAAGAAGAAACACTTGAAAGAAAATGGTTAAAATATTCTACACTTAGATAGGGTATTTTGTTTTTGTTATAAAATATTTAATATAAACAAATGTTCAAGTAAATGTAGTAATTGCTGGTGAAATAATAGTCTAAATTAAAGGAATATGAAACTAGCAACGTACATATTATAATTATGTGAACATTGATTAATTTGGGGATAAGATTGACAAAAAAATAAAACAATTGATAAGCAAACTCAACAACCTATATATAAAGATAAGAAACATTAGAAAAATATTATATTAGGGTTAGTCCTTGACTTTATTTGTGTGTACATGTCTCCATGATTAAGCCACTCTAGCAAAACTATTTTTCATCATGATTTTTGTGCATTAATCTTATTTACATACGACTAGTGAGTTGTATGATATCTTTTTCTTCTGACTATTTTTATGGGAGGAACATGATCAACTATTTTTTTATTATGCTATAACTTGAGACCTTAAGACTTGTATTTTTATATTTTATGTTATACAAATTGTGAATCTGATGTAAATTGCATGAGTGTCTTTAGTATTATCTTATGTCCTATTGCCCTACACAAACAATGATTAAGCCAACGAAAAACAATGAATAGTACTATTAGTTAGGTTTTACGCTTCCATTCATTCTTGTTAGATTTGCTAGGTCTATCTAAAACCTTCACTAATGAGACACTTGAGTAAATATGATGCATCATACTTTTCTTTATTTGTTAATGTCATTGATCAGATGTTAATCGAGGGATATTTCGTCATTAGGGTTGATTGATATTGATTGCATTGTTAAAAAAAAACATACCAGGAAAGTCTTACTATTTAGTAGGACTTGGAGGTAGGATGAAGATAAAGTTTTCCTTATCCTAGTGGGATAAATATTTTATTTATAAAGGGACTCGCAACTTAGAGTTATCATAAAAACTCTTATGTATCTATTATTATGATTTTTTTTACAAATATGTAAACGCACAAACAAAATTATAAGTATAGAAGCAACAATGTAACAAACATAATGTCACACCATGCATCACATGCGAAATACATGGCGCGGTGAGTACAATTGATTCATAACCAAGAATTGATGGAACAACCACAATATTAATATAATTCATAGTTTAAAAGTTGCATGATGTACAAAAATAAAACGACCTCAAAAATAGTGTTTACAAAATACATTCATAAACAATAGGATTTAAGCTTGTGTGTTTCTAAACCATCCTAGTTGTTTCTTGATCTTGATGATGCTAACTAGGTTGCCTTAGTTGTCCCTTTAGTGCCTTATTTGTGTGTACATGTCTCCATGATTAAGCCACTCGAGCAAAACTATTTTTCATCATGATTTTTGTGCATGAATCTTATTTACATACCACTAGTGAGTTGTATGATATCTTTTTCTTCTGACTATTTTTATGGGAGGAACATGATCAACTTTTTTTTTATTAAGCTATAACTTGAGACCTTAAGACTTGTATTTTTATATTTTATGTTATACAAATTGTGAATCTGATGTAAATTGCATGAGTGTCTTTGGTATTATCTTATGTCCTATTGTCCTACACAAACAATGATTAAGCCAACGAAAAACAATGAATAGTACTATTAGTTAGGTTTTACGCTTCCATTCATTCTTGTTAGATTTGCTAGGTCTATCTAAAACCTTCACTAATGAGACACTTGAGTAAATATGATGCATCATACTTTTCTTTATTTGTTAATGTCATTGATCAGATGTTAATCGAGGGATATTTCGTCATTAGGGTTGATTGATATTGATTGCGTTGTTAAAAAAAACATACCAGGAAAGTCTTACTATTTAGTAGGACTTGGAGGTAGGATGAAGATAAAGTTTTCCTTATCCTAGTGGGATAAATATTTTATTTATAAAGAGACTCGCAACTTAGAGTTATCATAAAAACTTTTATGTATCTATTATTATTATTATTATTTTTACAAATATGTAAACGCACAAACAAAATTATAAGCATAGAAACAATAATGTAACAAACATGCGTCACATGCGAAATGCATGGCTCGGTGAGTACAATTGATTCATAACCAAGAATTGATGGAACAACCACAATATTACTATAATTCATAGTTTAAAAGTTGCATGATGTACAAAAATAAAACGACCTCAAAAATAGTGTTTACAAAATACATTCATAAACAATAGGATTTAAACTTGTGTGTTTCTAAACCATCCTAGTTGTTTCTTGATCTTGATGATGCTAACTAGGTTGCCTTAGTTGTCCCTTTAGTACCTACCCTTGATACCCTGAAACATGTATAAAACTTGTAAACTACGAATAGTTTGTGAGAAACATAGGTTTTAACCAAATGATATTTAACAATATGTTGAGCATAATTAAGTTCATCATAAGTAACATGCAAGTAAAAATATGATATTATAATCCAAACTATCAACATTAAATGATGATGTGACTAGCCCGCGACTACTTATGTACAATGCTGTTACAACCCAAAACCTACTTTCAACTTAATGGCAATAAGTTTTGAGGTTGCCTGTAAATGATGTGATAACCTAACACTTACTTCCAAGTTAATGGAAACAAGACTTGCGGTTGCCTGTAAATGTGACCGCTTTCCCTCTAACGGCCATATTGTACTAACGTTGCGAGTGTGGTTCAAATTTGTTGATGTCATCATAAATTTACTAGTTAATGTCCATACGTGGATTATTTAATTATAAAGAAACGTTTTTGAAAATGTTGTGTTGCTTACACCCATGTTGCATGTGACATGATATCTATTGTCCCAACATATGTTGTATGCTGCATGTTATAATGTTGCATTTGAAAAAAAATGTTGCAATGTTTTGATATAAATGTTGTTTGATGAAAGGATTGATAAACAATTTTTGATAAAAAATTGATAAACGGTTTAATAAAAAGATTAATGAAATATTTGTTGCAAAATTGTTTGAAAAAAAAAACGTTGTTATGATACATAATCCACCCCAAAATTTCACAAAATATAAGTAAAGTAAGGACTGTGTTCTCAACTTCCTGCAACTGTTTGAGTCCTGAATAAGCAACTAAGTAACGAGACTCTAACCGAATCCTATAATATTGTAATCATACATATTATAAGATTTGTTTTATGTTGATTGACTTTATATGGTGTTTGAAACTTGTTTTATCTTGAAATATTGTGATGTTAAAATTTTGGTTGTCGGATGTGTCCCACCGATTGTATCGGGGTTGATGCTAGTTTCGCGGAGATTTAATGTCAATACTATCTGTATCGGCATGTGGTGGTCGATTCTAATAGTGTCGCTACCATGTACCTAGACTATTAATATTGGCATGGCGATATTGTTAATCTATGAGGTGTCGAGATTACTAATCTCATTGTATCAACTTCAACCTTGAGCATAACCGCAACTATGGCGCTTTCGCGTAAAAACTTGCTTTCTTCTGTGGTAATGGTTCACATATAAGTTTTAACGTGTTTCGAACATTTTTGGATCGTTGGGGCTAAAAAATTGACCAAAAAAGAAAACGGGTCCAGTTCTACCTTGTTCAAGCTTGTGAACGGTGATGGTTCTCTTGGATCTACTTAAACGATGGAGAAAGCTTCCATTGCCATGAAAATGGCTGGTTTTGAAGGCTTCTAGAGAGAGGAAATTGAGAGAGAATAAGGGTGTAGAGAGAGTGAGTAGGTGATTTAGAAGAAAAAGATCGAGTGTAAGGTTCCACCAAGCCGCCAGCCTAACAGCATTTCGATATATTACGATTGTGTTGCTACTTAGGGTTTAGCCGAAACACTTATCCTAAATCCTATGTCTTAAGCACATGAATACACTGTTGTTATTGATCACCTGAAGTTGTATATTGTTAATGAATTATTGTTACCATGATATAAACAATGAATTAAAAAAATTAATTAATGTTTATGCTGTTGAACTGATGGGATAAACGTCTCCACTGATATTGAATATTGGGTTCACATTATCATTTATTGTTTACAGATGAATTTGTTATTGATGTTACACTCACCCCTCGCTGAGGGAATTTTGTTCAGAAATTAATTAGTTGAAAATGCTTTAAAAAGATATTTCATCTGGTCTTCACATTCCTATGTAACCCTGCACCACTTTTTCCCTCCCATCATACCTTCACGAATGGGATTCGGCTGCGTTTTAGTCTTGACTCCATGACCATGATCTAGACTGGACGTACTACAAATTTCATATTGTTCTGGATTCGAATCTCTTCAAGTGGAATCTGAACATCATGATCAACTAAGCATTTCTTAAGATTTGACAAATGGAATGTGTCATGAACATTGCTTAGCTGTACTATGAGTTTGATTTTGTAGGATACGGGACCAATTCTTTCAAGGATTTCAAAAGGTCTAGCATACTTAGGAGCCAGCTTTCCCTTTTTCTTGAAACATATAACATCTTTCCAGGGGGAAACCTTGAGCACAAATCCGTCACCAACGGTCGATGGGGAGTTGCAAAACTTTTGTTTAAGATGGGGAAGTTGCACAAATTCTGTTTAAGAAGTTGAAATGCATCTTCTTGTTTTTGACTCCACACGAGCGGTTGATTTTTCTAGGTCAACATCGTAAGTGACAAAGCAATCTTTCAGAAGTTCGCGATGAACCTTAAATAATAGCCCGCCAACCTAACAATGAATAAATTTCTGTTAGGGTTGATGGAATAACCCAGTTTGATTGCTTCTATGTCACACCCCCTGCGTCACGTGCGGAATCCACGGCGCGGTGACGATCGATGGTTGAATCATGCACAAGTGTTGAATAAGAACAACCACAATGAATTACTAAATTTCATAGAGATTAGACCATTGTTTTGTTACAGACGATCTATCTATCTTCCCAAAAGAATGACAACTACAGACCCAAAAATATTGTTTACAAAATAAGACTCAAACAAGACAATTAAACAATCAGGATTAAGTGTGTTTCTAAATCCATCCTAGCTTGTTTCTTCATGTTGTTCTATCTTAGATGGTCTCCTTAGTTGTCCTTTAGAATATCCTAAACCTGATTACCTGAAACACGTGAAAAGTAACTGTCAACTACAAAAGTAGTTGGTGAGAACAATAGGTTTAGAAGTTGTAAACATGAATCTACATTGTAAGGCATATGTAATAAGCAATGAATGAAAATACATGGATGGTTGCAACCCAAACTAACATCAAGTAAGAATAATATGTGCAAACAGTCCAAAGACTGTTTACTAGAAAAGCCAACATATAATCAAGTCCCAAACTATGTTTGGAGTCAGAAAATTAGTCAACAAACGCATTCAACACAAGCTGTACTAACGAGTTTACTCAGAAGACAACTCTGTGTTGACGTGACCCGGTCAATATGACTTATGCTGGTAAACTTAATTAACAGCAATTTCATATTACCGTAATGCAACCAATTCTGCAGTTAGTTTTTAAAACAAATTTAAAAGCTAACTCCAGCTTTGGCGTAACCAAATGTGTCCCGCTTTCCTTTGTTGTGATCACCCAATACTAACGTTATAAGAATAAGAATATGTGTCTTGATGTGTGTATAAGTTTGTTTACAACGATGAACACCCTTCTTTTGAATACTTTGATATAGATTACCATGATTTGAAAACCTTTCTTGAATACCATGAATTGAAACCCTTGATTTGATACTGAGAATAGTGTCCTTGTATAATAACAAGGCTTATGAAATATTATTTTATGCAAAGCACAAGTTTATAGTAAAAGAGTTTATAAAACTTTTCTTTAAAAATGTTTAACACTTGTAAAACCATTCCTGTGTAAAGCAATTATAAAACAGTTTAGAGAACTTTTTTTTATAAAACCTTTTAGTAAAAGATGTTAACAGTTGATAAAACCCTTAAAACAGTTAATAAATCCTTTAAAGATAGTTAAGAAATCCCTTGATGTTATAAAGTGAATATGTAATGTTTGAATAATAACATGAATTCTGTGTATGAAATAGGTTAGTATAAAGAGTGTTTGGTCATGTGTTGCACCCCAACACAGTTGTAAAATAGTAAAAGAGGGGCTAATGTTCTCACCTGACAACAGTAGACTCTGAACCAGAACAAGTAGCAAGTAGCAAACAAGAATACTTCTAATTGGTTCCTATATCATCATAATCATACATAGAATATAAGATTTGTGATATTGTACTTTATGATTGATTGATTGACTTATGATAAGCGGTTGACTTACGAAAATATTGTGTCATGTTCTTTTATGCACAACTTGTACACATAAAAGTAACATGTGTTTATGAATGTGATCTTGTACACATAAAAGTAACATGTGTTTATGAATGTGATAACCCTTGTTTATCATATAGTTTAAAGAGATGTTAAAATGTTTTAAGCCCTTGTGTTTATGACTTAATCTCATAATTAGGTTAAGTTAAACTTAAACCGAACAAGATTAATTCATAATTACTTTAAGTTGTATTAGGTTTTGATCACTCTTAACAATCCCATTATTCCAAGTGGGCCGTATGAGTTGAGTGACTAAATCCATAGTTATTGGGCCAAAAAGGCCAAGATTGGGCCTAGGCCTTTGTTATTGGGCCCTAAGGAATACGTATGGGACGTTCAACCAAAGTGACCGAGAGATAGGATTTTTGGGCTGCAATTGATGTCGACCGAGGATTACATTCCAGCGAACCTTATGGTTCGTTGTTGTATAGGTTCGGCTAAGTCTTTAGCAGCAATATGGTTCGGCTAACAAGCTGGGTTCGGTGAGGTTCATTGCCAATGCATAGGGTTTGGTCAGCTTGGAGGTTCGACTGAATTTGGTAGCAACAAAGGCTCGCCTGCATAGTTCGGGCAAGGTTCGGTGGAGGTGCTAGCAGAAAGGTTCGGCCATGGTGGAAGCTTCGGCCAAGAAAGTTCGCTAGTCCCAGGAGGTTCGGCCATGGGGTACTCCTCACAGGTTCGGCTAAGTGGTTTCGCACAAAGCCAAAGGTTCTTCTGAGATGGTTCGGCAATTGTAGGTTCATCGGTCCAGAGGGTTCGTAGCCTGCAAAAGGGTCCGACCCTTTATTATGCATGGGTTCGTTGGTAGGTGGGACGAACCATAGGATCCCGGAGGGTTACAGGTTCGGCTCCCCCCACGACCTGCACCTTCCATCATCATAATTTCCATCGTGCATACCTGTTCTAAACTGATTATCATGGAACAAGTGGTCCTCTAAGGTTAGAGGTCGTGGTGATGGCCTAGAACCGGCTAAGGCTTGCGGTTGAACAAACACACACAAAACCCTATTTTTCAGATTTTTCATTCGATCGTACCTCGTTTTTGGCCGGATAAAACCTCAGATCTGTTGTACTTCTAGGTATAGGACATCAAGAGCTTCGCATGGACACCAAGAACGCACGATTTGGCCAAGAGACGAGCAAGATACGTGCGTTTGAAGCTTGGATTTCTAGTGAGAGAGTAGGTTCGCAAATATGAGCTTAGAGAGAGGTTGGAGCTGCAATAAATGAGGAGACACACCCTCATTTAGTGTTTATATACTCCGGGGTATTCGGGTTCATTTCGGTTGCTCGGTTCGCGTTTTTGTCGCGTTTCTGGAACGACGCGTAATTTACATGTTTTAAAATAAAAGAGATGCTATTTCCATTATTATGATGAGTTTCAAAATTGTAAAATGTAAAATAAAATATTTTACTTATGTTTATTTGTTCGTTCGTAATCCGACCATTGAACGAATATAATTACGTGTATACCCGAAATTGCGTACGTTCTTCGGTCATATTATTTATTTATTGACGTTTACTCGTAATTATAAGTTCAACATTCGTATCCTTATGGATCGTTATCCATAACTATACTCAGTTTTGCTTACGTATTACGATTTTGTTTAAATAATTCGTTTGTCATACTATTTGTCATAACACCACGCAATAAAACTATCCCATTATACCGAACGCAGTATATGTATAGGGCATACCCAAAGTCCAGCTAACTGTCTTGTCACACCCCCAATTTCCAACTAACGGAATCACACTGTTTGAGAGCATGACAAACCAGGATCTCAGATCATTAGACATAGCGAAGACCTCTATATGAATTTTAAAACATACTTTGGTCTTTTAAAAATAACATCAGAGTTTACAAAAGTTGCGGAAGCGTTTAAAACCAATAACAGTTGTAAAGTAAACATTACAAAACACAATACTTAAATGTTCAAATTCAAATATTCAAAGTGTTTAAAATGCATGAGACTCTATCTCCTAGTCCATGCCAGCTTTAACGCGCGCCTTAGCGTCCTGAGAAAACATGTAAATCAAGTCAACACAAAGGTTGGTGCATAACACAGGTTTTAATCATTCATAATGTTCAAAACAACAGTTTGAATAACAAGATTGTAGATAACATAATCACACATGCACAGTCATGATAGCTAGTCATATAAACTATTTACATAAGTGTTCGACACCGAAGCTGACGGATTGCCATGCTATAGCATGTTTTCGCCTTGCCACTATTGTCTATCACAACAATAATAAAATTGTGTTTGGTCAGTCAAACACCTGCGTAGATCCCATCTACCAGGTGAGGTTTGTCAAACCTAATAGATCTATTTCCAACTACCACGCTTTGCATTACAGCAAACTAAACGGTTCGAGGTGTGTAAGGACTTTCAAGTTGATATGTTTTCACATAATGTAAACAGCTAACTCATGCAAGTGATATGTATCTAAAAACAGTTTGTTGCACATGTTTTCTCCCCCAAAACAGTTTAAAATAAGAAAGGGGCCGTGTACGCACCTTTGAGTATAGCAGAATGATCGATTACGTGTAAACTTGCGTAGAAATCCTCTACGAAGAATCTGTGGTTTAAACAATAACTTAAAGTTATTCGGAATGTCGTTTTGTGCTTGACATCACATACGTGTCAACATACGTATATTAGAGTGTTAAAGAATGTGTATACGTATATACGCGTGACTTAGAAATCGTTTAAATAAAATCATATTTGAATTTATTTAAATAATCGTAATTATACGCGATTTCATTTTCCGTTTAAAATACAAATTTTATTATTCTAATTCGTCCGGAATTGAATTCTGGTTCTAACGCAATTCGAATGGCTCGAATCGGAGTTAAAACGAGTGAGATATGAGTAAAACACTAAAATAACATTAAAACCCAAAAATTGGTTGGAACCGGGATCGAACCCGCGACCCCCCATCCACCGCACACACTGCCTACCATCTAATCTGCTTCAACTTTTGTTAATCTAACCCATTTTAAATGATTTTATCCTTCAACAGTCGGGTTTCCCCTTATTCAACAAACCGAACCAATTGTGGTTCCAATTGATCCATAAATCGAATCTAATCAAACCCAAGACCTTGGGGCTTCTGTTCCTTGAATCTAAACGCATCCATAGTGAGTTTTAATTTACCCAATAATCATAATCAACACCTTAATTTAATCCCTAACTGATCCGGTTCGAACATTCTCATTTCCCAACTATGTTGAACCAAATTCGAATACATCATGCCTTAAATCCATGGGATTTTTCATCCTATACCTAAAACGAAACTCTCTGTGTGCTTAAATCAAGTTCTTAATACCGATTGTTCATCAAACTCCAAGTTCGTTTTCTTTAAAAACCCTAGAACTAGAATTTAATCCATTCGATGTTACAAAATAAAATTGATGCATGTTACAGATTAATCTAACTCTTCTGAAATTACCCATGCACATCAATTTGATTTTAATACACATTAAGGTGAAAACCCCCAAAACCGTTCCAACGATCAACCCTAGTTCTTGAGTTCCTACAATTCGATGTTATCAATAGAAATTGATTTAGGATAATTCTTAGTCGACTAATTCTGAAACTACCCATGTGAATTGATTTGAATATTAAACTCGTTTGGGTTGAAATCCCCAAAACCGTTCTTAAAACAAGCCCTAGAACTCGAATCCTATTAAACCGATATTAGAAATTGAAATTGATCTATGTTTATCCTTAATCGGTCATGTTAGAAGGTGTAGGATCGATTACTCACTTGGTTTGCTATCCAATTGAAGTGGTTCGACTAGAAGATGAAGTTCGGCCTCCTTGAAATCAAGTTCCTCCACACGAAGCTTCAATGATCGAATTGATGGATGTTAAAGGCTCTGAAGGTACCGATTATGGTGTATGAATATGCAATTGTAAAGATAGAAGTCGAATTCCATGGTTTTGATGTAACCATGTAACGGTTACAACACCTATGCTCTTAATTCCATTCAATTCGAATGCTAACAGGTAAAAACGTATGTAAACGGTTTATGATCATTATTACAATGATTATGGATGATAAATTCGTAATTACAACTACGAATTTGAAGAATTTCGAATTTCCCCATATATATATAAATGAATTTTGACTTTTAGAAGTCAAAATCACCCATTATCTCAACTTGTGACCTAATTCTTGAAATTAAACACTTAAAATCTGATTTTTATTTAATCCTAACTACTACAGATTATTCTGGATCAATAACTTATCATATCGATTAACAAAGTTAAATCTAAAATCCCTAATTGTTACTAATTGAAATACTTAGAATATTGTTGGGCTAATTTATCCCAATTGGACTTCTCAAATACAATTGGGCCTCACTGGGCCTTCCTGGGCCTACTTAGGCCTTCTCTGGGCCTACTTTGTTTACATTGGGCCTCACTTGCCCCTTATTGGGCCTACCTTAGTTCTGTTGGGCCTTCCTATACTTCAGTGGGCCTAATTTGTCTTGTTGGGCCTTCCTTGACCTTACTGGGTCTTCTTTGTCTTTACTGGGCCTTCATGGACCTTATTGGGCCTTCATTGGCCTTGTTGGGCCTTCATTGGCCTTGTTGGGCCTACGGGGGTTAACGAGGTTAACTCGAAAAGTCGGATTGTCACATCATCCCCTTGTTGAAGGAATTTTCGTCCCGAAAATTAGTAAGTGTTAGGAGTAGTTAGAAAACTACTTACGAGTTTAAATCGTACGTGTTAGTGTGATTTGATCATTCTGTGTGCTTGTGTGTACTCACACACAAAGTCTAATGTTTGCAACATCACAACTCAAATGTGATCGTTCAATGTGACTGTTTGCGTGTACACTAGTTAGTTCACCTAACTGTGACTGTTTGTGTTTGATCATACAATGTTGTGTAACCTTACACATAGTGAGTGTCTATAATTGTTTGTACTATGCAACCCCGCACATAGCAAAATGTGTGTAACCAATCATGTATGTACTACCATAACATGTAACATATGAAATGTAGCACATAAAATATATAGAATGTAATGTAGCACAAATGTTTGTAACAAAATCAATTGAATAAATAAAATGTTTGTGCTTACAGTTTGAAATTTGCAGTGTTGATGTGTGAAAGCATCACGTCATCCCCTTGTTGAAGGAAATTTCGTCCCGAAATTTAACGTGCGCTCTCAGTGTTGGCAGTAGTTGTTTTGAATAGATGAGGATATTTCTTCATCATTTGGTCTTCCCGTTCCCATGTGAATTCCGGACCACGTCTTGAATTCCATCGAACTTTGACTATCGGAATCTTACTCTGCTTAAGTTGTTTGACCTCTCGGTCCATAATTGCTGCTGGTTCTTCAATGAATCGTAACTGTTCATCTACTTGTATTTCTTCCAACGGTACAATCAATGTCTCATCAGAAAGACATTTCTTTAAGTTCGACACATGAAAAACATCATGAACTCCACTGAGTTCATCCGGTAGTTTGAGTTGATACGCAACCGGACCAATCCTTTTCAGAATCTCAAAAGGTCCTACATAACGTGGACTAAGCTTTCCGCGCTTGCCGAATCGTATCACACCTTTCCACGGTGATACTTTTAGAAGAAATCGGTCTCCTACTTGAAATTCCAACGGCTTGCGACGTTTGTCTGCATAACTCTTCTGTCGATCCCGAGCCGCTGCCATACGGTTCCGGATTTGAACTATCTTCTCTGTCGTCTCGTGCACCAGTTCAGGACCTGTTATTTGACTGTCACCAATTTCAGCCCAGCAAACAGGTGAACGACATTTGCGACCATACAAAGCTTCAAACGGTGCTGCTTGAATACTTGTATGATAACTATTATTGTAAGAGAATTCCACTAACGGTAAATGATTCTCCCAGCTATCACCAAAGTCAATTACACAGGCTCGTAACATATCCTCGAGCGTTTGAATCGTTCGTTCACTTTGACCATCGGTCTGTGGATGATAAGCGGTACTCATATCTAAGCGAGTCCCCAATGACTTATGAAGAGATTTCCAAAAGTTGGAAGTAAATCGGGCGTCCCGATCTGATATGATAGAGATTGGCACGCCATGCCGTGCTACTACTTCCTTGATGTAAATGCGAGTCAGTTTCTCCATCTTATCAGTTTCCTTGATTGCTAAGAAATGTGCAGATTTCGTTAATCGATCGACAATTACCCATATCGTATCACAACCACTCGGTGTACGGGGTAACTTAGTAATGAAGTCCATCGAAATCTGTTCCCATTTCCACATCGGTATCTCTGGTTGTTGCAGTAAACCAGATGGCTTCTGATATTCAACTTTGACTTTCGAACAAGTCAAACATTTGCTAACGTACTTAGCAATATCAGCTTTCATGTGAGGCCACCAATACAGTGCCTTCAAGTCATGATACATCTTGTCTGATCCTGGATGGACTGAATACCTGGACTTGTGTGCTTCATCCATCACGAGTTCCCTTAAACCTCCATACAAAGGTATCCACATTCGATTAATGAAATAACGAATTCCATCAGGTTTAACATCCAATTGTTCTTCCATTCCTCGTAAAGATTCCGGTACTAAGTTTTCCTTTTTCAAGGCCTCAATCTGAGCACTGTGCACCTTGTCAGGTAAGTCAGTATGTATTGTCATCATAAGTGCACGAACCCGTCTTGTTCCCGTTGTATCTTTTCTGCTCAAAGCGTCAGCTACTACATTGGCTTTTCCCGGGTGATACTTAATCGCACACTCATAATCGTTCAACAACTCAACCCATCGTCGTTGTCTCATATTGAGTTCCTTCTGATCAAAGATATGTTGCAAACTCTTATGATCAGTGTAAATAGTACACTTAGTTCCATACAGATAATGCCTCCAAATTTTCAAAGCAAAAACCACTGCCCCTAACTCCAAGTCATGAGTAGTGTAATTCTTTTCGTGTGTTCGTAGTTGTCTGGAAGCATAAGCAATCACTTTATCCCGTTGCATCAACACACATCCCAAACCTTGTGCAGATGCATCACAATACACCACAAAGTCTTCTGTTCCTTCCGGTAGGGACAGAATCGGTGCACTGCAAAGCTTCTGTTTCAATAACTGGAACGCAGTTTCCTGTTTATCCGTCCGGTTATACTTCGTTCCCTTGTGCGTAAGAGCTGTAAGTGGTTGAGCGATCTTTGAGAAACCCTCAATGAATCGTCGATAATAACCCGCCAAACCAAGGAATTGTCGTACCTCGGTAGGGGTCTTTGGCGCTTCCCAATTCTTAATCGCTTCAATCTTCGCTGGATCAACATGTATGCCCTTTTCGTTGACTATATGACCCAAGAATTGTACTTCTCGCATCCAGAAATCACATTTCGAGAATTTAGCGTACAATTGTTCCTGTTTCAGTAATTCCAATAGTAATCGAAGATGTTCAGCGTGCTCCTCCTCAGATTGTGAATAGATGAGAATGTCATCAATGAAAACAATGACAAACTTATCAAGATAAGGTTTACAAACACGATTCATGAGATCCATGAATACAGCTGGAGCGTTTGTCAACCCAAATGGCATGACCAAGAACTCATAATGGCCATATCGTGTCCTGAATGCTGTCTTCGGAATATCCTCCTCCTGGACTCTTAGTTGATGATAACCAGACCTGAGATCAATCTTCGAGTAGTAACTCGAACCTTGCAACTGATCGAACAGATCATCAATTCTGGGTAACGGATACCGGTTCTTGATAGTAACCTTATTCAATTCCCGGTAATCGATACACATACGGAAAGTTCCGTCCTTCTTCTTTACAAACAAAACTGGAGCTCCCCACGGTGAAAAACTAGGTCGTATGAAACCCTTATCCAACAACTCTTGCAATTGTGTGGATAATTCTTGCATCTCAGACGGTGCAAGTCGATAAGGCGCCCTAGCTATCGGTGCTGCATCTGGTGTAAGGTCGGTTCGGAATTCCACCTGTCTGATAGGCGGTAATCCCGGCAAGTCTTCTGGAAACACCTCCGGAAATTCACAAACTACAGGTATATCTTCAAGCTTCTTCTCAGCTACCGGCTTTTCAGTTATAAGTGCTATAACTGCCATATGACCTTTCCGCAGGCATTTGTGTGCTTTCATACAAGATATGAGACGCAGTGGCGTACTGCTCTTCTCGCCTTGTACATACAATGTCTCTCCCTGCGGAAGAGGTATGCGAACAATCTTTTCATGGCATACGATTTCAGCCTGGTTTTTAGACAACCAGTCCATGCCAATAACTACATCAAAACTGCCTAAGGCAATAGGCATAAGATCAATCTCTAATGTTTGACCCATCAAATCAAGAATACATCCCTTAAAGATATTTTCCACTACTATCAACTTACCATCAGCTAATTCCACAGTGTATGGACTATCTAAGGCAGTGGGACTAACATTTAGCAACTTAGCAAGTGAACTAGATACAAAACTCCGGTCGGCACCAGTGTCAAATAACATAGAGGCATAGTGATTATTTAAGAGGAACGTACCCGTGACAATGTTGGGATCCTCCCGCGCTTGACGTCCTCCAATCACAAACGCCCTGCCTCTAGCACCATTGTTGTTGTTGTTGTTGTTATTGTTGTTGTTGTTGTTGGTGCCATTTCCATTACCGTTGCCATTTCCATTGCCATTGGCATTATTGTCCCCGCCTTTCTTGAGCTGTGGGCAATCTTTCTTAAAATGCCCCATTTTGCCACACTCAAAACAACCCTTCTGAGCGTTGTTCTGGTTGTTGTTCTGGTTATTGTTGTTCTGTAATTCCCCGCGACAATCCTTAGCCGCATGTCCAATCTTGCCACACCGCTGACACTTAGCTCTCTCACATTGATTACCTGCATGATGGTAACCACACTTGTTGCACTTGGGGTGTTTCCAAATATAACCCCCCGACGATGATGATTGCTGACCACTGCTTGAACCATGATAAGACTTGTTTGAGTCTTGTTTACGGTTTTGCTGATATGATTGTTGGTTGTTACCCTTGAAGTTGTTACCTTCCCACTTTCTCTTATGATCTCCCACCTTGGTAGCAGATGTTCGTTTAGGCAGAGTCCCTTGTAACACGGCCTGGTCAGTAAGCTGATGCGCTAAACGAACAGCTTGTTGGATGGTGGTGGGATTTGCTGAAGTAACCAACCCTTGAATCTGAGGCACTAGTCCTCCAATGTACCTTTCAATCCACTTACTGGCTGGAGTAGCCATGTGTGGTAGCAGTCTGGCCAACTCGTGTGACCTGGTTGTGTACTCTTCAATATTTGACCCCTCCATCTTGAGGTGCCAGTATTCCTCCTCCAACTTCTGCATTTCACTGCGAGGACAGTACTCTTCTTGCAATAAAGTTTTGAAGTCATTCCATGTTAAGGCATTAGCCTCTCCCAACCCCAGAGTCTGAACATTTGAGTTCCACCAAGTTAGTGCTGGACCCTCCAATGTTCCCGTAGCAAATTTCACCTTGCTTTCGTTAGGGCAGTTGCACATTTCGAATACAGACTCAGCCTTTTCAATCCACCGAAGGAGTCCAATGGCCCCCTCCGATCCTTTGAAATTGTGAGGTTTGCAGTCCAAGAACATCTTGAACGTGCAGACTTGTGGATTTACCAATCCCCCAGCTGGACCCTGTGGTCCTGTGTTGTGTGTCTGAGCATACTGTGCGATTGCCTCTGCAACTCTGTTGTTAATTAGCTCATTGAGCTCAGCAACAGTCATATGTACGTTTCCCTCAGCCATTAGTTTCCTATTTATAAGAAGTGTTAGCACGAAGTCAAAATATAATGTGACATGTGTAAGTAAAACAACAAACACAATATGTAATATAAATCAACACAACTGTTGAAAATAAATAATAATTCTTCCATAGATAGAAACTTTCTTTGAGTACAATACTTTTGAAATAAAACACAACTTTTCAAACTACTAATGTAGGAACACAACCCGTTCCTAATAAGTTTAAACAAAACAAGAAAGAAAAGAAAAACAATCAATCGTCCTCAACAGTGGATTCAGGATCGGACTCAACAACTGGTGCTGGTTCCTCCTCCTCATCCTCATCCTGTTCCTCATTCTCAGAGGCCACTAAATCCTCCAAAGCTTCAACTCTGCCCGCCAAAATCTCCTCTCGATTCTCTAACTCTTCTAGACGACCAATCAAGTTAATCATCTCATTTCGCATGTCATGAACCAGATGGGCAAGTTCCTCTTGCCTCTCATTAGCATCCCATTGTTCCTGAGAGTGCTGTGCAATCCTATCTTCTGCTTCCTCCAGATCCTCGCGCAATTTGGCGATCTCCTCGGCGTCCGTCCTTTGCCTCTTAGGCTCAGGAGCATCTAATACTGGTGGTGAATGTGTAGAAGGTCCCTCAGCAGGGATCTGCTGAGTGCCCTCCACTGGCTCCTCCTCCGGATCCTCATCCGGGTCCTCATCTGGATCCTCCTCCGGATCCTCGTCTGGATCCTCGTCTGGATCCTCCTCCGGATCCTCCTCCGGATCTGAGTCATCCATCTCATATGGTGGAGGTGATGGAATAGGTGGTGGTGGTGATGTCGGTGGTGCTGGAACTATCGGTTCCTCGTCCTCGGAATCATCAATGTAAATGTAGGGAACTGATGATGATGCCATGCCTGTTACATAATACCATATGTAAGTGCAGTGCCATGGAATATGTAAACAGGTCGATTACATAATATCATATGTAATTTCTAAGCAGTATGTGTAAACAGATGTGTCTAATGTCTAACAGTCATAGTCTAAGTCTACAAATGCAAACCTAGTTCGCTATAACCAATGGCTCTGATACCAATCTGTCACACCCCCAATTTCCAACTAACGGAATCACACCGTTTGAGAGCATGACAAACCAGGATCTCAGATCATTAGACATAGCGAAGACCTCTATATGAATTTTAAAACATACTTTGGTCTTTTAAAAATAACATCAGAGTTTACAAAAGTTGCGGAAGCGTTTAAAACCAATAACAGTTGTAAAGTAAACATTACAAAACACAATACTTAAATGTTCAAATTCAAATATTCAAAGTGTTTAAAATGCATGAGACTCTATCTCCTAGTCCATGCCAGCTTTAACGCGCGCCTTAGCGTCCTGAGAAAACATGTAAATCAAGTCAACACAAAGGTTGGTGCATAACACAGGTTTTAATCATTCATAATGTTCAAAACAACAGTTTGAATAACAAGATTGTAGATAACATAATCACACATGCACAGTCATGATAGCTAGTCATATAAACTATTTACATAAGTGTTCGACACCGAAGCTGACGGATTGCCATGCTATAGCATGTTTTCGCCTTGCCACTATTGTCTATCACAACAATAATAAAATTGTGTTTGGTCAGTCAAACACCTGCGTAGATCCCATCTACCAGGTGAGGTTTGTCAAACCTAATAGATCTATTTCCAACTACCACGCTTTGCATTACAGCAAACTAAACGGTTCGAGGTGTGTAAGGACTTTCAAGTTGATATGTTTTCACATAATGTAAACAGCTAACTCATGCAAGTGATATGTATCTAAAAACAGTTTGTTGCACATGTTTTCTCCCCAGAAACAGTTTAAAATAAGAAAGGGGTCGTGTACGCACCTTTGAGTATAGCAGAATGATCGATTACGTGTAAACTTGCGTAGAAATCCTCTACGAAGAATCTGTGGTTTAAACAATAACTTAAAGTTATTCGGAATGTCGTTTTGTGCTTGACATCACATACGTGTCAACATACGTATATTAGAGTGTTAAAGAATGTGTATACGTATATACGCGTGACTTAGAAATCGTTTAAATAAAATCATATTTGAATTTATTTAAATAATCGTAATTATACGCGATTTCATTTTCCGTTTAAAATACAAATTTTATTATTCTAATTCGTCCGGAATTGAATTCTGGTTCTAACGCAATTCGAATGGCTCGAATCGGAGTTAAAACGAGTGAGATATGAGTAAAACACTAAAATAACATTAAAACCCAAAAATTGGTTGGAACCGGGATCGAACCCGCGACCCCCCATCCACCGCACACACTGCCTACCATCTAATCTGCTTCAACTTTTGTTAATCTAACCCATTTTAAATGATTTTATCCTTCAACAGTCGGGTTTCCCCTTATTCAACAAACCGAACCAATTGTGGTTCCAATTGATCCATAAATCGAATCTAATCAAACCCAAGACCTTGGGGCTTCTGTTCCTTGAATCTAAACGCATCCATAGTGAGTTTTAATTTACCCAATAATCATAATCAACACCTTAATTTAATCCCTAACTGATCCGGTTCAAACATTCTCATTTCCCAACTATGTTGAACCAAATTCGAATACATCATGCCTTAAATCCATGGGATTTTTCATCCTATACCTAAAACGAAACTCTCTGTGTGCTTAAATCAAGTTCTTAATACCGATTGTTCATCAAACTCCAAGTTCGTTTTCTTTAAAAACCCTAGAACTAGAATTTAATCCATTCGATGTTACAAAATAAAATTGATGCATGTTACAGATTAATCTAACTCTTCTGAAATTACCCATGCACATCAATTTGATTTTAATACACATTAAGGTGAAAACCCCCAAAACCGTTCCAACGATCAACCCTAGTTCTTGAGTTCCTACAATTCGATGTTATCAATAGAAATTGATTTAGGATAATTCTTAGTCGACTAATTCTGAAACTACCCATGTGAATTGATTTGAATATTAAACTCGTTTGGGTTGAAATCCCCAAAACCGTTCTTAAAACAAGCCCTAGAACTCGAATCCCATTAAACCGATATTAGAAATTGAAATTGATCTATGTTTATCCTTAATCGGTCATGTTAGAAGGTGTAGGATCGATTACTCACTTGGTTTGCTATCCAATTGAAGTGGTTCGACTAGAAGATGAAGTTCGGCCTCCTTGAAATCAAGTTCCTCCACACGAAGCTTCAATGATCGAATTGATGGATGTTAAAGGCTCTGAAGGTACCGATTATGGTGTATGAATATGCAATTGTAAAGATAGAAGTCGAATTCCATGGTTTTGATGTAACCATGTAACGGTTACAACACCTATGCTCTTAATTCCATTCAATTCGAATGCTAACAGGTAAAAACGTATGTAAACGGTTTATGATCATTATTACAATGATTATGGATGATAAATTCGTAATTACAACTACGAATTTGAAGAATTTCGAATTTCCCCATATATATATAAATGAATTTTGACTTTTAGAAGTCAAAATCACCCATTATCTCAACTTGTGACCTAATTCTTGAAATTAAACACTTAAAATCTGATTTTTATTTAATCCTAACTACTACAGATTATTCTGGATCAATAACTTATCATATCGATTAACAAAGTTAAATATAAAATCCCTAATTGTTACTAATTGAAATACTTAGAATATTGTTGGGCTAATTTATCCCAATTGGACTTCTCAAATACAATTGGGCCTCACTGGGCCTTCCCTGGGCCTACTTTGTTTACATTGGGCCTCACTTGCCCCTTATTGGGCCTACCTTAGTTCTGTTGGGCCTTCCTATACTTCAGTGGGCCTAATTTGTCTTGTTGGGCCTTCCTTGACCTTACTGGGTCTTCTTTGTCTTTACTGGGCCTTCATGGACCTTATTGGGCCTTCATTGGCCTTGTTGGGCCTTCATTGGCCTTGTTGGGCCTACGGGGGTTAACGAGGTTAACTCGAAAAGTCGGATTGTCACATGTCTTATCTACGCCAGCCCACCACTGTTTCGATATAATACAATACTGTTCTTGCCTAGCGTAATCGACTGTAAATAAATATTACATACTTGTCCTTAATTAAATAAGATCCTATAACACACAAGCACAAGCATGAACATATGAATCACATTGACATATTGAATATAAATACACGTTATTCTATCACTGTTTATGACTACCACGACTAAATGCACATATGTTACATTCTATTTTTACCGGGTCGTCATGTATACCAGCTTCACTAATAACATGAACATAGAAGAGAACCTCACTAAATTCACACTTGGAGAATTTAGCATGAGGAATGTACATGTGACGACGGTCCGTTCCTCGCATGCTTCATTTGCTCCTATGACAAAAGCTAGAGAAAAACTAAAGTAGCGGCATTGTTGTGGAGTTTGGGACATGTATTTGTGGAGTATCCCTCGCCTCTGCAGTGCTACCAAGTTCTCCCATTAATTGAAGCGAGAATTACTGCGGTTACGGTGCCAGGAATGTTGGTGGCACGACAGTTTGCCACCTAGTGCACGTAGCTTCCACACGCAGTACAACGTTGGCATGGAAGGGTAGGAAGATAATGATACTGCCAGTTGTGCAAAGTGGGCGAGTCCTAATATAGGCCCTTCAATTCGGGGAAGCGGGAGGAATGCTGTTGACTGGAATCACATTGATTGGAGTGGCTGTAGTTATCGTCGTGTAATTTATGACTGTCTTTTACTTCTTGTGTGGTTATTCAGACTTCCTTGTTTCTTCATGCTTCACCTTCTTTAACCCCTTTCGTGTGAGCACACATTCCAAGTATAATAAAACTCATGTATAATAAGTATGTATTTTATTATGTAAAAGATGTCAAAATTATTTTGGAAACTCTTTTTATCATTGCTATTACCTTTCAAAATGTTATATTGTTATCCTTTAAACTTTTAACACATGATAATATTAGGTGTCTGGAAAAACTTATAGTTATGTTACTAAAATATAGAGTTTTAATTACTCGAAGTTGAGTTAACTCAAAGTGAGTCCAACTCCATCCTTTGCCATTTATTTGACTAGTTCGACTTTTTAGTATGTTTATACTTAGTTTCATTGTTACCAATATCAGTTGTATTATATTAAATATTCATTATCGAAGGCTAGTCCATGTGTTAGGAGTGGATCATATCGGTTATAGTCCAAGATATCACAAAACGTTCATGCTGACACTAACAAGTTTGATACTTGTTACTTTCGGCTTTAACAACCCTCGTTGTGGTTAGTGTCGATGAGAATTATTCATAACTCACGGACTTCACAGCCATGGTAGTATCGACAGAGCCCTTGTAGTATCGACGAGCTAGTATCGATTACAAGCTTTTGGAACGTAATTCTCCTTGTCGATACAAGTTCGACACTTATTCGTATCAACAAACTGTGGCCCTCCGAGACAACAATATAGATAATTGTTGTTGTATTATCCTTGGACTGCATTGAACATGACAATATCGATTAGAATGTGATATGTGGGTCCATTGAACTTAATAAGTTCAATGGTTAAGCTGTTGCATCATGATAGCTCGTCAATACTATCCTTGTGCAAGAATTTCTTGCATTGATACTAATGTCCAGCACCTGTGCACGTTTTTCCAGCCTTACAAACTTCATTCCAACCCATTCCAAGTAATCCAAATTCATTTTTATGTCATATTTACATGGTTTGATGGTCTTAAACTTGTTTACAAATCGAGTGGTTTGGGTTTAGTGAAAACCCTTAATAACAAAAACTTTAGACTCAAATGTCGTTCGTTTGAGCTTGATTTGGAGCAGATCCTTTGTACTTTCGTATTCTACATGTTGCGAGGATCGTTTTGACACAAAGAACTTCCGATTTGATCAAGAAATAAGTGATTTGGAGTTTGAATTCTAGAGAGAGAGTCGAGAGAGAGCACTCCGAAACTTTAGAGGGGGAGAGAGATTGATGAGGTTGGTGGTTGGGGGTCATAAATGAGGACATTTAGGCTTTTATAGCCCGGGTCTTTACGCGCATGTTCAATTTCGTTCAGTTTTGTTCGAATGCGTAGTTTTCATTACGTACGTAAATTTGTATTTATTTTGTAAGTATAGTTTTATTTAAATCTTATTAGGTGGTAATTCCTAATAAATATTTTAAATATATTTTTACTACTTTTAAAGTTTTAAAATCATTTCTTTTCAATATTTCTTCTTCGCACGTATTCGTGCAGATCATCACATGTACAAACACGACGATAACTTCACTCTCGGCTTTGCTATTCTAAATATATTCGTGCAAATCGTCACCCAAGCGAATACGTTGTTAGTTCAATATTCACGAACGTTATCTGTTATTGTTTTGGATTTTATATCCTCACATACATTCGTACCTATTAATACATCATACATTATTGATTCGTGTTGTCAGACACACATTAATAGTAACCCGTGGTTGTGTTCGTTGTGTTTATTGTTCATTTGCCTTTGAACTTCAGGTTTATATTGAATTCACGCATTGTTTATAAATTGTTTCGTATTACATTCTCATATGACCATTACAATTTATGTTCATACACATGACTATTGTACAATTCCTAACGGTCACGTACTGGTTGTCATAAGGCCCCTTTATGGAAAGCACTAGACACCGATTTGACCATGAGCTTGTTAGGACATTTGGTATAGTCAAAGATGTCATCCACACTCACAAGCCATTCAAAAATACACGTAGCTCCCTTCATACCTACGTACTTCGAGAGGCTTCACATCATTGAACTACTTGATAGTGAAGGTAGCAATTATGGTGTTTGTGGTGGTCGGGTCTCTCTAGTGTTACTTTGGAGGTTCTTACTGATTTGGGTGACCATGTCTGGTATAACCATAGCCATTCGTTGGGAGATGATATGGTCGAGTCTGGTGGTTTCATCCTTGTTGCCACTTGTGAATTTCTCATAGTTAGGTCTACATCGAGGAGGTATTCTACGAAGAGAAAGCCATAAGTAGTCAGTTACATAAAGTTATACAATTGAATAACAATATAAATTTTGTAATATTTATTTACTACACAAACTGTCCTTCAATTGTGATAGGTAGCAAGGACACATTTAAGTATAGTAACCTATATATGTACTTATCATGTTGTTGCCTGGTTATGTGATCTTATGTTAAGTTATTATGAATTCCTCATCCAAAACTACACACTGACACGTTCCCAATATACTAAAGACGATTTAGGCATAGGGCATACATTCAGTCAAGCTTAGCCGCCAACCCACACCTCTTCGTTATATCGTGATCCTGTCTTTGCTAGCATTTGGCCATGACTTGAGTTCGTTTGAGTTGCACACGAGTTTGTACATGATCAGTGTTTGCTATGAACTATGTTGCCATGTATTGATTGATGTTGTAATGTATGAATTATGTTAACATGTGATATGTACTTATGTATTTGTTCACTGGTTTGATATATGTAACATGTTTCTAAGATCCTGTCTCACCCAGATTCTCCCTCTAAATAGTCAAATCGGCGTATTCCTGATGTAACAAAGAAAGTTTATATATAGGGTATACGTAGGGTCAATGCCCAACTGCCAGTCCACCACCATTTCGTTACATCGGGCCTAGGCCGCTGCTAGTATTTAGAGATCAGATCTCAACTAACTCAATGTTTTATGGTTGCATGTTGTGATGTATATCGAATCTTACACTAACTTAATGTTTCCTGGTTTTCTAAAGACCTCATTTCTTATCTTGTTAAGTTTTGTGTGACCAACATCCATCTTAATATACTCATGTATATAGTCTCTAAGTGTCTATGTTGAATTACTTCTATAGAAACATAAACATATTGGTTAGAATTTTTACTTTTGACCTGACTACAACATAAACTCAATACTCGAGCTTAAACATACTAACTCACCAACTTATTAAGTGATATTTTCGATCATGGTTTTTAGGAAATAACAATTTAGGTTGCATTGACTTGGATTGACTAGAAATTTATTATTTGAAGACTTATGATTAATTGTTTTTATTTGAGACTTTGACACTATGTCATAAACAAATTTAAACTTTATGTGTCGAACATATGTAACAACTCTTTTACAAATAATCTAAACATGGATGAATATACTCTCTTTGGTTTTGGAGAATGTATTATCCCATGATTGTTTAAGAATGAGTGAAACGATGCTAAAATTATGGTGGTCAACTAGTGAAGGAATATGGTAATTTTGTTTGTTCCTAGAGCTGTAAACAAACAGATTGTTCAGCGAACAGTTCGTGAACCGTTCGGTGAGAAGTTCGTTTATGTTCCTTCGTTTAATAAACGAACGAACACGAATAAGAGATTTCTTTCATTTAGTTAATGAAGGAACATGAACAGAGGTCATGTTCGTTTATTTGTGTTCGTGAATGTTCGGTAACATGTTTTTTTACGTTCGCTTATGTTTGATTAAGTTTAGTTTTTATTATATTTATTCAATAAATGTGTTGTGTATTTTTAATTTTTAATTTTTAGTTTAATACCATAATATTTAAGTTATTTTTCGTTTAATAATATAATATATTAATTTATATATTTATAAACAATTATTTCCAATCTTGATATTAAGAATGTTGATTTTTATTGCTTAAATAATATGTGTTCGTTATCGTTTGTGAGCAAGCTAAATTCGTTAATTGACGAACACAGATAAGATTTTTCGTTCCTTTAGCACTCGTGAACCGTTCGAGAAAAGGTAGAAAATGAAACAAACGAACACAAACAAGGGCTCGTTCGCAGCATTGGTCCCTATTATGGTGGTGGATTGATATGTTTGGTGTAATTGTATTGCTTGTTCCGGTTAAGTTTTAGCATCCTACTGGCTCACTTGAATTATATAAGTTTTAGCATCTTGTTTGCTCATTCGGATTATATAATGAAATTTGTGTTAAAAAATCGTGAAGGAATATAATAAAAGTGAAAGAAGCACTACCTGCCCTAACATCCAAGTTATATATGCCAAGAGCGGGGAAAGATCAAATAAAAAGTCTTTTTTGCCTAAGAAGGCTAAAAAGGATTTTTAAAACCTTTAAAACCGACCCAAACGAACTCCGATTGAACTAATTTCGATGACATTGGAATCGTCTCATCGAACCCTACAATATTAGCTTTTAGGTTTTAGCTTTAACAAGTAGTTTTAGAATTTAGATTTTAGGGCTTGATTTTTAGCTTTTACGTTTTATCTTTATGTTTAAGGTTTGTTTTTAAAGTTTTGATTTTAGTATTTGGGTTTATTGTTTATGATTTAAGGTTTGGGTTTGAGGGTTCGATAAAACGGTTCCAATGGCGCAAAAATGAATTCAATCGGAGTGCGTTTGGTTTGGTTTTTAAGTTTTTAAAAATCCTTCTTAACCTTCTTAGGCAAAATAGACTTTTTAGGGGAACCTTTCCCTGCCAAGAGCTACTTAAGTTTAGATGATATTATTATACAAACTCACTTGTCAGTTTTTTTTTTCAGTTTTTTTTAAAGAATGCCTACCTCAATAAAAACGTAAATAAGAAACACTTATATAAGAAAAATAATTAAGTTGAAAATTGTGTCGTTGTATATTGTTGCTTAAACTGATCAACCAAAACACGCTTTGTGTTAAAAAGTTGAATTTTATATCAAATACAATTAAAAATACGAAACGCGACTTATTTCCTGTACGCCTCAAGTAGTAGGCTAGTGACGAGCTACTGAGCTGGTAGTAATAAAGTCGAAAGGGGCCATATACATGTTGGCAAGCAAAAAACTAAATTTTGTAGTTATGAGCTAGTAGTATTAAAGTCTAGATGGGGTCAACTAGTCATATAGGCTTCTAGCCAAAAAAAAAAAAAAAAAAAAAAAAAAACAAACTATATCGTATGTATTGTTTTTTTATTAAATAATGATTTTAGTTATAGTTGGTTGACTATTCAATTAAAATACATCTATAATACAGGTTGTTTATTTATTGATTTAAACTGGTTAACCTAAACATAGCCCATCTATTCAACTTATATTTGAGCAACATCTAATTGATAATTTTTCTACCGCATCTTGAGTTGATGTTCACGGGCAAAGCTTTCAAGGGACCGGGGGTAGGTCTTATTTTTCGGTTGATAGATAAAAATATATGAGTAAAATGTCATTTTAGTCCCCATTGTTTGTCAACTTTTATCATTTTACTACAATAATTTAAATTTTGTCATTTTAGTTATTATGGTGTTATTTTATTGTCATTTTAATCACTATGGTTTGGTCACTTTTGTCATTTAGTCAAAAAATTTAAATTTAATTGAACCAAAATGACAATAAAATAGAAACCATAATAACCAAAATAAAAATAAAATGAAACCATAATGATCAAAATTGCAAATTTTAAACTATTGGGCTAAAATGACAAAAAATGTCAAACCATAAGGACTAAAATGACATTTTACTCAAAATATTTTTTACTCATTGCTTTCGCACTTGTTTTAAAATTTTTGTCACTCTCACTCCTTCTCTTAAACTATTAATTCAAGATTCATACTTTTCATGTTAGAAATTCTGATCACCAAGTAACATGTCTAGATCTATGGACTAAAAGCTTGTTAATGATGCAATGGAAATTATGTGGACAGACAGAGAATTAATTTGTGATTTATTAAATGTAGATTGAAGATTTTTAAAGATTTCCATTTAAAAACATACAACATCACTCTTAACTATTTTATATATTTATTTTGTGACCCACAGTACCAATAAATCAAACTTACCGGTCATTCAATTATGAAGCAATAAATCACATCAAGTTGCATCAAAACGGTTTATTTAATTAAAAATAGTAAAAGCTGTAAATAGTTTAAATATATTTTTAATTAATGTTTCTTGTGTTCATATAATTCAATAAAAAACGTGGAATCTTTTGATGATGGAGATAACAGAATCCAAATATTACTCTAAATTTACCTTTCGGTAACAAACTACTATTCACCATGCATGCACTGACAAGTTATAAATAACACGGAAAAATTATAGAAAAAATTAACGTACTTAAAAGCTTAATTATAAAATAAAGTTTAAATCTTTACGTAAACTCATGGTTTAAAAAGGAAACGTAAATGTCACAACGGTTTGTTAAACGATGTAGAAACAATCCAAACGTTGGGGTATGTTTAACCACAAAAACAATTAACACTTTTTAAAAGTAAAAAAAATTACACGCTATGGCTTGTTAAAAGATATTTTATAAAGAAAAGATATTAAATGTTTTTTATAAATATGCGTTGACGTCAACAACCACAGACATCAGAATTTAAAGAAAACAGAGATGGGGACAAACTAACCTGGAAAACAGAGATGGGGACAAAAATGTTACAAAAATAAATAAAAAATAATAAATGTTAAAAAATATAATGAATAAAAAAAAAGATTTTTACTGTTTTCACTTCATTTCGTATGATACACATGCGAATGAGGACACAATTTCCAGCCAACATTTGCTTCGTTCTTCGACGTATATGACTTGGAGAAATCATCTGCTCTCGTATTTAATACCAATAATGTTAAATAAATAAGGCAAATTGGATTTAAATAATCCAAACTTTGACATATTGGCCGCTGCTGGTCCCAACTATGAAAATCCTCGATAACGGTCTGAACTTTCGACATATTTTCCCATGGCGGACCGCCGTCAAATAAACCCTAGCGGCGTTAACTTTTCTTCGAGTTTCGAACGGATTTTTGAGGGCTTTTGTTCAGATGGACAATACGAGTCGAATGACGTATAACTTACCTCGAAACGTTGCTCCAAATTTTTCAATTTGATGATTTCTTTGATGAATTGAAAGTTTAAACACCAAATTGGGAAATTTGAAGCAACATTTCGAGGTAAGTTATACATCATTCGACTTCTATTCTCCATCTGAACAAAAGCCCTCAAAAATCCGTTTGAAACTCGAAAAAAGTTAACGCCGTTAGGGTATATTTGACGGCGGTCTGCCACGGGAATATATGTCGAAAGTTCGGACCGTTATCGGGGATTTTCATAGTTGGGACCGGCAACGGCCAATAGGTCAAAGTTTGGATTATTTAAATCCAATTTTATATAAAAAATAGTAATTTTCTTGTTCGGATTATTTACTAAAACTTAATAACTTTTTATTGAAAGTCTTGGTACAACGACACTTAAGACGGGATTTCAATCGTTTCTTTGGATTCGATGCTCTTGAGTGTATGCCCGTGCCCACCCCAGAAGAAACCACACAACTACATAAACTACATGACTTTGCTTCAGCCCGGATTCAAACGCAAGACCTGTAATAAAGAAGTTAAGGGGGCACCATTAGATTAAAAGCCTTTGATACTAAAACTTAATACCTATGATTCATATTTAAATATATCGTATTTTAAAATATTAGTTCAATCTTACAATAACTGATGAGTGATTACATATTTTATTTGAGACTAAGGCTATGTGTTATCATGTGTGAGTGGGGCGTGCGAGGACCGGTCACGCCCCAATGGCACCTCCCCCACTACAAAGGGGCGTGAAGGGGCGTAAGGGGCTCACTTGTGACAGCTCTCATGGCGTGAAAGAGGAGGAAAAAGGGGGAAAAAAGGGAAAAAAAGAGGGAAAAAGGTGATAAGGACGTGAAGCATGGGTGATGATAACACATGTGGTAATGATGTGTAGTGATGATGCAGTGATGGTGTTGGTTGATTAGGTGGCACCTACTTAAAATGATAAGTGCTTGGTGATAACACGTAGCCGAATATATACATGTTTGATTTATTCCGCTTATACATGGGTTAGTAACTTAATCCTTTAATAAATCTTTTGCGGCAAATAGGCTTGTGTATTTGTTTTTGGCAGAATGCAAGTCGTATGTCAAACGATATTAGGTCCCAAAGGGATAAAAAATTCAACTCAATTTTTATAATTCATGTTTTAAACAATATATTTTTGTAAGCTTATGATCGAAAATAATAGACTAAAAAGTTTATTAGCAAAGTTATTTTTTTATATATAAATAATTTTGGTGTGTGAATATATAGGTGTGTGTGTTGAGTTTATTTCTTATATATTGGATGCTTAATTATTTAATAACTAAAAAAAAGTTAATTGTGTAAATAGTCTATATGTTTTGATTAAATTATAAGTTTGTTTTTACGGATTGAAAAATTACAGATATAGTCCAAATATTTATGAGAATATAACATAAATGGTGCATATGAATTGCAAATTTAGTCCTCAATTAAATTACTATTATTTATCAAAATGTTAAAACCTAATTATCTAATATTGATTAATATAAATAATCTGCTACTTCATTAAACAAAAATAAAATGTAACAAATTAAACAACAATACGAGATTTTTAAAACTTTTAGATTTACAAGTTATTTTATCAGTCTTCAAGTCATTATTAAAAGTTACAAGTATGGTCGGTCCACACCACCATACCTTTGGTGACGCACGTGCTTGAAGCCCATGGTATCAAATCCACTCTCTTGTGGTGCCATTCAACCACAATCTTAGAAATTTTACAACTAGAGGTATGTAAACTAGGTTTTTATTAGAATTGGTTCGGGCTTCTGACTTGGGTTTTGGCCGGTTTGGGTTTCGATTTCAGTTTTTTCCTGAGTAAAAGTGGAACCGGTTCGAGTAGTCGTTTTTTGCCCACCTCTATTTACTATTCCTATTTATATATACATCAATGAAATCACGTTATCATATCCAATGGTTAAACAACCAAAATTAATATCTAGCAACATGTACGTTTCATATGATAGTCAGATTGAAGTAGCTACTGACAATTTTTATGGGTGATAAAAAGAGAGAAATGTTGGATATGGGATGATTTCAAAATTATTATTGGGGTATGATTTAAAGAGTTACACATTAGAAAATAGTAATGAGATTATGTCTAAAATTCCCATACTCAATTTCACGAATTAAATAAAGTGGTGTTTTATTGTTATTTATAAAACATTAATAATATTGGATGAATTAATTATTCTGATAATTATCTAGAATTAAATTATTAAAGTTTAATTACTTAAACTTTGGATAGATAATTAAAGGTTACTAATTAATTATTAGTTAGTAAAATTAGAGAGTAGTAATTAAATGATTTAATTACTAAAATAGTTTTTTTAAATAAAATGTGGGAAAATGGTTATTAATTAATAATTCAAAGATTCCTAAAACAAAAGGGATAAAGTTTTGACTATTAAGCCTAGATTCAATTCCCACATTTCACACAACTCTTCTGTTCTCTCTGCTTCGTCACTTTGGCCGTAACCCCTCCCCCCTCTCCCCCGCCCACCTTTCCTCTCTATTGAGAATTTCGGCCAAGCACCACCATCCATCACCACGATTGTCAAACCGTCATTGGTGGTTTTAGAGCACACGGTTGTTGCGGTGACACACAATAGAGATCGTGGTTCGTGGTTCGTGATTCGGTCATCAACGAGACAATTATCGAATCCAATGCGTGTTTTTGTGAGTTTTTCATAAAGGTCAATTATAAACACCCTATGGTTGTTTTATATTTATTCACATGTAACTGGATTCCCGGTTTAGATTTTGTTTATGAAACAAAAGTTTGTAACCTAAATGCTTCCACTATTGAAAATCTGATTTTATAATTAATAAGATTAATTAAAAGTTCAAAATGGTTACTATAATTCCCAATAGTGGTACCAGAGCCGCTTTTACACGCGAATAAACATTGTTTTAACCGATCTTATTATTTGTCAAAAAAGTTTTGTTTGACAAAAGATTGAGCCTTTAATTGTTTAATTGTAACTGATGATTCGAGCACTAAGATTTGACTCATTTAATGGTTGTAATTTTTGGTTTTTCAATTTTTTTGGATGTATTTTTACTGGTATTTGGACCCGCGATGTAATAGATTAGATTTCTATGATGCAAAATAGATAGAATTTATTTATATAACCAAGCAAAAGGAATTGAATACTGATATGTTGATAAACATATCCAATGTTTATGCATAATTGAGTCGATTTTAGTTTGTAAATAGGCCGTTTGAGGTTATTTTTAGTTTTTTCTTACATTTTATGGTTTTTACAGGTTTGTCAAATGAAATGAGCGGAAATTGAGGCTAAAACACGAGATAATCGAGCCCTGGGTGACGATAGCAGAAAGAGACAAAGGTGGCAGATTCCTGCAGTCTTGGCAGTACGCCAAGCAAAAGATTTTAACCCTTGGCGGTACGCCAAGGATTTTGGGAGAGCCCCCGATTGTTTTGTCCTTCGCGGTACGCCAAAAGTGCTACCAAGGGCCTTGGCGGTACACGACGGATTTAAAAATTTGAAAAAGTATACCCTAATTCGAGAAATATAAAAGGGAGCTTCCAGCCACAATGAACAAGCATGTTCGACCATTTCTGAATCCTTGGAGCATCTATGTAGCTTTTGGAACCATTTTAGAAGCTTTGGAGGATATGGAGTGCTAGGAGATTAGATTCTTGTTGAAGAAACTTGGTTACTTCTTATTATTCTTTTGGTTCTTCATTTTTAGCAGTTCTAATACACTTTATTTCATTGTTTTAGATTGTGTTTGACTGAAAATGATGTTTATTGGTTAGATCTTTGATTCTACTTAGGCTTGGATGTTGTTTTGAATGATTATTGGATGTTATTGACAATTGGTTTAATTATTGATGGATAATGATTTTGTAACAGATCTTATGATGTCATTTTCATGAGTTTTACATGCTTAATCTTGATTATATCAATTATTATCATATTCCATATGTGTTTATTGAATGTCTTTCATTGTTAGACGCGTATTAGGTCATTGACTTTGTGTTATGACTAGTTTGTGGCTTGTTTAATATCACTACTCAATAGGAAAAGGTTTAAATGAAGTTTTTAGGGTTTTGTGTGTTTCCAAGTCTAGTAATCTGGAAGGTGATAGACTTGTCAGATGATATTTATCATTACCTTAATAACTACTCAGAAAAGATGTTTCTTTGAAAGTCTTTGTGTTATAGTCATTTCATGTCAAAGTAATATCTTAAGATTACTCCTTGCATCTTAGGTGTGTTGGGACAGGAAAATCAGGAATGTGACTTGTCTGTTAGAGTACAAAGGTGTTGTTGGAAAAATCCGGTAGGTAATCCAACTAAGTAATGTTTGTATTGCAAGATTAGGGTTTCCTAGTTAGTTACATTTGGTAAATGATCCAGAATCCATTAGGTTATCTATATTTTGTTGTTTAAGATCTTAGTTCCATCGTGTCAACCAAAGTTAATAGTTTCCAAGAATCACAAACAATAATCCAACCTAAGTAGAGATTTCCTCATTTGTTAAGGGTTTTCTAAAAGTTGTGTGTCATTTCTTCAAATGAATTTATTAATCTATTGTTAAGGTTTAATATTAGTTAAACTTTCTTTTCCAATTCAATTAGGATAATTAGTTTAATTCAATTTAGTAATTCTTAATTTTTATTCAAACCCCCCTCTTTGATTAATCACTTTCTAACTTTGTTTCGTTAGGCCAGTGTCTCGTGGGTTCGATACCCAGACATCTATTGACTATTCTGCAATCGATAGGTACATTTGCCTGTCGTTGTGGTCTAGTTTAGGATTTTCGATTACAACTCGTTGTGTTTAAGTAAAGTCTAGGTTAGTGTTTAGAGTCATTTTCTTAGACCACTCTAAAAGACATTAAATACCAAAATGGAATCATTCAAGGAGCATGAAGATTGAGATCTTGGATCAAGTGGAAGATTCCAATCAAGAAGATGATTTGTAAACCCTAGACCTAATTTGGTTTACGTTTGATGGCTCGAACGAAACAAAATAAATTAGATTATGGCTTGATTCAAAGTTGTATATTTTGTTGTTTGTGGTTGTGAATATCTAGGAAATATAAAACTAACAAAAAAAATATTTATCACAATTTTGAAAAACTATAGCAATTATAAAACGAGTTTTACAATAAATAAAACGTTGTTTAATGATAAAACAAATGGTAAAATAAAAGAGTTTATTTTATAATAATAGTTTAAACTTGTTAGTTTAAAATTGGTTTGCACAAACTACTGATTTGGATTAAAATAGAGTATATAAAATTAATTGAGTCGAGTGTTTGAAAGGAGTTTCAAGCAAACATAAACCATATATAAAATTGAATTTTACTAAAAGTAATTGCATGACTTGCTTCATGCTATAAGTCGTCCAATATGTTTTTGACCTGAATGGTAAATAAACATAAAAGAAATCCCAATTTATTAAAATTGATATTTCTGCACCATCCTTGATAAGTAACACTTTAACCAATTATCTGAACCCTATGTGTTAGAGATTTACCCTGCATCCGGGCCTACGGTTTTGGTAAAAGGAAAAATCGTGATTCTTATGTTACTTAGGCCGGATTTTCTGTTTGGAATTGAGGAGGAATATCGCTTAAAGAGTTAAGTATGCACAGTTGGGGTTTAACATACAAATGGTCGCCTATACTGTAACATCAGTGCCGGAACCGTCACCGGAACAGTGATCGTAAACAGTACGTGAACAGTAATCAGGGACAAATCTTATGTAATTCAGTGTATTTCATATCTATATCGAGTTTCAGTATCATTCCATGATTATCAAAACAGTGAATTCATAATCATTTCAGGGAAACAAGTTCAGAACAATAGTTCTTGAGTCAGATAATTATCTGGCAACACAGAACCATCATGTGATTATTTGTTAGGATTTTATTATGTATAAACGTATGTGAGGATTTACAGAACAAAACTGCACGGATATCGTTAAGTGAATGCTAAACCGACGAATTATTCGTATAGGTGACGATCTATACGAATAAATCTGAAAGTTTAACGTTCTGAATGATATTCAATAATTAGAAAACAATATTGAAAAATGTAATTATCGTCGTATTTGATCGGGTGACGATTCGAACAAATACGCGCGATGACCGCTCGTTTCGATTTAAATGTTAATTAAATATTTTGTAATTTAAATAAATAAAAGATATTTAGCTAATTTATTAGGAATCACAACCTAAAATAATTTTATGAGTTCTATTTTAAGAACGAGTCGTTTCATAACGAAAATGACGAGAAACTGATGTCGTCACGCGAAACCACTCGAAACCGAACGACAATAATTTAAGAAAATAAACATTTTAATGTTTTACAATTTTGAAACTCATCAGAAATAATTAAATAAGCTATCTTTACTTAAAATCCGTAAAAACGCGCGTTACGTTCCAGAAACGTAACGAAAACGCGAACCGAGCAACAAAAACGAACCCAAACTCACTCGTGGTATAAATACCTTGAATGAGTTCATTTTACTCATTCTCTCTTCTTCTTTCTCCTCCACAAACCCTAATCCCGGTTTTTGAGATCTCACCACCATTTTCAACCTTTAAACCATCATATGTCCCTCATTTCTCCACCAAATCAACTCATCTTTGGACCAAATCGAAGCCCTTACTCTCCTCTACACGAAAGTACAACGGATCGGAGGTGAAACCAACAGAAATCCGAGGTATTAAACTGTGAAAGTAGCGGAAATTAGGGTTTTTGAAACCCTTTGGATCGGTCCTATCCCAACCAGTTTTTAAACCATTTTGAGCCATAGGAATCACATTACACTACCTTAGAATGAATTAGGAACAAGTAGTAGTCCTAGCCATGCTCGATCGACTCAAACACCATGGAGGTACCTGGTGGCTCACGACTGGCCGAATGACAAATACCCAGCTCAACGAATGAGCCATGAACCTCATTCGCCGAATGGCACTCAGCCGAAGCTACCTTCATTCGCCGAATGGACTGGATCCGAACCAGCCTCATTCGATCGAGGTTGAGTCACCTTCATTCGCTCGACCAGCCTTCATTCGACCCATAGGCTGCTTATTCGACCAAGACTCCCTCGAATGAACCTTCATTCGATCAGCCCTATTCGGCCAAGATATTCATTCACCAATCCTCCTTCATTCGAACCATGTCTCATTCAACCATTACCCCATTCGGCCCCGCAGGCCCAATATGATTACTATCGGCCCAAGACACGCCTTTGGCCCATCTTCTTTCATTGATCATGATGGGTCGGTCGCGAGGACTAGAGTTGGGTGATGAGTTGCATGGGGATCTCATGGGGACGTGCATTATATGTGATTGTGCATGGGTGGGGGTCACGTATGCATGGTTGATGATGACCTTGTGTGTACATGGGAAATCTTTCATTTTTTTAACACTAAAATCATACTAAAGATTATGAAAACTCATTAGGGTTCTAAAACAACAAATCTTTTAAGAGATGTTGTCATCTAAACAAGAGTTGACATCACCATTTCGGGATCAAACATGGAAGAAATTATGAAAGATCAAAACCTAATATAGGGTTTTGGGTGTTGATGAAATAATTGACACCTAATCCTAGAAAGCAATCCATGAGGAAGTGTAACTAGCCGGAATTAAACTGTAGGTCCGAAAACTGTTCAAGATCCAAGCTTTTAGTTTCCAAACATCATCAATCACCTCTATAGTGTGCGGAATCCATAATAGAGTGAAATAAGAAGCAAGATGAAGAAGAAAGATCAAAACTTTGAATATATTCTGTAAGTATACGAAAATGTGCCTCAATACGTCTAGAGAGCACACCTCGAGATTCGTGTTACAATCTGTACAAAAATACGTCTATTTATACTAGATCAGTGAGTAAACGAAGTTCAGGTTCGTGTACACGAACCAGGTTCGTGTACACGAACCTGAGTACACGAAATTTGTGTGAAGTCTTCCAAAATCTCAGTGTTGACTCTTCCGTGTTGACTTTGTCAGTCTTCATCGTTGATTGGGCTCTACAAACTCCCCCTAGACTGGCGAAGTCATCCAATCGGAAGAGTAACTTTGTGCGGTCCTGCTCCAGCGTATAACTTCAGCTTTATGGCAAATGCAACAGCTCTCGTGAATGGCTTGGCAAGCTCATCATTGCCAAAGTATACTCGTATAGGAGAGTTGTGTAGCTTCATCATGTCATCTTTTCCATACTTCAGAATATCCATAGGATCAAGAATGATGTCCATGTCATCAACATCATCAATGTTCCTAAGAATAACTGCAGCAAGATTCAGCTCATCAAAGTACCATGATAGAAACTTAGCCAGAGAGTTATCAGGAACTCTTGGCGAGACGGGCACTGCCTGCACTACGTGAGGAGGAGGGTACTTGTAGTACACCCAAGGCTTCCTCGTCTTAGGATCTATGATGCATGAAGAAACAAAGCGTCGCCCCTTAGCTGTGCGCATCACAGGAAAGTTCTTCTCACACTGATCTTTGACAAACTTCGCGATCAAGTCAGCTTGTGAATCCTTAGACGGGTTAAAGAACATAGCCTTGTCCATACTTCTGATGTCTACCTTAGGCAGTGAACAAAAATCTCTTGGCCTTTTGTAGAACTCGACTTTTCCGCTCATCCGTTTCACCAAGTAGATATCTCTCGGTTTGTCGTACATCCAGCAGCATATATTGGATCTATCATTGCGAACTGCAAAAAGGTTTCTGTCATCAGAAATGAATGTATGCTCTGGATGTTGATCTCCCATTTCTTTAAACCATGCCTCTTTGTCTACAGGAGGAGCCGGCGTCCAGTCTTTCTTGCGGTCAAACCAGCTATCTATAACTTCTTTTAGCGAAGTGACCTCATTTCCCAAGGCATCAATGTATTTGTGGGCATACAAATAATCAATATAAGGATCTGATGATACGTTGCCAAGGATGATGTTTTCTGGTTCTTCTTCTACAGATGCCCCTGCAGAAGATTTGGCTTGATCAATCTTCATATCGCTTGGAGATCCAAAATCAAAATTATCTGGAAGATCATAAAAAATGCTATCAAGTCTTGCTCCAGTCTCGTCAGGCTGTACACAATCACCAAACAGGATGTTATCTGGAATATCTCCAAATAGGTCATCATACAGACCGGACGGCTTTCCAGAAGATGATGGATTCCCAGAATCTCCTCCTTGGTCTTTGTCATCTGGAGGACCTTTGTCTTTATCTTGATCATCTCCATCTTTATCAGGTTTGTCGTCTTGATCTTCTTTATCGTCCTTTTCATCTTTGTTCTCCTTTTGTCCCTGATCATCATCTCCATCATCAGCATCATCATCATCACTGTCATCACTGTCATCACTAACGTCCATAGCTTCATCTTCAGACTCAGATACTTCTTCTCCTTTGAGTCGCTTTATTTCTCTTTGCATCTTGTGGTTCTCAAGTAGAAGAATCCTGATAGCCTTCTCATGAGCCTTCAACTTTCCTTTACATTTGTTGAGATGTGAGCATATCTTTATCTTTCCTTCTCGTAAGTTCATGATCATCCTGTCTTTTCTCTCAGCATCTTTCTCTAACTGATATACTCGCTCATGAAGTCCGATCAGATCCACAGGCACCTGTTCTGGCTCATAGGGTGAATCGGAACGCAAAGGAGATTTTCCTTTGCTGCTTCCGGAATGAGGTGAAGGTGATTTGGTCTTGGTTTTGGTTTGATGCGGAATGGTGACTGATGGACGTGTGGAGGGAACTCGGATGATGAGTTTGGTTTTTGAAGGTTTAGGTGTTGGTTTATGTAATATTGGCTTAATGGTTGAGAAGGTTGAGGTGGCGGAGGTGGTTGAGTGACAGGTGAGGGTGATGGCGGTTTTGTGACGTGAGGTGGTGATGGAGGTAATGAGATGTGAGGTGGTGATGATGGTAAGGAGACTTGAGGTGGTGATGGTGGTTTGGTGATGTGAGGTGGTGATGGAGGTAATGAGATGTGAGGTGGTGATGATGGTAAGGAGACTTGAGGTGGTGATGGTGGTTTGGTGATGTGAGGTGGTGATGGAGGTTTGGCAATGTGAGGTGGAGATGGTGGTTTGGTGATGTGAGGTGGTGATGGAGGTTTGGCAATGTGAGGTGGAGATGGTGGTTTGGCGATGGGAGTGGGTTTAACGGGTGCCTGTGTCATGACAGCAGCAGCAGAAGAGAAGGATAAGCTGGAGAGAACAGATTGAAGCCTTGGATCTCTAGCCTTTCGCGCCATCGTCTTTTGTCGTTTCTTCTTTGGCGGAGAATCGGGAGTAGGAACGTAGTCAACATCTTGAGCTTCTTCCTTTTCTTCTCGTGTGGGAGGTGGCTTTTCTGGGACAAAATCTTCACTGGATGATGAAGAGGAGACATCAGACGCAACCTTTGAAGATTTACTCACTTTGGCCTTAGAGCTCGCAGCCTGAGTGTCATGCTCTTCTGCTATAACAGCCACTGGGGTTCCAGGCATATCCTCATCCACTCCATCTCCCACAAATCTCCCAAACTTGATCAACAGTCTCTGACCAATGTACTGCTTCTTTCCCTTTTTGCTCATCTTCATGTAGCCGAAGATGTCGTCTCGCATCCTTTTAACCTCCAGCGAACCGAATGTGCGTTGTAGGTTCGGATATCGTTTATCCAGGATGATCTGAATGAATCTTGGAAAGGCCAGGAATCTCTCCTTCCTCCTGCCTTTTATGTTCGCGTGCATATCTTGGAAAATCATCCTTGAGAAGTTAAAGTCTTCTCCAAGTGCCAGGGCCACCATGCATGAACTCAGTGTCTGATTAAGCACATCGTATCCGCCCTTACGACCAGATAAACATTGAGTCACCACATGTGCCAAATACCTCCAGTACGGGTGTAACAATTTCTTCTCAAGTGGAGGGTAGGCTCCTTCATGTCCCATCTGGTAAACAGTTCTGTTTACCAGACCCTGATCTAGTTCCACGGGATCAGAATCCTTGTCTCCGAATTGCAGACACTCCATGATGATTTGCTCTGTAATAACAATAGAGTGACCCTGTATCTTTCCCACGATGCTCAGGTTTCCATCTGCATCAGTACTCTCCTCAACCGATCCCCAAAACTCTCGAATAAATGAAGTAGTGATCAAGGGATACTCCATGATAGCGTAGTTGACTGGTGAAAGAATCAACCCGTCTATCATGCTTTTGAACTCGGAGTGTTTGGCAGGCGGTTCCCCGAGAAATGCGATCATGTTGTGATCGTGCACGAACCTTAAGTCAGCCATCTGAAAAGGAAAATAATCAAGTTAGTTTTAAATGTTCAAACAAAAACCATACTCGAAAATTTTCAAAAATTTTTCGAAAATTTTTCTAAGTGTTTGAAGAGAAACTCCTCGGTGTACAGATGTACACGAAGTGGGCCGAGTATACGAAGTATGTTGAGTACACGAAATGACTTGAGTATGCGAAACTGGTTGAGTACACGAACTCTTTTGAGTATACGAAGTTATTCGAGTATACGAAGTCTTGAAAATTTTCGTGTACTAAAAATACTTAGAAAAATTGACCATTTTGGCTCCTTAGAATTTGTAGATCGATTCAATATACTCGAAATTGTGAGGCTAGCAACATATTCATGAATTGCCTTCCAATTTTAAGTATTTCTATTTTAAATTGACTAAACACCTATCAGTACACGAACTTGCGTACACGAAGATTGTTTTGGTCCATAACTTTCAAATTTGCGGTTAAAATTTAACAAAAATCTATACCTAAGGTCGCCTAATGATAATCTATAAGATGGCAGAAGTAAAATTTTGAAACTTGGTCTAGAACTCAAAATCGCCTCAGAGAGTACACGAAGTGCAGAAATGAGTATACGAAATTTTGGTACACGAAGTGACCGGTCTTGTGGTATTTATAGAGTCAACTTCGTGTACTCGATTTCGTGTACTCACTTTCGTATACTCGATTTCGAGTATGTTCCCTTTATTAAACTTAATTTAATTTTCTTAACTCGAGCAAAAATTCTAACCTTCCTAAAATAAAATAAAATAAAATAAAATAAAATAAAATAAAATAAAATAAAATAAAATAAAATAAAATAAAATAAAATAAAATAAAATAAAATAAAATTTTGAACAATTAGTCGTTTCAAATTTTGTGGGATCAAATCTGTTATCAAAATTTAACTGTCTTAGTTAAATTTCCTAATGAAATACAACCCTTAAACAATTTTCTTAACCAAATGATCTCCACTCGTTATTTCATAAAGATAATTTGATCAAGTTTTTCTGAAACGAAAAGAAAAGAGAAATTTTTTGTAGAAAACTTATGTTCATTAGATAATATCAACTAGATTAACATGCAACCTATCAATCTTGTTAAATTCTTGGTTTCAAACTTTGACTGTGTTTCAACGAACTTAAAATTATTTTTGACAGAGTTTTGAGATAAGAAAAGAGAAGAACAGATCTTATCAGATTAGAATCAAGAACAAGAAGGAGTTCTCTCATCTTGTGCTCATTGGCATCTTTTATTAACTGATCTGCAGACGCATTGGCCTTAACTTCACACATCCAGATCTTTGCTTACGCAAAACATAGGATGCTTCAGTAAGTATTTCCCGCTCTTTGTTTGCACAAAACATAGGAAATACCCGAGTTTTTCAAAAATGTAATTTCAAGTTTATTGAAACACAATCTTGTTTTGATTCTAGAATTTTAAACATGAAGTCAAATAGTTGTCACACATTTCTAGTTATCTAATGATCACTGTTTCTTACTTATTTAATTGGTAAGTAAATTTGTTTTGATCAAATAAACTTTTAAACTACTTATTTCAATCTTTTGGTTATAGAATAGTGTTTACGGTTGTTATTTATTAAGAGTTTTAACTTAAGGCAGTGAAATTTTATTCCTTAGAGATTATTTCACTTCCCTATTTGATCGATACACTTTGCTTGTCCAAATAAAATCTTTTTGTATTTTCTTGATTTTAAAGTGTAAAGTTAAAAATCTTTTTGTAATTTTCTTTGAATTGCTAGAGACAAAATCTTCTCTTCTTCAGATTTCAAAACTTTACTCCCCCTAAACTTATAGATTATCTTAGACTAACTCAAAAACCAACCAAAAATCCTTTTGTTTGTTTTTGTAATTTTTGACTCAAATAATGAAAAATCTTTTTGTTGTTTTGTAAATTTTCTCCCCCTAAATTTGTGAACAAATTAAGGCACAAATTTTAATGTATTTACAAAAAAATGCTTTTAATTGAAGCTGATTAGTTTGAGAGAGGCAAGCAAGTGATGGAAACGTGCTGTATCGAACGGTTTTGTGAAAAGGTCCGCTAGATTGTCATCAGTATGGACCTTTTCAAGATGAATCAGCTTTCGTTCGAAACAGTCACGAATGAAGTGAATCCGGATGTCAATATGTTTAGTTTTGGAGTGTTGTACCGGATTTTTGACGATCTGAAGGGCTGCTTCATTGTCACAATAAATAGGGGAGTCAAGAAAGTTCAAACCGTAATCAAGGAGTTGTTGTTGCATCCAGATAACTTGAGAGCAGCAACTGGAAGCAGCAACATATTCGGCTTCTGCAGTGGATGTGGATACGGTTGTCTGCTTCTTGCATTGCCATGAAACAAGACGATCTCCCAAATACTGACACCCACCAGTGGTTGACTTCCTATCCAGGTTACATCCACCAAAATCACTGTCTGAGTATGCAAATAATTGAAACTCAGAGTTCTTTGGGTACCAAAGACCGAGCTTAGGTTTCCCGACTAGGTACCTAAAGATTCTCTTGACAGCTATGAGGTGAGATGCCTTCGGATTTGCTTGATATCGGGCACACTGACATACTGAAAACATAATGTCTGGACGACTAGCAGTCAGATACATCAGAGAGCCAATCATCGAGCGATAGAGGTGTTGATCAACATCTTCACCGTCTAAATCCGAAGTTAGGATAGGACGAGCAGCCATGGGAGTGGATGCTGGCTTAGATTCCATCATTTTGAACTTGTTCAAAATGTCTGTGACGTATTTTCCTTGGTGAATCAGCACACCCTTACAATCCTGCTTTACCTGCAGACCTAGAAAGAAGGTCATTTCTCCCATCGCGCTCATTTCAAATTTCTTCTTCATCACCCATTCAAATTCCTTGCACAAAGCTGAGCTGGTGGAACCAAATATGATATCATCCACATAGATTTGAACGAGAATTAAGTCATCCTTATCTTTGCGAACGAATAAAGTTTGATCAATGGCTCCACGGGTATATCCATTTGCAAGCAGATGATCAGTAAGTGTTGCATACCACGCTCGCGGTGCCTGATGAAGACCATAAAGAGCTTTGTCTAACTTATAGACATGGTCCGGAAATTGGGAATCTTCAAATCCTGGAGGCTGACAGACATAAATTTCTTCCCTGACCTTCCCATACAGAAAGGCAGTCTTCACATCCATCTGATATACAGTGAAGTTCATGTGTGAAGCATATGCTAAGAAGATTCGTATGGCTTCAAGTCTTGCAACCGGTGCAAACACTTCTTCATAATCTATTCCTTCCTGTTGATAGAATCCCTGAACAACCAGTCTGGCTTTGTTTCGAATGATTACACCAGAATTGTCTCTCTTGTTTCTGAAGACCCATCTGGTTCCTATAGGTAGTTTTCCTTTGGGCAGTGGAACCAGATTCCAAACTTTGAGCTTCTGAAACTGCATCAGCTCCTCTTGCATTGCCTCAACCCAGCTTGACTCCTTAAGAGCCATTTTGATGTTCTTGGGTTCTACCTGCGAAATAAAACAAGAATATTAACAAGAATTAATAGGACCTGATTGACTTCGAGTGATTGTTTCTGCAAGCATAGTGTTCTGAATTACAGTCGATTTGCTTCGAGTGAGAACGCCTTCTGAGAGAGGTCCAATGATATTCTCCACTGGATGATTCTTTTTCACATTAAGTGTTGGCACATCATCAACTTCCAGATTGTCTAGCAGATTGCTGATGTTATTGATTTGGTCTTCACTTGAAGAAGAAACACGATCAATAGGAGCAGTTTCACTTGCTTCAGCTCCAGGATCCACACAGTGTTCCTCAGGTATATTAGCTGAGAATAGTGGATTGTCAAAAACATGTTGAGAAGACGATGAGGTCTGATTGTCTTCAGTTGACTGAGAAGCATTGGTTTCTGACGGCAAAACCTCATGAATCGGTGTTGGCTGAGCTGGAGGGGCACGATTGTACAGGCCAGGAGGGTCAACTGTCAAAAGATTGGGATCACAAGGAACATAGTCAACTCGATAATCTATGTCGTCATCTTTAGAAAAACCATCATCCTGCCCAGATGTACCAGCATTCTCTGATGTAGTATTGAAAGGTCTGAATGTAGAATCATACTCAAATAGCCAATTTGGACCCGAGCCGGCATCTGTGGAGTTCAATTCTTGCCAGTCTATGTAATATGATTCCACAATCATTCTAGTCTTCTTATTATATACTCTGTATGCAGCCTTTTCTGATGAATACCCTACAAAATAGCATTCGTCGGCTTTGTCATCAAACTTGTGATTGGGTTCGGTGTGAAGAAGAGTACACGGACATCCGAACGATTTGAAATGTCCAACTTTGGGTTTTTGATTGAAGAGAATCTCGTAGGGAGTCTTTTGATGACGCTTGTTCAGCAGAGCTCGATTTTGAACATAGCAAGCGGTGTTAACTGCTTCAGCCCAGAAGAAGATAGGTAGTTTTGATTCTGACAACATAGTACGAGCTGCTTCTATCAGAGTTCTATTTCTTCTTTCAGCAACTCCATTTTGCTGAGGAGTTCTTGCTGCATTGTATTGCCTGGCAATTCCTTTTTCATCACAAAAATCTATAAGAGCTTGATTTCTGAACTCAGTACCATTATCAGTTCTGATTACCTTAACTTTCAGATTTCTCTGATTCTCAATTAAGGTAATAAACTTCTTCAGAATCTCTGGGGTCTCATCCTTCTTAGCTAGAAAGAATACCCAAGTGAATCTGGAATAGTCATCAGTCACTACTAGACAATATGACTTCTTCCCGATACTCATAACATTGACTGGTCCGAATAGATCCATGTGAAGAAGTTGTAGAACTGAAGAGATGGAATTGAACAATTTGGGCTTATGAGGTCTCTTGTGTTGCTTTCCCTTGGCACAAGCAATACATTTCTCAATGGTTGAAAAGTCTTTAGAGGGCAAGCCAATAACATGATCTCCTTTGGCCAATCTGTTGAGATTCTTCAAATTTACATGACCCAGCCTCCGGTGCCACAACAAACAATCATGCTCCGATGCCTTTGAGAACAAGCAAGTGTTCTCAGTGAAAGAGTTTGAGTTCATATTTATGATGTAGGCATTGTTTATCCTCGGAGTTCTCATCAAAATCCACTTCTCAGGTACCACAAACCCAGGCTTGAGAATAAGACACTCCTTATTTGTGAAGTGTGTAGAAAAGCTTTTGTCACATATTTGAGAGACACTCAGAAGACTGTGGTTGAGTTCTTCAACATAGTACACATCTTCAAAACTTAGAGTTCCATTTGTTACCGTGCCTTTCATACTTATCCTTCCTCCTTTGTCTCCAGCAAACGACACGTATCCTCCATTGAATGGTGTAACTTCATGCAACTGGGAGAAATCCCCAGTCATGTGCCGGGAGCAGCCACTATCCACATACCAAACATTTTTAAGCTTGTTTGGCTGTCCCTGCAATTTACATACAATTAATGAGAAACAGGTACCCAAATCATAACAGATTTAGGCACTTTAGCAAAGAAAGAAAGTATGTCTTTTGGTCTGAATTTTGGTCTGTTTTTGGGCTTTTCTATGTTGTACATGACTTGTTCTGTCATGCTTCCACTGCACTGATTAGTTCGTTTTGACCCATTTATGAAGGTTCTTTGTTTTTGTTTATGAGACTTTGATGATTTGTTAGATTTCATAGATCCCTTTGCAGTGGAAGGAATTTTTGTTTCCTTCTGAGAGGTCACCTTAAGCTTGGAGGATTGTACAATCCTTACTTGATTAAGTACTGGTTTAGCCTTAGGAATGACCTTCTGATTCTTCCAATAGAAGAATTCAGTAGGTCGATGCAGACAATGTCTAGCAATGTGGTCAGGTTTCCCACATGCATAACAACAGACCTTTTCATGAAACTCAATTGGATCAAAGGGCTTTACATCACAGTTACTTTGGTTGGAGGATGTTGAGGGAATATAAGGTTTACTGTTAGGATTTAACAGTGAACTCTCCTCTTTGGTAACTGTGGAATGAGCCAGTGCAGTCTGTGTTGTTAAAGGAGAGAAAGTTGATTTTATAGCAAATGTTTTCTGAAAGTGTTTAGGCATATCACTGATATTAATGTTAATTTCATCAAATTTTCTAACAAAATTAGTTTTTGGAACAAAATATGATTTGCTAGAAGATGATGAACAATCTGTGCTCCTCCCTGCACTTCTTTCTACCTTCTCCTCCTTTAAACCTGCAACACTTAGGTTTTCTGCACAAATCTCAGAATCATTAGTTATAACAGGGTCAGCCGTAAGCATGACTGCTTTTGTGGGAAAATCACAAACACGACTAGAATCCAGTTCCAAGTCATCAACAGTTGTGTTGATTCTTGGCATGCTTGAATAGTTATGATTAAAAGGTGGTTCACATTCATTATACCCAATTCCACTACCCTTCTTGAATCTGATGGATGTCATGTTTTCCAAAATTTTGCTTGAATAATCAAATCTTTCACATTTAATTGATGATTTAGCAAGCTGAGATTTGACATCATCCAACTCTAGAGTGAGCTCGTCAATTTTTCGTCGAGCATCTCTATAGTTGGATTCTTTATCACTTAAGAGTTCTTTTAACCTCACCACATCCCGACTCTCAGCCTTAAGCTTTCTTTTAAAAATTCCTTCATTTTTAAGAAATTCTGAGTTAAAGTATTTTAGCTTATTTACCTCTTTGATTAATGATTCATTGTGAGATCTATACTTAAAGACTTTGTCTATGCAAGATGTAGAGCAAAGATTTTCAGTTACCTCAGTGTGTTTGTCATCCACCTCAGCCATGAAGGCATGACTCAGAGTCAGTTCCAACTCCTGCACTTGATCACTCCAGTCATAGGAGTCAGTTTCCTGAGTCACCAACGCTTTTGACGAGCTAGCGTTTCCTCCAGCAGCAGCATTTCCCACTTTCTCCTCTGGTTTCTTCTCTCCTCCTTCCTTAGCCACTTTTGGCTGCTTGCATTCTCGGGCGAAGTGACCAGGTTGATCACAGTTGTAGCATCGCAGTTTTGACTTGTCAAAGCCGAGTTTCTTTCCTGGAGCATTTCGAAAACTGTTTCTCCCATACTTCTTGATAAACTTTTTCGCTCTGAACACTGCCATTGCCATTTTCCATGAGATATCCATTTCTTCAACATCAGCTGGATTGATCTGCTCTAGATTGTCTTGAGTGAGGTTTGAAGGTGCCAGTTCTCCTGCTATGAAAGCATTATAACTATTTATGAATCCCTTGAATAGCAGCAGGTTTTCTTCACTTTCAGGGTTGACTTTAGGTACCGATACACTTTGTCCTGATGATAAGAAAGCAGTTTCAAAAGGAACTCCATGAGATGCAGAGGTCTGATAATGTTGCATTCCTGATGATTGAAGATTGATTGCTGATAGAAGAGCAGAGTTTTCAGAGGTGGGTGCAATGCCCATTGAGCTGGCATGATTCAGTGCTCTCTGTTTATCATCCATATCATAGGAGTTGATGATTGATATTAGATCGCTCAAGGAAGTCTTGTACATATCCTTGGTCCTTTTGATTGTTGTGCAGTTGGAGTTCCAAGTGTAAGGAAGCGAATTCAGCAGCTTCTTGTTAACCTCTCCCTTAGTCATCTCAGTTCCAGAGCTAGTCATCTCAGTCATCAGATGAGTGAACCTATTCAGTTGTGCTTCAAGAGTCTCTCCTTTGATATGATTAAACATATTGAATCTTTGTCTGAGCATATCCTTTCGGCTTTCTCTCATATCTTCATTCCCTTCGAATCTTTCAACCAGAGCATTCCATAGTTCTTTTGCTGTTTTGTGCTCCTTAAATCCGTGAGCAACATCGGTAGATAGGGCCATAGTGATAGAAGCATACGCCTTCTCATCCTTTTCCATAAGCAATATGTCAATGTCGGTATACAACTCAGGGTCTTTTGGAACAAGAGGACCATTGATTTCGCTTTGGTAAGAAGGAACATAAGGTCCGTCCTCAATTGATCTCCAAAGTTTTGGATCGGTATACTTGATGAAGGACTGGAATCTGAATTTCCAATATTGAAAGTTATCTCCTAACACAAGCCTCGGTGGCTTTGTTCCGGTGCCAATTTCATTGTCCAGATTGAGCAAGTTGGACAAGTTAGTCAAATTCTTTGAGGCCATGATGATCTGATATTTCTCTATCTTCAGTACACGTATCCTACTGTTACCACTCCAGAAAGTTGCTCCAAGTCTTCCAAGTATGCGAAGTACCTCTGAGTACACGAAGCTCCACCAGTATGCGAAGTGAGGTCAGTACACGAAGATAGATGAGTACACGAATTAGAATGAGTATACGAACTTGTTGGAGTACACGATCTGGACCCTGTATGCGAAGATTCTCGAGTACACGAACTTGTCCAAGTATACGAAATCTTTCTTCTACTCGAAAAGTATTTATACTTCGAGTACTCTGACTATACTCGAAATAGTACTACTCGAAAATTTTAGAACTTGAACAATACTTAAGAAAAATTTTATAAAAATTTTCTTAAGAGTTAGAGTCCCAAATTTTTACAGCAGCTAGATGGAGTATAGAGGAGTAATAAAGTATAAAACTTGCTTAAAAAAGGCACTACCTTGATGATGAAAAGAGCACTCAAGCTCTGATACCACTTGTAGGTCCGAAAACTCTTCAAGATCCAAGCTTTTAGTTTCCAAACATCATCAATCACCTCTATAGTGTGCGGAATCCATAATAGAGTGAAATAAGAAGCAAGATGAAGAAGAAAGATCAAAACTTTGAATATATTCTGTAAGTATACGAGAATGTGCCTCAATACGTCTAGAGAGCAACCTCGAGATTCGTGTTACAATCTGTACAAAAATACGTCTATTTATACTAGATCAGTGAGTAAACGAAGTTCAGGTTCGTGTACACGAACCAGGTTCGTGTACACGAACCTGAGTACACGAAATTTGTCTGAAGTCTTCCAAAATCTCAGTGTTGACTCTTCCGTGTTGACTTTGTCAGTCTTCATCGTTGATTGGGCTCTACATAAACCATCTAGTTATAGTTAATCATGGCATTGATAAGAAATCAAGTGGGAAATCAAAGTCTAATAATGGGCCCAAGATTGGCCCAATGGGCTAACTTAAGCCCATCACATGTTAACTTTCTTTGAATTAGTTATGTTTAATAGAAGTAAATGATTTGTAAACTTTGTTAAATTATATTAAATAATCTTTTCTAAATAATTAACTTAAAATAAATTATCTTAAAAATGAGTTGAATAAAGACTTATGTTGTAATTAAGATAACCCTAATCAACTAGGGTTTAGTAGTATTAATATGGGGACATGGGTTTATTACTAAGTAATAGGTTAGACTAAATTAGATAAAGTCATAGAAAATCATTAGTAATCTAGGACACTTAGTTGCACACCAAGACCAAACCCTGGTTACGATGACTACCGTATATACTTATCGTATGCGAATTCTTTTAAAACAACTCAGGGACTGAAGAAACTTAAGCTACAAACAAGAGCGCGCATTTTGTGATAGATCATTTACAAAGCAACACAGGTGAGTTCATTGCCCCTTTTCTAAACATTTTTGTTTTTAAAACGCGGGGCTGAGAAGCATGCGTAAACTGTTTTTATATAAACTGTTTATTAAATGCTTTTATTTATTATATGTTTACCTATATATATGTTTGTTGATACTCCTGGACTCCTGTCTAGGAAATTATTAAACAGATCAAGTTATCAAATAAATTTAAGTACTCTTATGAGTAATACCTTAAATTTAAACCCTAAATCAACCCCTAGTCCATCAAGCTCAAATTCAAGAATCTAAATTCAAAGTGAAATCAAATGAACAAAATCAAGAGATCACATTCAAAGGAATCATAACTCAGTGTGTGATCTGAGAATCCAGAATCAAAATCAAGGATTAATTATCATTGTGAAATCATGAAAATTCAAAAGATCAAGATCAAGAGACTCAGGAAATCAGAAATCATAAATGTGTGTGAATCATTGAAATAATGAAATCATTACAATCTAATGAAATCATTAATACTCAAGTCAAGGTGGATGTCAGTTGTATATGGAATCAAGACCACGTGTAACACACATATAAAGTCCCTTCAGGTATAGAAGACTTTTGTAGTCAGGCTATACGGGCAACAACGTGAACTATCAAATGAAATCAATATCAAAGTCAAATTCAAGAGAATCAAGAGATCAAGAATCAAAGGATATCCTTAAAGTCCCCGCATGTACAGAAGACCTTTGGGTCAAGCTGTAAGGGCAAAACATTAAAATCCCGTTAGTTCAGGTGTACTCCTTGTGAGTAATGCCTGACATAGGTCACGTGTGAGAGGTTACAACTTGGACAACCACCAACAACTAAGTCTATTTGATTGAGTAAAACTATACCCAATCATCATGTCTTAGTTGTATTTAAATGTTTATTTATTTATTTCATTAAATATTTAACATTTTATTTACTATCATTGATTTTTGGAAAATCATTTATCTATGATCAAAATCAAGGGAATCAAAGGTAAATCAAGTTTTGGAGGTCATAATCTAAATCAGAGGTGTGTTAGGTAAAAATGCTTAATTATCATTAATATCAATGTCCTATGCGGATTAGTATGTGGTGGGATGTCGTCTGGGCGGGGTTGTAGCCTTGACCCAGGGGTATGCCCTATATATAAGCATACCGATCTGGATGATACAGCTGATGTTAATGAGGTTAGGGTCTTTACCGAAAGAGGTTTTCAAATCATTTTCATTTACTCAACTATATGAACTCACCAACCATGTGTTGACTTGATCTTTTTGCATGACTTCTCAGGTGACGAACATGTCAATTAGGAAGTCATTACTTCTGGAATAGGACTTCAAATAGAAGACTTAGTATTTTGGACCTACATACTTTTGAAGACATCATTATACAAACTGTTTTGTATATCTTGTGTAAACACAAGATAGAAATTTATGATGTTGATGGTAGATTTACATTGTTAAATTATAAACAATACTGATGTAATTTAACTTTGTAATTCTATTATATTTAGCATTTCTCATTTGTATCATGTGAAATGTAAACAATCTGATCATCATGATTATCACTCACGATATCGCGCCCCGGGAACCTTCCGCCAAACGGGACAACCGATCCTATCCCGCCGGCTCGGGGTGTGACATATACCCGTCAACCAGCCCCAAAACCGAGAGTTGTGTGGGAGACACAATTGGTAATCGTTACCAATCTGCGTAGTCATAACAATGGAGAGTGCTAAATCCATTCATTGATTATAATGAATAAAGATCTCATTACTAATAAAATGTATGAGTCATAATATAATTAGGACAATCATGAAAATACTAAATTCAATAATGTGAAATTTGTAGATGTCTGATGACGCAAACTCTACTAATTCGTCATTTACTCTTAAGTCTATCCTTGAGAAGGATAATCTCAACAACTCCAACTTCATGGATTGATATCGTAGCCTGAGAATTGTTCTACGAGCTGAAAACAAGTTGTATCTCCTTGAGACACCAATCCTAGAAAAACCTGTAAATGCTACGGGTGCAACCCGTAAAGCCTATGACAAACATGTAGATGATTCTGTCAAGGTTTCTTGCTTGATGCTTGCTTTCATGATTCCAGAAGTCCAAAAGAACCTTGAACACATGAAGGCATATGAGATTATTAACATCTGTTGGATATGTTTCAGCAACACAGTCGACATGAACGTTTTGAAATGATAAGATCAATCTTAGGTTGTCACATGCAAGAACATTTTTCGGTTAGTACTCATGTACTAAAGATGAAGGGTTTCATTGATCATCTAGCACATCTTGATTCTCCAACGATAATGAATTAGCTGGGTATATAATACTCAATTCATTGCCTTAGTCATATGACCAGTTCACTTTTAACTATAATATAAATGATTGGAACAAGACCATCCCAGAGCTGTATATGATGCTAAAAACTGCTTAGATGATCACACCAAGCTCTAACAAAGTTGGTTCAGTGATGATGATCAAGGAAGGTTGAGTTGAGAAACTGCCCCAAATACCAGGGAAAGAAAAGCGTGAAAGGTAAGGGCAAAGGCAAAGGCAAGGTGGTTGACAAGACCGTTTATTTAAAGTATGCCAAACGTTTTCATTGTGATGAAGCTGGGCATTGGATGAGGAACTGCCCCAAATACCAGGCTAAGATAAAGCAGATGAAGGGTTCTATTGTAAGCACCTGAAGTATTTTCGTATGAAAGACTTCTCTTTATCTAGCAAATCTTGGGTGTTTGACACCGGATGTGATTCTCACATATTTAATGATTTGCAGGGAGTTAGAAACGTTAAGAAGCTGAAAATAGGCGACCTGGAACTCCATATGGGAAATGGACAAAAGTTTGCAGGAAAGGCACTAAGAGAATATGTTTTGTTACTTCCTAATGGCTTAAAACTTGCAATGTTTGTTTAATTTCTCGTTTGCCTAGGAATATTTTTTCAGTTTCTACTTTACGTGAACATGGTTTTAAGTATGCTTTTGACGACAATGGTTATTTTTCTGCATATTTGAATGGTGTGTTTTATTTTGATGCAAAGCCACATAATGGAATCTATGAGATAGATGTCCATAGATGTAACGAAATATAAAATATCTCTAATAAACGAATGAAATTGGATTTCAATGACATGTACTTATGGTATTGCCTACATGCACACATTAACAAGAATCGCATCAAGAAACTCCAAACCTCGGGAATATAAGATTCAAAGGGTTCAAAATCATTTATGAATGCGAATCATGTTTAAGCAGAAAGTTGACTAAGTAACAATTTAAAGGATCTACTTGAAATCATACATTCAGATGTATGTAGTACCACAGCTAGAAATGGAGAAAGGTACTTTGTTACATTTACTGATGACTTCGGTACATATGGTTATGTTTATCTCAATAAATATAAACATCAAACATTTGAAATGTTCAAACGATACCAAAACGAAGTACAACTAGTTGGGTAGAACGATTAAGATACATCGATCTAATCAAGGAGATGAATATCTTAGTCAAGAATTTGATGAACATCTAACGAATTGTTGAATTGTTTCACAACTCACTCCACCTGTAACACCACAATTAAACGGTGTATCTAAAAAGAGAAATCAAACACTATTAGATATGGTTCGATCAATGATGTCGTACAAACTTACCTCAATCCTTTTGGAGTTTTGATCTTGAAACTGCAGCACGAATTGTTAACTTGGCTCCAACAACGAAAGTTGAAAAGATACCATATGAGATATGGCATGGGAATAAACCCAAAGTGTTTTATCTTAAGGTATGGGTATGTAGCGCATATGTTAGACGAGAATCTCAGGACAAAGTAGATCCCCAAGGCGATAAAGTTGTTTTCTTCAGAGACCCAAAGGCAATCAGTTATTATTTCTACAATCCCACTGAAAATCTTGTTTTCATTAAGAGGAGATCTACCTTTTTGGAAAATGAACTTTTAGTTAGAGGGATTGGAGAAAATCATGTGGAATTAGAGGAAATCTGTGAATGTCGAATAACCAATACACTAGCTGGAACATCAGGACAACATAATGCTGTTAAACTTGAATCTGAAAGGCCCAAGAGATGGATAGAACTCCAAGCATCCGTAGAAGCACTAGGGATCGACATCAGCCTAATAGATATATTAGACTGCAAGAAAATGTTGACAGCTTGGTTATTGATCAAGCTTAACCTACTTCTTATAAAGATGGTATTATGAATTCAGAATCCACAAAATGGTTGGTTGCAATGAACGCAGAAATGAATTCCATGCATGATAACCATGTATGAGACTTGGTTGAAATTCCTCCCAAGTGTCGGATTGTAGGATGTAAATTGATCTTCAAAAAGAAGACTAAAATGGAAGAAAATGTACAAACCTATAAAGCAAGGCTAGTAGCAAAAGGCATCACACAAACTCAAGGTGTTGATTTTGAAGAAACCTTTTCACCAGTAGCCATGCTTAAGTCAATTACGATCTTATTAGCCATAGCTGCATATTATGACTATGAAATATGGCAAATGTATATCAAAACCGCATTTCTAAATGGACATCTTACCAAAGATGTCTATATGGTGCAACATGAAGGTTTTGTAGATCCAAATGTTTCTAATAAGGTTTGTAAGTTGAATAGATCCATTTATGGACTAAAACAAGTGTCTCGGATTTGTAACATTTATTTTGATCAGAAAATCAAAGAGTTTGGTTTTATCAAGAAAGAAGATGAACCTTGTGTTTATAAGAAAGCTAGTAGGAGCTATGTTACTTTTCTGATCTTGTATGTGGATGACATACTAATCATTGGAAACAACATACCTATGCTAAAATATGCAAAATTTCATTAGGAAAATGTTTCGCAATGAAAAATCTTGGCGATCCCTCTTATATTCTGGGAAAAAAAATCTATAGGGATATATCTAAACGATTCATTGGGTTAAGCCAAAGTACATACATTGACAAAGTTCTTAAACTTTTATCAATGCAAGATTCCAAAAGAGAGCCCATGGCACATGGTACAATACTCAGTAGTAGCCAATCTCTTAAGATAAATGAAGATAAGAAGAAAATGGAAAGAGTTCCATATGCATCTGCAATTGGTTCAATTATGTATGTCATGCTATTTACTAGACCTGAAGTATCGTTTGCTTTGAGTATAACAAGCAGATACTAGAAAAATCATGGTAAAAGTCATTGGGCTCATGTGAAAAACACATTAAAGTACTTAAGAAGAACTAAAGACATGTTCTTGATCTATGGAGGATTGGAAGGAAAGATAACTGTAAGGTGTTACACAAACGCTAGCTTCCAAACAGATCGAGATAATTCTCAATCACAATTTAGGTATGTATTTACACTGAATGGTGGAGCTATCACTTGAAAGAGCTCATAACGAAGTGTTGTTGCTCAATCCACGACGGAGTCTAAATACATTGCTGCTTCGGAAGCTGCAAAAGAAGCTTCTTGGATGCATAAATTCGAGACTAATCTCGGTGTGGTTCCTAATATTAGGAAACCAATAGATATATTATGTGAAAACAAAGGTCCAAGCAAATACTTAAACAGTTTCACCACATAAGGGAGGTAGTGGAAAGAGAAGACATCAAGATAGACAAAATTTACATAGATCAAAATTTAGCGGATCCCTTTATTAAGCCTAGCCTTTGTTTAAATACGAGGAACATGTTGAGAAGATAGGTCTTAGGTTTGTTAATGATTGGGTTTGATTTGTATTAAGTATTTGGGTGTTTTAGAAATAAAGTTACATTGGATATTTATTTTGATTTAATGTTTAAATGCATAATGTCGCACCCCGAGAAATCCCGTCCCTTCCGGGGCGCGAGCGGCGGCAGATTGTCAGGATCGCAGTCTCCGGTCACACAACATACGAGACCTATATGTCTGGTTACATACGTACATCCAATAATTTGGATAAGACTGTTTAGTAATATCAGAGTTTCGGAAGTAAAGTGTATGTTAATGATGTGCGTGAAACTATATATTTATTAAATGGATTTTTCACACAGATTTTAGTTTTAAAAATGGTTTTTACTAAGAACTAAATCACACACGATAGGCAAGTGTACCTATCGTAAGCAATATAGCTTATGGTAAGAACCGGATATCAATCCGTGGACACGGTAGCTCTCGGTACTAGATCTGGGTTAATGTTTAGCAAACACATGAAAAGTTGGGTTTGTGAATTTTTGATATAACAACTAAATGAAGGATTTTTGAATAATCTAAAGTCTAAGAGAATTGCCTAGATCATGAATCCACTTAGTTTAGTGATGTGATTATTATGAATTGGTAAACCAAATGTTGACTAGATTTCGATCAAAGATATCTAATCATATAATCTTTTGGAAAATTAAAATGAATAACACATTCTAATCACCTAGGATTATTCTATAAAGCCTAATGTCAAGGTCTATGTCAAGATTTAATCAAGAATTAGTCATCCGTCAAGAATCTTAATTCTATAACTTAAGGAAAACTAATATGACTTATACACACTAATCACCCTAAGTTGCATAAATTCAACAAAGTCACAATTTCTTCCAACTTACAATCTATGAACATAATCATGCAAATGAGGTCATTTGGCCATAATTTCCTAACTCACTTGTTAATCAAATTCAACAAATCATAATATCACCATGGTTTTTCCAAAATTTAGTGAAAGAAAGTATACTTATGCAAATTTTATAATATTCAAGAAACCAATTATCATTCCTAATCTCATGGCATAACCTTAAAAACAAGTTGTAAGATTATGAACAAATGTTTGATCATGGTTTTCGAACATAGTATGACTAAACATTCATCATTCTTGAACATTAATCAACCTACACAAATTTACAACATCATTCAAATATAATCATAACTTCCTCTTCAATCTTGACATAAACCCATTTTACCAATTCATAAAATTAACATCACATAAACAAAAGTTTCATCATAATCTAGACAATGAAGTAAGCCCATGAGGCTTACAAGAACAACAATAAAGTAGCTGAAATTAACAAGAAACATGATTAAAATAACAAATTCAAACCACTAGCAAGCAAGGATTGGAAACAAGATGGTGTTGGATGCTCCTTGAATCTTCAAAACCTTCACAATGTCCTTTGGATAGCCTTAAGAAATCTGGACAGAAGGTATTTTTGCTCCAGGAAGTCCAACCCTTTGAAATGAGGTGAAAAGCTCAATTTATAGAAATTCTGGAACTTGGCACGGTCGTACACCATAGGTGCACGGTCGTGCAAGGTGCAACACTGCTTCACTTTTGGTCTGGGACGGTTGTCGAAGTTGCCATTTTCAGTAAAGTCTCGTAAATTGACTCGAGGTGTCAGGCACGGTCTTGCCAAAAGTTGCACGGTCGTGCGCAAGTGGTCATGGCCGGCACTACCTCCATCTGGCCCGGCACTGCCATGCTTTGGCCCGGCACTGGCTAGCTTGCACGGTCATGCTTGGCTTAAGCACGGTCGTGCGTAGGCCAACACTGTCATGCTTGGCCTAGCACTACCTGGTTGCACGGTCATGCAACATTGTGCACGGTCGTGCATAGGCTAGCACTGCCATGCATGGGCTAGCACTGCCTAGTCAGCACTACCAGTGCAAGATTTGGCATGACAGTGCGCATATGGGGATTTGCTCAGAAAATGTTGAAATTCCATCCAAAGCTTGATTTTCTTCCGAGCAAGGCCGTTTATCCTACAAATTCACAAAAACAATAATAAGGACTATTTGCGAAAGAATTTGCATGTTGTTAACGTTAAAACCGGGGGAATTTGAGTCGAATAATATGTATAATTTGACATATATCAAACATCCCCACACTTGAACTTTGCTTGTCCTCAAGCAAACAATGAACCTTAATGGTGAAACCAATTTGCAAAAATCAACTTGTAAGCAATGATGAATCAAATAATCAAAAACTTAGATTGTTTTTCAAAGGTTTACCAAATTTGAATTTTTTTAAGCAAGAAAATAAAATCAAAATTATCAACAGGAACTTATACACAAGAGGATTCACTAACATGTTACACCCTATATTTCTCACAATGTTCACACATACTCGGTTTATTTCGGATTCATACATGTAATGTGTATGTATAGATTACTCAATTTCCAAGACAACGGATCAACAAATATGATATTTGTAGTAAAAATCAACTCTAAATAAAATAGCAAAAACAAAGCACAATTTAATCAAAAGTCCTTTATTGGGTTGTGTTTGGGATGGAGGATTGTTGGGGATAGAAGGATTGAGATGAGGAGTTGGCTAATAATTTGCAAACAAAATGTATACTACATAGCCTTTTTGGCTTAAATGAGGATTTTTTTTGACTTATTTACATCAACAAGCAAACATTGTGTTGCTTAATTATTTGTTTCACAAGGATTACTAAAAGGAAATAGAACTTCTTGCCAACTTTGAACTTGGATTTCAATAAAAGAGATGGGTTGATGGAGAAACTGGTGATGAGGGTTTGTTCTAATGCCTTGATTAAAATATAACTTTGTTCAAGCTTATGAATTTAGAGATGTATGTTTTAAACAAATATTAATTTGTATGAAACATCTGGCACACTCAATCTATAAAATATGCAATAACTACTAATGTTCAAGGTTTCAAATGCTCACAAAAAATTGAAGGAATGGGTAAAAATATAGGATATAACTTGTAGTTCCTCCTTTTGTCTAATCACAAATGATGATAACAAAAAATTTATTTCACTTGTTAAAAATTCCAAATTAAGATACCCTTTGTCAAAACAAGCCTCGTTTCAATTATGAAAAACTTGTTTGCTTAACTTGTTGATTACAAAACAAATTAATTGCACCAAAACAATGAAAAGTTCTTTGCAAAAATGCTTATTACTCTTGGAAAAACAAAGTTATATCAACAATAAACGTATACCCCGAAAATATACCCCTCCCACACTTGAATTGCACAATGTCCCTATTGTGCAACAAATACATGCGAAAAACAAGAGTGATCTCGCACGAGCGTGAAAAGGAATAAGACTTACCTACGGGTCTTTGGAGAGACCGGTGTGTAAAATCTGCATGATCCTTGCAACTGTAAGGGCATTCCGTGTACCTGCACTGAAAATCATCTACAAAACAAAGCTGAAAGTAACAACTCACAACAACCAAGGGACCAGAACCAAAGCACCAGATCCAACAATGCATAAAACAGCCAACCAAAAATATTGTTTACAACCCAAAAAATAAAATAAAAACTACAATAAACAGAGTTAATACGTACTGCAAAATGTATAACTCTAAAAAATATAGATAACACCCAGACTAAACTAGACTGCGGGGGAGGGAGGACATCAGACTAGTCCTCTTCATCATCATGCGGTCCCGAACCGCTCGCTCTCCATCATGACCTCCCCTGGAACGTTTCTTTGCACCACCTGAAGAATAGCCATAGTCAAAACGTGGTGGCTCAGTAACGTCGAACTGATGAAAAGCCGCAGCCGACTGATGAGACACAAAAAGCCACTCGAAGCTCCGTCTCTGGTCATCCTGTATCTGATGCAGCAAGTCATACTGCCTTGTCTGCTCAGTCTGAAAATTATCTATACGCTGATTAAATCTTTGCTGCTCAGCGTGCAGCTCCTCCTGGGACACCTGTAATCTCGCAAATCTGTGCCACAGATCCAGATTGGATGGGGGGTCCGGACCATGAGTGGGTGCAAAGTTAAAATACTCATCCTGGGCTAGGAACCCGTAGTCAAACCCCCAGGAGTCCTGTACCACGTGGTCCCTCATCCTCGGGATCCCTCTCCTCCTCGTGTTCTTCTTCCTCCTCTTTTTCTTCATTCTCCTCAGGGACTGGATCTTAGATCCGACCATCCCTACCCTTCAACCGCATGCCTACAAACGTCTGTTCCACTATCTTCATGTAACGAAGAGTTCGCATATCAAGCGGGGACGTATCACATACATGAGTGAAGCTGGAGATGTTCTCTTCGGTCAGAAGCCCAAAGGAATCAGCCAGCTGAGTGATGTAGGCGCCCCGCAAATGTGGCTGGACGCTTGCTTGCCCGAACTGGTAGTCAGGAAGAAGGCTAAGCAATGGGCAATATTACAATGGATGCCCCTGACTAAGCAGTAGAGATAAAACAGATCTCTAGTGGGCACATTGCCCAAGCTGTCGCCTCGCTGTAAGATGGTACCTACCAGTATCCGATGAATGAACCTGTGCAGCGGGTCGCGAAGTTTTGTAGCCTTCGCTCTTCGGGGGTCATAAACCCCCTCATCAACCTCGGCCCAAAACATGGCCTTCTCAATCTCATACTCGAAATCATGCAATCCATCAAACACTTCTGAAGCTAACTCTCCTTCTGTATATAAACCCATCCTAGTCGCGAACTGCACGACTGAGAGCCTCCTCCATATTCCCCCAAGCGAAAAGTCAATCCAAACCGTTTCCGGTAAATGTTTTGAGAGGGGAAACTGAAGGAGTATGACGAGAAGAACTCCAAGATCAATTCATGGTACTGAGGACGGTTGATATAAAAAAGGCGGGACCACGGCTCGGTGATCAGTTGCTGAAGTTTGTTGATTCAGATTGACCACCAGGTCCCAACTAAGGCTCTTCATCGGCTCGATCTGGCGCCGACGTGCCCACAATGAATGTAACATGGAAATACATGGGGCATCGTGCTCGTCAGTCGGGTGGAACTGTAGGAATGGATGATCCATCTGTTCAAGAAAATTCCTAAAAAAATTAGATTCCAAGAACGAAAAGAAACAGAAAAAAATCGAACGAAACAGGAAAAAACTGGGCTGATCTGAACATATGCACGGTCGTGCAGAAACTTGCACGGCTGTGCCAACCCAAAAATGAAGCTAGCACTGTCAGTGCAGGGCTGTCACAGCCAAGGCACACGGTCGTGCAAAAAGTTGCACGATCGTGCCATCCTCAAAGCTACCTTAGCACAGGCAGTGCAAGGCTTGCACTGTCTAATTGCACAGTCGTGCTGGTTTAAGCACGGTCGTGCACCTCGTGAGTTTGTTCATCGCACAAGCAGTGCAAGGCTTGAACTGTCGTCGAGCACGGTCGTGCAAGGTTAGCGCACGGTTGTGCGCCTTTGATTTTAAGTTTGCACTGGCAGTGCAAAGTTTGCACTATCGAGCCGCACGGTCGTGCACTGTGTAGAATCAAAATCAAAGGTGAACAAACACGAGATTTTTCATCAACAACCCAATAATTAACAAAATTTATACAGAACCTAACATTCCTAAACTAAAATGGTGTATTTACAAGCCCTAATTTTGACAAATCTAAGAGGTTTAGGAATTTCATGGAAAAGAAAGATCAAAGAAGGATTGGAGTAGATTCATACCTTTGATTCTTGAATTGGAAGAGGAAAATCGAGAGAAAAATGATGGAAACTGCTCTGGAAGTTGTAGAATCGAATTATTAGGAAAGTGGGTGCAAATGGAGTAATTATTGAGAATCTGAAACGTTGCACGGTCGTGCGTACGGGCCGCACGGTCGTGCATCAGCAAAAGAGCACGGCCGTGCAGCTAGTCGCACGGTCGTGCAGACCTGCAGAATTTTTTTTTAAACACCGAGAACCTCTCGGGGTGGCTAAGTTTACTAAGTCCTCAGCTAGACTCGAGTCCCCGAATTTAGTTGTCCTTGGGGTGGAGTACGACGACCTCCAATGCCGGCTCGACGGGTCCGGACAAGTATTTCTTCAACCGATGGCCATTTACCTTGAAAATTCTGCCATCCTCATGCTTAATCTCCACAGTTCCATACGGAAAGACTTCACGAACTGTGTACGGGCCAGACCATCGAGACTTCAGTTTGCCCGGGAACAACCTAAGACGCGAGTTATAAAGCAAAACACGATCACCCACTTGGAATTGTTTGTTGTCCTTCAAGTGGCTATCGTGTAGCATTTTGGTACGTTCCTTGTACCTCTTGGAGCTATCATAAGCATCATTCCTTAGCTCCTAAACCTCATGAATCTGCAAGAATCGGTTCTCCCCCGCACTAGTCAAATCCATGTTGATGGATTTCAGCGCCCAATAGGCTTTGCGCTCGAGTTCAACGGGGAGGTGACATGTTTTCCCATAAATCAATTTAAAGGGTGTGGTTCCTATGGGAGTTTTGTAGGCTGTTCGGAATGCCCACAACGCGTCATTCAACTTCACCGACCAATCCTTGCAGTTTTGACCAACCATTTTCTCCAAGATGCGCTTGATGCCCCAATTAGTGACCTCTACCTGTCCACTGGTCTGTGGATGGTATGGCGTTGAAAATCTATGGCTCACTCCATATCGTGACAACTCCTTGTCAAGTTGGGAATTGCAGAAATGAGTCCCATGGTCACTAATGAGTGCTTTGGGGGCACCAAAGCGAGAAAACAACTCTTTCAGAAAGCTCACGACCACTTTAGCATCATTGGTGGGCAAGGCTTGAGCCTCCACCCACTTGGAAACGTAGTCGACTGCAACTAGAATGTATCGGTTACCGTGAGATATTGGGAACGGCCCCATGAAATCAATACCCTAGACGTCAAAAATTTCACAGACTTGGATTCCATTCTGGGGCATCTCGTCTCGTGATGAGATGTTGCTTGCCCTTTGGCAAGCATCGCAAGCTCGGACCATATCATGAGCGTCTCTGAAGATGGTGGGCGAATAGAATCCGGTGTCAAAAACCTTCTTCGCAGTAAAAGTCGCTCCATGATGACCACCAGTCGGTCCCTCATGACAATGCCTCAAAATTTTGTGCGCTTCACCTCCATACACGCACCTATGCACAATCTGATCAGCTCCAATCCTAAACAAGTAAGGATCCTCCCACAGGTAATACTTGACATTAGAAAAGAACTTCTTCTTCTGTTGATGTGTCAAGCCCTTCAAAACAATCCCACACACGAGATAATTCGTGAAATCAGCAAACCATGGACAATCCTCATCCTGCGTCTGTATGTGCATAAGAAACTCGCGGGGGAAATAGTCATTTATGTGTGACCCTACAAGTTCTGATGAAGCTGAGCACTCGAGATGGGAGAGGTGATCTGCTGAAACATTCTCGGCTCCCTTTTTGTCACGGATTTCAATGTCAAACTCTTGCAACAACAGAATCCAACGAATCAGCCTGGGTTTAGCATCTTGCTTGCTAAACAAGTAACGGAGGGCTGCATGATCCGTAAACACAATGGTCTTTGAAAGTACAAGATAGGAACGAAATTTATCGAACGCAAAGACCACAGCTAGGAGCTCCTTTTCAGTGGTGGTGTGGGGCTCCTGGGCATCATTCAGAGTTTTGCTTGCATAGTAAATTGGGTGGAAGTGCTTGTCCTTCCTTTGACCCAAGACTGCCCCAACCGCAAAATCGCTTGCGTCACACATAAGCTCAAACGGGAGTGCCCAATCGGGGGCAATCATGATAGGAGCATTAACCAACTTCTCCTTCAACAACATGAATGCACGAAGGCATTCATCAGAAAACACAAACGGGGCGTCTTTCTCAAGAAGCTGAGTCATGGGGCGAGCTATCTTTGGGAAATCCTTGATGAAACGCCTATAAAACCCCGCGTGTCCTAAGAAACTCCGAATAGATTTCACAGAAGTGGGTGGCGGAAGCTTGAAAATGGTCTCATTCTTGGCTCGGTCGACCTCAAGTCCGTCACGTGAAATCTTATGCCCTAAAACAATGCCCTCCTTCACCATGAAGTGGCATTTTTCCCAATTCAACACCAAGTTAGCTTCTTCACACCTAGCTAACAACTTCCTCAAATTTTCCAAACAATTATCAAAGGAACTCCCAAAAACAGAAAAGTCATCCATAAATACCTCCATGGAGTCCTCGATCATATCATGAAAAAAGCCACCATACAACGCTGAAATGTGGCAGGGGCATTGCACAGTCCAAAGGGCATTCGCCGATATGCAAATGTGCCATAGGGACATGTGAATGTCGTCTTCTCCTGATCCTCAGGAGCGATTGCGATTTGAAAATTCCCAGAAAAACCATCTAAGAAACAATAGTACATCTTGCCCGACAATCTCTCCAACATCTGATTAATAAAAGGCAAGGGGAAGTGGTCTTTCCTAGTAGCATCGTTCAGTTTGCAGTAATCGATGCAAACTCTCCATCCGGTAACAGTACGAGTAGGAATCAACTCGTTTCTCTCATTGGTAATCACTGTCATCCCACCCTTCTTTGGGACAACCTGCACCGGACTCACCCAAGGGGAATCAGAAATAAGATAAATCAAACCTGCATCAAGTAACTTGATAACTTCCTTCTTCATGACGTCTTGCATGTTGGGATTGAGACGTCTCTGATGCTGAACTACAGGCTTAAAATCCTCCTCCATCAAAATCTTATGGGTACAAAAAGATGGATTGATCCCCTTAATATCCATGATCTTCCACGCAATCGCCTTCTTATGCACTTTCAGAACCTCAAGCAACTTAGTCTTCTCTCCACTCGTCAACGCAAACTAGATGATAACTGGCAACCGAGACTCACCATCTAGGAATGCATACTCCAAATGACCGGGAAGCTCCTTAAGCTCAACAGATGGTGGGTCTTCAACAGAAGGTAATGCCTTAGGCTCAGACTTGCGATCCATGACTTTAAACACTTCATCCTGAGGGGAAGGATCGTGGCTCAGCAATTCCACCATCTCCTCATCAAATTGACCCTCAGAAACTAGGTCTACATCCTCCCCTCCTAACAATTGGGTGTCAAACACCTCCACAACACACCCATCCTGTGATGGATCACTCATACGTGAATCAACAACATCAATGAAGTAGAGTGAATCGTCCTGACTCTGTGGATGCCTCATTGACCTTCCGATATCAAAGGTCACCTCCTCATCATAAACTCTAAGTGTTAGTTTGCCCGAGCAAACATCAATGAGGGCTCTAGCAGTGGCTAGGAATGGACGACCAAGAATGAGAGGTACATTCTTATCTTCATCCATATCGAGGATCACAAAGTCCACAGGAAACACAAACCGATCAATCTTAACCAACAAATTCTCAAATATACCTCTCGGATATTTGACTGACCGATCGGCGAGCTGGATGCTCATTCTGGTTAGCTTAAGTTCCTCAACACCAAGTTTCTCAAACACAGCATAGGGCATCAGATTGATGCTAGGCCCCAAATCAGCCAAAGCATTACTGACTGATAAACTTCCAATCAAGCATGGGATAGTGAAACTCCCAGGATCATTCATCTTCTGAGGAAGTTTGTTTTGAAGGATCGCAGAACACTCCTCACTCAATGTAACATGATATAATTCCTCCAACTTCTTTTTGTTGGTGAGGATGTCCTTCAAAAACTTGGCATACTTAGGCATCTGAGCAAGTGCCTCAACAAATGGCAGATTGATGTTCAACTGCTTGAACAAATCCAGAAATTTACCATATTGTTCCTCAAATTTTTGCTTCTTCAACCTACTAGGATATGGAACGGGAGGAGTGTAATCCTTGACTGGTTCCTTTGCTTGTGTTGTACTTGCTGGGCCTGGCCTGGAATGCACCTCAGCAGGAATCTCAGTTGCATCCTCCTCAATCACCGGCGGAAGAGAAGAAGAAGGGGAAGCCAGTGGAGGAGGTGCAGTGGTGGATTTACCACTCCTTAAAGTGATGGCCTTAACATGAGCATTAGGATTCGGCTCAGTGTTACTCGGGAGGCCACCTTGTTGCCTTTCAGATAGCAACTTAGCAATTTGTCCCACCTGATTCTCAATGGTCTGCATCGATGCCTTTTGGTTTCTCAACTCCGTCTCATGCTTATGGAAGCGGTCTTCCATATACTGATTCTGTTTCTGAGCCAACTGGCTTTGGCTCTCGGAGTTAGCTAGCAACCGTGCAACCATGTCCTACAAATTGGATCGCTTTTCAGGAGCGGGTTGTGACCCACTGCTAGAACCTTGATTTTGGAATTGGTTCTGTGGAGGACGAATCTGTGAGGACTGACCGTGAGACTGATTTTGGAATGGGGGACGCGGATTGAATCCTGGTGGTTGCTGGTTTGCGGTACCAGACTTCCAACTGAAATTTGGGTGATTTCTCCACCCCGGATTATAAGTGTTACTGTAGGGATTATTTTGAGACTGATTTTGGTTGCCCATGTAGTCAACCTGCTCGTGAACGGATCTATCCCTAATCGAACACTCTCCACTATGGTGTGCTCCCCCACATATCTCACAACAAGATTGGACTTTGTTCACAGACATCTGCTCGATTTTGTTGGAGAGGGCCTCCAACTGTGCAATCAAAGCAGAATAGGAATCAACCTGATGGACACCCTGCTTGGGTGCCTTGGCTCTCGGGGCCTGTTAAGAATAGCTCTTCCTAGCTGCTTTTTCGAGCAATTCAAACGCCTCTCGCGGTCGCTTCGCTCCAAAATCTCCACCCACATAACTGTCAAGCCACTGTCGTCCGCTCACGTCGAGACCATTGTAGAATGTCTCGGACTGCCTCCATAACTCTAAACCGTGATGTGGAACATTTCTCATCAGATCCTTGAACCGCTCCCACGCCTCATAGAAAGTTTCACCATCATCCTACTGGAACGAAAGGATCCGAGCTCTCAGCTTCGCAGTTTTCTCGGGAGGAAAGTATTTCTCAAAGAATTTTTCAGACATCTGATTCCAAGTGGTGATACAGCCCGAGGGAAGGGAAATTAGCCATGCCTTGGCTCGGTCATGTAGAGTGAATGGGAATAACCGAAGCCGAATGGCATCATCAGACGCGCCATTGATCTTGAAACTGGCGCAAATCTCCAGAAATCCCGCGATATGGAGATCAGGATCCTCGTGATCCTTCCCGTCAAACTAAACAGTGTTTTGAACCATTTGAATTATACTAGACTTGATCTCGAAATTGTTAGCTTCAACAGTCGGTCGGGTAATGCTCGGCTCCAAACCTCCAAGTGATGGTTTCGCGAAGTCAGAAATCGTCCGGTCATCATCTTGGTCCGCCGTGGTCGTGTCTCCCGTGCCCAAGATATTGTCGGTCTCTCCGTCTCCTTCGATGGTATTTGCTACAACGCGGGACCGCTCAACCTTTGCCGAAAATACCGCTCCGGTTCCGATCTAGGCTCGACAATGTCTAGCTCGGGGGTTGAGGACATACACACTTAATGCATAACCGAGTTACCGAATCAAACCTGTTAAAAATAAAAATAAAATAAAATAAAAATAAAATAAAAATATAAAAATAAAAATAAAATAAGATAAATTAAAAATTTGAAAAACAATAAAAATTAAGAGTCAAAAAATCAAACTAGTGAAATAAAATAAAATAGAATAAAAATAATATTTTTATACTAAGAACTAAGCTAAATCACCAACTCTGATTTTTCTTGAAAACACCGTGTCCCCGGCAACGGCGCCAAAAACTTGATGTGCGTGAAACTATATATTTATTAAATGGATTTTTCACACAGATTTTAGTTTTAAAAATGGTTTTTACTAAGAACTAAATCACACACAATAGGCAAGTGTACCTATCGTAAGCAATATAGCTTATGGTAAGAACCGGATATCAATCCGTGGACACGGTAGCTCTCGGTACTAGATCTCGGTTAATGTTTAGCAAACACATGAAAAGTTGGGTTTGTGAAATTTTGATATAACAACTAAATGAAGGATTTTTGAATAATCTAAAGTCTAAGAGAATTGCCTAGATCATGAATCCACTTAGTTTAGTGATGTGATTATTATGAATTGGTAAACCAAATGTTGACTAGATTCCGGTCAAAGATATCTAATCATATAATCTTTTGGAAAATTAAAATGAATAACACATTCTAATCACAATTTCTTCCAACTTACAATCTATGAACATAATCATGCAAATAAGGTCATTTGGCCATAATTTCCTAACTCACATGTTAATCAAATTCAACAAATCATAATATCACCATGGTTTTTCCAAACTTTAGTGAAAGAAAGTATACTTATGCAAATTTTATAATATTCAAGAAACCAATTATCATTCCTAATCTCATGGCATAACCTTAAAAACAAGTTGTAAGATTATGAACAAATGTTTGATCATGGTTTTCAAACATAGTATGACTAAACATTCATCATTCTTGAACATTAATCAACCTACACAAATTTACAACATCATTCAAATATAATCATAACTTCATCTTCAATCTTGACATAAACCCATTTTACCAATTCATAAAATTAACATCACATAAACAAGAGTTTCATCATAGTCTAGAAAATGAAGTGTTTAGCCCATGAGGCTTACAAGAACAACAATAAAGTAGCTGAAATTAACAAGAAACATGATTAAAATAACAAATTCAAACCACTAGCAAGCAAGGATTGGAAACAAGATGGTGTTGGATGCTCCTTGATTCTTCAAAACCTTCACAATCTCCTTTGGATAGCCTTAAGAAATCTAGACAGAAGGTATTTTTGCTCCAGGAAGTCCAACCCTTTGAAATGAGGTGAAAAGCTCAATTTATAGAAATTCTGGAACTTGGCACGGTCGATGGTGCACGGTCGTGCAAGGTGCTACAGTGCTTCACTTTTGGTCTAGGACGGTTGTCGAAGTTGCCATTTCAGCAAAGTCTCGAATATTGACTCGAGGTGTCAGGCACGGTCGTGCCAAAAGTGGCACGGTCGTGCCAAAAGTTGCACGGTCGTGCGCAAGTCGTCATGGCCGACACTACCTTTATCTGGCCCGGCACTGCCATGCTTTGGCCCGGCACTGCCATGCTTTGGCCTGGCACTGGCTAGCTTGCACGGTCATGCATGGCTTAAGCACTACCTGGTTGCACGGTCGTGCAACATTGTGCACGGTCGTGCATAGGCCAGCACTGCCATGCATGGGCTAGCACTGCCTAGTTGCACGGTCGTGCAACATTGTTCACGGTCGTGCATAAGTCAGCACTGCCAGTGCAAGATTTGGCATGACAGTGCGCATCTGGGGATTTGCTCAGAAAATGCTGAAATTCCATCAAAAGCTTGATTTTCTTCTGAGCAAGGCCGTTTATCCAACAAATTCACAAAAACAATAATTAGGACTATTTGCGAATGAATTTGCATGTTGTTAACGTTAAAACCGGGGGAATTTGAGTCGAATAATATGTATAATTTGACGTATATCAGTTAATAAAACAGTTTAATCATTCATGGTTTGCGGAAGCGTTAAATTAGTACAGTTTTCAGAATGATAAGCATCAACAGTTGCGGAAGCGATTAAAGTAGTTTAATATTTCATAACATAACCAAATGATAGTGAATGTTTATTAGTCTAAGACACAAATGTAGATGCATGGACTCCATCCTAGCATCCTGGATTCCTCGTGCGCGTGCCTTAGTTACCTGAGAAAACATGCGGGTAAAAGGGTCAACACAAAGGTTGGTGAGAGCACAGGTTTGCAATCAACAGTAAACATCAAATGTTTAAAGTAAATGTTTAGCAGGTCTATTTTTCAATACGATGCAATATCCATTGATAGCTAGTCAATATGTGTTATATCATATGCTGGTTCGCAACCGAAGCTAACATGCTGCCTCCCGCCATATCCATCCAAGATATGGCAAATGTTGTTTGGTCAATTATGCACTGTTCCGACCTCCAGTCGGGGTGGCCATACGGCGCGCAACAGTGGGGCTTGTCAGGCCCAAATAGTACTATTCAGAATTACCACGCTGAGTGCAACGTGCTATTAACGGTTCGAGGTGTGTTTAATGAGGACTTATCAGTTTTGTGGATGAATGCCACACATATGCATATACGATATTAGCATGTACAAAAATAACCAAAAGCGTGTAAGTTGTTCAAAAACAGTTGTATGCAATGTTTTCTCCCCCAAAGGTAGAAAATGTAAAAAGGGGCCGTGAACTCACCTGTTACAGCAGTCCCGGTGTGTATGTGTTCGCGTCTGCGAATGTTAGCACCTGCTAGTATGCACCTATAACCATATAGGTGTGAGTATGAGTTTTGTGGTGTGTTGTATCCCATACAACTCCAAGTGTCGGTGTGCTCAACCGAGTGCGTGTGTTAACTTGTGAGACTCGACGAATCGTTGGTGACACGATTGTTGTGTTTAGGTGCCTTGATGCACATAACACACCAAAATGCATCCTATGACTCTAACCACATAAGTTACCATTTTTAGAAAGTTTCCAATTCAGGAAAGTGTGGTTATGAAATCTAATTTCATACAACTAATAACTTCTAATATGTTTATAGAACATGTTTAAACTCTTAAAACACGTCGTTTGCACATAAATCACCATTTATGCTGTTTTGCGCAAATAAAGTTTCCTAAAATAATAAGTTTTTGTTTAAAATCTTGTTTTCACAAATCCAAGTTTCCAAATATGCTAAAGATCATTTCTAAACATATTTCAATAATCCAAGTTTATCAAAACACTTTAAAACATCAAAAGCCCTCTTTTGATTTCTAAAAGTTTCCATAAATAGCAAGTTTCTACAAAACCAAGTTTTTGACAAAATCAAATATCCCAATGTGTTTCTAAACACTCCAATATACATTTAACAACATCTAGGCATGTCTAACATGTCTAGATCATTACAAATCCAAGACTTGCAACATAAAAGTTTCCTTTTATAGCAAGTGTGCCAAAACATCATCAAATCAAGCAATAACTAAACCAAACTCAAATCTAACATCAATAAACACTAAAAACCAGTAAATCTACAACAAATACACATCAAATCACCAACCAATTCGAGCACCATAATCATATGGAGTTGCATGTGGGTTTTTAGCCCTTGCATGTGCGATCTAATTATAGATAAACATAAAGAACTACCTTAGATGCTAGATTCAGTGATGAGATTTCAGTGGATTGATGGTTCCTCCAAGCTTCTTGATGGCTCCTATCAACCCCTTCGAGCTCCAATGGTCTCTAAATCACCAAGAATAGCTTCCCAAATGATTCCAGGGAGTTGAGATGTTGATTACCGAGTTTTTGAGTCGATTTACAGAGGAGAAGTTCGGTGGTGATGAGAGAAAACCGAACAAATGAGCTGGGTTGGGTTTTTATAAAATTTTTTATTTGCATGGCCTTCGCATACCGCGGAGGCCGATCAAAATCTTTTGCCGCGTACCGCGATGGAATTCGGGAGTCTCGACTCCCGGTTTGCTTCGCGTACCGCGAAGCCTCTCGCCGAGGGACCATCGCGTACCGTGATGAGTCCACTTCCTTGTTTTTCGATTTCGTTGAAATGATTTCACTCATACTCAATTCCTAACACTTATCCAAAGCATCTAATGCTCATTCAAGCACATGAATACAAGTAGCACATAAGTTTGATTGATCACCAACGTTCGTGAGACTCGTGTGTGTGTTTCGATAATTCCCCGAATTATCTTCAATAGTTTGTGTTCGTGTCTAACGAAGTGTTTGCACGCTTGATTAATTCTAATCAACGTGTGATGCACAATTCAATAATTCCCCGAATTATTGTTTCGTGTTAGTGTTGTGGTTGCCATACTTGGTTTCCAAAACCAATGTGCAATGTACGATTCGATAGTTCCTCGAACTACCGTTTCGTAGTTGTTTGTGTTCAACTCATCTAATTAAACATAATTAAATGAAATGCAACAAGTATGAATGCGAAATGTAAAGAATATAAGAGTTGCAATTTACCTGAAATTGCCCGGTGTCACACATAATAAATAATGTTTTTTATTCGATATTTGTATATTTTCGGGTTAACCCGGTTAGCAAAAATTATCGGAAATGATACGAAATCATATGAAATCAAACTAGAAGGGTTATAATTGAACAAAACGAGTTTACAAACATCCAAACTTCAAGGATTAAACTTGTAAAAACATTAAAGGTTCAATTTTGACTTTGGGAAGTCAAAATTCGACCTAGAACTCAATTGAAACCGAAATTAGCATTTATACAAGTTTTAATCAGTGTAAATTGTCATTAATCATCATATTGATGATCATTATTATTAATTCAATAGTTAATTTCAACCATAAAATTGAATTAAAGGTGTTGGTAAACCAAAAGCTTAAAATCGTTACGTATAACCATGGCAATCATTCAATTCGACTTTAATCACCTGAATTGTGTATAAAAGATTCTTAGTCGGCCCCTTTAGGGTCTTTTGCATTTCACAATTTGATTTTAGAAGCTGTGAATCGAAGAATTTGAACGTGGTGCGGCCGAAAATCAAGTCTTTAGTCGAAATACACCAATCGGACATCCAATCAGGTGAGAATCGATTCCTACACTACCTAAACATGACGACTAAGATTGATCCTAAAAAAATTTCGACTGATAACATCGAATTATATGATTTCAGATTCTAGGGTTCATCCTAAAATGTGAATTGGGGGTCTTTGTTCTATCAAGTTTAAAAATCGAATTAAATGTTACAGAGAGCTTCGCAATCCTCTGTGTACTGAAATTCATATGTCAATTTGATGTAATAACTATGAATTGAATGAAATCCATTTCTAGGGTTCTTGATGAAAAACCATTTGGGGGTTTCGATCCAAACGTGTTTAAAAATTTGATTAGATCACACAGAAAGTTTCGGAAACATGTGTGTAATGAAAACCATAAATCAATTGCATCAAACAATATCGAATTAATGGATTTTGATTTCTAGGGTTCATGGGTTAAAACGAATTGGGGGTTTTGAGATTATTGAACTTGTTTCTTGAATTATTTAACACATAATGGTTCGAAATTCTGTATGAAATGAAAACCCTCTGGATTTAAACTATAACAAAATCAAATTTGTTGAAATCGAATCAAGGAGAATAGAGTTAAGGTTCGAACCTATGATGGTCACAAAAACCCTACGATTTTGACAAATTAATTGAATTAAAACTACCCTTTGACTCATTTTGAACTATGGAACAATAGCCCCATGGTTCTAGGTGCGATCTGGGTCGAATCGTGGGTCAATCGAACGCATGTGGGTTTGGTTGAAGTTAACAAAGAGGAAACCAAGTACCTAAAGGTTAAAACAATTATTTTCTAACTCCTAATGCGAATCCATAGCGGGCTGAGATGGTAAGGATGGTGTGTTAGGAGGTAGAGGTCGCGGGTTCGAACCCGGCCTTTACCGGTTTTTGGGTTTTAAACCATTTTTATTATTTCCGTCATAACTAGTTCGTTTTAACTCCGTTTCGACCCATTCGAATTTCTATGGAACCAGAATTCAATTTAGAACGTATTAGAATAATAAAATTTATATTTTAACCCGAAAACATAATCGCGTATGATTACGCTTACTTAAATAAAATTATAAACGATTACATGATTTTAGTTAAATGATTTTAAAGTCACGCGTGCTTATAGATTCACAGTTCTAAAACTCTAACATACGTGTGTTTACGTATGTGATTACACACAAAGCGATATCCCGAATAACACAACGATTATTGTTGAAACACAGATTTCTCGTAGAAGACAGTTCACGCGATTTCTTGTGTGTTTGATCATTCAATTGCTATCAAAGGTGCGTACACGGCCCCTTTCTTATTTTAACTGTTTTGGGGGAGAAAACATGTGCAACAAACACTTTTAGATACATATCACTTGCATGAGTTAGCTGTTTACTATAAGTGCAAACATAGCATTACAAAGCCTACATTATCGAACCGTTTAGTTTGCCGGAGTGCAAAGCGTGGTAGTTGAAGATAGATCTATTGGGTTTGACAAACCTCACTTGGTAGATGGGATCTACGCAGGTGTTTAACAGACCAAACACACATTACTATTGTTCATGCTAGACAATAGGGAAAAGGCTATCAAACATTGCAACAACAGTCAGCTTCGGTGTCGACCACTTATGTAAATAGTACAATGACTAGCTATCATGACTATGCAACATGTGATTATGTTATCTGTAAACTTTATATTCAAACTGTGGTTTCAACATTTGTGAATGCTTAAACCTGTGTATGCACCAACCTTTGTATTGACTTGATTTACATGTTTTCTTAGGACACTAAGGTACAAGCAAGGACAAGCAGGGACTAGGATGTTGAGTCTCATGCATACATTTCAGTTCAAGTGTTTTAGCTTTGATCAATTAAGACATTGAATGTTCTTGGATTTGTACTTTACCTTTTCAAACCGTTACGTTTTGTTATTGGTTTTTAAAACGCTTCCGCAAACATTGAAACTTTGTTATTACAGTTTTAGACCAAAGTATGTTTGAATATCATATAGAGGTCTTCGTTATGTCTAATGATCTGAGATCCTGGTTTGTCACGTCCCAAACGATATGATTCCGTTAGTTGAAAATTGGGGGTGTGACAACGTATTCAATCAGATTCATGGGAATCAATCTGAATTAAGACTGCTTGAATGCTTGGTTAGTTTATAAGATAAAAGCTCAAAGGGTTGACGACCAAGATTCATAGACATACATTAGAGAATGATGTCGGATGTAACTCGTTTCAAAAAATTATTCATGGATCATTGTCATAAGAAGTTTTGAATATGGTATGATCTATATATATCCTTAGACCAAAGGATTATACTAGAACTTACATTAGTCTAAGGTTGTTCTTTGATCTTATTTAACGATGTTCTGAAAATGAGCAGTAATAAGGATAATGATTGAGAATGGTTTCCTGAAATTAAGTGGAAGTTGAATGATGCCAAAGGATTTCTATACTCTTATATAATTAAGAGATGATATTCAGGCCCTCTTTAATTTAAACTGGTGCAAATGCATGGAAGTGCTTAAACTAAGAGTAGTTTGTTAGACCATTTTAAATTAGAGAACAAGAACCAGAATGTTTGAACAACATATGATAATGAAATGTGATCCATGTGTTATGTTAAAAGAATAACTGTTAGAAAGGATAAGTAGATAAAGGTTACCATGTCTATAATTGTAACTTAAGTAAAATGTTACTTGAACTAAAGAGTTCACTTGACTTTATAAGTCATACCAAGCTAGGGGCAGTGAGATACAGCTAGCTTTCCAACACTGTCTACGTTGAAGCTATTATACGATGAATCATCCAGGTGGGAGTCTGTTTAATATGGGATGTCTAATCATCGATAATAGCAACACTATCGGGGTACTAGTTAAAGAGTTACACCTTGGAAGCTAGTAATAAGATTATGTCTAAAATTCGTTTTAGGCTTATTCAATTTCACAAATTATATAAAGTGGTGTTTTATTATTATTTATGAAATAATAATAATAATATGGGAGGAATTAATATTGTGATAATTAATTAGAATTGAATTGATAAAGTTTAATTAGTTAAACTTTGGATATTTAATTAAAGGTTACTAATTAATTGTTAGTTAGTAAAATTAGAGAGTAGTAATTAAATGGTTTAATTACTAAAAGAGTTTTTCCTTTAAATAAAATGTGGGAAAATAGTTTTGAATTAGTAATATAAAGATTCCTAAAAAATGAATCTAGTTTAGACTATTAAACCTAGATCCAACTCCCACATTTCAAACAACTTTTCCACTCTTTCCTCTCCCCTCAGTTTGGATGTGGTTTGTTGTGATTATACATGATAGAGATCGTGGTTTTAGAGCACACGTTTGTTTCGGTGATACATGATAGAGATCGTGGTTCGTGATTCGAATATCTATGAAGACAATTATCGAATCCAATGTGTGTTTTAAGGAGCTCTTCATAAAGGTCAATTCTAAACACTCTATGATGTTTTATGTTTATTCGAATGTAACCTAAATGCTTCTGCTATTGAAAATCTGATTTTATAATTATTATGATGAATTAAAAGTTCAAAATGGTTACTATGGTTTCCAACAAGAAAAGATGTGATGGTATTTGTATTAATAATATAATCTCATTCCCTTGTAATTGAATCAAATTACCTTAGGGACGGTCAATAGACCGAATAATGATGGGAACCAAAAAAAATAATAAATAAAAATGAAAAGGAAAAGGAAAAGGAAAATAATGGCATTGAGTATTGATTGATATCATATGAAAGGATTGAAAAAATTAAGATTTGAAAATGGAGTGTGAGGATGGAAACTAAGGTATCACAATTATATATATATATATATATATATATATATATATATATATATATATATATATATGGGATGAAATTTTTTATAAACCTCATCTTTTGCTATAACCCATTAACCATCATCCAATAGTTGCTTGAAAAAGGTAACTGTGTAAAATCATGTCACGTGTCAAATCTTTTGTCTTTAGTATGAAGGGCATTTAGGACATTTGTCATTTATGTAACGTTTACCCCTTTTTTTAAACATTCATAACTTTTTTATACTATATTATTTTTTAAAAAAAATTGCACCATTAAAGTCGTCTCATTTTTCTCTTTAATTTCGTTATAGTCTCGACTAGTTTTTTTTTTTTAATTTTTTTGATATCATGTATTACATTATTGTAACGAGATTTACAATAGCAAATTAATTGGAAATTTTTTCTAACAATGGTAAATTACAGTAATGTAACACAAAATGAAGTAATTTACAATGACATAATTAACGGTGACGTAACACAATATTTACAGTGATGTAATTCTCTCTTTAATTCCCGTTATAATGTTGACTAGTTTTTTTAATTTTTTTTCATTGCCATTATTAACATCGATATAACGAGCATAAATATAACACATTATTTTGATTTTTTTCTAACAATGATAAATTACAGTGATGTAATTAATATAACACATTATTTTTTTTTTCTCTAACAATGATAATTACAATGATAAATTACAGTGATGTAATATAACACCTTATTTTGATTTTTTTCTCTAACAATGATAATTATAGTGATGTAATTTATCATTGTTCGAAAACAATTCAAACTAATTTGTTGTATTTAGGCTCGTTACAAATTAGGGATAAGCAAAACGCCAAAAAAAACGAACTAAAACGGAATTAACCGAAAAAACCGAACCGGAACTAAATTAACCGAAAAAACCGAAACCAAATTTTACGTAAATATAAATTACATCACGATAAATTACGTTAATGTAAATTACATCACTGTAATTTATCATTTTTAAAAAAAATTCAAATAAATTTGTTATATTTAAGTTCATTACAATGATATAAATATAGGGCATCTAAAAAAAGTAAAAAAGATTAGTCAAGACTATAACGGAATTAAAGAGATAAATGAGACGAATATGATGGTGCAATTTTTTTAAAAACAATAATATATTATAAAAAAGTTATTAATGTTTAAAAAAGATGGAGGAAATAACTTATAAAGGTAAACTGACTATGATGCCCTTTTTAATATTTTAATGAAAAACTTATGTGTAAATTTATGATTGGTTGAAATAGGTTATGTAGTTGTAGCAAAACATGATGGTTATTTTTATACCTTTCCCTATATATATATATATATATACATATATATATATATATATATATGTATGTATATATGATTGGGATCAAATACTAACCCTCTCTTACGGCGCTAACCCATTAACTTTGGCAAAACGAAGCCGAATCTTGAATTTTTTTGAACATCATTGTAACACAATTAGAACACCATGTTTAGTTTTGAGTTTGGGCTAATTCATCACCGTTTAAAAAATATCATCGTTGTAAGGTTTTTGCTACAGTACTATAAGTTTTAAATATTTAAACACCTACAGTACTGTAAGAGCCCAAACGGTGATGAATTAGCCAAAACTCAAAACTGAACATGGTGTTCAAATTGTGTTACAATGATGTTTAAAAAAAATTCAAGATTCGGCTATTTTTTGGCAAAGTTAATGGGTTAGCGCCGTAAGAAGGGTTAGTATTTGCACCCTTCCCTATATATATATATATATATATATATATATATATATATATATATATATATATATATATATATATATATATACATGGGATGAAATTTTTTACAACCTTTATCTTTTGTTACAACTCATTTACCATCATCCAACGGTTACTTAAAGAAGGTAAGTGTATAGGATCGTGACACACGTCAGATTCCATTTTTTATAATATAAAAGGCATTTAAGACATTTGTCATTTAAGTAAAGTTTAATCCTTTTTTTTAAACATTCATAACTTTTTATACTATATTATTTTTAAAAAAATATTGCACCATTATACTCGTCTCATTTTTCTCTTTAATTTCGTTATAGTCTCTTCTAGTTTTTTTTTATTTTTTTTTATATAATGTATTTACATCATTGTAACGAGCTTAAAGATAGCAAATTAATTAAAATTTTTTTCTAACAATAGTAAATTACAGTAATGTAACAAAAATGAAGTAATGTAACACAAAATGAATTAATTTACAATGACATAATTAAGAGTGACGTAACAAATTATTTACAGTGATGTAAATGTCTCTTTTTTTCCCGTCTTAATGTTGAATAGTCTTTTTAATTTTTTTTCTCATTGTCCATTATTTACATCGATGTAACGACCATAAATATAACACATTATTTTGAATTTTTTCTAACAATCATAAATTACAGTGATGTAATAAAACACATTATTTTATTTTTTTTCTTTAACAATGATATTTAAAATGATAAATTACAGTGATGTAATAGAACACATTATTTTGATTTTTTTTCTCTAACAATGATAATTATAGTGATGTAATTTATCATTGTTCGAAAAAAACTCAAACTAATTTGTTGTATTTAGGTTCGTTACAAATTATGGATGAGCAAAAAGACAAAAAAAACGAACCGAAACCGAATTAACCGGAAAAACCGAACCGAAACCAAATTAACCGAAAACACCGAGCCGGAACCGAATTAACTGAAAAAACCAAAACCGAATTTTGCGTCTAGTAAATTACATCACAGTAAATTACGTCAATGTAAATTACATCACTGTAATTTATCATTGTTAGAAAAAATTTCAAATAAATTTGTTATATTTAGCTCGTTACAATGATGTAAATATATGATATCTAAAAAAGGTAAAAAAATCAGTCGAGACTATAACGGAATTAAAGAGAAAAATGAGACGAACATAATGGTGGTATTTTTTATAAGAATAATATATTATAAAAAAGTTATTAGTGTTTAAAAAAGAGGGAGGGAAACTTATAAAAGGTAAAATGACTATGATGCATTTTCTAATATTTTAATTAAAAGCTTATGTGTAACTTTGTTATTAGTTGGAATGAGTTATGTATTTGTAAGAAAAGATAAGGGTTATAAAAAATTCCATCCCCTATATATATATATTGATGTGAGCTGTCAGTATACTAAAAACAATACTAAATTTAATCTATTTAACCTAAGCTAAAGACACAAAATCTAATCCTAGACCTATACTTAACCTAAACACCTAGTAATAATCGGAAATCCTAAACTAGACCGCTCCTAAAGCAAGTGTACCTGTCGGTGGCAGAATAGCTGGTGGAAGTCCGGATATCGAACCAATGGACCCTAGTATAACAAACTGACCCTAGACTGTGAACTAACTAAGGTAAAAGAGGGGGGTTGGTGTAAACTGATAACCTGATCAGACTGAAACTAACCGAAACACTAAACTAACAACTACACTAAAACAACAAACTAAAACTGATAATGAAACTGGAATCTAACTGCACTGAGGAAGACTGGTGTATCTCGGCTGGGAATCAAAAGTATGACAGATGCTGATCTGGACTGACTTATGAAGGATGAAGACTAGGATCTTAAGGAACAGACTAAGGAATACCTAATGGGACCCAGATCAGATACCAAGCAACTCCAATGGGAATCCTAAGGCTGTAATGTATGCACTAGTCCATCGGGTCACCTTCCAGATTTCCTGATATGCAATTGCACTCTACGGGTGAATCACCTCCCGGATTTCTCCACCTGTTTGTATCCTAAGACACTAGAGAGCTATAAAGTTGACATCTTTGACATGGATTGACACTAACACTAAGTAGATCTAAGACAACGCCCTCCCGGGTTGTTTAATTCAAATATCCTAAGTGAATGAGACCAACCATCTAACCTATCACCTCTCGGATTTTAGGTTAGGTCACACATGTAAACAATCAACACTTAATGAAGTCTAATCCTATGGAATGTGATCAACAACCCATAAACTAACCTAAAACATAAAGTAGTAGGCCTAACATGCATCTATGTGTGAAAAGACCTTCCTAAACACATGTGGATCAAACATTCATCAAGCATTATCATTCAACATATGCAAATATCATCAAAGATTCAAACTTTACAGCTGATTACAAAGCATATACCATCTATGAGCATAAATCAAGTCCAAAATCAACAAAGTTCACAACTTTATCATCCAAAACCTAGTTATAACCATAGATCTTGCCAACAATCATCTCAACAATAACAAAACAGGTCTGATATATGCCTAAATACATGAAATACTACTGATTTAAACTAAGAACATGAAAAGATAAAGAGAACATATTTAGTGAATTGTGGAATTTCTTTTATTTAGCAGGCGCCATAAGTCTCGGATTTATTTTCATAAAAAGAGAACATATGTGCCAGGTTTAAATTTTAAAAATTATAGATTGTTAGTTTACAGAGGTTCCTTTATTCGCTATTACTTAGTTTCAGATTTCCTGAATTTTCCAAGTCTTAAACCCACAAGAATTCTGAATTTAAGTTTATTCTATCAATCCTAAAGAACTTTCTATTGGCTGGTCCTACCAACAAATCCCAAATCAATACACAAGTTAGTCTCTAAAAACCAAAGCCGTAATCATAGTCCGATCATCTTCCATTTATAAAATGCAAGCCATAACAAGGACATTTTTCAAGACTCTGGCTATAAACATTTTAAAACTCTAGACTCAATCAGAAAATGCAAAATAAATAAATTAACAAACAAATATTTACAGAAAGATATTTAAACTACCTAGATAAAGTTAAAATTTTAACCTAATGAAGGAGATAGATGAAGGTGTGAACATTTTGCCTTTTTATTCTCTCATTTTTCTTTTTCTTTTACCTCACTTGAGCGTATTACAACACTATTTCACTCGGTTATGAGCCGGGGTATGACAACTGCTTTTGGTCTCTTATTCTCTCCTTCTTTTATTTGCACAGGCTCAGCTGATTTAGTGAATTGTGGAATTTGTTTTATTTAGCGGGCGCCATAAGTATCAGATTTATTTTCATAAAAGAGAACATATGTTCCAGGTTTAAAATTTTAAAAAATCTAGATTGTTAGTTTACAGAGGTTCCTTTATTCGCTATTACTTAGTTTCAGATTTCCCGAATTTTCCAAGTCTTAAACCCACAAGAATCTTGAATTTAAGTTTATTCTATCAATCCTAAAGAACTTTCTATTGGCTGGGCCTACCAACAAATCCCAAATCAATACACAAGTTAGCCTCTAAAAACCAAAGCCCTAATCATAGTCCGATCATCTTCCATTTATAAAATGCAAGCCAAAACAAGGACATTTTTCAAGACTCTAGCTATAAACATTCTAAAACTCTAAACTCAACCAGAAAATGCAAAATAAATAAATTAACAAAAAAATATTTACAGAAAGATAAAACTAAGGTAAAAAGTGGAAAAGACTTAGCTGATCACGCATCATCAGCACGAGTGAGTCTAATCCAGAAATGAAGTCAATCAAAAGCCGGCCGTTGGCAAATTAAGTAGTCTAAGTAGCCGCCACCCGAATGTAATTGAGTACGAGTGGTTAAAACCAAACTGCAAATTAAGATCTCAAATAAACCAACTAGATTAACAGAAAAAGAAAAAGACTCAAATACTGACTTGATTGATTATTTACAACTGACTCAAGTATAAGAAAAATATTTTTGCGAAGTTATTGATTTTTTATTTATTTTTTATTTGTGTTTTTAACTTAAAATAATTACAATTTCATTATTTAATTACAACTTCTAATTTACTTACAAAAATTTCAAAATTTTTTATTCTAAATTAAAAAATTTTATAAACATTTGACTTGATATATACAATGACTTGTTTTTACAAAATTTAAAAACTAAAAGGCGCCAGCCTGACATACCCACACTTAAAACAACACATTGTCCTCAATGTGGATTCAGAACTGGCGAACAAAAGTTAAAATATATGTACAAAAAGTTAGCAACGACTCCCTGATATAAAGACGTGTCGTGAATGGAGTTACGCGCCTTTAAATATATACAAATCAAACTCAAACATATAATTGTTAATACAACAACAATATACTTACAATTTACATCATAACATTAATGATACAACAAATGAATTACATAATTCAACAATTATACACAACAACCACAATTTACAAATTTGTACAATAAATTAAATAACCAACACAAGATATAAATATACACAACCACAATCCCAAAATGAATGTAAATACAACCACAACATACAAAATAAGAAATAAACTAAGCCAAAATGACATATATACACAAAGTCCATCCGAGTACAAATACAAGATCGTCCAACATGGGGAACATGAGCACCAACAGTAGCTGCAATACTCCTAAGTCCTAACTATGTCCTCAATCATATCGATCCTCCGGTGTAGGTATCGGACAGTAAGTCTAGGAGGTGCAGGCTGTCGTGGCTCCTGGTCCAGATGTGGCCTCTCCCTTCGATGCAGGATGCGGAGTGCGTAGATGGCGGAGGCATCGGGGGAACAGGGGCAGGAGGATCGTCCAACATGGACGCCCAATGGGGTGGCACGTCCCACGTGACCATCCCCGACGTCTGCATATCATGTAAAGCGTATGGGACCGTCTGGGCCGAGGTTCGCCAGGTGGCGACCATGGAGGCAGTAGAGGCAGAACACGTCAAAATAGCTTACCTTGTCCTTGCTAGAATGGCACGTAATCAAGGTGCTAGTGATAATCCGATGTATGTAACGCAAGAGAGGATCGCGGATCTGTGTCGCCAGCTGTCGGTCAGTGTGCGGGGGAACCGCAATCATGCTCCAAAAGACGGTCATCTCATCCTCAGTGACGTATCCGGGTCGAGCTGCCCGAGAAACGCCGAGAAGGAGGCCCTCAAACCCACTGGCGGTCACCTCCTCCCTGGAGTACATATACCCATGGCGACCGCCAAATCGACAACACTCATGCGGTGTGCCGTTCGGCCGAGGGCAAACGACACTGCTCCAGGGGCGGTGACAGATCGAGCGTCGTAGCGGAAAGTGGAATGGAACTCCACCGTGAGCTCCGCGTACTGCGGACAGTGGCATCTCAGTAGATATACCCACGGTGGAGTCAGCGTGGAATCAAACTCCTCCAATCGACCGAGGCGCTCGATCACAACTCGATCACAGCTCGATCAAAGCCCCTATGCTGGATGGTCTCTATCCCTGCAAGTGCTGTCACGCGTGCATACTTCATCGTATCCCTATCGAACTGCAAGAAAGTATGATCGCGTACGGATCGCAGCTGTGGAAGGAGTGGGCGAGCGTGTGGAGGCGGCACGTCCAAAGGCGCTGAATAACGAAACTGACGTGGTGGTTGCGGCTGCCTCTGTGCCTGCGCCTATGCGGTGGTCGCGCGATGGGCCCTCTTGGCCCTGGTCCCTGAGTTCGATGCGTCTGCCATCTCTACGATAATATACAACAAACATATTCAGAAATAATTACAAACTAACTACTATCCTAAATCCTAAGTTTTTATTAAATTTATTTTACAAATGTTTATTTATTTACAAAGTTTGTTGTTTTTGTTATTTATGTACAAATTTTGTTAATTAAATTATTTATGTGTGATATATATATATATATATATAGTGTGTTATTTTTTATTTATATACAAAATTTTATTTTAATATACAATCAATTAATTAATTAATTTACAAAAATTATACATACATATTTTACATACATTAGTGTTTAATTACTTCACACAAATATACATTTATAATTTTTATTTATGTTAAAAGTATTATACATATATGTTATACATATTTATTATATTATTGTACATGCAATATATATTAATTTTAATATAAGTCATAGTACAAGGTTACAATTTTATTTGTGAAATTACAAAATGATACATACATACATTTTATTAATTACAATACAATTGTTTTTATTAACTTTATTTTTTAACAATATTTATTACATACATTTTATACAGTATTTATTTTTACAAGTTTTACATACATACATACATATAATAATTTTTTTATAAAATACATACTACATTTTGTATTCTACAATACAATTTTTGTTTTTGAACAATAGTATTTATTCATGATATACAATTTTCTTTTATTTATATACTTAAGGAATTTATTATTTAACAGTACAACGTATTTTTACAAGTGTTTTATTTAAATTACAACATTTATAATTTCTAGGATTATGCATATATATTTATGTTAATTTACATTTACATTAATACTAAATATACATAATTTTACATACATACATTATCTAACATATTTTACACTTATGTTACAAAACATATACACTTACAATTACATCTACATACAAAAATTATATACATTTATTATTATTAATTGTTAAACTTATACAAATTTATATTAAAAAATTTATTTTATGTTACAATATATTTATTATTGTACATATATTTATTTATTTATTTTTACATACAAATTATTATTATTATTATTATTTTTGTCTTCTGTTTTTATTTTAATTAATTTTATTTTGTTTTTATTTTTCTTAAACCATTATTTTTATTATTTATGCATTTTATTTAATTTTATTTATTATTTATTTAGTTGTGTGACTGAAAATGAAATAAAATAAAAAATAAAAAGACTGAAAAAAATTGAATAGGGGGTGTAGCTCCGGCGATATTTCTGGCCACTGTTCTGGCCAAATCATCAACAAACAATAATCCCCCAAATCAAATCTACCCTAATCTGTCTATTCTATGAATCGAAAAATCAATAGAATCGAAAAGAGTATAGGGGTTTACCGATGGTGATGATCAGCGGTGGTTATTGATGGCGGCCGACGGTGGTGATGCTAGGTGGTGGCTGCGCTATTGATGGCGACCGAAGACGGTGGTGTCCACAGCGGCGGGGGCTACTAGAGGATGGTAGAACGGCGGCGAGCGGAGGTGGTGGACTCAGCAACTGCAACTACAATGGTGGAGGAGTGATGGTGGACCGATAAAGCAACGGTGGTCCGATAAAGCAACGGTGGTGACTGAAGTGAGATGGCGGCGATGATCGGTGCTTGAGAAATGATGACCGCGATGGTTGGCGATGAAGAGAATAGTGAAAGGCGGTGGTCGGAGCGTTGGCTGAGGAGGATAACGGTGGGGGACGACGAGGATTAGGGTTTTTGAGGCGTGGAAGAAGAGTGGTAGGTGTGGTGGTTGACGATGGATGATGTGGTTTTGTTTAATGTTTTTTCGACATTTCTAGCCCCGCGCGCATAGCCTTAGACCATATGCTGACGTGTGGTGTTGCGCACGGGTTCAACCGGTTCAAACTATGTTAACCATCCGCGCGTATCGCCTGTACTGGAGTGCTGGCGTCATGCGTTGCACCTAAGGCTAATTTTTAAGTTATTATTTTTTTTTCATAAAAGAAAACTCTAAAACCTAATTAGTCTCAACTAAAATTAATGCTAAGTAATCTAATTTATATTAATAGAAAAATAAAATAAAACTAAATTCATTAAAGCTACTAAAAAAATCAACATAGAATTAAAACAAATAAACCCTAACGAAATTCAAAATTAAAATTAATTCTAAAAGAAAAATAAAGGAAAATTGAGTCAACTAACTAGTGACGTAAAAAGTAATCAAATTTAATGTCTGGTAATGAAATCAACCATTCGAAATGGTGATCTCGAACATGCCTGATGACATACCCACACTTGAATCTGACATAATCACGAAGGCACAAACACATCACCAATCACATAGACTCGAAACACCAAACAAAAGCTATGTACACTATAAACAAGTTGGGCTTAAGCCCAAATCCCTAAGTAGCTCGGGATTCGAGGAGAAAAACCTCCTCGTCAGATGGAATCGTGCCTCCAATATAAGGCTTCAAATGGTGCCCATTGACCTTCCACATGTGGTCACCCGATTCCAACTCGACCTCACGATGCGGGAATACCTCGCGAACTACAAACAGTCCTCTCCAACACGACTTCAGCTTTCCTGGGAAAAGCCTCAGTCTCGAGTCATAAACCAAGACTCGATCGCCCTTCGCAAACTCCTTCACATTCTTCAATCGCCTGTCGTGCAGCGCCTTTATGCGTTCCTTATAACTCCACGACCGAGCGTACGCCTCGTCGCGCAGCTCATCCAACTCGTGCATCTGGAGGAACCGGTGCTTGGCGGCCTGTGACATATCCAAATTCACAGCCTTCAAAGCCCAAAAGGCTTTGTGCTCAAGCTCTACCGGCAGATGACACGCCTTACCATAGACCATCCTATAGGGAGTCGTCCCAATCGGATTTGTAAACGCGGTCCCAAAAGCCCACAAGGCTTCATCCAGTTTGTCGGCCCAATCCTTCCTAGTATGGCCAACAGTCCTCTCCAGAATCCTCTAAACTCTCTGATTCGTGTTTTCCACCTAACCGCTGGTCTGCGGATGATATGCGGTCGAAAGACAGTGGGTGAACCCGTACTTGGCTGGCACTTTGTCCATATGGACATTATAGAAGTGCGTGCCACGGTCACTGATCAACGCTCTCGGGGTCCCAAACCTACAGAACAAGTGCTTCAGAAATCTCACCACTACTCGTGTGTCATTAGTGGGGAGCGCCTGTGCCTCCACCCACTTAGAAACATATCAATAGCGACGAGGATGTACCTGTTCCCTCGAGAAGCAGGGAAAGGTCCCATGAAATCGATGCCCCAGACATCGAAAATCTCAACAACCTGAATAGGGTGCTGGGGCATATCATTCCTGGATGAGATGTTCCCTGTCCTTTGAAAGGAATCACACTTCCTAACTAACTCATGAGCGTCCTTAAAAATGGTGGGCCAATAAAAACCGGAATCAAACAACTTCTTCGTTGTGGAAGAAGGTCTGTGATGCCCACTAGTAAGGCCCTCATGACAGTGCCTAAGGATCTTCAATCCCTCCTCTCTGCTCACACATCTCCTAAAATCCTGATCAGCAAACACACGGAAAAGGTAAGGAGCATCCCAAATGTAATGCCTCGTGTCAGCAAAGAACTTCTTGCACTGCTGGGATGTCAAACCCTTAAGAAGGAAACCGTTGGGCAAATAATTGGCAATGTCTGAAAACCACGGTATTCCCTCATCTAGCCTATCTGTGCGGCATATCTCATATATCCCCACACTCATCAGTGTCTCCTGGGGTAACCTATCCCTCATCGCACCCTCGCGAATGAACTCCCTTTCTGGATCCTCAAGTCGCGACAAATGGTCAGCGGCTACGTTCTCAGCTCCCTTCTTGTCCTTAATCTCGATGTGAAACTCAGACAGAAGGAGGATCCACCTAATCAGTCTTGACTTCGCTTCCTTTTTAGCAAAAAGGTAACGCAGAGCCGCATGATCGGTATAGACGACAATCTTAGAAAGGATGAGATAAGACCTAAATTTATCAAATGCGTAGACTACCACCAACAACTCTTTCTTAGTAGTCGTATAATTCTCCTGGGCGGCATCGAAGGTCTTACTCGTGTAATAAATGGGGTGGAAATGCTTATCCACCCTCTGCCCAAGGAAAGCCCCCACCACGAACTCACTCGCATCGCACATGAGCTCAAATGGGTGGCTTCAATTGGGAGCTATCAGAATTAGGGCGCTCACCAGCCTCTCCTTCAGAAACTTGTAGGCTCTCAGACAATCATCATCAAATACAAACTCCACATCCTTCTCAAGCAAACAAGTGGTAGGTCGGGTGATCTTCGAAAAATCCTTAATGAACCGTCTGTAGAACCCTGCATGACCTAAAAAGCTTCGCACAACTTTAACACTCGTGGGAGGAGGGAATTTGCTGATCATCTCAATCTTAGCTTTGTCGACCTGGATTCCGTCACGGGATATCTTATAACCAAGAACAATCCCCTCGGTGACCCTAAAATGGCATTTCTCCCTGTTAAGCATAAGATTCGTCTCAACACATCTCCAAAGCATCTTCTCCAGGTTAATCAAACACTGATCGAAAGAACTTCCAAACACAGAAAAATCATCCATAAATACCTCCATGGAAGTCTCGATCATGTCCTGGAAGATGGCTACCATACACCTCTGAAAAGTCGTTGGAGCGTTACATAACCCGAACGACATAGGACAATATGCAAAGTGTCGTACGAGCATGTAAATGTGGTTTTCTCCTGATCCTCTGGTGCTATCAGAATCTGGAAATAACCTGAGAAACCTTCAAGGAAACGGTAAAACTGTTGTCCCGACAAACGCTCCAGCATCTGATCGATAAACGGAAGTGGGAAGTGGTCCTTCCGGGTGGCGTCATTTAATTTCCTATAATCTATGCACACCCTCCATCCATTGATTGTACAGGTGGGAATAATCTCCTTCTTCTCGTTCACCACCACAGTCATACCTCCCTTTTTAGGGACCACATGTACTAGGCTCACCCAAGAAGAATCAGAAATAGGGTAAATGAGCCCAGCATCTAACAACCGAAGGACCTCCTTCTTCACCACTTCTCCCATGTTAGGATTAAGCCGTCTCTGTGGCTGAACCACCGGCTTGTAATCCTCCTCAAGCAGTATGCGATGCGTACAACAAGAAGGGTGAATACCCTTAATGTCCATCAACTTCCATGCAATCGCCTGCTTGTGCTCCCTCAGCATAGCAATAAGTCTACTCTTCTCCACATCTGTTAGAGCTGCTAAAATAGTGACAGGTAGATTAGAGTCCCCATCAAGGAATGCATACTCAAGGTGAGGTGGCAACTCCTTTAGCTCTAATGACGGGGGAGCCTCAACAGATGGCTTTTCAGCCAGATCAGAACTCTCAACCTCAAAAACTGTGGGATTAACCGGAGGCTCCACTGCTACACTGCTAGGAATGTAATCAAGGTAGGCCTCAATAGCAGCAGCATGGACCTCAGCTCCCACATCCTGAAATCTCTCATCACCGTCACCCAAGTCCTGATCTCCCAACAAATCAACTCCAATAATGTAGTCCAGGCAACGATCCATAGTAGAGAAAAATGCATTGAGAAAGTAGACCTCGTCCTGACCACTGGAGTTCCTCATGGACTTCACCACATCATAGGTGACGGTATCATCTCCAACGCGCAATGAGATCTTCCCCTCATAAACATCAATCATCACCTTCGTCGTGCGAATGAAAGGTCGTCCCATGATGAGGGGAACTCGGTCATCAGCCTACATGTCAATTGTTGATACATGTTTTTGTCCCTAGTTCAGTTTTGTAACTCTTATCATGTAAATGTTCAAAGTTTTAATGGAAGTTGTCTTTATTTCTATTTCTTAATGTTTATTTCTATTCCTTAATGTCTATTAATGTTTATCTATTTAGTTGATTTGACTATAAACTGAATTGAGTATGAAGGTTACTCATTCGGCGAATGACTCTAGAATGAAGTCATTCGCCGAATGAAGGTTATAGCGAATGTCTGGATTGAGAATGAGTCATTCGCCGAATGACTCATTAGAATGATAGCTCATTCGAGCTTAGTCATTCGCCGAATGAGCTGCTTCGGCCACTCATTCGGCCGAATGACTACAGCTTATAAATAGAAGTTCAAATCATTTCAACTTTAACTTTCCAGAGCCCTTCTTCTTCCCAGAGACTCCAGTGTCAAAACCCTAGAAGATTTGAGCGGTTCTTGATCATCCAAGTTCGAATCTCAACCCGTGGTGTTCGATTGTTGCTTCCACGTTGTTCTTACAACCTTGGATCACCACGGTTTCTGTTGGTTTCGATTGGAAAACCCTGGAATAGGATTCCGCACTATTCCAGAGGCTGTCGAGTAGTTTTCTATTGGATTCGGATTGTTTCCGAGCTCCTGATCGGTCCAACAAAGTGGTATCAGAGCTTTGGCTCTTGATTTTACTCGATTTCCACTCAAAATCATCAGATCTGAGTCTCCCAAAACCCTGATTTTCGTAACTTCCAAAAACCCTATTTTTCTTGCTTCCCAAGTTACTATTTCATTGAAATATCAAGGGTTTTTGTGGTTTGATTGTTCTAATTCTTTCCCAATTGGTTTGTTATCATGTCTTGAACTTCTGTACCAAATTTGGTGGTTAGATCTGGTCAAAATTGCAAGTTATCACGATTTTCGTTGCTGAAAACCCCAGATTGCCGAATGACTCTGGCGGCCGAATAAGTTCAGCCGAATAGCCCCTCATTCGCCGAATAGGTCTCATTCGCCGAATAAGCCTCATTCTCTCACTCATTCGGCGAAAGAACTCATTCGATCTGCCATTCGCCGAATAGGTCATTCGACTAACCCATTCGCCAGTTGTCATTCTCAGCCTCCATTCGCCAGTTTCAAGACATTCGGCCCCCGACATTCGCCCAATATCAGTTCATTCGCCAGTCACTTCTGAAATTTTTCTAAGTGTTGAATCTTATTACTTCTGATCAAATGGAGGATCTAGCACTCATGGCTAACCAAAACCATCGCATTCAGACTCTCTTGTTGACAGAAAATGAAACCGGGAACTCAAACAAAGCTCCTAAGTTGTTGACTTTAGATGACTACCCTCACTGGAAGTATAGATTTGAAATCCACATCAATGGAGTGGATACAAATCTGTGGATGATGATAGAGGGAGGTTACTTGAGGCCTTTAAACGAGGATGGTACTCCTATGCTTGTTACAAGGATGACCGAGCCTCAAAGGAAGCTGTATGACTATGAGAAGAAAGCATATGCCATTCTGTCACAGTCCATTGCTACAGATATCTTTCATCAATTTAGACAGTTTACTTCGGCTAAGCTACTATGGGATGCCTTGCAACAAAGATATGAGGGGAATGATGCATTGAAGAGCATTAAGTCTAAAGCTTTAAGGAAAGAGTTCAATAGCTTTATGTATGTGGGTAATGAGTCCCTTGATGAGCTGATTGCCAGGTTCTATCATCTGTTGAGTGAGTTGTTCAACCACGAGGTCAAAACTACAACTCAAGAGAAGATTCAGTGTTTAGCAGATGCCTTACCTCCAAAGTGGGAGTCCTTCTTGATGGTACTTAAGCAAAATCAGATGATGGCTCATATGGACATCAATGATTTCATTCAGAAGTTGAAGGAACAGGAGATAGAGAACAAGTGGAAAGCCAAGAGGGTTGTGCAAGTTCAAGATCCTTCTCTATACTACTCCACTCCTACAGTTGATAAATCTACAACTCATGCTCCTTTGAAGACTGCTTTTGTTTCTGAAGCATCTGAAGCTCCATCTGCAGCTCAGATGCATTTCAGTCCATCTTCTTCATCAAGCTCACAACAAGAGCATCATCAGCCTACTGCAAGTCTGAAAACAGAGAATTTTGACAAGGTCACAGTAGAGATTGCTAAAGAGCATATGGGTCTTCTGTCAACATTGGTTAGCTCATATGATGGATTAGTTGCTGGTCAGATCGGCAATCCATATTTGACCAATGATGATTACTCTCAGATTGATCCTGATGACATGGAGAGAATTGACATTATGTGGGCATTGGCTAGTGCAGTTAGAAGAGCAAAGGAGTTTGTAAAAAGGACGGGGAAGGATATCAATCTAAACAAGGAGTCCAAGTTTGGATTTGATATGGCATCTGTCACATGCTACAACTGTGGTGAGAAGGGTCATTTTGCCAGACAATGCAAGCAGCCGAAGAAAGCTGGCAACAAGAATCCATTTCAGCATCAGAAATCCTCTACTGCCAATTCAGAAAGGAGATTAGTTCCCATTGATTCTCCTTCTCCAGCTGGATCTTCATCTTCTGGTAGTAAAGCTTTAATGGTTCAACAAGATGAAGGGGTGAACTGGGACTTCAGATTTAATGCTGATAAGGAAGATCAAGATAAAGCTTGTGTGGCAGAAATTCAGCATTCTGAAGATCATGATGAAGAAAGCAGTCAGGAGGATTCTTTGGTGATTGATGATAAGATATCAAGTTCAGAATCAGACAGTCTGACAGATTCTGAAACTCAAGAATCTGATGGTGAAGCTGATGACTCTTCAACTCAATTTGCTTTGATGGCAAATTCTTCTGCTTCTACAGACTCTTCTGAGCAGGTATACACTGACTGTTCATCTTCACATTCAGAGTGTTTTCATTGTGTTGATCTTAGAAGTAAGGTCCTTGCTTATCAAACACATAACAGTGTTTTGATGAACGATCTCGACTTATGCATTGAAGCTAACAAAATTTTAAAATCTAATGAAAAAGATTTTCAAGCTAAAATTGATCTTTTAAACAGACAATTGCATGAAGCCGAGATCATAGTGCTGAATAAGCAAGATGCTATCACTTCTTATCTCAATACCATCAATGAGATCAAGAAGAAGTTAGCAATAGTCAAGTGTGACTATGAGACCTTAGGACAGAAGCTCAAGAGCTATGAAAGCTCATCTTATATCATTGAGCACATGATCAGTAGGGGTACTGATCAGGGGAAGGCACAGGTTAATTATAAAAATTGTCCTCCACCAATCCTCAATGCCTTTGTCAATACGCCAAATGACAAAGATGTTAAGGATTTTCAAGTTACTACTCCGTTAGTAATTGATCCAGTTAGTCTGAGTGAAAATCAGAGTTCATCTCAGACTAAGGAGTCAAGGGTGGATGGAGTTGTTGAAGATTGGGTTTCCGATTCCGAGGATGAATCAGAGTATTCACCTAAGCATAGCATTCCTCGGAATCAAACTTCTGTTGTCATGAAAGGTGACCCAATCTCCAAATCAAAAATTTACAAAGAATTATGCTTTGTTAAAGCTTCACAGGGGTCTGAAGCTGACTGTGTTACCAAATCAGCTCAGTTTGGTAACAAAGGAAGAAAGGGTTTGGGTTTTGAGCCAGATTATCAGAAATTAAATGTTTTTAAATCAACTAAAAAGTCATTTTCTGATTTAAAACATTTTCATAAAAAAGGTGATAAAGTTTGTTTTGAATGTGGTGAGTCAGGGCACATTGTGAGATTTTGCCCTCAGTTGATTAGACCTAAAGTTGTGCCTTTCAAAAACTTAAAATCTGCTTTACCAAAACCGGTAAAGTCTGTATCTAAGTCTTTTCAGCAAAAGTCTAAACTACCCATTCAGTCTAAAAATTCAGACAAGGGAAAAGGAAAATTGGAAACTTTGGAAGTTCCAAATGTAGTCAAAGTTAATCAATCAAAATCATCATCCATCTATCTGAAAACCTCTTTTGATAAAAATGCAATTTGGAAAGTAAAATCATCTGAGGAGTCTGTTCCCCCAATTTCAGATAAACCTATTCCTAAGGGAAAATGGATAGATGTTTGGATCCGAGACTCTATGGGTCAACCCAAGACTGTAAAGGCTTGGGTTCCCAAAGTAAACTGATTGTCTCTTTATTGTGCAGGTTGCCCCAAAAGCTGGAGTGAACAGCAATTGGATCGTTGATAGTGGGGCTTCCAGACACATGACCGGTGATATTTCTCTGCTCACCAATGTGAATGCAGTTCGAGGTGGCTATGTTGCCTTTGCTGGAGACAAAGGTGGTTTTATTACTGGAGAGGGAATTTTAACAAATGGACAGGTTTCGTTCGATAATGTCAGATATGTCAAACAGTTGGAAAACAACCTCCTGTCAGTCTCTCAGATTTGTGACAAAGAGTACAAGGTTCTATTTGATGACTCCAAGTGTTACATTCTCAAGCAAGGTGTGCAGATACCTGAAGATTGGATTTTGATGTCTGCTCCGAGGAAGCAAGACTTGTACGTTCTCAATATGGCCACAGCTTCAACTACATCCTCCACAGCTTCATGTTTTATGACAAAGGCAACTGAGAAAGATTCAATCCTTTGGCATAAGAGGATGGGCCATTTGAGTTTGCGCAAGATGAATCATTTGGTACACAACAGTCTGGTTGAGGGAGTTAGCTTGAAAAATTTTAAGCTGTCTGATATCTGTGTTTCGTGCAAGAAGGGAAAGCAGTCTAAGCAGTCTCATAAGCTGAAAAAGTATCATTCAATCAATGTTCCTCTTGAGCTTCTCCACATGGATTTGTTTGGTTCAGTGAATAGGAAGAGTATAGCTGGAGATCAATACTGCCTTGTTATCACTGATGAATACTCCAGATACTCTTGGGTCTTCTTTTTGAAAGAGAAATCAGAAACGTTTGATTGTATTCAAGTTCTGGTTACTAAACTTGAATCGCTTTATAAGCTCAAGATTCGTCAGTTTAGAACTGATAATGGAACGGAGTTCAAAAATCACAACATGGAGAATTTTTGTAATACAAGAGGCATTGTGCAACAATTTAGTGCTCCATACGTTCCACAGATGAATGGTGTTGCTGAACGCAAGAATAGAACATTGATTGAGGCTGCTAGAACTATGCTTGCTGATTCTTCTCTGCCGGTTCAATTCTGGAATGAAGCTGTTGCTAATGCTTGTTATACATTGAACCAGGTTCTTATTGTGAAGAGACATGGGAAGACTTGCTTTGAACTGCTCCACAACAGAAAGCCAAATCTTAAGTATCTAGAACCGTTTGGTGCTCCATGCACTATGCTTAAGAAACATGAGCAGGGCAAATTCAATGAAAAGGTGGAAGAAGGGTACTTTCTTGGGTATAGCACTCCAAACAAACGAGTTTACAACATTGCAACTCATAATGTGGAGGAGTGGTACCATGTAGACGTTCAGAAGTTTACAATTCCCCCACCTGGAAAAGGGCCAGATTGGATGTTTGATTATTCCAGTCTTTTTGATTCATTCAATATGCCCCCCATGTATTCAAATGAAGATGTTGCTGTTCAGATGTTGTATGATGTACAAAATGCACCTGATGAACCTATGCAACCTTCATCTGCATCTGTTCCTACTACACAGATAAATGATGACAGCTTAGACACAGATGACAATCCTCCAGCTGCTCTTGAACCAGTTGTTGATAATCTTGTACCTGGTCTTGAGGATTTGAATTTGAATAACTTAGATCCTGAGGTTGAGGTTCCCACTCATCCTGTTGGAAGAATCAATCGTATTCATCCTCAAGATAACATTATTGGGAGTCCTCTAGATGGAGTGAAGACTCGAAGTCAGATTTCTTCAGGTGGTCTTGCAGACATTCTTGATTTTGCAGATGTAAGCTTTTGTGCTCATTCCTGCTTTATCTCTCAAGTTGAACCGCGTACAGTCACTGAAGCCCTCAAAGAAGAATCATGGGTCGATGCCATGCAAGAGGAACTTTTACAGTTCAAAAAGTTGGGGGTCTGGCAATTAGTTGATAGACCCAAAGGTGCAAAAGTCATCGGTACAAGATGGGTTCTTCGGTGCAAGAAAGATGATCACGGGATTATTGTGAGAAATAAGGCTCGTCTGGTGGTTCAAGGATTCAGACAGATAGAAGGATTGGATTATAATGAGGTGTTTGCTCCAGTTGCTCGACTGGAAGCCATTCGTATTTTCTTGGCTTATGCATCTTTTAAAAAATTCAAGGTTTATCAAATGGATGTAAAGAGCGCGTTCCTTCACGGAGTTATTAGTGAAACAGTGTATGTCAGTCAACCTCCCGGATTTGAGGATCCATTGCATCGTGACCAAGTCTACAAGTTAGACAAAGCCCTGTATGGATTGCATCAAGCTCCGCGAGCGTGGTACGAGACACTTTCCACTCACCTTCTGAACAACGGATTCAGAAGAGGTGTCATTGACTGCACTTTATTTATCCGTGAGAAGGACAGTGATTTACTCTTGGTGCAAGTGTATGTGGACGACATAATTTTTGGTTCCACAAATGATGATCTGTGCAAAGAATTTGAGAATGTTATGAAAGAAAAATTTGAAATGAGTTCGATGGGAGAAATGAAGTTTTTCTTGGGTTTGCAGGTGGATCAGTCTGAGGCAGGGATTTTTATTCATCAAACCAAATACGTTGGTGACATTCTGACCCGGTTCAGTATGTCTGATGCAAAGCCTGCTGGTACCCCTCTGGCGATTAATCACGGGATTACTCCAGATGAAAAGGGGGAGTTAATTGATGCCACTCTGTACCGGGGAATGATCGGATCTCTCATGTATCTTACTGCTTCTCGGCCAGATATCATGTTCGCCACTTGCTTGTGTGCACGTTATCAATCCAAACCAAGAGTATCTCACCTTATTGCTGTCAAAAGGATTATGCGTTATCTGAAGGGTACACCGGAACTTGGCTTATGGTACCCTAATGATGATAACTTTGAGCTTACTGCCTACAGTGATTCAGATTATGGCGGATGCAAAAGAGATTTCAAATCAACATCTGCGGGATGTCAGTTCTTTGGAACCCGATTGGTCACCTGGCAGTGCAAGAAGCAGACGTCGGTGTCTACTTCAACCTGTGAAGCTGAATATATTGCTGCTGCTAGTTGTTGTTCACAAATCATCTGGATTCAACAGCAACTCAGGGACTATGGGTTACATTTTTCTAACACTCCTATTTATGTTGATAATACTGCCGCCATTGCTGTCACTAAAAATCCAGTTCAGCACTCCAAGACCAAACACATCGACATAAAATATCACTTCATACGTGATTGTTTTGAAAAGAAATTAATCGATGTTGTTAAAATTCACACCGATCACCAAAAAGCCGATCTTTTTACAAAAGCTTTTGACAAACCCAGATTTCTATATCTGTTATCAGCTAATGGTGTTTTCCAAAAGGATGAAGTTCAATCCTCATCTGAGTCTCACAAATGATCATCATTTTACTTAGATAGTTTTTGCTTTGTTTATTTGATTTCAGTATTTTCATTTTCTCTTGTACAGTTATTTTTTTATTACCAAAAACACAAAAAGATTTTCTATTTTTAGGTTTTTAGAGGGAGAAATAGAAAATTTGAAAAACCAAAAACATTAGAAAATTTGAAAAACCAAAAACAATAGAAAAATTAAAAAATGAGATGGTCTTGTTTAATAAAGTAGTACATTGATTTCATTATGTCATAGAAGCAGAAATGAATGTGTGAACTAAAATCACAAGAGAATTGTGATGGGATGTACTGATAGGCTGGCTATACAAAATAAATAAACAACTTATGATAACTTAGAAAGTTTGATTTGTGGGATCCATTTTATTAAATCTTTTGAGTGAAAAACGGTTTTTGACTCAAATCAAGCATACACCTGTCATCATGGAATCAAATGAGGTTTCATTCAAAGAAAAATTAAAGGCAAGCTGGTATTAAGCTTGAGGAAAATAAAAAACAAGCTGGTATTAAGCTTGGTGAAAAACTAAAAACAAGCTGGTATTAAGCTTGAAGAAAACCTAATGCAAGCTGGTATTAAGCTTGAGAAATACTTAAACAATTAAAGTTCGATTCCATACATGTGCCATATTGCTGGGACGGACCTAGCTGAAGCCATCCATTTGGATAGAACAAGAAAAACACAAAAAGATAATAAATGTTTGAATCTTATTGAATTCATGATGACTGGTTTTAAGATATGCTGAAATGAGTTTTGAACTGATTTTGATCTTGATTGCTGAAATGAATTGGGGAACTCAATCAGAAAATATGAGGGATCATATAGTTTGTTTAGGAGTTATGTATTGTTCAGTTTAAATTTGGACAAATATATCAGTAATCGTATCAAAATGAAATTGTGGATGAAGTGAAGCATTCATTGAAGGCAATATGATGTGATTAGAGATATGTGTTATCTTATTAATGGACTTCTCACAAAAATATGTGTTTATGTGTTTTAAATTCTTGTTTGTACAGTTGTAGTGGTTGCTTCAGAAAAATACAAAAAGATTTTCTACTTTCAATTTTGTTTTAGATGATCATTTGTAGATTCGGATGTCTGTCATATCTGAATCCTGAACCAACCAGACATATCTTCATAAATTGTTAAAAGTTTGTTGCTCATAATGTCAAATGTTGAAAAATTTGAGGTTTGGAGATTTTCATCTCTCATTCGTCCGAATGAGAGGTAGAATGAACTCATTCGGCCGAATGAACTCATTCTGCGAATGAGTCATTCGACCGAATCAATCATACACAATGAACCTCATTCGACGAATGGAGAGTGTCGAATGACTCATTCGACATTCTCATTCGGCGAATGAACTTTGTCGAATGACTCAATCGCCACTTTCATTCGGCGAATGAAACTGAATGTCAGGTGACCTTTCGCCTAGCTCATTCGGCGAATGAGAAGGGACTATATAACGATCCTTCGGCCGAATGAGGGTCATTCGACCAAAAAATCTTTCGCGGCATCAGAGAGAACCCCATTCGGCGATTCACACACAGTGCCCGTCTCCTTGATTTCTTTTGATCTTTATTGACCCTGCCTCTGATAATCTTTTTATACTTCATCTCAGGTATATGGGGATCAAACTTCAGATCATTCCAACCGTGGAATCGTGTTAATCAGATCATAACTCAGGGTTTTAGGGTTTCAACGTTCACCTTGTAAATAAATCATTGAAATGGACTTGAAACTAACTTAGTCAAGTATTAAAAGTGTTAGTCGGTCGATTCTGAGTGTTGATGAACAGGTTTTATGGACTGATTTGTGATTTTGAAAAAGGGGGATTTTGAATTCAAATCAGACGCCGAATGTCGTCATTCGGCGAATGACTCATTCGGCGAATGAACCTCATTCGACGAATGGCTCATTCGACGAATGGCCAGTCATACTCATGTCTCATTCGACGAATGACTCATTCGATCCTATGACTCATTCGGCGAATGTCTTTCATTCGGCATATCAGATTAACAGTTAATCTGATTTTTGGCTAATTTCAGTTTACTGATTGAGTATCTCGTACTGACATGTTTATTTCTTGTGTTATGCAGTATGGCAGGATACAAGTCAGTTCCCAAGCACAACATCTGTGCTCATCTAGACTTGACCACTCCGAACGCGAAGCACTACTCAGACATCATCACATTTCTGAGGCGTTCTAGGATATTCACAGCTATATCTACTGTACATGTGCCCTATCTATCACATCAGCAGGATTTTTGGTCATCGGCTGATATTGACTGCGAGGCCGAGCCTACAGTTATACGAGGCAAAGTGCAAGGACATGATGTGGTTGTCTCAGCTGAGCACATCCGGAGAATCTGTGGATTTCAAGACTCTCCTGATCAGCCTATTACTTGATCGATTTCTGGTTCGTGGATGTTTTCTTCGATGCAAGTATGAGGGTGATATTGGAGCGGGCATCCTCAACAAGGCGTTTATGTCTCCGCAGTTCAAGTACTTAGCTCATGTGCTGGTACACTGTCTTGGATCTAGGAGAGGGGGTTTTGATGATATGCGTGAGACCATCCAGTGCGCATTTGCTGCTTTGGTGCTCAACAAACCCTTCAACTTCTCAGAGATGATCTTCATTCACATGAAGGAGAACGTGGTTCTCAAGGGTGACAAGAAGTTCCTCATGTACCCAAGGTTTCTACAGCAAATCATAGATGCCCAAGTTCCAGATCTTCCGAAGATCAATGCAGATGTCATTCGATTAGAGCATATGAATGACATTACTCTTAACAGAGTTTTGTCATACAGAGGGAAGGAGAGGAAGCCTACCACCAGGTCTTTATTCGGTCATCTCTCTCGACCTGATTATAGGGCACCTGCCGGACGGAGATGGAGGCATGATGACTCCGACTCGGATGTGGAAGACATTGTTGTACCTGCTGGTGGGGATGATAGTGATGGTGGTGCAGGCCCTAGTGGTGCTGGAGCTGGTGAAAGCACAGTGTTAGTGAGTACTGCTGCTATGATGAGTACTGGTGCAGGTGAGATGATTTCTGGACACATGACCACTGCTGCTTCAGTGAGCATGGTTGATGTTGTTGATTCTGTTGCTGGTGGTGATGCTGTTGTTTCTACAGCACAGGAGGAGGATGTAGATATAGATTCTTTGATGGATCTAGACTTTCTGACCACCACTACTACTATTGTTTCCACCTCTACTGTTGCTGATACTTCAGTTCCTCACATGTCTGATGATGATGATGAGTCAGAGGACTCGAGTGATGAGGGTATTGTTGGTGACGGTGATGAGGAGAGCACTGATTCAGATGATTTCATGGAGGAGGGGTATGAGAAGGTGATGGTGGCCGGGAAGATGGTTGTTAGAAAGAGGAAGAGGACAGAGGAAGAGAGAGAGGAGATCACTGATCCTTTATTCGTTCCAGAGTTTGATCTATCTCCTCCTCCCAGGTCTTCTGCTCCTGCTTCCGCAGCAGTGGTTGCTGTTGCGGCTACTCAGCCCACATCTTCTAGGGCTGGAAGGGGAAAGAGATCAAGATTTTCTTTCCAAAGGAGGTCAGAACTGACTACAGCTGCTACAACTACTGTCACATCAGTAGCAGCTGTGTTAGTTTCTTCACTGACACGGACAAGGGCTATTCATACTCAGACTACTACTGCCCCTCTGTCCACTCCTGTTATTCGTGAGCCAGTTTATGTTGCTGCTTCTTCGGGCCCATCTACAGTTCGAGCTGATATGCATATACCTACTGTGTCAGTTGTGGATCAGCTTAGCACACTGAACAGTATGGTTCTCAGGCTGATGGAGAAGAACTTGGAGCAAGAGTCTAAGATCGCTCAGCTCACTCAACGGATCAACGATCAGGATGCCTTGTTGCTGCAGGCAGCTGATCAACGAGCTGATCTTAGAGCTCGTTCAGCTCAGCAGGAGGAACAGCTCCTGAAGTATATTGACGAGCACAACCAGTTGGCTCTGACAGCCTCTGGTTTCAATGAGAGGATTCTTCTACTCGAGGCTGAGAATGCTCGCCTCGCTGGACTTGTCGAGGGTTCAAAGGAGGGCACTCCCAGACTTGAGGGTGTAGAAGATCGTTCCGATGATTCAGACAAGCAGGTGGATGAGGAAGAAGAAGAAGAGTCTGATGAGGAACAAGTGGACTATGAAGAATCTGATGAAGATGATGATGCTGAAGATGATGACAAAGACGGATCTGGGAGTGGGTCTGCTGAATCATCTGGTACTGATGACGATGATGATGATGGCAATGATGATCAAGCCCCTCCCTCTTCAGAGATCCGATCCAAGAAAGTTAACGACAAGAAAGCTCAGGCTCCTCCTCCTTCGTCTCCATCGAAGACAACTGAGCCAGAAGCTACTGAGGAAGTTCAAGCTGTGCCTCTGAGACGTCAGCTTGATAAGACACTTACCATGATTTTGGATGCTCAGGGCATTATACAGCACTCAGTGAGCTATGACAAGGAGGAGGGAGAGATTATCCACTGTCTATCAAAAGAGCAGATTGCCGAGCTATTCAGGTTGAATCCTGACGAGGTTGTTACTGATGACACCTCAGTTCCCAGTTTTGAAGAGCCCGAACCAGAACCTTTTGATGATATAGATGAGGTTATTCTGGAAGACATCACAGATGAAGAATATCCGAAGTATACATCGGCCGAAGACGAGCTGCCTACATTCACTGAGCCATTTGATCAGGAAACAGAGGATCTCTTGGTCAGATATCTAGAAGAACAAGTAGAGGCAAGCAAGGCTGAAGCCGATGATCAAAAGAAGAGAAAAGAAGAATGGGCTTCTTACTGGGAAGTGTTAAAGAAGCAAAGCACTGAGAAGATGCCAGCCACGCATAAGAAGGTTTACAGGACCAAAGGCTACAAAGCTGGAGGTCAGATCCTTAGCTGGGCATACTTCCATGATCTTGGGTGCTATGCTGTGAAAAGAGAGAAAGGGATCGACTACTTCAAACACCCACATGATTTCAAGACGTTTCCTGGATTCGAAGTCAATCAGCTAGCACGTCTGAACATGCTATACAGTGGTGACTCTGGGATGTCTGCTTGGTTTTCTCGACAGATCAAGTATGAATACCGGAAGAGATGGGTGAACTTTCAACCGCAGCAGCCAGAACGATACTACTTGCCAGAGATTGATGGTGATACCCGCAAGCATAAAGTGATCCTGAAGTGGCTTCCCCTAGAGTTTTGAAGAAGATTCCCTTGCGGAAAATGAGACAAGACTTTATGGATGGCTTCCGATGGTGGTACTATGACGGGAGAACTGGTGAAGCTGTGATAGTCCTTTGCAAAGACAAGAAATGGGAAACTGTCAGAATTTTTGATCCCATGTGGCTGACGAACCTGTCTCATAAAGATGTCCAAGCTCTATTCAGGAATCAAATCTTCTTTGATGTTCCAGACATGGTTCAAGCCTTACAGTTTATGAGAGTGATCCGTCTCTGCAGCATTTTCAAGATACACGCTGGAGCAGATTGGAAAGCTATTTCAGAAAAGTATTTCAAGAAAGACACTTCCAAGAGTTGAACTAGGTCCAAGGGGGAGTTTGTTGATACATGTTTTTGTCCCTAGTTCAGTTTTGTAACTCTTATCATGTAAATGTTCAAAGTTTTAATGGAAGTTGTCTTTATTTCTATTTCTTAATGTTTATTTCTATTCCTTAATGTCTATTAATGTTTATCTATTTAGTTGATTTGATTATAAACTGAATTGAGTATGAAGGTTACTCATTCGGCGAATGACTCTAGAATGAAGTCATTCGCCGAATGAAGGTTATAGCGAATGTCTGGATTGAGAATGAGTCATTCGCCGAATGACTCATTCGAATGATAGCTCATTCGAGCTTAGTCATTCGCCGAATGAGCTGCTTCGGCCACTCATTCGGCCGAATGACTACAGCTTATAAATAGAAGTTCAAATCATTTCAACTTTAACTTTCCAGAGCCCTTCTTCTTCCCAGAGACTCCAGTGTCAAAACCCTAGAAGATTTGAGCGGTTGTTGATCATCCAAGTTCGAATCTCAACCCGTGGTGTTCGATTGTTGCTTCCACGTTGTTCTTACAACCTTGGATCACCACGGTTTCTGTTGGTTTCGATTGGAAAACCCTGGAATAGGATTCCGCACTATTCCAGAGGCTGTCGAGTAGTTTTCTATTGGATTCGGATTGTTTCCGAGCTCCTGATCGGTCCAACATCAATTATAACAAAATCCATGGGGAAGAAAAATTTTTCCACCTACATCAGGACATTCTCAATAATCCCCCGAGGATACTTGACTGACCGATCAGCCAATGCCAAACTCATGGAGTATGGCATCAAGTTGATGCTAGCACCTAGATCAGCCAATGCATGGTTCACAGAAGAATCGCCAAACAGACTGGGAATAGTGAAAATCCCTGGATCCTCAAGCTTCTCTGGCAGCTTATTCTGAACCAGAGCCGAGAACATAGCCCCTAAGGTAACGGTAGAGAGTGTCTCCAATTTCTTCTTGTTAGACATGAGGTCTTTCAAGAATTTAGCATATTTAGGCATATGTTGGAGGGCCTCAATAAATGGGAGATTGATCTTAAGCTGCTTAAACATATCCAAAAATTGTCCATACTCCTGATCACGCTTCATCTGCAGTGCGCGTGCGGTATATGGAAGCTTAGTCAAATCAATCTCAGGCTCCTCAGCCACTCTCTTACCCTTCTTCTTCTCTTCTGTCTTCTCCCTCGTTAACCTATCAACTGAAGACTCGCTGCTCGACGCTGTACTTGCTGGGACTAGCCTCACAGGCACTCCTGTAGGAGTCTCCATCTCTATCTCCTCGTCCACCGGTTCATCATCATCAGGTATGACCGGTGGTGGCAGTTCAACATCTCCTCCCCGAACACTCCGTGTGGTCACTGCCTTCACATGACCCCTTGAGTTAGGGTCAGTGTTCACCCTAAAAGACCCCCTCGACCTCTCATTAAATCTCTTCGCTAACTCTCCCACCGACCGCTGCAAATCCAAAAAGCCATCCTGCTGATTCCTCAACAACGTATCGTGCTCCTCGATCTGCTGGTCTCGTAGCTTATCTTTGTCCATGATCTGCTGAAGCATCTTCATCTGTTGTGCCATCATGTCCTGAAGCTTCGTGTCTCTATCTCTTAAACTTGAGCTCTCGGGCATGTCTCTCTCCGTGATCGGGATCTGGCATGTCGGTGGCTTCTCATAAGAGCTGCTGTGATTCCCCCGCCAGATTGAGTGCTTCTGCTGGTGCTGTCCCTGATTCTGGCCTCGCTAGTTTGAATTTTGATTCCAATGAGGGTTAGGGTTGAAAGACCTATTCCAACCAGAATTTATGTCCACCACGACAAATCTCACACCGAGCTGTTGCCATCTTCAGCTCCTTAATGTCCTTCGCCAGTGCTTCTAAGGCGGCGGTAGTGCTCGTGTCGGGTGAAACATGGTGCATCCCTCGAGTCGGGTCCTTGTACTCTCCTAAGGCGAAATCCTCGAACATCGCCTCGCATATTCCGACTCCTTCTTGTCCATAATGTGCCCCAGCAGCTGTATTAAATCTCTGCTTCGTCTCCAATGTCAGTCCATTGTAGAACTTCTCGACGAGGGCCCAATCGGATAGGCCGTGCTGGGGGCATCTGCTCAGAAGGGAGTAAAACCTCTCCCATGCCAAGTAGTATGGCTCATCATCGTCCATTCTAAACGAATGGATCTGATCCCGCAATCTGGCAGATTTAGAAGGAGGGTAATATTTCTTCAGGAACTTCGTCTAAAGATCAGCCCATGTAGTAATCGAGTCCCTGGGAAGAAGATTCAGCCATGTAGCAGCTCGTCCGACGAGTGTGAATGGGAACAAATGAAGGTAGACGGCCTCCTCTGAAACTCCATTGATGCAGAACGTGTCGCATATACGCACAAAGAGAGGTAGATGGACCGGGGCATCCTCATGGTTCAGGCCATGAAACTGCGTCGAATTCATGATCGTCGACATCACGTGAGAAGAGATCTGCCAGTTGTTGTTGTTGACACCCGGTCTTGTGATGGCATACTGGGAACAGACAACCCCATGACTGGCTAGCTCGTGAACAGTCCGCCTCAGTGGCAAATGTGGTGGTGGATCCATGACAAGAGAACGGTCAAGAAAACTTACCTGCTGTCGGGCCCGCAGAATCTGCTCTGTTGATGTAAGCTCGAACTCTGGTGTTCCCTGCGATCTGGTGTGGGGCATGCAACTATCGACACCCTAATCAACCAAGCAAGTAAGGCTCAAATATGCATAAAGAAAAATCCTAATCTAAGGCACACATAACACAAAACAAATAAGGGCACTTAGAAGAAAATAAAAACTACGCCTAAACAAGACTAAATTTAATCTATTTAATGTAAGCTAAAGACACAAAAACTAATCCTAGAACTATATTTAACCTAAACACCTAGTAATAATCGGAAATCCTAAACTAGACCGCTCATAAGGCAAGTGTACTTGTCGGTGGTAGAATAGCTGGTGGAAGTCCAGATATCGAACCAATGGACACTAGTATAACAAACTGACCCTAGACTGTGAACTAACTAAGGTAAAAGAGGGGGTTTTGGTGTAAACTGATAACCTGATCAGACTGAAACTGACTGAAACACTAAACTAACAACTACAATAAATCAATAAACTAAAACTGATAATGAAACTAGAATCTAACTGCGCTGAGGAAGACTGGTGTATCTAGGCTGGTATCAAAAGTATGACAGATGCTGATCTGGACTGACTTATGAAGAATGAAGACTAGGATCTTAAGAGACAGACTAGGGAATACCTAGTGGGACGCAGATCAGATACCAGGCAACTCCAATGGGAATCCTAAGGCTGTAATGTATGCACTAGTCCATCGGATCACCTTCCGGATTTCCCGATATGCAATTGGCACTCTACGGGTGAATCACCTCCCGGATTTCTCCACCTATTTGTATCCTAAGACACTAGAGAGCTATAAAGTTGACATCTTTGACATGGATTGACACTAACACTAAGTAGATCTAAGACAACGCCCTCCCGGGTCGTTTAACTCAAATATCCTAAGTGAAAGAGACCAACCATCTAATCTATCACCTCCCGGATTTCTAGGTTAGGTCACACATGTAAACAATCAACACTTAATGAAGTCTAATCCTATAGAATGTAATCAACAACCCACAAACTAACCTAAAACACAAAGTAGTAGGCCTAACATGCATCTTTGTGTGGAAAGATCTTCCTAAACACATGTGGATCAAACATTCATCAAGCATTATCATTCAACATATGCAAATATCATCAAAGATTCAAACTTTACAGCTGATTACAAAGCATATACCATCTATGAGCATAAATCAAGTCCAAAATCAACAAAGTTCACAACTTTATCATCCAAAACCTAGATATAACCATAGATCTAGCCAACAGTCATCTCAACAGTAACAAAACAGGTCTGATATATGCCTAAATACATGAAATACTACTGATTTAAACTAAGAACATGAAAAGATAAAGAAAATACTCAAAAGCAAGGTCCTTCTTCACTTCAACAAGCCCTAATCAAGCCAAATACTCCATGGTTAAGCTCCACCAGCTCCTAGGCTCGATTAGGGTTCCAAAGACGCAAAAGAAGACCCCTAAAATGGCTGGAATGCGATCAATTTATAGAGGGCTTGAAATTAGGGTTTCAGGCACAAATATCATCTTGGCGCATCGCCTAGCGGGGATGCGTGCGGCTAGGCGATGCGCGCATAAAGTGGGTTTCGCGGCTGTTGATGCCAAGCGCATCGCCTGGGGCCAAAAGTCCACGATAGACGTACCGCATAGGGTTCTTTTCTTCATTTTTTACGCTTTATCAACCGCACTTGATTCCGATGCCCGCTTGCGCTCATTTCCGCTCCTTCTGGATACATTCCTTCACAAAAACACTAAAATGTAAAAAGCAACTAAAATCGACTCGAAATTTTTTAGGGTTATAAAGGTATTTTTCCTTTAAAGTGGGAGAAGTTACTATTTTACCCTTTTAAATAACCACTCTATGTACAAAACTTATAGAATAATCTACAAGTGTATTATGCAGTTCTCAAGTTCCTAACATAAAAGTGGTTCTTAATGGAATATCACCCTATATATATGTATGCATATATGTATGTGTATATATATATATATATATATATATATATATATATATATATATGGGATTGTTCCAATACAAAGGGGTATTTTGGTGAGAAGGATAAATAGGATTCCGAGCCTTTAATCAAACTAATAAATGGTTAAGATCTTGTGATCCCCATTTTCCCCTAAAAACTTGTGTGAATTAAAGCTGAAAGTGCAAAAAAAAAAAAAACTTACTCTACTTGACTTTTTTTGTGGATAAATCAAGTTCCACCATTTTTTTAAAAAATCGAATAACTTTAAATACTTGATTACCTTTTCCAAAAATTTACACTACAAAATTGAGAATTTATTTTCTTTAATTTGAGTATGACATTGTTGTAGTTTTTTTCGATCTTTGGTATGTAATTATGCAGCTTATTGTTGATTATACATTTAAAATGATGGTCCGTGATTTTTATATAACACGGTCCGTGATTATCTGGTATGTGATTTATACAATTTGTATTTGATTATGATTGTTCAATTACGGTCTATGATATTTATATACTGCGGTCCGTAATTATTGGTCCCTGATTATCCTGGTGGTCCTTGATTATGGGTGTGAATTGTCAGTCTCTAATTTTATTAAGGATGGTTGTAATTCTACATTAACCATTTTACACCTTACCCAGATTACACGTGATGCATTCTCGTGACTTCCTACGCTTCTCACGTTAATTTTCTTTGTACAATAATCACGCCTTATATATGTGTGTGTGTGTGTGTGTATTATTATAATAAACTATTAGCATAATTCGCCACTAGTCAATCTCTTGTGAAGTCAACTTGTAAAAACCGAAAAATTTTGTAACCGTTTGTGTTGTTATCATCCGAAATCATAAAAGTAAGAAAACTATGTAAATATTAAGATCCGGAATCCTTCGCGATACGCCAAGAGAATTTTGGGTACTCTTGACGGTACGCGAAGAGCCCTAAATATCTATGATTCTTCGGATTTTTTCGCGGTACGTCAAGCCTTTTTAAGCCCTCTTGGCGGTACGCGATGAAGGGTTGGTGACTATAAGTTGCTAGAATCATCATATTAGTATGCTGAAAGTTGTTATTCTTCTTCCTTAGAGCTCCAAAGTTCAAAAGTCGATCTGCCCTTTTTTAAACCTCCAAATCAATATGATTAAACTATAGGAACATCATATTCAAGTTAGATATCATCTATACAACCTCGGATCATCAGTTTTTGTCCTAAACATTCATCAGAACACGTAATGTTCGATTTCTCCTACTAGTTTGATAATGTATGGATTAGATTTAATATTTGAACATAATGCAATGATTATTGCTTTTGATTAATAACACTAAACAAGAATGAGCATACGGGTTTGTTGGCATGACCAAGAACCCTCTAAAACATATGAAACGAGTCAAGAGAACCTCCAAGCAAGTGAATGGATCAATGGACTATATGGGTGTTTGTGTGTGTGTGTGTAACCATGACATTGGTATGATTATATATTGTGTGATCATGAAAATATGTGTGAACATTAATATACTCTAGGGGTTGTGGGTATGTTTGAAGCCGAGAAAGGAAGCAGATAAAGTTCATTTAATGTTTAATACATTTATGGGTGATGTGAATGTGTATGTGGGTTTGATGTGAATTTCCAAAGAGGTGATATGATTGAAAGGAAAGTAAATTGGGATTATATCAATGAGAGTAAGGTGGAGTATTGATGTCAAGAATATGTGTAAATGGTTAGGATAAATCATGCATGTGAAGACACAATTTAACATAACCACTAGCCCTATTAATTTTATATAAGAATGCTCGAGCTTTGGACCTAAGGTGAGTTCTAGTAGCCCACTTTTAATTAATTTATGATAAAATGTTTAATAATATTTTTGGGCTGATATGCATGTTTAAAATGTATTGTCTAGAACTGTTTATGCTTGTGACGGTTTAAATGATTTAAACCATGTTATATGTGAATGATTGATGTTATAGATATGAATGATATATGTTAATTAATGTTATGTGATTGATTGTTATTGAGAAAGTCTTGTACCGGTATAAGCTTGTTAACTTCGGGTTGACAGTTGAGGAAGTCTTGTGTTTACACAATCATGTCGACCGTGTGTTGTCAGTTGAGGAAGTCCTGTGCTTGCACTCGCCTGTTGACTTCGGGTCAGCAATTGAGGAAGTCTTGTGCTTGCACAAGCTTGTTGACTTCGGGTCAGCAGTTGATGGTGAAGTTGTCTTCACATTATGATTGATTTATTGATGAAATGTATGCTATGTATTTGAATTATGTTATGTGATGATACGGATGTAAAAATATTTCTAAAAATTAACTTAGAACTCACCAGCATAAAACTGACTCGTTTTACATGTATCTAAGGTTGAATAGTTTGAGAAAGGATAGCAGGATGGGTCGTGGCATATGTTGAATACTATCCTGGCATAGACTGGCTATCTTAATTTAATTATTAGAAATAATGACTATGTGTCAATATGGTTTAGTAATTAGAAAATTATGTTATGTTGTTACTTTAAATTCTGCTGCTGTAATAAGGTAATTATGGTTCAAGAACTATGTGTTTGATGCTTAAACAACCGAGAGGACTCACGGGGTTTGAGGCCTCTCAAGTTGGTATCAAAGCCATAGTTTTGAGTAATCAGGTCGTCCCTAATGCTTGGACATAAATGGAAAATGGGACAAAATGATAAGAATTCTAGTCAAGGGTAGCCTGATGCCACAAGCATTTGACATTAGAGCTTTGTTATGTTTTAGATGTAGATGAATTAGTATGAATTTGCGAATGAAAATGTGTTCACAATTGAGAATATTTAGAACCTATAAGTAAGGTAAATACTTAATTACACCTGATCAACGTCATTAACAATTTACAATGCTTATTACATCCTGAATCATTTCCTTGATTAACACGTGGTTGTTTGCAATATGTATAGAAAACTAAAATGGTAGGTAAGGAGAGAGAAGGTGGACTTGGCAACACCAAAAAGGATTAGACAAGTGAAGATTCAATGGCAACACCGAAAAGGATCTAAGGCTACATGGGAAAATGAAGACAAGATGAAACGACTCTACCCACATTTGTTTGAAATGAAACAGGTTTCGAGGACGAACCTGTTATAAGGAGGAGAGATTTGTAACAACATAAAAATTGTGTAACCATTTGTGTTCGTCTTATCCGGAATCATAAAAGTAAATAAACTATGTAAATATTAAGTTCCGGACTCCTTCGCGGTACACCAAGAGAATTTTGGGTACTCTTGGCGTCACACAATGAAGGATCGACGACTATAAGTTGCTAGAATCATTAGATTAGTATGCAAAAACTTATTATTCTTCTACCTTCGAGCTCCAAACTTCAAAAGTAGATCTGCAAGTTTTTAAACCTCCAAATCGGTATGATTAAGCTATAGGAACATCAAATTCAATTTGGAGGTCATCTGTACAACATCGGATCATCAGTTTTCGTCCGAAAAATCTGTCTGAACAGGTAATGATTCGATTTCTCCTACGTTTTTGATAATGTATGGATTAGATCTAATATTTGAACGTAATGAAATGATTATTGCTATTAATTAATAACACTAAACAAGAACGAACATGCGGGTTTGTTGGAATGACCAGGAACCTCCGAAAACATATTAAACCAGTTAAGAGAACCTCAACGCATGTGAATGGATCAATGGAATGTATGGGTATGTGTGTAACCATGAGTTTGGTATGATTATATATTGTGTGATCATGAAAACCTGTGTGAACATTTATATAATCAAAGGGTTGTGGTAATGGTTGGATCCGAGAAAGGAAGCAAATCAAGTTCATTTAATGTTTTATACATTTTTTGGTGATATGAATGTGTATGTGGGCTTGATGTGAATTTCCAAAGAGGTGATGTGATTGAAAGGAAAGTAAATTGGTAATATGTGAATGAGAGTAAGGTGGAATATAGATGTCAAGCATGGGTGTGAATGGTTAGGATAAATCATGCACGTGAATAAAAAGTTTAACTTATTCCCTATCCCTATTAGTTTTATATAAGAATGCTCGAATTATTTGTTAAAAGTAATAATATATACCGGTTGTTAATAATTCCCAAAGTCGAGACTACTTTGAAGTTTATTGTGAATGGAGCTTTGGACCTAAGGTGATTCTAGTAGCCCACTTTTAATTGATTTATGTTAAAATGTTTTAATAATATTTTTGGGCTGATATGCATGTTCAAAATGTATTGATTTGAACTGTTTATGCTTATGACGGTTTAAATGATTTAAACCATGTTATATGTGAATGAATGATGTTATAGACATGAATAATATGATTTAATTGATGTTATGTGATTGATTGTTATTTAGGAAGTCTTGTACTGGTATAATCCTGTTAACTTCAGGTTGACAGTTGAGGAAGTTTTGTGTTTACACTAGCCTGTCGACTGTGTGTCGTTAGTTGAGGAAGTGTTGTGCTTGCACTAGCCTGTTGACTTCAGGTCAGCAGTTGAGGAAGTCTTGTGCTTGGACAAGCCTGTTGACTTCGGGTCAGCAGTTGATGGTGAAGTTTTCTTCACAGTATGATTGATCTATTGATGACATGTATGTTATGTATTTGCATTATGTTATGTGATGATATGAATGTAAAAATATTTCTAAAAATTAACACAAAACTCACTAGCATAAAGCTGACTCGTTTTACATGCATCTCATGTTGAGTAGTTTGAGAAAGTATAGCAGGATGGCTCATGGCATACATTGAAGACTACCCTGGCATAAACTGGCTACTTATAAAATTATTAGAAATAATGACTATCTTATAAAAATATTTAATCCGTGTAATACACGATGTACTAACCTAGTAACAAAATATAGAAGTAGAAACTTAATAACTTTAAATTATCTCAATCATGTTTGCCATGAGACCGGTCGGTGAGGGTTGCCTAATTAGAATCTTACTATTATAATAAACAAATATATTTCATGCCACTTGTCCCAAATTTTAGACCTTTAATGCCATGTGTCACAATTTTAAATATTTAATGACACTTGTCATTTTCTTACACAACTTAATTATCTCTCATATTAATTATCAAGGTTAGTAACACGTACGAGTTGATATAGAGTTAAGATGCAATTTACAAAAAAATTAATAAAATAATATAATTACAATCGACATAAAACATTATAAATTCAATCGTTTTACATAGATTTTTTCCTCTATCTTTATCATATCTTCATAGTTTTGCATCATATAGTAGAAGAGAAATAATAATCAATGACGATAAATTTAAGAAATAAACTATTATTTTTTTAATTATTTCTTTATTTATGTATATATAATTATTTTAAAAGATTGCTAAATTAGGGGATAAATTTAAGTAAATGAGAATGTTGAAGATTTGAAATTAAAACTATATAATTTATTCAATTATTAATATTTCTCTTATATTTAAATTAGTGAATATTAGAAGGAGATTGGTCTAATCATATTTTAATACAAATTTCGATCCATTTTAGTTGTTCTAATCTACATAACAATTGACTTTATATAATTATTAAATAAAAAATAAATGGGTTATATTAAAATTTTAATACTTTGAAATGTAAAAAACCTATTATGCTTCTTAGTTTTTTAAATTGCTAAAATGCGTTAAAACCTATGGTGTTAAAAAACCCATAAGTTACTAAGTCCTATTTCTTTAATCTTTTATTTAGATCTTAAAATGTGTTATATGTAGTATTTAATATACAAGATTTAAATAATTATATGTAAATATAATATTATATGTACATTTGATATCATAATTAATTTTATTAAGTGTAAATATTAGTTTCAATTATGTAGCAATTAAAATATAATAATAGCAAATATGAGGACATTTTATCAAAAAAAAACGTCAGCAATTTTTTAATTATTATAAAAACACATAAATCATAACAGTTGGGTTTATTAACAGAGTTTGTTTTATATTTTAAGTAATATAAATTTGAAAGAAATTTTTATAATATTACATTAATAAAACTTTCAATCATTAATTTGTTTTATTTATTTATTTTAATAAATCAATAATCTGTTATTTTTTAATTTTTAAAATTTATTGGTAAATTATGAGATAATTTTGGCTGATAAAATTATGTTTTATGTTAACAGAAATTATTGAATAAAAATAAGTTTGATTATTATAGTTTGATTTGAATTTTATGAATTTTAAAAGTTTTTTAGCTTATTGTACATATTAGTTTTAAATTACTAAAAAAGGTTATACGTAATGTTAATAATATAAAATGTTAAAAGCTAATTATAAGTAAAAAATAACATGTAGAGTTAATATTATATGCAATTTTATTAACTACAAATGTGAGCCATTTAACTAAAAAAGTACTTTAAATTTTTTAATTATTATAAAATACATAAAAATCATGAATTTATTATCAAAGTTTGTTCTATATTTGAAGTAATGAATAATTGAAAGAATTTGGTTAATAATAAATTAATACAATTTTAATTAAATTAGTTAGACTTTTTTTAATAAATCGATAATATGATATTGTTTAATTTTTAAATTTAAAATAATCGTAAATATTTCGAGTTCTGGATTCATAGTTATCTCTATAAATAAACGTAACGCTCATACCACTTATTTGTTTTGTTTTATTTTGTATTTTTAATAAATATGTCTAACACATCGGGATGAATAGGAAAGACAACGATTCAATTTGGGTAATCTCAACTCGTATTTAATTAAATGTGTGTCTTATGCCTAGCTCAAAACTTATCTAGTATCTATTGAGTATTTACATGTTGAATATTCGATATACCTTCAAATTTCAAGTATAGCCATTAATTTATTAAATATGATTTTGTTCGACTAAATAGTTTCCTTATCTTATAGAAGATAAAAGTAATTATTGATCATTAAATCATTAGATCACATTTAAGATGAAACATTTTAAATTTTAGAAGAAAACGTTGTTAGAGGGTAATTTAGTAATAATCACTTTCCCCCAACATTTTTTTAGCGTTCATAACTTTTACAAACGAAATTTAGTTTTTTTTTAAAACATATATCATAAAAACAAGCATTTTTTATCTTTAAAATTAGTATAATTTGCTATAAAAAATGAAATTTTTTCAGATCATTGTGTCCAGTCGCGGAACTTCACTGTTGTGGAAGGGGGGCGTAAAGTTATGTGACTCTAAATACATGTTAAATTTTTGAAACGAGGGGACGAAACTTGTATTTTTAACTAAAAATAACATTTGGGCCGAAAATTTAATACTACTGACGAAAAAAAGAGGAGCCGCAGTCCCCCCCGGTCCCTCTTAAGATTCGCCCCTGAGTGTGTCTAATTATCGTCATTGTGTCTTTTTTTAACGTTTTTGTATAATTATTTTTTTTTTGTGTTTTTATAGGTAATTGTGTATTTTTTATAGGTAATTGTGTTATTAATACTCGTTATTATGTCATTCTTTCCTAACATTATGTATTCTGCAATATCACTGTGTCTTAAATTATTGAGGAAAATACAAATTGAGCAGAAACACAAAAGTTACAATAACATGTACCAAAGACACAATGACATATAAAAAAACAAAATGACATATACAAAAGACACAATAGCGTGTACAAAATTGTTATACTCATTATTGTGTCTTTTTTACAGGTAATTGTGTTTTTGTAAAAAGCATTGTGTTATTCATACTCGTCATTATGTCATCCTTGCTTAACATTATGTATTCTGCAACATTATTGTGTCTTAAATTTTTTTTAGGAAACTACAACATTGAAAAAACATAAAAACACAATGAAATATACAAAAGACACAATAACCTAAACAAAAGACACAATGACGAGTAATAAATTATTCATACATGTCACGTGTCTTTATTACATGTAATTGTGCATTTTTAAAGATCATTATGTTATTCATACTTGTTATTGTGTCATTCCTTGCTTGGCATCATATATTATGCGACATCATTGTGTCTTAATATTTTCATTAAACACAATATGAGCAAAAACACTAAAGACACAATAACATGTGCAAAAGACATAATGAACTATACAAAAGATAAAATAAACTTAAAAAAATTTCTATAGCAATACACTACTAATTTTGGATATAAAAAATGCTCGTTTTTTTGGTATTTTTTTTTCAAAAAATAATTATGTATGTAAAAGTTATGAATATTTAAAGAATGTGGAGGGACTTGATAAAAAATCAACAAAAGTAGTCATTATTAAAATATCCTCTAAAAACTTTATTTAATCATAACCATTTATTAATAATCTAATGACTCAAGATCCTTCTTAAACTTTATAGGTTAAGAGACTTATTTAGTTTAACATATCCCTTATTAAATAATGTCCTTTATGTAAGCCTGATTCAAACATTAATGACTGAACGGATATATAATAAAATATTCAGATTGCATTTCCGTTTTATAGCTGCAAAAAAAAATTAAAATTGATCTCATACATGATTAAATCCCAAATATTTTGAGTTTTGGGATTCATTGTTGTTCCTAAGGATGAGTATAAATGTTATATGTTCAAGTATCGTTCAAATGGTGTTCTGGCTGGACTTAGTCACCGGTGTTTCTATTCCTGGCTATCCTGCTAAGAACGGAAAACACCGTTAGCCTTATCACAGGAGGGGGTCTCCTGCGATTAGACTCCGGCGTGAGAATTAGTCTCTAGCTCGGGATGATAAGTTCAGCGAGAGAGATTAAGTAAAGTGTGTGGGAAATAAAGTGAAGTGTGGAAAGACATCATGCAAACTGATATTTATATTAATCTTCTCTTTGGAGCCCGAGCTTCTGGGAACTGGATCTTTCTTCTTGGGGGGTGATAGCCACATGCTTCCTGATACCACCCTTGTGCTCCTTGTATATTCCCTTTTTGGTGAAAAGGGTTGACACGATCATTTCAACACCTTTTCTGCTCTCTTCTCGACTTGACTGCTTCTCCTTTCTATCTCTGGTGTAAAGACGTTATTCCAGACTTCCTCGAGGATTACTCTGGGTAATTCGGTTCGTCTTGAAATTCCCGGTTATGTGGCCTTCCGGCCTTCTTATCTTACAGAATTGCTTATTTCTTGTGTGGGACCAGTATCCCACGTCATTAGCCGCCCAGCCAGGTTGGCTTTGAATTATTTTTCTTTGAAAAGGAGATCTTGACTATCTCTTGATTGGATTGCTCTTGGCCTCGTTGGTCGTGTTCATAAATAGCGGAAACTGTCAAATCGCTGGTTGATGTGACCTGGCCATTGAGTGGCTGCAAAGTGTCTTGTCAGTTTTATAACCGCCCCTAGTCCTCTTTATTTGATCCCTTTGAATTTTAAAATTCAAAATCTTCATCCTCTTTCTTCCATTTCTTGTCTGCAACGATCTCGTTCAATTCAGGTTCCATTTCCTTTTTCTTCTTTATATCGTTTCATTTGTTTTGTTGCTTTTGCCTGCGTCATCATGTCCATCCGTTTTGACATGAGGACTCACTTTTGTGAGCTTTCCGAGGGAGACTTTCCGTATTTGTTTTATATAAGAATGCTCGAATTATTCGTATAGCTATCAAAATATGTGCTTCCTAAAATCAACTAGGTCCTCTATCTAGGCCGCCTAGCATGCACTCCAAAGCCTTAGTTTTAAACTTGTTCTTCACCTGAGAAAGCATGTAATAAAACCAAGTCAAAACAATGGTTGGTGAGTTCATAAAGTTTATAAGTTTAAAATAGTTTTAACAAACCTCCTTCAGTAAAACCTTAACCTGAGAAAGCATGTAATAAAACCAAGTCAAACCAATAACTCCACATGTAATATCCAAATCGGTATGCTTATATATAGGGCATAACCCTGAGTCGAGCCTACAACCCGCTCAGACGCCATCCCACCACATACTAATTCGCATATGACACTATTGTTATTAATAATTAAGCATTTTACCTACCAATCAACTCATTCCATATCACAGCTTTTGTTTTATAGTTTCAAGTTTACAAGTCTATGGCATTCATAAGTATTAGTTTCATAGTATGTTTAACAAGCATCATAGTTTCACACGCAAGTTTAGCTGTCCCTAATCTCATGTGTGAGTACAAGCTCTGCACTAGCAGAAGTTTAGCAATTACGTAGCTCACGGCTAGATACAAGCTCTGCACTAGCAGAAGTTTAGCCATTACGTATCTCATGAATTAGTTAAGCTTAATCCAGCAATTACGTGTCTCCTATACAAGACACAAGCTCTGCACTAGCAAAAGTTTAGCAATTACGTATTTTATACATAGACACAAGCTATGCATACACAAACAATCCAGCAATTACATATCTCATATAAGAAGACAGAAGCTCTACACTAGCAGAAGTTTAGCAATTACATGTCTCTTATATAGATAATAGCTTAGCCTCGTATTGGTTTAGTTTTAATCCAGCAATTACATACCTCATATAAGCAGAAAAAAGCTCTGCACTAGCAGAAGCTTAGCAATTACATGTCTCTTATATAGGTAAAAGCTTAGCCTCGTCGTGGTTTAGTTTACATGTATCTCAATACATAGGTAGAAGCTCTGCACTAGCAGAAGTTTAGCAATTACGTAGCCTATGATTAGATACATGCTTAGTATATCACGCGCAATCAAAGTCTCAAACATATAGTTTCAACCATCCACATATAGCTTCATCATGTATTCCATAGCGCAAGCGTCAAGTCTCAACTTTAAGCATATAGTTTCTAGCATAAGCCTCATGTCTCAAGTTTAAGCATATAGTTTCTCGTATAAGCATCCAACATATAGTTTCAAGTTTCAAGTTTGAAGTGTAAGTATCAAGTTTATAGCATCTCAAAGTATACTAGTCTCAAGTATAAGCAACAATATAAGCATCATGTTTAAGTTTAAAAACATTAACAGACATTTCAATAGTTTATTAAAATGTTTAACATGCTTCTCAGTCCCAAAGTAAAACAAATAAGTTTGAAAAGGGACAAATAAACTCACCTTGTGTCCGTAGTGTTTGACTAAGTAGAATAAGAATGCACGCGCTCTTTGGTTGCACTTGTTATGATGTTCACGCTCCTGTATTGATTTCATAATATTGTAGTTTTATAAGTATAAGTTTGTAAGGGTTTGTTGCGCGTGTAAGTGTTAGTATTTGTGGGAGCTACCACGTCAGTCTCGGTATCAATTCGGCCCTTGGGTCCCTTGTGATGAAGTGCTCTAACATGTACCCTTTTAGGTTAAGTTTAGTAAACCTTATCATTTGTTTTTATTTCTAACCTTATATTTGGCCTTTATACCCATATAAATTATTTGATACGTTTAAGACGTCTTTAATATGAGTTTTAGTTTGCCACTTAATATTAGTTACACTCAAAATGATCTTTAGTTGTAGTGTGTTATTGTTGATAACACCTATTCATCCTTGTATTCCTTAAAACTTATAGATTATGTATAAGTCATACTTGTTTAATTAGTTATACATGTTAGTTCGTATTCCACCATAAGGACCAAATAGTAGGTGGACTAAATGACTAGGCCGGTTAGGTGATCATGGGCCATTTATGTTAGCCATGGGCCCAATATCATTTGTAGGGGCCATTTGATGGGGCTGCGAATTGGATGTCATGGGCCCTATATAGGGCCAAACAACGTTGATCCAATTTTGAGCGTGGGCCAAAACAAAAGAGATGGGCCAAAAATGGTTGTGTTGGGTTGAAACCCTGATAATGAGCTTGAAACAAAATACAGTTGGGCCAGGACTTGGGCCGGTTGTTTGATCTGCTCAAAAATCGAAGGAAAGGGTCCCCATGGAAGCAAACCTATCTGGTTTCACTAACTTAGGTTCGGCCATGACTATGTACAAGGTTCGGCTAGAACCATTGTAGTTTTGTCTAGGGTTCGTTGACAACATGTAAGGGTTCGGTAGATCACTAGGGTTCGTCCAACTAGAATGGGTCGCTGCGCTGAAGACCACCTGAAGGTTCGTGCCTGCCCAGAGGTTCAGTACTAAGGCAGGGTTCGGCCAAGATGACCCAATGTTTGCTACCACCACAGGGTTCGCCTATGGTCAGCCCATGCACGTGGGTTCGCGGGTATTGCTTGGCAAACCATAGGCTTGACAGAAGGCTCGTGAGTCGCATGTAGGGACCAGAAGGTTCGGCTACATGGTGATTTATCCTGGGTTCATGACCAGATGATGGTTCGTGTGGACAAACAGGTTCACTGCATGGGGTTCGCCTGAGTCTAACCACGCCTGGGCTCGTCTGATCATCAAAGGTTCGTGGCTGACCAAGAGGTTCGTCTAGTAGTGAGCGAACCCTGGTTCGGTCACCATAATCTTCCTCATCGAAACTGGACTTTGTAGGGTGTTCCACGACCGGTTTACTAGCTATGATGTCGACACAGTTGTAGGTTTTAAGTGGAAATGAGTAGATAGCCAGTTTTTATGGTGGTGGTCGAACTAGAGAGTGTAAACCCTAGTTTTTCACGTATTAAAGCTTTAATACCTTGAATTTCAGCTGATAAATCTCTAGATCTGCTGTACTTTCACGTAGAAGGCTTCGAGAGCTACACGTGGACACCAAGAACACCCAAATCCGTCCACAAACGAGTGAGATATGAAGGATTTAAGGTTGAAAATGGTGGTGGATGGGTGGATTCTGAATTTAGATAGAGAGAGGTGTAGGTGAAGATGATAAATGGAATTTAATGCTTGAAAGGGGGTTTTTATACCCCGCGGGTATTCGGGTTTGTTTCGGTTGCTCGGTTCGTATTTTCGTCGCTTTTCCGGATCGTCGCGTGCGTTTCTCGTAAATTAAATAAAAGGATTTATTTTGGGTTTTTTAAAATACGATTATTATTAGAAATCATTTTAAATTTCGTTTAATGAATTTATTTGTATCGTTTCATTATTTTAAGCATTTCGTTTAATTGTTCGCGAATTAATAAAATGATTTTGTTTAAATTCGTTTAGGATGAGCTTCAAAATGGTAAAATAGGAAATATTTTATTTCCTTAAATTTATGATCGTTCGTTTTGTTTTTGTTTTCGTTTCGTTTCATCAGAACGCGTCGGCATCGTGCGTATTCGTTCGAATCGTCATTAAAACGAACACGACGATGGTTTGGCTTTTTGATTCTTGTTCAATACTTTTCAGTCATTATTTTAGTAAGTTAAACTCTCATAGTTATTTGTACAGATCGTCACCTGTACGAATAGTTCGTCGGTTTAGCAATTCCGAAACAATAACCGTTATGGTTTTGTTTTGTTTAACCTCACATACGTTTATACACAATAGCATCAAATCAAGTATCTGTGTTTCAACACTGTGTTGTCTGACATGTTTCTGATTGTTAAACCCTAATGTTTTAATCAGATTTCAGACAATCGTATAGTAGTTTCGTATCAAGTATAATGTCTTTATAGTATAAACATAGTTTCGCGTGATGTGTTCCTGAGTTACTGTACAGTTTACTGTTGCGATCACTGTTTCGGCACACGTCCGGCACTAATGTTACAGTCTCCCCTTGTTAGAGAAATTCCGCCCCGAAATTTAAGACTTGTTATTTGGTACGACTTCCTCTACAAAGAGTTGGGGATACTTGTTCTTGATGTGATCTTCACGTTCCCAAGTGAACTCGAGTCCGCGCCTTGAGCTCAATCGAACCTTAACGATATGAATACGGCTTCGCCTCAGTTTCTTAACTTTGTGATCCAAAATCTCTAAAGGTTCTTCAACAAAACGTAGGTGTTCATGCAATTAAATTTCTTCAATCGGTATGATAAGAGTTTCATCGGCCAGGAATTTCTTCAAGTTTGAAATGTGAAACAGGTCATGTACACCACTAAGTTCATCCGGTCTGTTTCATCTGTACGCCACAGGACCAATGTGTTCGATGATTTCGAACGGTCCCACGTATAGCGGTGTTAGTTTGCCTTTCTTTGCAAAACGGACTACGCCCTTCCATGGGGAAACCTTTAACATGACTCGGTCTCCCACTTGGAATTCCAACGGCTTGCGCCGTTTATCAGCGTAGCTCTTTTGTCTACTTCGTGTTGCTTGTAGCCTGTGTTGTATCTGAGCAATTTTGTCTGTAGTTTCTTGAATAAGTTCTGGCCCCGTAATACGATTATCTCCCACTTCCGACCAACAGATCGGCGATCGACACTTGCGACCATAGAAAGCTTCGAACGGTGCACATCCAATGCTACTATGATAGATGTTGTTGTAGGAGAATTCAATCAGTGGCAAATGAGAATCCCAATTACCACCGAAGTCTAGAACACAAGTTCTCAACATGTCCTCCAGGGTCTGTATAGTACGTTCACTTTGACCATCCATTCGTGGATGATAAGTTATACTCAAGTTTAATTGCGTCCCCGGAGATTTCTGCAATGATTGCCAGAACCTTGATGTAAATCTGCAATCACGATCTGAGATGATAGACAATCGCACACCATGGCGCACCACTATCTCGTTGATGTAAAGCTTCGCTAGTTTATCCATCATGTAAGTCTCTCGCATCGGCAAGAAATGAGCAGATTTGGTTAATCGATCACGATAACCCGTGTTGTGTCCATTGGAAGTGCGGGGTAGCTTAGTAACAAAGTCCATAGCTATCTGTTCCCACTTCCAAAGTGGAATTTCAAGTTGTTCCAGTAAACCTGATGGTTTCTGGTGTTCTGCCTTCACCTTGGCACACGTAAGGCATCGACCAACATACTCAGCTATGTCTTTCTTCATGCCAGCCACCAATAATATGCACGTAAGTCTTGATACATTTTATCAGCACCGGGATGCATAGAATATTTGGTCTTGTGTGCTTCATCAAAAATAAGCTTTCTCAACTCATCTACTGCAGGAATCCATATACGATCCTTGAAGTAAACAAGTCCATCAGGTTTTGTCTCCAAATGTTTTTCCACTCCACAATCAAGTTCTTTCTTCAAGTTTTCACGTTCAATAACCTCCTGTTGTGCTTGCATAATGTTGTCATGTAAGCTTGTCTGCACAGTCATTCCTATTGCTCTGACACGCAAGGGTTTGACTCTTTCCTTCCAGCTCAAGGCATCAGCTACAACGTTTGCCTTGCGTGGATGATACTTGATTACACAGTCGTAATCATTCAGAAGTTCAACCCAACGTCGCTGCCGCATGTTGAGTTCCTTCTGATCGAAAATGTGTTACAGACTTTTTTGATCAGTGAATATGGTACACTTGGTGCCATATAAATAATGTCTCTAGATCTTTAAAGCGAATATCACAGCCCCCAGTTTTAGATCATGAGTAGTGTAATTCTTCTCATGAATCTTTAATTGTCTCGAAGCATAAGCAATAACTTTGTCTCATTGCATAAGTACACAACCAAGTCCCTGATGGGATGCATCACAATATACAACAAAGTCATCACAACCATCTGGGTGAGATAAGATCTGAGCATCACATAGCTTTTTTTTCAAAGTCTGAAAGGCTTCTTCTTGCTTTTGCTCCCAAACAACAACTCGCTCGTCTGTGTTAACTTGGTGAGTGGCAGGGCTATCTTAGAAAAGTTCGAAATGAACCTTCTGTTAAGCCTATCTTTTATCTAGAAAAGAACGTATCTCCGTCGGTGTCTTCGGAGTGTCCCAATATTTTACCGCCTCGATCTTGGCAGGATCAACATGTATTCCCTCACAGTTAACTTCATGACCTAGAAATTGAACCTCTTTTAAACAAAATTCACATTTAGAGAATTTGGCATAGAGTTTCTCTTCCTTTAACAGTTCCAAGATCATCCTGAGATGTTGCTCATGCTCTGCTTTAATTTTAGAATAGATCAATATGTCATCAATGAAGACAATAACAAATTGATCTAAATACGGCTTACACACTCGGTTCATTAGGTCCATTAAAACCGCGGGTGCATTCGTCAAACCAAAAGGCATCACCATGAACTCGTAATGCCTGTATCTGGTGCGAAACGCCGTCTTGGGTATGTCTTCACCTTGTACTCTGAGCTGATGGTATCTAGAATGTAGATCGATCTTTGAAAAGTATTGAGCTCCTTGCAATTGATCAAACAAATCATCAATCCTCGGTAATGGTACCGATTCTTGATGGTTAGTTTGTTTAACTCTCTGTAGTCTATGCACATACGAAAGGATCCATCCTTCTTTTTCACAAACAAAACCGGAGCTCCCCAAGATGAGTAGCTCGTTTGGATGAAACCTTTATCAAGCAGCTCTTGTAATTTGTTCGACAGTTCCTGCATCTCCGAAGGTGCTAATCTATAAGGAGATTTAGCAACAGGTGTTGCTCCAGGAATCAGATCAATACGAAACTCTACCGGTCGCACAGGTGGCAAACCAGGTAGATTTTCAGGAAATACTTCAGGGTATTCCATTACTATTGGCACGTCTTATATTGTTTTCTTGTCTTTATCTTTCTCCACCACGTGAGCTAAGAAAGCTACGAATTTCTTTTGTAGACACTTACGCCCTTTTATTCATGATATGATCTTTACGTTTTTCTTTGCTTGATTCCCATGAACTTCCAATACCCGATCATTCGTCACTGGAATCCGAAGTAGCTTTTCAGAACAGATGATTTCAACTCTATTGACTGATAGCCAATCCATCTCCACGATTATGTCGAAACTGCCCAACTCCATCGGCAACAGGTGTGATCTATGAGTGTAAGTGGACAGTTCCTAAGTATAGTGCTAACTGTAACTTGCTTTCCGTTCGCTACTTCAATAATGTATGGGGAATCTAAAGTTTCCTCAGTAAGATTAAGTTGTCGTGCAAAATCAGATGAAATAAAACTCTGGTCTGCCCCAGTATCAAATAGTATAGATGCATAAGAGTCATGTAAGAGAAATGTACCAGTGACCACATTAGGGTCTTGGCGTGCAGCATTGGCTCCGATAACAAAGGCTCGTCCTCGAGGTGCTTGGGCTCCTGGTTGCACTCTCTTTGGACATGCATGGGAGAAATGACCCATTTCCCCGCAGTTGTAGCATCGTCTGTTGTTTTTGTTGCCTAGATTCTGTGGTGGTGGTGGAGGTAGTGCTCTCGCTGCAGTATTGGTAGCCTAATTTACAACAAAACGACATTTAGTAACTCAGTGGCCAAACCGACCACAATTAGTGCACTTCCTACATTGAGCAGTAGGAGGATGATACTTGCAATGAGTGCACTGGGGATGTTGTCCCCCATAGTTCCTGAGTGCAGGATTGACAGGTGTTGCGGGAGCATGTCTCAGAGGGGTGACGGCCGCATAATTCTTGACGACCTTTTGTTTCTTTTTCTGGTGATAATCAGGCTTCTTCGTTGTTGCTTCCTTGGATTTTCCCGCATCATCTTTAAAAACTCTAGACTTTACCATCACATTGGTAAGTTTAGCTAAGAGGGAGATAGCTGACTCCAGAGTAGCAGGATAAGCAGCCAACACGATGCTTTGAATACAAGAGGGTAATCCTGCTACATAGTGATCAATCAGCTTTTCCAATGTTGGCACCATCTCTGGTACCAAAGCTACCAGTTCATGATAGCGAGTGGTAAAGGTCATATGGTCGGCTCCCTTCATTACATGGTTTGAGAGCTCAATCTCCAGCTGTTGCAGTTTGTGTTTCGAACAAAACTCGTTCCTCAGAAGAAGTTTAAATTATGTCTGAGGCATCGCCATTGCCTCATCTCTCACTTTAGCCCTGATCTATGTGTTCCATCATGTTTAAGCTCACTTGTTAAACGAACCAGCTGCATAGTGAACTTTATGGTGTTCTGGACAACTGCTTATGTCCAAAGTGTTCTCCATCTTCTCTAGCCATTGGATCAGTCCAACAGCTCCTTCGACTTCAGTAAAACTCGGTGGTTTACATCCTACAAAGGATTTGTAGGAGCAGTCTGAAGTATGACTAGTGTTTCCACTAGCCTCTCCTGTAGTATGGCCAGAAGTGTTACCATGGCCTTGAATCCGGTTTATCATCTCTGGGATGACATCTTTCAGCTGACTTGTTAGTTGGGTGCTCAAGAGTGTCGCCAAGGCGACAGTGGTAGGATCTAACATCTGAACATTGCTTGAGCCTAGTGGTGGAGAGTGTGGAGGAGGTGGAGGAGGAGGAGGTGGCGGTGGTGAATATGCAGGTGAGGTGTAGAAGAATGAGGTGCAGATGTCTGAGGAGTAGGTACAGGAGTTGGTTTTCTTCTAGGGGCATTCTGATCATAACCAAAAGATATTTGTTAGTGCAGTGATCGAATGCAGAAGACACAATGCATACTTAAGTCTTAGGTTCTCTACATGAGGGTCCCTAAGTTATAGTCTAGGCCAAACCGTTCAAATAAATGACCTATTATTCTCTATAACCTTGAGCTTTGATACCAATCTGTCATACCCCGAGCCGGCCGGGTTGGATCGAAGTCCCCGTCGGGCGAAAGGTTCTCGGGGCGTGATATCGTGAATGATAATCGTGATGATCAGATTGTTTACATAGCATCAATGTTAAGAATAACTAAAGCACAATCAAGCATTCAAATAGGATTACAAAATTAAATTACAATATCAATGCGTCTGCAATTTAACTAAGTAAACCTAACAAAAGAATCAATGTTTCCTATCTTGTAATCCATACAAGACAACCAAAAGTGATTCGTATAGCTATCAAAATATGTGCTTCCTAAAATCAACTAGGTCCTCTATCTAGGCCGCCTAGCATGCACTCCAAAGCCTTAGTTTTAAACATGTTCTTCACCTGAGAAAGCATGTAATAAAACCAAGTCAAAACAATGGTTGGTGAGTTCATAAAGTTTATAAGTTTAAAATAGTTTTAACAAACCTCCTTCGGTAAAACCTTAACCTCATTAACTCCACATGTAATATCCAAATCGGTATGCTTATATATAGGGCATACCACTGAGTTGAGCCTACAACCCGCGCAGATGCCATCCCACCACATACTAATTAGCATATGACATTGTTGTTAATAATAATTAAGCATTTTACCTACCAATCAACTCATTCCTTGTCATAGATTTTGTTTTCTGTTTCAAGTTTACAAGTCTATGGCATTCATAAGTATTAGTTTCATAGTATGTTTAACAAGCATCATAGTTTCACACCCACATAGTTAAGTTGTCCCTAATCTCATGTGTGAGTACAAGCTCTGCACTAGCAGAAGTTTAGCAATTACGTAGCTCACGGCTAGATACAAGCTCTGCACTAGCAAAAGTTTAGCCATTACGTATCTCATGAATTAGTTAAGCTTAATCTAGCAATTGCGTGTATCCTATACAAGATACAAGCTCTGCACTAGCAGAAGTTTAGCAATTACGTATCTTACACATAGACACAAGCTATGCATATACAAACAATCCAGCAATTACATATCTCATATAAGCAGACAAAAGCTCTGCACTAGCAGAAGTTAAGCAATTACATGTCTCCTATATAGATAATAGCTTAGCCTTGTATTGGTTTAGTTTTAATCCAGCAATTACATACCTCATATAAGCAGACAAAAGCTCTGCACTAGCAGAAGTTTAGCAATTACATGTCTCTTATATAGGTAAAAGCTTAGCCTCATCATGGTTTAGTTTACATGTATCTCAATACATAGGTACAAGCTCTGCACTAGCAGAAGTTTAGCAATTACGTAACCTATGATTAGATACATGCTTAGTATATCACGCGCAATCAAAGTCTCAAACATATAGTTTCAACCATCGACATATAGCTTCATCATATATTCCATAGCGCAAGCGTCAAGTCTCAAGTTTAAACATATAGTTTCTAGCATAAGCCTCATGTCTCATGTTTAAGCATATGGTTTCTCGTATAAGCATCCAACATATAGTTTCAAATTTCAAGTTTGAAATGTAATTATCAAGTTTATAGCATCTCAAAGTATACAAGTCTTCAAGTATAAGCAACAATATAAGCATCATGATTAAGTTTAAAAACATTAACAGACATTTCAATAGTTTATTAAAATGTTTAACATGCTTCTCAGTCCCAAAGTAAAACAAATAAATTTGAAAAGAGACAAATGAACTCACCTTGTGTCCGTAGTGTTTGACTAAGTAGAAAAACAATGCACGCGCTCTTTGGTTGCACGTGTTATGATGTTCACGCTCCTGTATTGATTTCATAATATTGTAGTTTTATAAGTATAAGTTTGTAAGGGTTTATTGCGCGTGTAAGTGTTGGTATTTGTAGGAGCTACCACGTCAGTCTCGGTATCAATTCGGCCCTTGGGTCACTTGTGATGAAGTGCTCTAACATTTACCCTTTTAGGTTAAGTTTACTAAACCTTATCATTTGTTTTTATTTCTAACCTTACATCTGGCCTTTATACCCATATAAATTCTTTGATACATTTAAGACGTCTTTAATATGAGTTTTAGTTTGCCACTTAATATTAGTTACACTCAAAATGATCTTTAGTTTTTGTGTGCTATTGTTGATAACACCTATTCGTCATTGTATTCCTAAAAACTCATAGATTATGTATAAGTCATACTCGTTTAATTAGTTATACATGTTAGTTAGTATTCCACCATAAGGACCAAATAGTAGGTGGACTAAATGACTGGGCCGGTTAGGTGATCTTGGGTCATTTATGTTAGCCATAGGCCCAATATCATTTGTTGGGCCGTTTGATAGGGCTGCGAATTGGATGTCATAGGCCCTATATTGGGCCGAACAACATTGATCCAATTTTGAGCGTGGTTCAAAATAAAAGAGATGGGCCGAAAATGGTTGTGTTGGGTTGAAACCCTGATAATGAGCTTGAAACAAAATACCATTGGGCCAGGACTTGGGCTGGTTGTTTGATCTGCTCAACAATCGAAGGAAAGGGTCCTCATGACAGCGAACCTATTTGGTTTCACTAACTAAGGTTCGGCCATGACTATGTATAAGGTTCAGCTAGAACCATTGTAGTTTTGTCTAGGGTTCGTTGACAGCAGGTATGGGTTCGGTAGATCACTTGGGTTCGTCCAACTGGAAAGGCTCGCCTGCGCTCAAGACCACCTGAAGGTTCGTGCCTGATCAGAGGTTCGGTACTAAGGCAGGGTTCGGCCAACATGACCCAAGGTTCGCTACCACCACAGGGTTCGCCTATGGTCAGCCCATGCACGTGGGTTCGCGGGTGTTGCTTGGCGAACACTAGGCTTGACAGAAGGCTCGTGAGTCACATGTAGGAAGCAGAAGGTTTGGCTACATGGTGATGCATCCAGGGTTCGTGACCAGATGAGGGTTCGTGGCCAAATGGAGGGTTCGTGAGGACAAACAGGTTCACTGCAGGGGTTCGCCTGAGTCTCGCCACGCCTGGGCTCGTCTGATCATCAAAGGTTCGTGGCCGACCAAGAGGTTCGGCTAGTAGTGAGCGAACCCTGGTTCAGTCACCATCATCTTCCTTATCAGAACTGGACTTCGTAGGGTGTTCCAAGACCGGTTTACTAGCTCTGATGTCGACACAATTGTAGGGTTTTAAGTGGAAATGAGTAGGTAGCCGGTTTTTATGGTGGTGGTCGAACTAGAGGGTATAAACCCTAGTTTTTCATGTATTAAAGCTTTAATACCTTGAATTTTAGCGGAAAAATCTCTAGATCTGCTGTACTTTCACGTAGATGGCTTCGAGAGCTACGCGTGGACACCAAGAACACCCAAATCCGTCCACAAACGAGTGAGATATGAAGGATTTAAGGTTGAAAATGGTGGTGGATGGGTGGATTCCAAATTTAGAGAGAGAGGTGTAGGTGAAGATGATAAATGGAATTTAATGCTTGAAAGGGGGGTTTTTATAACCCGCGGGTATTCGGGTTTGTTTCGGTTGCTCGGTTCGTATTTTCGTCACGTTTCCGGATCGTCACGTGCGTTTCTCGTAAATTAAATAAAAGGATATATTTTGGGTTGTTTAAAATACTATTATTATTAGAAATCATTTTAAATTTCGTTTAATTAATTTATTCGTAGCGTTTCATTATTTTAAACGTTTCGTTTAATTGTTCACGAATTAATAAAATGATTTTGTTTAAATTCGTTTATGATGACTTTCAAAATGGTAAAATAGGAAATATTTTATTTCCTTAAATTTATGATCGTTCGTTTTGTTTTCGTTTCATTTCATCAGAACGCGTCGCCATCGTGCGTATTCGTTCGAATCATCATTAGAACGAACACGACGATGGTTTGGCTTTCTAATTCTTGTTCTCTACTTTTCAGTCATTATTTTAGTACGTTAAACTCTCAGAATTATTCGTACAGATCGTCACCTGTACGAATAGTTTGTCGGTTTAGCATTCCGAAACAATAACCGTTATGGTTTTTTTATTTAACCTCACATATGTTTATACACAAGAGCATCAAATCAAGTATCTGTGTTTCAACACTGTGTTGTCTGACATGTTTCTGACTGTTAAACCCTAAGGTTTTAATCAGATTTCTGACAATCGTATAATAGTTTCGTTTCAAGTATAATGTCTTTATAGTATAAACATAGTTTCACATGATGTGTACCTGAGTTACTATACGGCTTAATGTTGCGATCACTATTCCGGCACATGTCCAGCACTGATGCTACAATTGTGAATGGAGCTTTGGACCTAAGGTGAGTTCTAGTAGCCAATTTTTAATTAATTTATGTTAAAATGTTTTAATAATATTTTTGGGCTAATATGCGTGTTCAAAAATGTATTGACTCGAACTGTTTATGCTTATGATGGTTTAAATGATTTAAACCATGTTATATGTGAATGAATGATGTTATAGAAATGAATAATATATGTTGACTGATGTTATGTGATTGATTGTAATTTAGGAAGTCTTGTACCGGTATAAGCCTGTTAACTTCACGTTGACAGTTGAGGAAGTTTTGTGTTTACACAAGCTTGTCGACTGTGTGTCGTCAGTTGAGGAAGTGTTGTGCTTGCACTAGCCTGTTGACTTTGGGTCAGCAGTTAAGGAAGTCTTGTGTTTACACAAGCACGTTGACTTCGGCTCAGCAGTTGAGGAAGTCTTTCTGAACAAACAGATATCTGAGGCGAAGGAGGGTTTGGAGCATGATTTTTCATTGTTGGAAAAAAGCCAGGTGGAATTGAAGGAGGAACGCTAGGCATTCGATAATGAAAAAGAGAGGACTAAGTGATCCTGGAGGAGGCGCTGGCTCGAGCTCAGAGTTTGTAAGATCAAGTTACTTCGTTGTCTGTTGATCGTGATTGGATATTTAGCCATGGTTTTGCCCAGGTGGTTAATAGGCTGCACCGCAGCTCAGAGTTTCTTAATCCCCTAGCAGCCGTTCAGAAGGCTGCGCAAGAGTATGGTATGACCTCGGGGTTGAAGTCTGGGTATCGACACGTTCCGGCTGGACATGTGCTAGAAAAACTACCTAACTATCAGCCTCAAGCCAAAGTGAAACTCTATAATGCCGTGGCCACCTTTTAAGGCATGACGTATCCATTTCTTGAAGTCGTTGTAAGGTATGTTATGTTTGCTATGTGCTAAAATGTGTATATTTGAATGTTTTAATCCTTTTTTGTTTTATCCAGGATTACTACCTGAGGGGTATGATGTCGGGGAGCCGATGGTGTTTAGTGGTCAGGCAAGCCCTAGTCAATCAACATTTGCCACACCATCCCCGGCAACTGCTGGGGCTTCTAAGTCTGTGATTAAACCGCCTCTTTCCCGTTCAGCTTCTGTGGAATCTTCAAAGGCATCTATATCTTCTTCCAAGGAAAATTGAAGTTCGCCCCTGCGTGGGTTTTATGATTGTAATAGCTGGTGGTTATCTGTTTAAAACAATATTTTGTGTTTGACTCTTTCGTTAGCATGATCGTTTACTTAGTAATGGTATGTATGATTTTGAAATTTTATGTTTTATATTTTGCTGATTTGCATAATTTGTCATGGGTAGGGCATGACCGGATCCCTAGGAGTTGAGTTGTTTTACGAGCTCACCTTTTACTTGGGTAAGACAAGGCCGGATCCCAAGGAGCTGAGTTGTATTAGGAGCTCACCCTTTACTTGGGCAAGACAAGGCTGGATCCCAAGGAGCCTAGTTGTTTTAGGAGCTCACCGTTTACTCTGGTAAGACAAGGTTGGATCCCAAGGAGCTTAGTTGTATTAGGAGCTCATCCTCTACTTGGGTAAAACAAGGCTGGATCCCAAGGAGCTTAGTTGTATTAGGAGCTCTCCCTTAAGTTGAGCCAGTGGAACTAGAACTCAAATCATACATACATGTAAACCATATTGTGTTGTTAGGTAAAGCTTATCATAGGTATGAAGAACATGCTTTTATTGATAAAAGTAGCTAGGCTTAGGTTTACAAAAGACAGAATATACTTTTTCTTAGCCTTGTGGCGTACTTGCTACTCTAAACTAGACATAAAACTTGCGCAGATTTCTCGCATTCCAATGCCTGGGAATCGCTTTCCCTTGCATGTCTTCGATCTTGTATGATCCTTTCTGGTGACATTCTCTGATTTTGTACGGTCCTTTCCATTTGGGACCTAATTTCCCCGTGTCTTTTTCCTGCTTGCTTCATTTCTTCTAAGAACCAAATCACCTGGCTGAAAACGTTCATTGCGCACCCTGTGATTGTAGTATCAAGCCATTTGGTGCTTGTACTTGGCTTCTTTGATTCCTGTTGCTTTTCTTGTTTCCTTCAACATGTCTAAGTTGAGGAATATCTCCTTGTTATCTTCCTTTTCTGAGAAAAAGTGCTTCCTTGGGGAGGGTACGCCAATCTCGCCTGGGATCATTGCTTCGCTTACAAAGGTTAAGCTAAAAGGTGTTTTTCCATTATTGGTCTTCTCGGTTGTGCGTAGCACCCAAAGGACGCTTGATAGTTCATATAACCAGTTCTTCCCATGCATGTTTTTAAACCTTCAACAATTCTTCGGTTCATACGTTCGACCTGACCGTTGGATTGTGTACAACCGAGCTAAATATTTGCTTAATTTGCAAATCAGTGCACCAAGATTTGAATGGCTCCTCTGCGAACTGCTTTCCATTGTCGGTAATGACTATTCCTGGCAATCTAAAATGGCAAACGATGTTTTCCCAAAAACAACTGATGACATGTTTTCCAGTTATTGTTGCCAAAGGCTTGACCTCTGGCCACTTTGTAAAATAATCTACAGCAACCAACAGGAAATTGACCCCTCTTCTGCTAACCGAGAATGGACCGACAATATCCATCCCCCATTTGTAAAAAGGCCAGGCTGAGGTAATTGTGACTAGGTCATACTTTGGGCTTTTTTGTACCGGGGCATGTAATTGGCATCCTTCACACTTCCGAATTTCCTCCATGGTATCTTTATGAATAGTAGGCCAATAATACCCCATGTTCATCATCTTTGCTACTATTGTTCGAGGGCTGGCATGTGTGCCACAAATGCCCTCATGAATTTCTGTGATGAGGTAATTACTATCTGTTGGGCCCATGCATCGTAAAAGTGGTGCTAGGTATGATTTTCTGAATAGGATGCCATCCACCAATGTATACTGTGTTGCTTTTAAGCGAATGCGTGCTGCTTCATCCTTGTCTTTGGGCAGGAGATTCGTGGTTAGGAAGTCTTGGATTGGGGTCATCCAACAAGGTTTGTCATCTTCAATTGTCTGGACTTCTGGGCCGGTGACAGGACGCTCGCGGATGTCCTCGAATAACTTTGTTTGGTTCGGTGGGCGAACAAAACGGACGCTAGCTTGCTTAATGCATCTGCTTTTATGTTCTGGCTTATGGCTATCTGACTGACCTCCACCTATTTGAACTCTTTTAAGATGCCTTTTGTTTTTTCCATATACGCTTTCATTTTGTATCACCTTTGGCTTCATAACTTCAGTTGATTTGGTTCGCTACTAGCAGGGAATCAACATGTGCTTGGAGCTTTGATACCTTCATTACAACTGCTAACTGTAGGCCAGCTATCAATGCTTCATACTCTGCCTTGTTATTCGTACTTGGGAAATCTAGGAGAATTGCGTATGTGAGCTCAATGCCTTCTGGACAGATCAATATCAATCCTGCCTCGTAACCTTCTGCATTTGACGCACCATCAGTGTAAAGCATCCATGTGTCTGTTGATTCGCCTAGGTCTGCCGCGAAAATGGTAGCTTCTTATGGCTCTGGTGGTACACTTTCGAGGAGAAAGTCATCCAAGACCTGACCCTTAATGGCCAGTCGGGGCTGATAAGTGATCCCATGTTCTCCCAGCTCGATGGCCCATTTTGCCAATCTGCCTGAGTTCTCCGGTTTCTGCAAAACTTATTTAACAGGCAAGTTTGTTAGTATAGTAATTGGATGGGCCTAGAAATACATTCTAAGCTTCCTGGATGTGTGAATGATGGCCATGACTGCTTTCTCTATTGTCGGATACCTTGTCTCAGCTTCCCGAAGTACTCTACTAATGAAATAGACTGGTAGTTGTAGGCCGTATCGTTCGGCGACCATGACAGAGCTAACTGCTTCGCCACCAACTGCAATGTACATTACCAGCTTTTCAGATGTTGTTGGAGCCACCAGGGGAGGAATGCTGGCTATGTAGGACTTCATTTCCTGGAAGGCTGTCTCACCTTCATTAGTACAGTGAAACTTATTTGCCTGAATTTTGAGGGTTCTGAAGAATGGCAAAGATCTTTCTGCCAGCTTCGAGAGGAATCTGTGCAAGGATCCCAACTTGCCATTCAAGCTTTGGACCTCCTTTTTGCTCTTTGGCGATGCCATCTTTTTCACTGTCTCTACTTTGTCAGGATTTGCTCAGATGTCTTGTTTGCTTACAATATGCCCCAGGAATTTGCCTTCCTCAAAACCAAACGAACAATTTCCTGGGTTAAGTTTCATATTGATTTTCTTCAGATTATCGAATGTTTCCTCAATATCCCGAAGCATTTCTTCTTCAGTACTACTCTTGATTACCAAGTCATCCACATAGGCCTCCATATTCCTGGCTATCTGGCTTTGAAACACTGAATCTATCACCCGTTGGTACATAGCCCCGTATTTTTTAAATCAAACGGCATTTTTGTATAACAAAAGATACCCTTTTCTGCTTTCTTCTCAACTTGACTGCTTCTCCTTTCTATCTCTGGTGTAAAGACGTTATTCCAGACTTCCTCGAGTATTCCTCTGGGTAATTCGGTTCGTCTTGCGATTCCAGGCTATCCGGCCTTCCGGCCTTCTTATCTTACAGAATTGCTTACTTCTTGTGTGGGACCAGTATCCCACGTCATCATTACACTTATTTGTTTTGGTTTTCTTTTTTTAATTGGAGGGGTGTAATAGTCAAATTATGTATATATATATATATATATATATATATATATATATATATATATATATATATATATATATATATATATATATTAATTAATATCAAATATAGTATACCCTAAACAGCCCAAAATTAAATTACACAATTGCATGGAATTGAAGTCACATGATCTACCAATATAAGAGACAAATTATATTTATTTAATTGAGTTTTTTAACAAACCTTCACATAAGAGACCAAATGTGTTACAATTTGTGAAACAATTAGAGATCAAATATGCGATTTTAAAAATTGGCAAATTGGATTTAAATAATCCAAACTTTGACCCATTGGGCGCTGCCGGTCCCAACTATGAAAATCCCTAATAACGGTCCAAACTTTCGACATATTTTCCCGTGGCGGACCGCCGTCAAAAAAACCCTAACGGCGTTAACTTTTATGAATTTCGAACAGATTTTTGAGGGCTTTTGTTCAGATGGAGAATACGAGTCGAATGATGTATAACTTACCTCGAAACGTTGCTTCTAATTTCCCAATTTTTATGTTTAAACTTTCAATTCGTCAAAGAAATCATCAAATTGAGAAATTTGGAGCAATGTTTTGAGGAAAGTTATACGTCGTTCGACTCGTATTCTCCATCTGAACAAAAGCCCTCAAAAATCCGTTCGAAATTCGAAAAAAAGTTAACGCCGTTAGGGTTTATTTGACGGCAGTCTGCCACGGGAAAATATGTCGAAAGTTCGGACCGTTATTGAGGATTTTCATAGTTGGGACCGGCAGCGGCCAATGGATCAAAGTTTGGATTATTAAAAGGCAATTTGCCTTAAAATTTATGGATCGAAACATAAACATTAATACATAAATACGTTTGTTTTGTATGACAACGTAAACATGTGTTTTGCTTGCTGGTAAAAGGCTAGGTGTTTTGTAGTGAGGGTGTACGGTTCAATTCTCGGCTACAGCATCTTCTTCCCTTTACTTTTATTTAATTATTAAATATGATTTTAATTAAATAATAGCATTAGTTAAATAATATAAATAATCAAACAATTTTCATTGTTTTATTTATCAGTGCTATGTTCGTATTTCTTCATGTTAAATTTTGCAAATACCAAAAATTATTTTATTATTTTCGTTCTACAATGCTTATGTTTGCGTCCATAATCTTTGGAAGTGTCACATATTTTTTTGATGGTTTGATTTATTGTTTTAGGACAGTATTGTTCATAATTTTTTTAATTAGGTGACATTGTATGCTAAGCGTTTTATATCGTTTTTAATTTTTAATATTATTAGCTGATCACAAATGAACAATAATATTATTTAAATAAATAATAATTTTTTTTTCCGATTTGCTTTTTGTATAAGTTTGTATTTCTTGATAATACACTTTTTTCTTTTTTGTGTGATGGCTGATTACACTTTATGATTTTATGTCAAAGTGACACTTGTTGTCTTGGGTTTTTATTATATGCATTTTGCTATACGAGTTTATGGCTTCTTTCTATATTTACAATCATAGCGAAATTTCCACCGCAACGCACAGAAAATCCACTATTGTAAATTATAACAGATAAGTTTACTGTGTCATATTTCTTTAATCTTTTATTAGATCTTAAAAGTAAAATTAATTCAACCCAATGTTACATTATTTCTTTTATGGTCTTATTTAGAACGGGTTAACATGCCATCATCGTTCTACTTTCTATGTCTACTCGAACTCAAAGATTATACGTTGTCTCACAATACACGAGAGATTTAGAGAAGGATTTCATAGTGAGTAGGTGTAGATGTTTTTTTTTAACGGCGACGATCCTAATTCTTACATACCACGTATGATGTCTTAGCAGAGTCTATCAAGCAGAAGTAAGACGTGGCCACACTAGATACACGGGAACCCACTGGAATGGGTAACCCTCTCCCCCCATTGGTCCAGAACTCGAGATTAAGCTCAAGATTCATTCACTCACCTATATGTCCTTTAAATCGCTCCTGACAGACTGGGCTTGACCCATTACCTCTTGATCAGTTGATGAAACCCCAATTAGTAGGCTAAATTCGCAGGACGCTTCGGGTGCTTAAGTATCAGCAAGGCCACCTCTTTGTAGAAACAATTAACCGAAGGTCCATGGCTTTCAAAATTTTGAGATCCTAATTTAAAATAAAACCACAATAGTATTTATATATATTTTTTTCATAATATAGAGTTAATTTCTATTTTGGTCCCTGTGGTTTTTAATTATTCTCTATTTTAGTACCAACATTTAAATAATTTCTATTTTGGTCCCTGTGTTTTTAATTCTTCTCTATTTTAGTACCAAAATTTGTTTTTTACCCATTATTGACCCCACCGTTTAGGGGTGTTCAAAATATCTGAAACTCGAAAAAATTCGAAATCCGAATCGTATCCAAAACCTGAAAAAACCGTATCCGAAATCTATTTCGTGTTTTTCGGGTCGGATAATATGTTTTTAGATTCGGGTCAGGTTATTCAGATGAACAAATTTGGGTTTTCGGGTCGGATAACATATTTTGAATTTCGGGTCGGGTTTCGGATAGATCAAAAAATTTATCCAACCCGATGAACACCCCTACCACCGTTTGGTACTAAAATAGAGAATAATTAAAAAACCACAGGGACCAAAATCGGAAAATATCTAAATTTTGGTACTAAAATAGAGAATAATTAAAACCGCATAGACCAAAATATGAATTATCTAAATGTTGGTACTAAAATAGAGAATAATTAAAAACCACAGGGACCAAAATAGAAATTAACTCCGTAATATATATAGAATGATGCCATAATTATATCTGGCTTCATTGAGTCATCAGTATTTCTGCCATATTATACTACTGGATTTAAAAAAATATAAATGTCATGTCAACGATATTTAGTATCATGTCACCTATATTTTATACATGTAAGCAATATACTATCTAATATAAGATCAAATTATAAGATCAAATGCTTACTTAGTTTGATCATGCAAAAATAAAGCCGAATATCTTTTGTGAAATAACAAAGTGTAATAAAACAGAATGTTCAAAATCCGGTAACAAGATTAATACCTTCGTATGCGCAGATGAAACCAAGATATTGAACCAAAATATAAGTTAAGTTTAAAACCTAGCAATCAGCTTGATACTTCCGTATACACATAGAATGCCCAAGTTTAAACAAAACAAGAAAATAAAAGCAGAATGTCCAAAACATAGCAATCAGGTCGATACGTAAGTATACGCAAAGGATGTCCATATTTTGAACGAAAATAAAAAAATGAACTCAGAATTTCTTTTGAAAAAGAAACACGATCAAACTAATATAAGTACTAATACAATTAGCAATCACTGAGGCAAATGACCACGCACTCAGGACAAAGATCGAACACTGTGTTCTAAGTAATGTGTCCCACAAAGAATGATTATGGAATTAGTCAACAGAAATCACAATTAAGTGAAAGACCTACCAACATATCATACTGAGTGCATTGTGATCGCTTTGTATTTGCTCTTGTATGATACAAGTAAGCTTCAGAATGTTACAATATACAATCATTTCTTAAAGGTCGGATCAATTTCTCATTTTTCTAATTTTATTTTGTTTTTGATTTTTTTTAAATTTTTACTCCCCTTAAAATACTAAAAAATGAAAATCTTTTTGATTTTTTTAGAATTTTATTGGTACATAGAAAAATCAAAATTCCCGGAAAATTGACAACCGATATGATTTACCATCTTTGTAAAACATTATGTTTAATGTGACTTGAAAATATCAAGAAAATATGACAATGTAATTCCAAACCTGTCAAGTTCTCCAGAATAATATGACCAATGAAAAATTAGAACGATTATACCAAATACACATCAGGAAGTTCCACTGTCAATGAGCTCTCCTCAAATTGATAGGTCCTCTGGAAATCCTCCTACACACACTTACAAACCATTAGATAGCTTTGAAACTTTGTTTGTTTTTGGTATCCACAACTGTTCCTGTTGAAGTGCATTCTTAAGATAATACTTATCTTGAGTCACCACATTTTTGTTTAAAATCAATTTAGTCGTTAAAGGTTTTGAAAGTTTCAACTTTTCTTCATCCGAGGCTTTCACAAGTTCTTTCTTGTTTTGATTTGGCATTTTATGTTTGTTAGGAATGAACTTTGAAAACTCTATGATACATGACTTTGAATTACTAACATGTCCTTTCATCTCACACTGAAAAGGACAATTAGCAATGATATGCCTTCTTGTACCACACTCAAAACATATTCTCCTCTCCACAAACCTAGGAGAATAGTTTTGCTCAAACCTATGGTTTTGGTGATTTGTCCCTAATGAACCATAAACCAATCTTTGGTTCCTTGTTGAACCATTAAGAGTCAAATGTGACTTCTTACCACTTGACATGGGAGACACAAAGTTCAACTTTTCACATCTTGTAGGACTTAGTGAAATCTTGTCTTTGATCCAAGACTTTGAAGTATCATACTTTGATTCTACTTTATTTGATGCACATGATGATATCACAACCCATTTTGACTGAATTTGACGTTTAGGTTTTGAACTTGAAAAACCATTTTGTTTTGAAAAATTCTTATTTTCATTCTTTGAAAACTTTTTAATTTCAACCAATGGGGTTTTAAAGGAAACTTTCTTATTGAATGATGTTGCTGAGTTTGAAACACATGGTTTCACATCATCAAAGATATTATTGTGAGAATTATCATAATTCTGATGTACATCCACCAATCCACATCTGTATAATGTCTCCTCATATATTCCTCTAAAGTACAATCTTCAATGGTAGGGGGAATGTCGTCATCAGCACAAATTGGAGACTTTCCCTTATTGAGATTGTTATCTTTTGAAATTTCATTATCACTTGGTTTCTCAATAAAAGAACTTGAAGAAATTATTGAATCATAATGATTCTCCAATTTGTGCATGATTTTGTCAAAGTCTATTTTTGCTTTGTCCATTCTGTGTTTAATATTATTGACTGCGTTTTTCAATTCAACATTTACTTTGCTCACAGTGTAAAGTTTTTGTTCAGAAATGCCTTCATTGGCATTTGACTATGACAAATCATTAGTCAACTTTTGAACCTGTGACTTCAATTCTGCAATTTGTTTTATAAAACAATTTTCATTTGATTTTAAAACCATGTATGCTTTATTGTAGTTTGATAAGTCACATTTCAAGTTTAGGTTTTCTTCCTCCAAACTCCAAATTTGTCCCTCAACATTTAAACATTTAGAGCATGAGAGTTTAGAAAATTTACCTGAACTTACCTCTTAATCTGAAATAGTATGACAATGATCTTCACTAACGATGGTAGTTGTTTCAGACAAATCATCAGAGGAATCCTCATAAACACTCTCATCCTCCGTTGACACCAGATCATCACTTGAAGTTTCATCCTTTGATTTCAACACATCATCTTCAGACTTCTTCATCTCACTTGTGATTTCATAATCATCAAAAATGTGTATGTCTTCAGTAACATTACATCTCTCATCTACAACTTCATTCACGTGTTTTCTATCTTCAGCCAATTTAGTTTCAATTGTTTTATCAGATTCTAACAATGAAGAATCCTCACTTTTTTCTTCATCACTACTTTACATCTTCAAATTTACACTTGTCTCAATACAATCTTCAGTTTTCAGATAATCTTCTGTTGTTCCATCAACATCTTCTTTTTCTTTCTCAACACTCATACTTGCCTTTAACATGTTTCTTTGTTCATCAATCCACGAGAAATCAACAATTTTCACAATCCATGTTCCAGTTCGTCTTATATCTTGTTCCATTTTATCAACCACATCTTTGAAGTTCATTAATTTGACATGATGAATGATTTCAGTTTCCTTCATTCTTTCAACAAAATCACTCCATCGATAAGGTAAGAATTGTATAAACTTCTCAGCGATTTGCCCATCAGTAATATCAAACTGAAAATATTTAATTCTTGCATAATTGGTAAAAGACGATCATAAGCATCATTGATCTTCTTTGCAACATGATTGTTATATGCAAGTTCTAACAAACTCCACTTTGCACAAGAATGTGGAATTTGTTCAAAATCAGTTTTTTTAATATCTTCAGTTTAATATCTTCAGAAATGATCACTGAAAACAAATCACCTAATTCTCTTTCTTGATTAAATTCAAACATTTGATCTTCATTAAGTTTTAATGTCCCAAAATAATCATTCGATTTCACACATGGTTTCTTGTATTGTTGGTATAATAACTTCCGGTAATTGTCATCTGCTTTAGTAATAAACATTTCGAATGTGGATCTCTAGTTTGAAAAATTGTCAAAATTGTCCAATACATGTCTATTGTTAGTCAACCATTCCACGTTCCAGTTCTGGTATGTCATTTTTAATTTTTATGTTCACAACTTCAAAGTTTATCTTCTCAAAAAAAAAAAAACAGCTCAAACCTCATCTTAACGTCCGAATTAGGTCTTGAAACCTATCCCAAATGATTTAGAAGACCCAAAATAGGTAAACAAGGTTTTACTTGAACTTTTAATAAGGTATCTTTCTGGCAAACCTTTTCGAACAAACCTATTGGAAGGTTCTCACAAACCTGTTGGAGAACCTGTTGGAGAACCTGTTGGAGAACCTGTTGGAGGACCTATTGGAGAACATATAGGAGAACCTATTGGAGGTTCTCACAAATCTTTGGAGGATCCCACGAACCTATTGGTCACGAACCTATGGAGGTTCTCACTCAGGTTCGTCTGTCTGATCGAACATACCTGCAACTTCACTAAAATGGCTCTATAATCTTCAATTTTTTGAATTAGAAAGCGTATGAGTAGTCAAAATCTTCGTTTTTTTGAGGCGCATCTTTCTATTGGATTAGAATTTTCAAAAACTTGATAATTTCTCTTAGATATGGCTTTTTTGCTGATGAAAACGTGAAGAACTTCAATAAAACCTTCAAGATGATGAAGTTTCTGATCAAATTACATGAAATTGATGTCCAAACACTACTAGAATCGAGCCAAATGCTCTGATACCACTGTAAATTTGAAGAATCGATCACGAAATTCTACGATTCGATCATAAATGTGCAGAATCCGTTCATAACTAGATTTGGATCAACAAGAACATTGTAATATATCATGAATTCGCATTCCTCATTAACATTCAAGTGTTTACAATGAATCAAACTTGAAATACAATACACTTCAATACAAGAAACACAATAAGATGAAGAGAATCTTGAGAGAGAATTGTTGCGTTGTATGTGTGGAAATATGAGCTTCAAGCTTCCAAGTCTATTGAAATGAACTAGCAAAACCATATATATAAGTTTCAGGTTTGCTTCATAGGTTTGCCTCTAGGTTTGGCTCATAGGTTTGCCTCATATATGAACTATCAATTTACACGAACCTATGATAAGGTTTGTGAAACCTCACACCAGCGGAACCTAAAACCATGTGAGCTGAACCCTTTGACACTTGACTTTTCTAATCATATAGAGCAGACTACGATTTCATTTACAACAAGCGAGGTTCACACAGTTAATGCAACTTTCAAACAGAAAATGCATCAACACAGAAGTTGAAGGAACAGGAGATTGAGAACAAGTGAAAAGCTAAGAGAGTTGCTCAAGTTCAAGATCCATCATTATACTACTCTACTCCTACTGTGGAATGAGCTTCTTCTCATGCTCCATTGAAGACAACTTTTGTCTCACAGACCAAAGAAGCTCCTATTTCAGGCCAGACACAACTACAACTTCCATATCTCAGAAGGAAGAAAGTCATTCTTTTACAAATTTGAAGACAGGCAACTTTGACAAAGTAACTGTGGAGGTTGCCAAAGAGCATATGGGTCTGTTGTCTACATTTGTGAGTTCTTATGATGGGCTATTAGCAAGGCAGATTGGTAATCCACATTTCACAAATAAAGACTACTCTCAGATTGATCCCAATGATATGGAAAGGATTGATATTATGTGGGATCTTACAAGTTCAGTTAGAAGAGTAAAAGACTTTGTCAGAAGAACTGGGAAAGACATCAATATGAACAAAGACTCAAAGTTTGGATTTGATATGTCATCTATTATTTGCTACAACTTTGGGGATAAAGGTCATTTTGCAAGACAATGCAACAAGCCTAAGAATATGGGTAACCACAATCCTTTTCAAAACAAAAGATCATCAGCTGCTAACCCTGAAAGAAGATTGGTACCAATTGACACTCTTGCTCAAGCTAGTTCATCAAATGCAAACAAGTCATTCATGGTTCAGAATGATAAGGGAGAAAACTAGGATTTCAGATTCAACTCTTGAAAGGATTGAACATATAAAGCTTGTGTTGCAGATATCAAGGAAGCTGCTGGATCCGGTGATGAAAGTAATTCAGAAGAAACAAAGACAAGTCTGGATGAATCATCGAGATCATAATCAGAAAGCACCTCAGATTCAGAAACTCAAGGAGATTCAAATGTTGAGTCTGAAGAACAATCTTCTATATAATTTTTTTTGATGGGAATACTTCAACTTCATCTCAGTCTGATCAGGTATATGATGATTGTTCCTCATCTCTTTTTAGTTTCTTTAATTGTGTTGAACTTGAAAGTAAGGTATTGGCTTATCAGCAACATAATGCTGACTTGATCAACAATATCAACTAGTGCATTGAGGGAAACATAATTTTAAAATCAAATGAAAAAGATTTTCAAGCTAAAATTGAGCTATTAAACAGGCAATTGCATGAGGTTGAGATCGCTGTTCTGAATAAGCAAGATGCTATCACTTCTTATCTCAATACCATCATTGAGATAAAGAAGAAATTAACCATAATTGAGTGTGACTATGAAACTTTGAGCCAGAAGCTCAAGAGCTATGAAAGCGCCTCATACATCATTGAGCATATGATCAGTAAAGGGACTGATCTGAAGGGTAGGGGAAAAGAAAAAAAATACAATTATTGTCCCCCACCTGTCTTAAATTGCTTTGTGAACTCACCAAATGACAAATAAATTAAAGACTTTCAAGTTAAAACTCCATTATTAATTGATACTATTGGAATCATTTATGATGAGGGTTCCTCATTGTCTGAGGAATCTTTTGTGGAGGGAGTGGTTGAAGATTGGGTCTCTGATTCTAAGGATGATTCTAATGTTTCTCCTCAAGTGTCTTCTGTTAAGAATCAGACATCAGGTGTCAAAAAGTTTGATTCAGTCTCATCAAAGACAAACATGTCTTCAAACTTATCCAAAGCTATATGCTTTGTGAAGTCTTCACAAGATGGTGAAGCAAGTGAGTCCAACAAGACTGACAATCTTGTTTTCAATGGGACAAAGGGTTTGGGTTTTAAGCAGGACAAGACAAAAACAAATGCTTTTCATCAAAACAAACAATCTTATTCTAAACCCAAACAGTTTTATCACAAAGATAACCGAGATTTTTTTGAGTGTGGTGCAAGTGGACATTTTGCTAGATTTTGTCCTCATTTGATTAGACCACAAGTTGCACCACATCGAAAAGAAAATCAGAATTTTGTTAAAGAGGTCAAATATGCTCGTCCCTTACCTCAAGTTAAACCCAAATATCCTTCATCCATCAAACCTCAAATAAGGGTAAACGGGTTATGGTTGATACTCCCAAAATTCTTTTTGAGAAACAATCCAAGCCATCGTAAGGTATTTAAAGAAATCTTTCAGTAAAAACACTGTCTGGATGGCCAAGTCCTCTGAAACTCCTGTTTCTAAACATCCTGAAAAATTCAACTCAGATGGACAATGGATTGAGATGAAAATCCTGGACTCATTGGGTCAACCCAAGACTGTAAAGGCTTGGGTTCCCAAATTCAACTAATGATTTGTGTATGTGCAGGTTGCCCCAAATGCTGCACTTAACAGCACTGGGATCGTTGATAGTGGGGCATCAAGGCACATGACTGGAGACATATCACTTATTTCTAATGTTCATTCAATTAAAGGAGGATATGTGGCTTTTGCTGGTGACAAGGCGGGTTTATTATTGGAGAAAGAATTCTTTCAAATGGCCAAGTTTCATTTGACAATGTGGAATATGTGAAGCAGCTGGAGAATAATCTACTTTCAGTCTCACATATTTGTGACAAGAAGTACAAGGTTATGTTTGATAACTCAAGCTGCTACATTCTCAAGCAAGGCATTACAATTCCTAAAGACTCGATTCTTATGTCTGCTCCAAGAAAGCAAGATCTGTATTTTCTCAACATGGCCACATCTTCTACAGCTTCATGGTTTATGTCCAAAGCTACAGAGAAAGATTCTATTCTTTGACATAAGAAGATAAGTTATTTGAGTTTGAGGAAAATGAATCATCTGATTCATAACAATCTGGTAGAGGGAGTGATTTTGAAGAACTTCAAGATGTCTAATGTCTGTGTTTCATGCAAGAAGGGAAAGCAAACCAAGCAGTCTCACAAACCCAAGAGGTTTCATTCAATTACTGTTCCACTTGAGCTTCTCCACATGGATCTTTTTGGTCCTGTCAATCGCAAGAGCATTGCTGGAGATCAATACTGCTTAGTCATTACTGATTCCAGATACTCTTGGGTGTTCTTTATGTAGGAGAAATCAGAAACGTTTGAATGTGTTCAAGTGCTGGTCACTAAGCTTGAATCATTGTATAAGCTAAAAGTTCGCATGCTCAGAACAGATAATGGGACAGAATTCAAGAATCACAAAATGGAGACCTTCTGCAATGAACGTGGTATTATTCAGAAATTCAGTGCTCCGTATGTCCCATAGATGAATGGTGTTGCTGAGCAAAAGAACAGAACATTAATTGAGGCTGCTCGGACTATGCTTGTTGATTCTTCACTACCGGTTCAATTCTGGAACGAAGCTGTTGCTAATGCTTGTTTTACTTTGAACCAGGTGTTAATTGTGAAGAGACATGGGAAGACTTGCTTTCAATTGCTCCATAACAGAAAGCCAAATCTTAAGTATCTCTAACCATTTGGTGCTCCATGCATGATGCTTAAGAAAATGAGCAAGGCAAGTTTAATGAAAAGGTGGAAGAAGGCTACTTTCTTGGGTACAACACTCCAAATAAGCGAGTCTACAACTGATCAACTCACAATGTATAGGAGTGTTACCATGTAGATGTTCAGAAATATTCTATGCCACCACCTCGAAAGGGTCCTGACTGGATGTTCAACTATTTTGATTTATTTGACTCTTTCAGCATGCCTCCCATGCATATTGATGAAGATGTTGCTGTTCAGATAATGTATGATGCACAAAATGCACATGATGAACCAGTGCAACCTTCTTCAGTCCAAGCTCCAGTGTAGGAAAATGATGACAGTTTAAACTCAGATGATAATCATTCTCATCCAGAAGTTCCAGAACCAAATGTTGATAATATTGTACCTGCTCTTGAGTATCTCAATATAAACAATCTTGATCCACATGTTGAGGTTCCTGCTCATCCTGTTGGCAGTTTTAACAGAATTCATCCTCAAGACAATATTATTGGAAATTCAACTGATGGAGTGAAGACCAGAAATCAGTTATCTTCAGGTGGTCTTGCTGATATACTTGACCTTGCAAATCTAAGCTTTTGTGCCCATTCCTACTTCATCACCCAAGTTGAACCCATAACCATTACTAAAGCTTTGAAAGAAGAATCTTGGGTAGATGCCATGCAAGAGGAGTTGCTGCTATTTAAGAAGCTTGGAGTTTGGCAGCTTGTTGATAAACCCAATGGTGCAAAAGTTATTCACACAAGATGGGTTTTACGCTGCAAACGAGATGATCATGGCATTGTGGTATGCAACAAAGAACGTCTAGGGGTGCAAGTTTTACACATATTGAAGGGATTGACTACAATGAAGTATTTGCACCGGTTGCTCGCCTTGAAGCAATCCGAATTTTACTGACTTATGCATCCTTCAAAAAGTTCAAAGTTTATCAGATGGATGTTAAGAGTACATTTCTTCATGGTGTGATTAATGAAGTTGTGTATATCAATCAACCTCCCGAGTTTGAAGATCCATTACATCGCGACCAAGTCTACAAGCTAGATAAGGCATTATATGGATTGCACCAAGCTCCGCGAGCGTGGTACGAGACACTGTGATAATCCGACTATTCGGGTTAACTCCGTTAACTGAAAACTAACGGAAATGTCACGAAATCATACAATATCAAATTAAAAGGATTTGAATTAAACAAAATCAGTTCTAATATGCTTAAAATACAAAGATTAAACTTGTTAAGGATTATAACAACAATTTTGACTTTTACAAGTCAAAATTCGACTAAAATCAAATTAAAAATCGAAATTTGATCCTAACACAAGTTTTAGACGAATTAAATCAGTTATAACAGTCACATTGATGATTACCGTCATCAATTCAGAGTTTATTATGAACATTATGGTCGAATTAAACCGGAAATAATACTAAAAGTCGAAACCGTCAATGGCAATCATAGTATATCTATGATTCGACTTTAACATTCCGAATTGGGCATTCATACTCATCAGTCGGCACTATTAGGTTATTCTAAACTCAAAAATTCGGTCTAAGAGCAGTGAACAGAAGAGTTCGAGTGGAACTTAGCCGAACTTCATCTTCTAATCAAACTACATCGAATCAACATCAAAAGAGGTAAAAATTTACTCATATATAAACTAAACCTGCCGATATAAATTAACCCCATGTTAATTTCGGCTGAAAACATCGAATTGTATGAACTCTAATTCTAGGGTTCATCACGAAGAACGAATTGAGGGTTGTTCAAACGAATTAAAGAATCGAATCAAAGGTAATAGAGAGTTTTGGAACTCTCTTTTTACTGAAAAAAACTTTATCAATTTTATCAAACAACAACAAACATTATGATTTCTATTTCTAGGGTTTCTAATCAAAAACGACTTGGGGGTTTTCATGAAAATGAAGTTAAAAATCAAATTAAATGCTACCTGTAGCTTCAGAAGATTTCGATTAAGGTTACTCCTAAATCAATTTCGAGTTTTAACATCGAATTAATGGATTTTGAATTCTAGGGTTCTTGAGTTCAAACGTATTGGGGATTTTGAATTTATAGAACTTGATATGTGAATTAAATCTTTCAGAGAATTTCGAAATTCATTTTTGAATGATAACCCCATATCAATTTCATGTAACAATGATTAATAAAAGGATTTTGAGTTCTAAGGCTTTTTGGTTAAAAAGATTTAGGGTTTTTGATGAAAACGAACATGAAAATCAAATTGATTTATTTAGTTAGTTTCAAAATACCTAGGTTAAGGAAAACCCTATGAATTTGCTGCTGAAAATCCATGAATTTAAACAATTTCGAATGGGAATTGGGGTATACACGTTCGAAACTATGATTATCTCAAATTCGAACGGTTTGTTGATTAACAATCAAATTAAAAGCATTTCTTAACTCGATTTAACCTATGGGAACAAAGCCCTAAGGTTTCACGTTCGAAGGTGGTTGAATTGGGGCCCAATTGGGAGTTCATTGCTTCGGTTATGAATAATCAAGGAGTTGGGCTGATTTGGGCTTAAGACAATTAAAAACCATATCTAGTAATGAAATCAGAACTAGATGAGATGGTAGAGTGTGTGTGTGTGTGTGATGGGTTGTAGGTCTCGGGTTCGAACCCGGCCTTCAACAGTTTTTGAGTTTTAAAACTATTTTTGGTATTTAGATCGTATCTTATTCGTTCTAACTCCGATTTGATCCATTCAAATTGCGTTGGAATCGTAACGGAATCTTGAACCAAATAAAAAAATAAAATTCACATTTTAGACGGTTATTTAAATCATATACGGTTATATGATTTAATTAAACGATTTTAAAGTCACGTGTACTTATGTATGCACGATTCTAACACTCTAACATACGTGTGTTGACACGTATGTGAGTTCAAACACAAAACGACATCCCGAATAACACAATGTTATTGTTTAAACACAGATTTTTCGTAGAGGATTATCTACGCGATTGCACGTGTGTATGATCTTTCTACTTACAATCAAAGGTGCGTACACAGCCCCTTTTCTACTTTTACTGTTTTAGGGGAGAAAATATGCACAAACAAACACTTTTAGACACATATCACTTGCATGAATTAGTTGTTTACTATAAGTGCGAACATAGCATTACAAAGCCTAACATTATCGAACCCTTTAGTTTGCCGTAGTGCCAAGCATGGTAGTTGAAGATAGATCTATTGGGTTTGACAAACCTCACTTGGTAGACTGGTGGTCTATGCAAGTGTTAAACTGGCCAAACAAACATTACTATTGTTTATGCTAGACAATAGGAAAAAGGCTATCAAACATTCAAACAGTCAGCTTCGGTGTCTACCGCTTATGTAAATAGTACAATGACTAGCTATCATGACTATGCAATGTGTGTTATGTGATCAACAAACATGTGATTTCAAGCAGTTGTTTCAAACAGTTATGTTTATTTTGATAAACCTGTGTGTGCACCAACCTTTGTGTTGACTATACTTGCATGTTTTCTCAGGACGCTAAGGTACAAGAATAAGCAAGAATGGACTAGGAGATCGAGTCTCATGCATATCTTACATTACAGTTATTTTGGATTTGATCATTTGAGACTTTGAATTGTAATTTACAGTTTTCAAACTGTTATGTTTGTTATTGTTTTAAAAACGCTTTCGCAACGTTAGAACTTTGATATTACAGTTTTAGACCAAAGTATGTTTGAAAATCATATAGAGGTCTCCGTTATGTCTAATGATCTGAGATCCTGGTTTGTCACGTCCCAAACAGTATGATTCCGTTAGTTGAAATTTGGGGGTGTGACAGATTGGTATCAGGGACATTGGTTATAGCGAACTAGGTTTTCATTTTGTAGACTTAGACTATAACTGTTAGACATTAGACACTTGCTTATTCAATAGTTGCATAGCTATTACATATGGTATTATGTAACAGATATGGCGGCATCATCTACACCTACTCACACTTTTGGAACAAATTGTAGCATTGTCAGACATCATGGCAAGGAGGATCAAGCCAGTGGATGATACCATCCACTATGGGGAGGAAACACATGTTCGACAAAGGGGGAACAACCAATATTGGCAATGGTTTCCTGACCTCATACGCAGCTGGGTGCATGAAGAACGAGTGCCACCACCACCAACTGCCAGCTGCCAACACTGCTAATAGCCTTTGGACGTTACCTGCTCTTGGATATCCACTGGAACAGGCGTTTGTTGCTTTTGCTGCACGCATGGAGCGTGAAATCCGCAACATGTGGGAAGTAGCAGGGACGATCACAGAGTTTCTTGAGAATAACAACTGGCTGACACAGATGTGGGATAACCTCACTGGGGAGTTGGTTAGGACTAATGAGGCACAGGCAAATTTGGTGGAAACGATATGGATGATGCGAGGGACGATCTTAGAACTCACTACACGACTAGAAACTACTGAGTTACGTGTAGCTGTAGCCGAGGCAAGGGCTGAGGAAGCCAATTCACGAGCTGGTGTAGCGGCGATTGAAGCCAATATAGTGAGAGACTTGGCTGGGGAGGCCATGACCCTCATCACTGGGCATATGCGTTACCAACATGGTGTATTGACTGGTCTAGCAGAACTGGAAGATTCATCATCAGCTGTTGGTCCACCAAACGATGGAATCTAGTCATTTCATTTACTTTCTAATTAACAAACTTATATGAGAGGGTTGTACTCATAAAAGTAGATTTGGTGTTTAGTTGTTTTGCATCTCTTTGAAAAACAATTGTAAGCACTAGTTTATCGTAAATGATTAAGAATTGTTACTTTAATGGCTATGGTAGTGTGTTACATTTACTTTATGCATAAATGATGATTATGCGATGGGTGTAGTCTTATTATGTATATTTGTAAATATGAAGATCATGGTTGGAGAGAACATTAACATGACCGCAACGGAACTTGAGGCACTTATTAACACTAGAATTACCGAGACAATCGCAAACTATACGCAAACACACCAAACAGGACCACATGATCCAACGGGGGGACTGGTAAATCCACAAGTGTGCACATTCAAGACATTCTTGGACTGTAAACCACGTAATTTCAAAGGATCGGAAGGAGCCATTGGACTTCTTCGATGGATTGAACAGTCAGAATCAGTGTTTGAGATGTGCAATTGTCCGGAAGAAAACAAGGTCAGATACGCTATTGGTAGTTTGGAGGGTTTGCCTTGACATGGTGGAACTCTAACTTACAGACACTCGGCTTGAATACAGCCAATGCCCTTACTTGGAACGGATTCAAAATCCTATTGCAGGAGGAGTATTGTCCCCGTAATAAAATGCAAAAACTTGAGGATGAATACTGGCAACTCAAGATGAAAGTTTCTAATATTGAGGAATACACTACTCGATGCACAGGGCAACCCCGCCTTGCAAGTGGATCAAGAGATACAATGGAGGGTTGGTATCTCAGGTCCGAATATTGATCACATCTGCAAATCCTACTACCATACAGCAAGCTGTTCGACTGGCACACCAACTGACTGCTCAAGCGATGCAATGACGAACATTACCCAAACGAACAGTAACAGCTAAGGTGGGAGACCACAAAAGAAAATGGGATAACATTGATTCCAAGAATTTCACTCAGTAGTCATTTCAGCAGAACCGTAAGCAGGAATCCAACAAGACCCATCACAATCCAAACAATAACCAACAGTCATCGGGAGGGTATAATGGTAAATACCCAAAGTGCAACAAATGTGGATTCCGTGACTTTAGGAATCAATGTGACAAGTACCGATGTCAGCGATGCAGAAAGATGGGTCACGTAGCAAAAGACTGTCGAGGGGAACTGCAGGCAAGCTCACTCAACCAGAGCAACACACAGAAAGGATGTTTTGAGTGTGGCATACCTGGACATCTCAAGAAGAAGTGCCCGTAAATCAAGAAAAGAAGGGCTAATGACATAACTACAAAAGGAAACAGCAACAACAACACAAATGTTGCTTAGAACAAGGCTTGTGTGATTGGAGGACATCAGGCACGGGAAGATACCAACGTCGTTACGGGTACGTTCCTCTTGAATAATCACTATGCCTCTATGCTATTTGATACTGGTGCAGACCGGATTTTTGTATCTAGTACATTCTCTAAGTTGCTAAATGTTAGTCCCACTACCTTAGAAAACCCATATACTTTATAACTAGCTGATGGAAAGTTAATTGTAGTTGAACATATCCTTAAGGATGTATGCTTGACTTAATGGGTCAAACACTGGAAATTGATCTGATGCCTATCACCTTAGGCAGTTTCGATGTAGTTATTGGCATGGACTGGTTGTCCAAACACCAGGCTGAAATAGTATGCCATGAAAAGGTCGTTCGTATACCTCTTTCACATGGAGAGACACTGTATGTACAAGGCGAGAAGAGCAATACGCCACTGCGTCTCATATCGTGTATGAAAGCACACAAATGTCTGCGTAAAGGTCATACGCCAGTTATAGCACTTATAACTGAGAAGCCGGTGGCTGAGAAGAAGATCAAAGACATCCCAGTGGTTTGTGAATTTACTGAAGTATTTCCAGAAGACCTACCGGGATTACCGCCAATCAAACAAGTGGAATTCCGAATCGACCTTACGCCAGACGCAACACCGATTGCTATGGCGCCTTATCGACTTGCACCATCTGAGATGTAAGAGTTATCTACACAACTGCAAGAGTTTTTGGATAAGGGTTTTATACGACCTAGTTTTTCACCGTGGGGAGCTCCTGTCTTATTTGTTAAGAAAAAGGACGGGACTTTCCGTATGTGTATCGATTACCGGGAACTTAACAAAGTTACCATCAAAAACCGGTATCCGTTACCTCGAATTGACGATCTGTTTGATCAGTTGCAAGGTTCGAGTTACTACTCGAAGATCGATCTCAGATCTGGTTATCATCAACTCAGAGTTCAAGAAGAAGATATTTCGAAGATAGCATTCAGGACGCGATATGGCCATTATGAGTTCTTGGTCATGCCATTTGGGTTGACAAACGCTCCAGCAGTATTCATGGATCTCATGAATTGAGTTTGCAAACATTATCTAGATAAGTTTGTCATCGTTTTCATTGATGACATTCTCATCTATTCTCAGACTGAGGAGGAGCATGCTGAAGATTTTTGAGTACTGTTAGAATTACTGAGACAAGAACAGTTGTACGCTATGTTCTCAAAATGTGACTTTTGGATGCGAGAAGTACAATTCTTGGGTCATATAGTCAATAAAAAGGGCATACATGTTGATCCAGCAAAAATTGTGGCGATTAAAAATTGGGAAGCACCAAAGACCCCCACTGAGGTACGACAATTCCTTGGTTTGGTGGGTTACTACCGACGATTCATTGAGGGTTTCTCAATGATCGCTCGACCACTTACTGCTCTTACTCACAAAGGAACGAAGTATAACTGGACGAATAAACAGGAAGCTGCGTTCCAGCTATTAAAACAGAAACTCTGCAGTGCACCGATTCTGTCCTTACCGGAAGGGACAGAAGACTTTGTGGTGTATTGTGACGCATCTGCACAGGGTTTGGGATGTGTGTTGATGCAGCGTGATAAAGTGATTGCTTACGCTTCACGAAAACTTCGACCAAATGAAAAGAATTACACTACTCATGACTTGGAATTAGGAGCAGTGGTATTTGCTCTGAAAACTTGGAGGCACTATTTATATGGAACCAAGTGTACCATTTACACTGATCACAAGAGTTTGCAACATATCTTTGATCAGAAGGAACTCAATATGAGACAGCGACGATGGGTCGAGTTGTTGAATTACCACGAATGCGCAATCAAGTACCATCCGGGAAAAGCTAATGTGGTAGATAATGCTTTAAGTAGAAAAGACACATAAACAAGACGGGTTCGCGCACTTATGATGACGATACATACTGACTTACCTGACAAGGTACGCAGTGCTTAGCTTGAAGCCTTAGAAAAGGATAACTTGGAACAGGAATCCTTACGAGGAATGGAAAAACAATTGGATGTCATGTCTGATGGAACTCGTTGTTTCATGAATCGACTTTGGATACCTTTGCATGGTGGTCTAAGGGAACTCGTGATGGATGAAGCGCACAAGTCTAGATATTCTGTCCATCCGGGGTGAGACAAAATGTATCATGACTTGAAGGCACTTTATTGGTGGCCTCACATGAAAGCTGACATTGCTAAGTACGTTAGCAGATGTTTAACATGCTCTATAGTCAAAGTTGAATATCATAAACCATCTGGTTTATTGCAACAACCAGAAATACCTATGTGGAAATGGGAACATATTTCGATGGATTTCATTACTAAGTTACCCCGTACACCAAGTGGATGTGATACGATATGGGTAATTGTTGATCGATTAACGAAATCTGCATATTTCTTGGCGATCAAGGAAACTGACAAAATGGAGAAACTGACTCGCATTTACATCAAGGAAGTGGTAGCATGACATGGCGTACCAATTTCCTTCATATTAGATCAGGATGCCCGATTCACTTCAAACTTTTGGAAATCTCTCCATAAGTCAATGGGAACTCGTTTAGACATGAAACCGCATATCATCCACAAACCGACGGTCAGAGTGAACGTATGATTCAGACGCTCAAAGATATGTTACGAGCTTGTTTAATTGACTTTGGTGACAGCTGGGAAAACCACTTACCGTTAGTGGAATTCTCTTACAACAACAGTTATCACACAAGTATTCAGGCATCACCGTTTGAAGCTTTATACGGTCGTAAATTTCGTTCACCGGTTTGCTGGGCTGAAATTGGTGACAGTCAGATTACAGGTCCTAAACTAGTACACGAGACGACAGAGAAGATAGTTCAAATCCGGAACCGTATGGCAGCGGCTCGGGATCGAAAAAAGAGTTACGCTGACAAACGTCGCAAGCCGTTGGAATTTCAAGTAGGAGACCGAGTTCTTCTAAAGGTATCACCTTGGAAAGGTGTGATACGATTCGGCAAATGCGGGAAGCTTAGTCCACGTTACGTAGGACCTTTTGAGATCCTGAAAAGGATTGGTCCGGTTGCGTATCAACTTAAATTACCGGATGAACTCAGCGGAGTTCATGACGTCTTTCACGTTTCAAACTTAAAGAAATGTCTTTCTGATAAAATATTGATTGTACAACTGGAGGAAATACAAGTAGATGAACAGTTACAATTCATTGAAGAACCAGTTGAAATAATGGATCGAGAGGTCAAACAACTCAAACAAAGCAAGATTCTGATTGTCAAAGTTCGGTGGAATTCAAGACGTGGTCTAGAATTCACATGGGAAAGGGAAGATCAAATGATGAAGAAGTGTCCTCGTCTATTCAAAACAACATCCACAAACACTGTGAAGAAACGTTAAATTTCGGGATGAAATTTCCTTCAACAAGGGGATGGCGTGATGCTTCACACATCAACATTTCAGATTTCAGGCTGTAAGCACAAACACATTATGCAATTGGTTTTGTTACAAACATTTGTGTTACATTATATCTTATGTGCTACATTTCATGTGTTACATGTTATGGTAGTGAACACATAATTAGTCTCAAACATTTGCTATGTGCAAGGTTGCATAGTACAAACAGTTACGAACATTCACTATGTGCAAGGTTACATAGCACAGTATGATCAAACACAAACATTTACAGTTAGGTGTACTAACTGGTGTGCACGCAAACAGTTACATAGAACGATCACACTTAGGTGTGATGTTACAAACATCGAACTTTGTGTGTGAGCACACAAAATAATCAGACATCACACTAACATTTACAATTTAAACTCACAAGTACTTTCCTAACTATTTCTAACATCTAACAATTTTCGGGACGAAAATTCCTTCAACAAGGGGATGATGTGACAATCCGACTATCCGGGTTAACTCCGTTAACTGAAAACTAACGGAAATGTCATGAAATCATACAATATCAAATTAAAAGGATTTGAATTAAACAAAATCAGTTCTAATATGCTTAAAATACAAAGATTAAACTTGTTAAGGATTATAAACAACAATTTTGACTTTTACAAGTCAAAATTCGACTAAAATCAAAGTAAAAATCGAAATTTGATCCTAACACAAGTTTTAGACGAATTAAATCAGTTATAGCAGTCACATTGATGATTACCATCATCAATTCAGAGTTTATTACGAACATTATGGTCGAATTAAACCGGAAATAATACTAAAAGTCGAAACCGTCAATGGCAATCATAGTATACCTATGATTCGACTTTAACATTCTGAATTGGGCATTCATACTCATCAGTCGGCACTATTAGGTTATTCTAAACTCAAAAATTCGGTCTAAAGAGCTGTGAACAGAAGAGTTCGAGTGGAGCTTAGCCGAACTTCATATTCTAATCGAACTACATCTAATCAACATCAAAAGAGGTAAAAATCTACTCATATATAACCTAAACCTGCCGATATAGATTAACCCCATGTTAATTTCGGCTGAAAACATCGAATTTTATGAACTCTAATTCTAGGGTTCATCACGAAGAACGAATTGGGGGTTGTTCAAACGAATTAAAGAATTGAATCAAAGGTAACAGAGAGTTTTGGAACTCTCTGTTTACTGAAAAAAACTTTATCAATTTCATCAAACAACAACAAACATTATGATTTCTATTTCCAGGGTTTCTAATCAAAAACAAATTGGGGGTTTTCATGAAAATGAAGTTAAAAATCAAATTAAATGCTACCTGTAGCTTCAGAAGATTTCGATTAAGGTTAGTCCTAAATCAATTTCGAGTTTTAACATCGAATTAATGGATTTTGAATTCTAGGGTTCTTGAGTTCAAACGTATTGGGGATTTTGAATTTATAGAACTTGATATGTGAATTAAATCTTTCAGAGAATTTTGAAATTCATTTTTGAATGACAACCCCATATCAATTTCATGTAACAATGATGAATTAAAGGATTTTGAGTTCTAGGGCTTTTCGGCTAAAAAGATTTAGGGTTTTTGTTGAAAACGAACATGAAAATCAAATTGATTTATTTAGTTAGTTTCAAAATACCTAGGTTAAGGAAAACCCTATGAATTTGATGCTTAAAATCCATGAATTTAAACAATTTCGAATGGGGATTGGGGTATACACGTTCGAAACTATGATTATCTTTAATTTGAACGGTTTGTTGATTAACAATCAAATTAAAAGCATTTCTTAATCGATTTAACCTGTGGGAACAAAGTCCTAAGGTTTCACGTTCGAAGGTGGTCGAATTGGGGCCCAATTGGGAGTTCATTGCTTCGGTTATGAATAATCAAGGAGTTGGGCTGATTTGGGCTTAAGACAATTAAAAACCATATCTAGTAATGAAATCAGAACTAGATGAGATGGTAGAGCGTGTGTGTGTGATGGGTTGTAGGTCTCGGGTTCGAACCCGGCCTTCAACAGTTTTTGAGTTTTAAAACTATTTTTGGTATTTTGATCGTATCTTATTCGTTCTAAGTCCGATTTGATCCATTCATATTGCGTTGGAACCGTAACGGAATCTTGAACCAAATAAAAAAATAAAATTAACATTTTAGACGGTTATTTAAATCATATATGGTTATATGATTTAATTAAACGATTTTAAAGTCACGTGTACTTACGTATGCACGATTCTAACTATCTAACATACGTGTGTTGACACGTATGTGAGTTCAAACACAAAACGACATCCCGAATAACACAACGTTATTGTTTAAACACAGATTTTTCGTAGAGGATTATCTACGCGATTGCACGTGTGTATGATGTTTCTACTTACAATCAAAGGTGCGTACACAGCCCCTTTTCTACTTTTACTGTTTTGGGGGAGAAAACATGCACAAACAAACACTTTTAGACACATATCACTTGCATGAGTTTGCTGTTTACTATAAGTGCGAACATAGCATTACAAAGCCTAACATTATCGAACCCTTTATTTTGCCGTAGTGCAAAGCATGGTAGTTGAAGATAGATCTATTGGGTTTGACAAACCTCACTTGGTAGACTGGCGGTCTATGCAAGTGTTAAACTGGCCAAACAAACATTACTATTGTTTATGCTAGACAATAGGAAAAAGGCTATCAAACATTCAAACAGTCAGCTTCGGTGTCTACCGCTTATGTAAATAGTACAATGACTAGCTATCATGACTATGCAATGTGTGTTATGTGATCAACAAACATGTGATTTCAAGCAGTTGTTTCAAACAGTTATGTTTATTTTGATAAACCAGTGTGTGCACCAACCTTTGTGTTGACTATACTTGCATGTTTTCTCAGGACGCTAAGGTACAAGAATAAGCAAGCATGGACTAGGAGATCGAGTCGCCTGCATATCTTACATTACAGTTATTTTGGATTTGAACATTTAAGACTTTGAATTGTAACTTACATTTTTCAAACTGTTATGTTTGTTATTGTTTTAAAAACGCTTCCGCAACGTTAGAAATTTGATATTACAGTTTTACAACAAAGTATGTTTGAAAATCATATAGAGGTCTTCGTTATGTCTAGTGATCTGAGATCCTGGTTTGTCACGTCCCAAATAGTATGATTCCGTTAGTTGAAATTTGGGGGTGTGACAGACACTGTCTACTCACCTTCTGAACAATAGGTTCAGAAGAGGTGTCATTGACTGCACTTTTTTCATTAGAGAGATGGTTGGGGATTTGATCTTGGTGCAAGTTTATGTGGATGATATTATCTTTGGATCCACAAATGATGTTCTATGGAAAGAATTTCAAAAGGTTATGAAAGACAAGTTCGAGATGAGTTCCATGGGAGAGATGGAATTTTTCCTTGGATTGCAGGTGGATCAGTATGAGGCAGGGATTTTTAATCATCAAAACAAATATGATGGTAACATTCTGAGCCGATTCAGTATATTGGATGCAAAACCTGCTAGTACCCCACTGGCTGTTAATCACGGGATTACTCCATACGAAAAAGGGGAATTAATCGATGCCACTCTGTACAGAGGAATGATCGGATCTCTTAAGTGTCTCACAGCTTCTCGTCCAGACATCATGTTTGCTACTTGTCTGTGTGCTCGTTATCATTCAAAGCCAAGAGTTTCTCATCTTATTGTTGTGAATAGGATTTTGCGTTATCTAAAGGGTACTCCAGATCTAGGCTTATGGTACTCTAATGATGAGAACTTTGACCTAACTGCTTATAGTGATTCAGATTATGGTGGATGCAAAAGAGACTTCAAGTCAACATCTGCGAGGTGTCAGTTCTTTGGGAAATGCCTAGTTACCTGGAAGTGCAAGAAGCAGACGTCGGTGTATCCTTCAACATGTGAAGCAGAATACACTGTAGCTGCTAGTTGTTGCTCTCAAATCATCTGGATTCAGCAACAACTCAGGGACTATGGGTTACAGTTTTCTAACACTCCTAAATTTGTTGATAATACTGCAGCCATAGTTGTCACTAAAAATCATGTGCAGCACTCTAAAACAAAATACATTGACATTAAATATCACTTCATACGTGATTGTTTTGAAAAGAAATTAATCGATGTTGTTAAGATTCACACCGATAACCAGAGAGATGATCTTTATACAAAAGCGTTTGACAAACCCAATTTTTATATTTGTTATCAGCTAATGGTGTTTTTCAAAAAGATAAAGTCATTCCTTCATATGACTTAAACAAATGATCATTATTTTTGTTAGTTAGTTTCTTTTGTTTTATTTTCACATCTTAGTATTTCTGTTATTTTTTCTTTCACTTATTCAAAAACTCAAAAAGATTTCCAATTTTAGGTTTTTAGGGGGAGAAAAAGTAGTTTAAATTGAAAAACCAAAAACATTTGAAAAATTAAAAATTGAGAAATTCTTGCGTGAGAAAGTGATGTGTTAATCAGTCATGTCTTAAATGCAAAATTTATTGCATAAACTAAAAACACATGAGTTTTATGATCTGATATACTGATAGGCCGACTTTACAAAGTTTATAGACTGTTGGTGATTTCTTAGAAAGTCTGATTTGTGGGATTCAGTTTAGAAAACTAGTTAAGGGATAAATAGTTTTTAATTCAAATTAGGCATACACCTGTTATCATAGGATATTATGAGGGTTCCAATGATTCATGAATTCAATTCTGTACACGTGCCATGTTGCTTTGTAAAGACCTAGCTGAAGCCGTCCATTCAGATAAGAATGATTGAATCACGAGAAAATAAAAGTGAATCCGACTCTGTACACATGCCATATGTCTGGGTTACAGCCTAGCTGAAGCCGTCCATTCAGATAGGATAAGCTAAGAAAATTACAAAAATCAAATAAGTTTGATTCCATACATGTGCCATATTACTGGGTTGCAGCCTAGTTGAAGCCATCCATTTGGATAGAACAAGTTGATCTTGTCACACAGTTCTGTATACGTGCCATATTTCTTTGTAAAGACCTAGCTGAAGCCGTCCATAAGAATGTGTTGAACTTGAGAAACAAATCAAAAAGAAAAATACAAAAAGAAAATAAATTGGAACCTTATAGAACTTATGATGCTAGGTATTAAGTTATGCAAAGATGAGGCATAAACAGGTTTTGATCTGGATTGGTTGACTATAATGGGTTACTCAGTCAGAAAACATGGGTGATCATTGATTAGTTTAAAAATGAAGTATTGTCAGGTTTAAATTGGACAAGTATCTTAGTAATCGCTTCATAATTCAAATGTGTTAGAAGTATAAACATTCATGAATGTTGATTTGATATGAACTGATGTATGTGTCATTTTCTTGAAAGGCTACTCAAAAAAATATGTGTGTTTTTATTGCTTTAGTCTTAATTGTATAGTGTTTGATTATCTAAAAAACACAAAAACATTTTCATTTGAAATTGTTTTAAATGATAATTTGTTGGTTCAGATATTCAATCTCATCTTTGCCTATCACCAAACCAGACTGAACTTCATAACAATACTCTTTTTAGGGTCAAAATGTCAAAATTTGAAAATTAGTTAGTGTTTTGGGTGCTAAAGTACCGAACAAAACGGAGCACCAAAATGTTGAAGTCCAAGGAGTAGTCTTAGAAGAAAAAGAACCATGAGAATGCTTTGAATTCCTCATATTCAGCTTCATTATCTGTAATTGAAATGTTTAGCCTCAAAGCATAAGTAACTTCTATACCTGAGGGATCTATAAGGATTAGTCCTACCCCTACTCCTTCGATGCTTGAAGCTCCATCTGTATATAACAACCATTCTCCTGGTTCTTTTTCTTCTAAGACTACTCCTTGGACTTCAACATTTTGGTGCTCCGTTTTGTTCAGTACTTCAGCCAAAAAATCCGCCAGCACCTACCTTTTATAGACATCCTAGGAGCGTATGTGATTGCATGATCGCCCAATTCCACGGTCCACTTGGCCAACCGACTATAATTCTCTGGCTTTTGTAACGCCTCCTTTAGTGGAAAGTTAGTAAGTACTTTTTTGGGGTGTTCCTGAAACTACCTCCATAGATGTCTGGTCGTGTGAGTAACTGCAAGTGCGAGTTTTTCCAATTCTGAATATTTTACCCCAGCTTCCATCAATACTCGGCTGATGAAGTACACCGGGTATTGTGCACTTCCATGTTCGATCAAAAATACAATGCTTACCGTTTCCTCCCCCACAAAGATATACATTTTTAATTATTCACCTACCTTAGGGGCGACTAGTGCTGGTAGGTTGGCAATATATTCCTTCATTTCATTGAAGGCCATTTCGGCTTCATTGGTCCACTAGAAACAGTTCTTTGCATTACATCCTTTCAATACCTAGAAGAAAGTTAATGACATTTCTGCTGACTTTGATAAGAATCAGTGTAAGGAAGCTATCTTGCCATTCAAACTTTGGACTTCCTTCATCATTCGTGGGGATGGCATTTCCTGAGTTGCTTTCACTTTGTCTAAATTAGCCTTGATCTCTTTTGTACACACTAAATGGCCCAAGAATTTTCCTATTTCCAACCCAAAAGAACATTTGGCTAGTTTAGTTTCATATTGATTTGTTTCAAAGTTGAAAAGGTTTCTTGAATGTCTGTCATCATGGCTTTCTCATCATTGCTTTTTATGACAAGGTCATCTAAATATACTTTGATATTGCATCCCACCTGGTTTTTGAAGGCTTTATCCATTAACCTCTGATAGGTAGCTCCTGCATTCTTTAGACTAAATGGCATCTTTTGGTAACAAAACAACCCTTGACTGGTATGGAAGGTCGTTTTCTCTTTGTCCTCCCGTGTCATTTGAATCGGATGATAGCCTTTGAAGGCGTCCAAAAAACATTTGAATTTAAATCCTACTAGAGATTCGACCTTTGCATCCGCCTGGGTAAAGGATAACAGTCCTTGGGAAATTCTTTATTAAGATCCTTGAAATCAATACACATTCTCCACCATCGGTCTCCTTTCCTGACCATGACAGGATTGGCGATCCACGTAGGGTACTGGACTTCCCTAAGTATTCATGCCTTCACTAGTTTAGATACCTCTGTTTATACCACATTATTTATATCCAAGGCCAAGCTTCTTTTCTTCTAAATAACAGGTTTTGCATGAGGAAGGACATTCATAGCATATTATGAAACGTACCTTAGGACTCCAGTCATATCTCCAGGAGACCAGGCGAATACATCTTTGTTTCTTCTTAACAACTTGAACAATGATATTTGTCCTTCATGTAGAGCCCAATCAACGATGAAGACTGACAAAGTCAACACGGAAGAGTCAACACTCAGATTTTGGAGATTTTTTAATTATTTTCGTGTACTCAGGTTCGTGTACACGAACCTGAACTTCGTTTACTGTCATCTAGTATAAATAGACGTATTTTTGTACAGATTGTAACACGAATCCCGAGGTGTGCTCTCTAGACGTATTGAGGCACATTTTCGTATACTTACTGAATATATTCAAAGTTTTGATCTTTCTTGTTCATCTTGCTTCTTCTTTAACTCTATTATGGATTCCGCACACTATAGAGTTGATTGATGATGTTTGGAAACATAAAGCTTGGATCTTGATCTGTTTTCTGGACCTACAAGTGGTATCAGAGCTTGAGTGCTCATTTCATCATCAAGGTAACGCCTTTTTCAAGCAAGTTTTATACTTTATTGCTCTTCTATACTCCATCTAGCTACTGTGTAAATTTGGAACTCTAACTCTTAAGAAAAATTTTTATAAAATTTTTCTGAAGTATTTTTCAAGTTCTAAATTTTCGAGTAGTACTATTTCGAGTATAGTCAGAGTATTCGAAGTTTAAATACTTTTCGAGTAGAAGAAAGATTTCGAATACTTGGCATGTTCGTGTACTTGGATATCTTCGTGTACTGTGTGTGACTTCGTATACTCAGTAATTTCGTGTACTGAGACAACTTCGTGTACTGGTGTGACTTCGCATACTAGTGAAGCTTCGTGTACTCAGAGGAACTTCGTGTACTTGTGTGTCTATTAGAATTTCTTGGAAGATTTTGAGCAGCATTTTCAGGAAGCAACAGTGAGATTCGTGTACTGAAGATAGAAAAATTATCAGCTCATCATGGCATCAAAGAATTTGACTAACTTGTCCAACTTACTCAATCTGGGCAATGAAATCGGCACCGGAACAAAGCCACCGAGGCTTGTGTCAGAAGATAACTTCCAAGATTGGAAATTCAGATTCCAGTCCTTCATCAAGTATACCGATCCAAAACTTTGGAGATCGATTGAGGACGGACCTTATGTTACTTTTTACCAAAGTGAAATCAATGGTCCTCTTGTTCCAAAGGATCCTGAGTTATATACCGACAATGACATACTTCTTATGGAAAAGGATGAGAAGGCATATGCTTCTATCACTATGGCCCTATCAACTGACGTTGCTCACGGATTTAAGGAGCACAAAATAGCAAAAGAACTGTGGATGCCTTGGTTGAAAGATTCGAGGGGAATGAGGATATGAGAGAAAGTCGAAAGGATATGCTCAGGCAGAGATTCAATATGTTCAATCATATCAAAGGAGAGACTCTTGAAGCACAACTTAACAGGTTCACTCATCTGATGACTGAGATGACCAGCTCCGGAATTGAAATGACTAAGGGAGAGGTTAACAAGAAGCTGCTGAATTCACTTCCTTACAATTGGAACTCCAATTGCACAACTATCAAAAGGACCAAGGACATGTATAAGACTTCCTTAAGCGAGCTGATCTCAATTATCAACTCATATGATATGGATGATAAGCAGAGAGCACTGAACCATGCCAGCTCAATGGGCATTGCACCTACTTCTGAAAACTCTGCTCTTCTGTCAGCAATCAATCTTCAATCATCAGGAATGCAACATTATCCTACTTCTGCGTCTCATGGAGTTCCTTTTGAAACTGCTTTCCTGTCATCTGGACAAGGTGTATCGGTGCCAAAAGTCAACCCAGAAAGTGAAGAAAATCTGCTGCTATTCAAGGGATAGGGATTCATGAATAGCTATAATGCTTTCATAGCAGGAGAACTGGCACCCTCAAACCTCACTCAAGACAATCTAGAGCAAATCAATCCAGCTGATGTTGAAGAAATGGATATTTCATGGCAGATGGCAATGGCCGTGTTCAGAGTGAAAAAGTTTATCAAGAAATATGGAAGAAACAGTTTTGGGAACGCTCTAGGGAAGAAACTTGGCTTTGATAAGTCAAAATTGCGATGCTACAACTGTGACCAACCGGGTCACTTTGCCAGGGAACGTAAGCAGCCAAAAGTGGCCAAGGAAGGAGGAGAGAAGAAGCCCGAGGAGAAAGCAGGGAATGCTGCTGCAGGAGGAAACACTAGCTCGTCAAAAGCGTTGGTGACTCAGGAGACTGACTCCTATGACTGGAGTGATCAAGTGCAGGAGCTAGAACTGACTCTAAGTCATGCTTTCTTGGCTGAGGTGGATGACAAACACACTGAGGTAACTGAAAATCTTTGCTCTACTTCTTGCATAGACAAAGTCTTTAAGTATAGATCACATAATGAATCTTTAATCAAAGAAGTAAATAAGCTAAAATACTTTAACTCAGAATTTCTTAAGAATGAAGGAATTTTCAAAAGAAAACTTGAGGCTGAGAGACGGGACGTGGAAAGGTTAAAAGAACTTTTGAGTGACAAGGAGTCCAACTATAGAGATGCTCGACGAAAAATTGACGAGCTCACACTACAGTTGGATCATGTCAAATCTCAGCTTTCTAAATCATCAATTAAATGTGAAAGATTTGATTACTCAAGCAAAATTTTGGAAAACATGACATCTATTAGATTCAGGGAAAAGAAGGGTAGTGGAATTGGGTATAATGAATGTGAACCACTCTTTAATCATAATTATTCAAGCATGCCAAGAATCAACACATCTGTTGTTGACTTGGAACTAGATTCTAGTCGTGTTTGTGATTTTCCCACAGAACCAGTCATGTTTACGGCTGACCCTGTTATAACTAATGATTCTGAGATTTGTGCAGAAAACCTAAGTGTTGCAGGTTTAAGGGAGGAGAAGGTAGAAAGAAGTGCAGGGAGGAGCACAGATTGTTCATCATATTCAAGCAAATTATCTTTTGTCCCAAAAACAAATTTTGTTAGAAAATTTTATGAAATTAACATTAATATCAGTGATATGCTTAAACATTTTCAGAAAACGTTTGGTATAAAATCAACTTTCTCTCCTTTAACAACACAGACTGCACCGGCTCATTCCACAGTTACCAAAGAGGAAAGTTCACTGTTAAATCCTAACTGTGAACCTTATATTCCCACAACATCCTCTAACCAAAGTAACTGTGATGTAAAGCCCTTTGACCCAATTGAATTTCATCAAAAGGTCTGTTGTTATGCATGTGGGAAACCTGGCCACATTGCTAGACATTTTCTGCATCGACCTACTGAATTCTTCTATTGGAAGAATCAGAAGGTCATTCCTAAGGCTAAACCAGTACATAATCAAGTAAGGATCGTACCATCCTCCAAGCCTAGGATGACCTCTCAGAAGAGAACACAAATTCCTTCCACTGCAAAAGGATCTATGAAATCTAACAAATCATCAAAGTCTCATAAACAAAAACAAAGAACTTTCATAAATGGGTCAAAACAAATTAATCAGTGCAGTGGAAGCATGACCAAACAGGTTAAGTACAACATAGAAAAACCCAAAAACAGACCAAAATTCAGACCCAAAGACAGACTCTCTTCCTTTACTAAAGTGCCTAAATCTGTTATGATTTGGGTACCTGTTTCTCATTGATTGTGTGTAAAATGCAGGGACAGCCAAACAAGCTTAAAAATGTTTGGTATGTGGATAGCGGCTGCTCCCGGCACATGACTGGAGATTTCTCCCAGTTACATGAAGTTACACCATTCAATGGAGGGTATGTGTCGTTTGCTGGAGACAAAGGAGGAAGGATAAGTATGAAGGGCACAGTAACAAATGGAACTCTAAGTTTTGAAGATGTGTACTATGTTGAAGAACTCAATCACAGTCTTCTAAGTGTTTCTTAAATCTGTGACAAAAGCTTTTCTACACACTTCACAAATAAGGAGTGTCTTATTCTCAAACCTGGGTTTGTAGTACCTGAGAAGTGGATTTTGATGAGCACTCCGAGGATAAACAATGCCTACATTATCAATATGAACTCAAACTCTTTCACTGAGAACACTTGCTTGTTCTCAAAGGCATCGGAACATGATTGTTTGTTGTGGCATCGGAGGCTGGGTCATGTAAATTTGAAGAATCTCAACAGATTGGTCAAGGGAGATAATGTTATTGGCTTGCCCTCTAAGGACTTTTCAACCATTGAGAAATGTATTGCTTGTGCCAAGGGAAAGCAACATAAGAGACCTCACAAGCCTAAATTGTTCAATTCTATCTCCTCAGTTCTACAACTTCTTCACATGGATCTCTTCGGACCAGTCAACGTTATGAGCAACGGGAAGAAGTCATACTGTCTGGTAGTAACTGATGACTATTCCAGATTCACTTGGGTATTCTTTCTAGCTAAGAATGATGAGACTCCAGAGATTCTGAAGAAGTTTATTACCTTAATTGAGAATCAGAGAAATCTGAAAGTTAAGGTAATTAGAACTGATAATGGTACTGAATTCAGAAATCAAACTCTTGTAGATTTCTGTGATGAGAAAGGAATTGCCAGACAATACAGTGCAGCAAGAACTCCTCAGCAAAATGGAGTTGCTGAAAGAAGAAACAGAACACTTATAGAAGCTGCTCGTACTATGCTGTCAGAATCAAAACTGCCTATATTCTTCTGGGCTGAAGCAGTTAACACTGCTTGCTATGTTCAAAATCGAGCTCTACTGAACAAGCGTCATCAAAAGACTCCCTACGAGATTCTCTTCAATCAAAAACCCAAAGTTGGCCATTTCAAGTCGTTCGGATGTCCGTGTACTCTTCTTCATACCGAACCTAATCACAAGTTTGATGACAAGGCAGACGAATGTTACTTTGTGGGGTATTCATCAGAAAAGGCTGCATACAGAGTCTACAACAAGAAGACTAGGATGATTGTGGAATCATATTACATAGATTGGCAAGAAATGAACTCCACAGATGCCAGCTCGGGTCCAAATTGGCTATTTGAGTATGATTCTACCTTCAGACCTTTCAATACTACATCAGAGAATGCTGGTGCATCTGGGCAGGATGATGATTTTTCTAAGGATGATGACATAGATTATAGGGTTGACTACGTTCCTTGTGATCCCAATCTTTTGACAGTTGACCCTCCTGGCTTGTACACTCGTGCCCCTCCAGCTCAGCCAACACCAATTCATGAGGTTCTTCTGTCAGAAACCAACGCTTCTCAGTCAACTGAAGATAATCAAACCTCATCGTCTTCTCAACATGTGTTTGATAATCCACTTTTCTCAGCTAACATACCTGAGGAACACTGTGTGGATCCTGGAGCTGAAGCGAGTGAAACTGCTCCTATTGATCGTGTTTCTTCTTCAAGTGAAGACCAAATCAACAACATCAGCAATCTGCTAGATAATTTGGAAGTCAATGATGTGCCAACACTCAATGTGAACAAGAATCATCCAGTGGAGAATATTATTGGACCTCTCTCAGAAGGCGTTCTCACTCGAAGCAAATCAATTACAGTTTAGAACACGATGCCTGAAGAGACACTCACTCGAAGTCAATTAGGTCCTATTAATTCTTGTTTATATTCTTGTTTTATTTCGCAGGTAGAACCCAAGAACGTCAAAATGGCTCTTAAGGAGTCCAGCTGGGTTGAGGCAATGCAAGAGGAGCTGATGCAGTTTCAGAAGCTCAAAGTTTGGAATCTGGTTCCTCTACCCAAAGGAAAATTGCCTATAGGAACCAGATGGGTCTTCAGAAACAAGAGAGATGATTCTGGTGTAATCATTCGAAACAAAGCCAGACTAGTTGTTCAAGGATTTTATCAGCAGGAAGGGATAGATTATGAAGAAGTTTTTGCACCGGTTTCAAGACTTGAGGCCATACGAATTTTCTTGGCCTATGCTTCACATATAAACTTCACTGTATATCAGATGGATGTGAAGACTGCTTTTCTGTATGGGAAGGTTAAAGAAGAAATTTATGTCTGTCAACCTCCAGGCTTTGAAGATTCCCAATTTCCTGACCATGTCTATAAGTTAGACAAAGCTCTTTATGGTCTTCATCAGGCACCGCGAGCGTGGTATGCAACACTTACTGATCATCTGCTTGCAAATGGATATACCCGTGGAGCCATTGATCAGACTTTATTCGTTCGCAAAGATAAGGATGATTTAATTCTCGTTCAAATCTATGTGGATGATATCATATTTGGTTCCACCAGCTCAGCTTTGTGCAAGGAATTTGAAGGGGTAATGAAGAAGAAATTTGAGATAAGCGCAATGGGAGAAATGACCTTCTTTTTGGGTCTGCAGGTAAAACAGGATTGTAAGGGTGTGCTGATTCACCAAGGAAAATACGTCACAGATATTTTGAACAAGTTCAAAATGATGGAGTCAAAGCCGGCTTCCACTCCCATGGCTGCTCGTCCTATTCTAACTTCGGATTTAGACGGTGAAGATGTTGATCAACACCTCTATCGCTCGATGATTGGCTCTCTGATGTATCTGACTGCTAGTCGCCTAGACATTATGTTTTCAGTATGTCAGTGTGCCAGATATCAGGCAAATCCAAAGGCATCTCACCTCATAGCTGTCAAGAGAATCTTTCGGTACCTAGTCGGGAAACCTAAGCTCGGTCTTTGGTACCCAAAGAACTCTGAGTTTCAATTATTTGCATACTCAGACAGTGACTTTGGTGGATGTCACCTGGATAGGAAGTCAACCACTGGTGGATGTCAGTACTTGGGATATCGCCTTATCTCATGGCAATGCAAGAAGCAGACAACCGTATCCACATCCACTGCAGAAGCCGAATATGTTGCTGCTTCCAGTTGCTGCTCTCAGGTTATCTGGATGCAACAACAACTCCTCGATTACGGTTTGAACTTTCTTGACTCCCCTATTTATTGTGACAATGAAGCAGCCCTACAGATCGTCAAGAATCCGGTACAACACTCCAAAACTAAACATATTGACATCCGGATTCACTTCATTCGTGACTGTTTCGAACGAAAGCTGATTCATCTTGAAAAGGTCCACACTGATGACAATCTAGCGGACCTTTTCACAAAACCGTTCGATATAGCACGTTTCCATCACTTGCTTGCCTCTCTCAAATTAATAAGCTTTGATTAACAGCATTCTTTGTAAATACACTAAAATTTGTGTCCTACCTTGGTCACAAATTTAGGGGGAGAAAATTTACAAAAACAACAAAAATATTTTTCATTATTTGAGTCAAAATTTACAAAAACAACAAAAAGATTTTTCATTATTTGAGTCAAAATTTACAAAAACAACAAAAAGATTTTTCATTATTTGAGTCAAAAATTTACAAAACAAACAAAAAGATTTTTGGTTGGTTTTTGAGTCAGTCTAAGGTAATCTATAAGTTTAGAAGGAGTCAAATTTTGAAATCTGAAGAAAAGGAGATTTTGTTTCTAGATATTCAAAGAAAAAGTACAAAAAGATTTTTAACTTTACACTTTACAAAAATCAAGAAAAACCAAAAAGATTTTATTTGGACAAGCAAAGTGAATCGATCAAATTGGGAAGTGAAATAATCTCTAAGGATCAAAATTTCACTACCTTAAGTTAAAACTCTTAATGAATAACAACCGTGAATACTATTCTATAACCAAAAGATTGAAATAAGTTTTTCAAAGTTTACTTGATCAAAACAAAATTACTTACCAATTAAATAAGTAAGAAACAATGATCATTAGATAACTAGAAATGTGTGACAACTATTTGACTTCTTGTTTAAAATTCTAGAATCAAAACAAGATTGTGTTTCAATAAACTTGAAATTATATTTTTGAAAAACTCGGGTATTTCCTATGTTTTGTGCAAACAAAGAGCGGGAAACACTTACTGAAGCATCCTATGTTTTGCGTAAGCAAAGATCTGGATGTGTGAAGTTAAGGCCAATGTGTCTGCAGATCAGTAAATAAAAGATGCCAATGAGCACAAGATGAGAGAACTCCTTCTTGTTCTTGATTCTAATCTGATAAGATCTGTTCTTTTCTTTTCTTATCTTAAAACTCTGTCAAAAATAATTTTAAGTTCGTTGAAACACAGTTAAAGTTTGAAACCAAGAATTTAACAAGATTGATAGGTTGCATATTAATCTAGTATATATTATCTAGTTGAACATAAGTTTTCTATAAATAATTTTCAGAAAAACTAGATCAAGTAAATTATCTTCGTAAAATAACGAATGGAGATCATTTGGTTAGGAAAAATTATTTAAAGGTTGTGTTTCATTAAGAAATTTAACTAAGATAGTTAAATTTTGATAACAGATTTGATCACACAAATTTGAAACGACTAAACTTTAAAAACTTGTTCAAAATTTTATTTTATTTTATTTTATTTTATTTTAGTTTAGTTTAGGAAAGTTAGAATTTTTACTCGAGATAAGAAAATTAAATAAAGGGGTACATATTCGAAATCGAGTATACGAAAGTGAGTACACGAAATGGAGTACACGAAGTCAACTTCTATAAATACCCCAAGGTTACTGACTTCGTGTACCACAAACTTCGCATACTCACTTTCTGACTTCGATTACTCTCCGAGGCGATTTCCTTTTCTAGACCTGATTTCAAAATTCTACTCCGGCTATCTTGTAGATAATCATTAGGCGACTCCAGGTATAGATTTTTGTTAAATTTTAACCGCACATTTGAAAGATATGGACAAAATTAAAATTCGTGTACGCAAATTCGTGTACTGTTATGATTTTGGTCAAATTGGTATGGAAATACTTGAAATTGGAAGGCAATTTTTGAATATGTTGCTCGCCTCACAATTTCGAGTATATTGAATCGGTTTATAAATTCTAAGGAGCCAAAATGATAAACTTTTCTAAGAATTTTGAGTACACGAAATCTTTCAAACTTCGTATACTCATCTATGTTCGTATACTCAACTGATTTTGCATACTCAACTGAGTTCGTATACTCAACAAACTTCGCATACTCAAATCAGTTCGTGTACTCTACACATTTCGTATACTTAATTTACTTCGTGAACTAGTTACACTTCGTGTACTCCAGTTATTCCGAGTAGAAGTCTGAACACTTAGAAATTTTTTAAATTTTTCGTGTATGGCCTCTGTTTGGTATACTTGAAATATTAAACTAACTTGATTATTTTCTGTTTCAGATGGCTGACTTAAGATTTGTGCATGATAACAACATGATTGCATTTCTCGGGGAACCGCCAGCCAAGCACTCTGAGTTCAAAAGTATGATTGATGGGCTGATTCTGTCACCGGTTAACTATGCTATTATGGAGTATCCCTTGATCACTACATCATTTATTCGAGACTTTTGGGGATCGGTTGAGGAAAGTGTTGATGCAGATGGAAACATCAGCATTGTAGGAAAGATACAGGGTCACTCCATCATTATTACAGAGCAAATCATCAGAGAGTGTCTGCAATTCGGAGACAAGGAGTCTGACCCTGTGGAGCGAGACCAAGGTCTGGTAAACAGAACAGATTACCAGATGGGACATGAAGGAGCCTACCCTCCAACTGAGAAGAAATTATTACATCCATACTGGAGGTATCTAGCACACGTGGTGACACAATGTCTGTCTAGACGAAAGGGCGGATATGACGTGCTAAATCAGACTCTAAGTTCGTGCATAGTGGCCCTAGCACTTGGAGAGGACTTCAATTTCTCAAAGATGATCTTTCAGGATATGCACGCGAACATCAAAGGCAGGAGGAAAGAGAGATTTCTGGCCTTTCCAAGATTCATCCAGATCATCTTGGATAAAAGATATCCGAACCTGCAACGCACATTTGGTTCGTTAGAAGTTAAAAGGATGCGAGATGATATCTTCGGATACATGAAGATGAGCAAACGTGGAAAGAAGCAATACATCGGTCAGAGGCCCTTGATCAAGTTTGGGAGATTTGTGGGAGATGGGGTAGATGAGGATATGCCAGGAACCCCATTGGCTATAGTGGCAGAAGAGCATGACACTCAGGCTGCAAGTTCTAAAGATAAGACGAGTAAAGCTACAAAGGTTGCATCTGATGTTTCTTCCTCATCATCAAGTGAAGATTTCATCCCGGAGAGGCCACCTCCCACAAGACAAGAGAGGGAAGAAGCTCAAGATGTCGATTATACTCCCACTCCCGAGTCTCAGCCAAAGAAGAAAAGGCAAAAGACGATGGCCAGAAAGGCAAGAGACCCAAGACTTCAGTCGATTCTCTCAAGCTTATCCTTCTCCTCTGCTACTGCCGTCATGACCCAGGCACCTGTTAAACCCACTCCTGTCATCAAACCACCCTCACCACCTCATGTCACCAAACCACCCTCACCACCTCACATCACCAAACCACCCTCACCACCTCACATCACCAAACCACCCTCACCACCTCATGTCACCTTACCACCATCACCACCTCATGTCACATTACCACCATCACCACCACATGTCACATTACCACCCTCACCACCACCTGTCACAAAACCACCATCGCCCTCACCTGTCACTCAACCACCTCCACCACCTCAACCTTCTCAACCCATTAAGCCACAACAACACAAACCTACACCCAAACCTTCGAAAACCAAACTCATCATCCGAGTTCCCTCCACACGTCCATCCGTCACCATTCCGCCTCAAACCAAAACCAAGACCAAGTCACCTCCGCCTCAGTCCGGAAGCAGCAAAGGAAAATCTCCTTTGCATTCCGATTCACCATACGAGCCTGTACAGGTGCCTGTGGATCTCATTGGACTTCAGGAGCGAGTCTATCAGTTAGAGAAAGATGCGGAGATAAAAGACAAAATGATCATGAACCTGCGTGAAGGGAAGATCAAGATATGCTCTCATCTCAACAAGTGCAAAGGAAAGTTAAAAGCTCATGAAAAGTTTATCAGAATTCTCCTCCTGGAAAACCATAAAATGCAAAGGGATATCAAGCAACTGAAAGGAGAAGAAGTTTCTGAATCCGAAGATGAAGTTATGGACGTCAGTGATGATAGTGACGACAGTGATGATGATGATGCTGATGATGGAGATGATGACCAGGATCAAAAGAAAGATAAAGATGAAAAGGATGACAAAGATGATAAAGACGATCAAGGTGACAAAGCTGATAAAGATGGAGATGACAAAGACAAAGACCAAGGTCCTCCTGATGACAAAGATCAAGGTGGAGACTCTGGGAATCCATCATCTTCCGGGAAGCCTTCTGGTCTGTATGATGATCTATTTGGAGACATTCCAGATGACATCCTTTTTGGTGATTGGGTACAGCCAGACGAGACTACTGGAGCCGGTCTTGACAGTATATTTGATGATCTTCCGGATGATTTTGATTTTGGGTCACCAAGCCATCTGAAGAAGGATCAAGCCAAGTCTTCTGCAGGGGCATCTGTAGAAGAAGAGCCAGAAAACATAATTCTTGGCAATGTATCATCAGATCCTTATATCGATTATTTGTATGCCCACAAATACATTGATGCCTTGGGTGTACTATAAGTACCCTCCTCCTCATGTAGAGCAAGCAGTGCCCGTCTCGCCAAGAGTTCCTGATAACTCTTTGGCTAATTTTCTGTCATGGTACTTTGATGATCTGAACCTTGCTGCAGTTATTCTTAGGAACATCTATGATGTTAATTACATGGACATCATTCTTGACCCTATGGATATTCTGAAGTATGGAAAAGATGACATGATGAAGCTGCACAACTCTCCTACACGAGTATATTCTGGCAATGATGAGCTGGCTAAGCCATTTACGAGAGCTGTTGCTTTTGCCATAAAGTTGAAGCTGTATGCTGGAGCGGGACCACACAAAGTTACTCTTCCGATTGGATGACTTCGCCAGTCTAGGGGGAGTTTGTAGAGCCCAATCACCGATGAAGACTGACAAAGTCAACACGGAAGAGTCAACACTCAGATTTTGGAGATTTTTTAATTATTTTCGTGTACTCAGGTTCGTGTACTCAGGTTCGTGTACACGAACCTGGTTCGTGTACACGAACCTGAACTTCGTTTACTGTCATCTAGTATAAATAGACGTATTTTTGTACAGATTGTAACACGAATCCCGAGGTGTGCTCTCTAGACGTATTGAGGCACATTTTCGTATACTTACTGAATATATTCAAAGTTTTGATCTTTCTTGTTCATCTTGCTTCTTCTTTAACTCTATTATGGATTCCGCACACTATAGAGTTGATTGATGATGTTAGGAAATATAAAGCTTGGATCTTGATCTGTTTTCTGGACCTACACTTCAACTGTTAAATTTGTTCCTACTTGGACTGGTTGTTCTGGGAATGACTCATTTATGATGACAGCATTGTTTCCCCATCCATTTTTCCTTCCTCTGCCATACAAATCATCTTGTCCGTAAGTACTTGACTAGACAGTAGCGATCCCTGCTTATGTTGGGAATTTCATCATACCATGTGGTGTAGAACTACAGCCTTGAAGGCTTTTAGAGCGGGCCTTTCTATAATGATGTTATACTTTAATGCCGAGGAAACGAGCATGAACTTTAGCATCCTTGTTTTAGATCTCCCATACTCCCCAAACATGATTTACAACTCAATTTTACCAACCGGTTGTATTTTGTCTCCCAAGAAACCCATGTGGGATTCTGGAGGGTATCAGTCGTTATCGGATTGCATCTTTAATTTGAAGAAAGCAGTGCTCATACAATATTTTAACTGTTTTGCCAACATCCAGATATTATGTGCATCCTTTCGCCTTCCATTGGTGCTTTTACGATCATTGGTTTGTCAATTGTCGTGTTAGCGAGCAAAGGAGGGAAAACAATGGGAAATTGCGCCATGTTTTCTGCATGTTCTTCGTCATATCTTCGGATTATTTTGTAAGGATAAACCATCAGGATCTCTTTTTGTTTCAGTTTTTCTTTGTCTTTTTCTTTACGCCCTTTGTCAGATTTTTGGCGGATGTCTTTTACTAAGTGTGTCAATTCTCCGCTTTACACAGCGGCTTCAATCCGCTTCTTTAATTGAAATAATCATTAGTATAATGATGAGTATCATCATGAAACTCACATTATTTATGTGGATTTTTGTCATCATGCTGACCCATTGGTCGTGGAGGACGAAAGTTGTATTTCGCATCCTCCATTGCCAAAATCTCATGTGAAGTTTTTGTCATTGCGGTGAACTAGACATGTTTATCTTTGTCTTCTTATTGTACATTATGATGATGATGTGATCGCTCATAAGGCCGTCGAGATTCAGAAGAATGACTCACTGATCGTCTCTCCACAAAGGTGGGAACCGGGGTTTTGGCTTTTTGCTCTTCTGCTTTCCAGTTGTTGTTTCGAAGCTTGCGGTGCTTTTCAAGGCTTTATGTAGTTTGCCTCGTATGAAGGCCTCTAATATTTCCAGTGTTTCCTCCATGGTTCTTGGTACAGTTTTTTTTAGGTCATTCACCAACTATTTGAGCCTAATGCCATGCATAAAACCAGAGATGTGTATTTGCTCTGTGTCTCCCCTGATGTCGAGTCCTTCCACTTTGTATCTTTCCATAAAGGCCTGGAGGTTTTATCTTCCCTCTGTTTTATATTGTGTATTACCATGGATTTTTAGTGTACTTCTTTTGCTACATGAAGTTAGCGAGGAAACCTCGGCTTAATTCTTCAAAACGATCCACACTCTCATATGGCAAGCTGTTAAACCAAAAAAGAGCAGGACCGGTGAATTCTAGGCAAACATATGGCACCACATAGGCATTGAACATATTTCTACCATGGCTGCCCTGGTGAAGAGGTCAAGATGGTCATTGAGATCACATAGGCCATCATATAGAGTAATGTTTGAAGGCATTCTTGTTCTTTCAGGGAACTTTAAACTAGATATTCGTGGAGTGAAGTTCAAGGAGATTTTTGGGACATATGGTTGCGACAAATCATTGATAGGGTCCACATAAATGTAAATAGTGGTGGAAGATCTTGTATACTTGTGTAGAAAGGAGGTTGTGGGACGTTCACCAAGAATGTTGGAAAACCAGGTAAAGGATTCGGTACGGATGGAAATGCTTGATCCATGGTAAAAGGGTAACTTGTGGAAAATGGATACATGGTTTGTCCCATTGGTGCTAGAGTTGAGTTGTGTGGCAGTAAAGAGGGGAGTGGTGTTACATTTGCTAACATAGCTTGTGCCTTATTTATGCTTGGAGGTATTACTAATGCTACACTGCTAGTGACATTACCTTGTAGAGATGCATTTTGAGGAGTGTCATCCTCATTCTCGTAATTCAAACGTACTCCCATCAACCTTGGTAATGTGAAGTAATAATCAACAATCAACTTTTTTTCCCTCTATACCTACACCATCCCATCTCATCAAACTAGAAGCCAAAGAGTAGTCAAGACCCAACCCAACCGGTTTCCCTCCAATTACACCCTTTCAACAGCCTCCAACTCCCTATAAAAGCCTTTTATTGCAACAACAAAATCACACCAACTTACCACTCCTACACCTCCCTTGTTTCTTTCATTCTTGGTGGAGTGCCCATCAAAACTCAGCACGTTTCCAACTCAAGGAGCAGCCACAGCAACCGACTGTAATGACCCGTCACTCCCCCATTTACTCCCTCTCAACTACAGCCATCATTTGGCCACCTTGCTGAGAAGCAGCTGTCTATAACAGCCACCAGTTTCCACTTCACTTTCCCACATTCGACAAGCAACAAAAGGTAAACCAGACTACTATCTTTGCTAGACAGTCACACTCCAGACCACAGGTTCAACAGGAAGGAATTGAAAATCTTCGTCCAACCATACTCGGAATCGTGTTAGGGTCATTCACAACCTCCTCACCACCGCACAGCTCATGATCCCTTCCTCCTTGCCTGCTTACGTAAGTTTACTATCCCATAAACAAAACAAAACAAAACAAAACAAAACAAAATATATATACATATATAATTATAAAGCATGACTTTCAGGCATTCTCATTAAATATATATATATGAATAGCTCACGTGTGGGGTGTAAAACCAACTTCAAACATTGCTATAAACTATGAACATGCATAATACACAAGATGCATGGATGAATAAACACATACACGGTCGCATGCACAGGTGGAGAACAACATTATCAAATAACTAAAGAAGCTAATCAAATGGGAAGAAAAAAATGATACTGGTTTGAATGTTTATTGAATATACTTATTTCAAAGTTCCCATTAATATATATGTATGAATTTATGTATTATATAGGTAATTCCACAACTATTTAGCTCAATTGACGAGCCGTGGATTAATATGGATAGTGCTATATGGCTGACGACCCCATTCATTTTGAGATTTTGGTCGCACCAAATCATTCCCAAGTGCCTGGGCTTAAATGAATTTATATTTCCATTTACTATATATATTTGATTGATTGTTGACATTATGGGGCGAAAGTGATATGTTTGGTTGTGGGCTCATCGTTAAGTAATCATTCCCTTGTGCTAATTTTAATTTAAACATTATATGGATAATTTTTATAAATACTTTTCATCAACATTTTATCGAGTCGTAAACCTATGGACTCACCAACTATTTTAGTTGACCCTTTTTATGCATGTATTTCAGGAAATAACTAAGCTTGGATTATGCTATTTTTGTGATACAACTGAAGATTTGGAGATTTGGAGAATATTGTTTTGATAGTAAGGCAATATGAAGAATCTTTATATGTTGTATTTATTTTGGAATATTGTAACCTACATTATGTATTTCTTATGGACATGAATGCATGCTAGAAGTTTCTTTAGAATCAATGTGTTCAATATCCGATTTCGTGACACCCTCGTCTTTCCGCTTTAGCGAGGGTGTGACAGTAATCGTGTTCGAATTATAATAAAATAAAGCTATGAATGTTTATTTGAACATCGGTATTCGTATATGGATTCAATAAACAAGTTGATTAAAATTATTAAACAAAGTATTATACATGTTACAAAACGTTTATAAATCAATTAGATTTATTTTACATCTAGTAATAATACCTATATATGATATTAAACAAAATGTTTTAAAATAAATTCATTTTATATAAATCTATGTGTAATACATTTTTCATATAGTAATTATATAATAATAATAATAATAACAATAATAATAAATGATCATAATAATAAATTCTAGAAAATTTTGATTAAGCTTATAACTAATAAACAAATACATAAACTTTTTATGAAATAAAGCCATGAATAAAAATAAAAAGGTTTTAATTTTTTTAAAGATGTTTAAATATAAAATTTAATTGTTAAACCCTTAAGAATGGGTTAAAGGGATTGAAATTGTAATTTACACAAACTAGTTATGCGAGGATGAGGAATTTAAAAGTTGAAACAATAAGGTTAGTTAGTAGGAGGACCAAAACTGAAATACCCCTATTCTTTCCCCTTCTTTCTCGCCCATCAGCCGACCCATCTCCTTTCACGACCCGTTTAGCGACCCGCAAGGCTTAACAGCCTCTACACGTGGTTAGAGATCAAATTAGGTATGGATTCGATGAAGATACGAGCACACGGATCGTATCAAATCATTAAATTAACACAATCAAACCAAAATCGTGGAGATTTGATCTCCATAAAATCGAACCAAAGTCGGAAAATAGGATTCGAATTAAACCACTATAAAAACTGAATCAATCGCATCCTAAACCCTCATCAGAGCCTTGCGAAACTATCTGCACAACTCAAATCGCTTCACAAGCCCCCTGAAATCGGATTCAAAGCCAAGGACGGCCAAAGCTATTCTCTACTCGAAATCCTGTCAAATCTAATAAAACCAGGTAACAAATACCACCATCCAACTCGATTTTCTATGTAGATCGAAACATCCATGGTTCCCAGTTCGATTAATTCTTGTATCGATCGAATTCGGACTAACCAAAATCTAGGGTTCATATGATTTAGGAACGGATTTAAGGATCTGTATAATCCACTGGTAACACTTTAACCGGTTTTGGGCTCCTTTGGGCATATTTCCATCCAGTTTTTTTATAAAAAAAATACGAAAATTTCTAAAATCATACTTTTACTTTTCTGGTATAATTAATTTATCACAGAAAATGTCAAATTTATTTTTATTAAATCAATTAATTACACTTAGTTTAAACTTAAATACTTAAAATAAGAAAACTTTAATTTGAAAGGCCCCGATTCCCGGGAGTCCTCTCGGTTGGCAAAGCATCAAACCCATAGTACTTAAACCATAATCACATTTTTCTAGCAGCGGAATGTAGGGTGATAACATAAAATATTACATAGATCTAAACAAACTTTTACACATAACTCACTTCACTATAGTTCTATACACAGCCAGTTTATGCCAGGGTAGTCTTCAATGTATGCCTCGAGGCTTCCTGCTATTTCTCTTCATTTTCCTTCAACCTGACATGCATGCTAAAACAAGTCAGCTTTCGCTGGTGAGTTCTAAGTTAACTTTTCTTAAACATAGAATCTTTAATATACATAAAACATTAGCCTTTACTGCCGACCGAAGTCAACAGTCTCAATCATACTGAACATAAAACTTTTCATATACATAACATACATGACATCATAACATCAATCTTACGGTGCATAAATGTAGCATGTCCTGTTGACCGAAGTCAACATGCTTGCACAAGACTTCTTAAACTACCAACCCGAAGTTGATAACTTATACATGCATAGGATTTCCTTAACTAGCGACACACAGTCGGCAGGCCTATTCTTACACAGGACTTCTGCCTGTTCTTTCACAGGACTTCTTAAACCATCAACCGAAATTGACGGCTCATACCGGTATAAGACTTCTTGACACACATAATTCATACATAACATGGTTTAAATTGTTAAACCATCATAATCAGAAACGGTCCTTCGCACCGCAGTGCTCAGGTTTTGCCCAACCGCAGCCGGGACTTCATTATCACATTTCCTGCTCGACCTCGGTCGATGTCTTTCAAAAATCATTTCCTTCTCAACTGCAATTGAGACTTAAAACATTCTTTACATCTCATTTGAGACTCTTAAAATCATTTACTTCTCAACCGCAGTTGAGACTTAAAACATTCTTTACATATCAGCTAAGACTCTTAAAATCATTTACCTTAAAACATTATTTACCTGACCATAATCAGGTTGAAATCATTTTCATACAATAACTTTATAAAATACGTATCCTTTTAATCGACCGTAGTCAGGTAAAACAATCTTTTTCATAAAATAACTTTATAACATGCATATCAGCCCTAAAATGTTAAAACAGTAAAAGAGGGCTCATAGAACTCACCTGAGCTTTAGCACACTCCGCTAACTTTTCTTCCTTTCCTTCCTTTCTCACTTCACAATGATATCCTATTAATATGAACATATCATCATGATTATAACCTTATCATGAAGGTTCTCAATTTAAGATTACCTCTCAAAACTTCGGCATATCGTAACTTTCATTCGGAACTTTATTTAAAAATTCCGCTTACACTCATTTTGATCATTCTTATCTCTACAATCTTGTTATGCCTAAAGATTTCTTATTCGCTCGGCTTAAATAAGCGTATTCTCTTATTTACTTAATTCGTCTTAGGCATTGCTAACTTACTGATTGAGTCGTTTTGAACATCCAATGTCAAAGACATTGCCTTGATAATCATCAAATAGTTAATGTTGTTGATTATCTCACTAGACAGGTTCCTAGACAAATTAATGGCTTAGAAATGATCCATCCTTGTTATTGATTACACAGATATCATGAAGTATCACAAGGTAGTATTAGAATAGGTTTAATAACCATGTCTAACATACTGATCTTCCTGTTATCATAAACATCAGATACTCGTTCCAGTGAGTATTTTAATGATTGTGATTAGTTTAAAACACTTAAAATTAACCTTGCATATCAAAACTAATCAAACTAATCACCTACCTTTTCATAATCAAAGGGTTTAAACCACTATAACCATTGTTATGATTCCATGGAAACCGGGCATTACAACGGCTCAAAACAAGGATTTACCCATTAACGGTTCGAGATTGTCATTTATAATCAATCCTAGCCATCATCTAGGTGATAATCAACAACTCTAACTATATCATCATGTTCAGAAACAAGATTTAATCAATCATAATTGTAGGATCAGATGTTCTCAATTGATAAATCAGTAGAGTATAGCAGCGGAATTCAACACAGAATTAGCATAAGTAAAGTAAGAACAAGTTCAATCAAACAGTAACGCAAGTTTGTTATAGAGAGAGAAAGTTTTCTGTAAAAGGAATATCTCATTCAATTGATTAACTTTTTTACATTACAATCATGTCAACTGCCTATATATAGAAGGCAGTGACGTCTGATGATGTCACATGATGTTGACACCTAACAGACAAAACAAAACAACTGAAATTAACTAAACGACTGAGAATATCTTCAACATCTGAAGACAAACTCTACAACTACTGAAGAACAAAACTACTGAAGCACAAATACTGAAACTACTGAAATACAAAATACTAAAACCTCTGATGAGTAAACTACTCACCAGACTTTTACAAACAATAAGAAAACTACTGAAGACTAACTATACACTACAACACCTGACGACTTACACTTCAGCTGTTGTACATCTCTTCAGATCTTGTGACTTCAGCACATTTGAATATCAGCCTTTGTGTTCTTCTTCAGTTGTTGTAATGCTGTGAGACTTAGAGATTTTTCTGATCAGGCTCATTGGTTCTTTTAGTCCAACAAACTCCCCCTGAACCAATGCAGCCAAAAACCTCTAACTTATTTAAGGTCTCACTTATTTATTCCAGGCAGAAAGAAATGTCTTTTTCTTTGAGATCAGTATCAAAATGACCAATTAAAGTATAAGCCTGATAACCAACAGCTTCCAAAAACTCTAACTGTCAAAATATGAGAGGGAACTCCATTGGGGAAATGGACTATGAGCATTAACCCCTCTCATTGAAGCTATTGATTGTATACTAACCTGAAAGACTCCCGGACATAAGCTTCAAGTAGTAACATCTTCTCTTCTGGAGTCATTCTTTCAGGTTCACCTTCGAAGAAGGACTCAGGCCCATAAAATTCAGACAAGTATCTGGCCGTAGTCCCATCCTTCAGTTCTACTCTTGTAATTTCCCTGTACACAAACTCATCAGGGTGCTTACCCTCTAAAAACAAAAAGAGTTCTTCTTGCTGAACATGTTCCAGCCTCCTATACACCAGTCCCTTCTTTATCATTTTGTTCTCTAAGAAGTTAGGAGCTTTTGCACCCGAGTTGTAGACACTCTTGAAGTCATTAATGATTTCCCAAGGATCAAGCACTGACCCAAGCATGATTTCAGCACTCAACACCCTTTTGATCCTATTTGCATAAGTTGCTGGGGGCTGTCTCTTGTGAATCCTATGAAGAACCCTTGGGTCAGGCCACATCTTAATCAATTCTTTCGTATATTTAAATGTCCATTTCAGAGCATACAACCTTTGAGCTTCCTTTTTCATTGCAGTGATAGTTGAAGTCTGAGGATAATCTTTGTCCACCAACTTGAGAAATTGCTCATCATGTTTCTTTTGGCTCTCTTCTTCTTCCAGTTTTACTTTGACTGCCAACATCCTAGCCTCTGGTGTAATAATTGGCTGTTGACCAAAAACTAATGGCTTTTCAGGAATGTAATTGGCAGGAGGAGTAATTTTCTTCTTTGGAACTGTCAGATCTACCCCAGTTGTTGAAGGTGCAGGCTTTTGAGCTTTTGGCTTGATGACTGTGGAGATAGGCAACCTGTCTTCTGCATCAGAACTTTCTTCTTCTTGAATTCTGAGTTGCCTTCTCTTCTTTGGAGGAGCCCTTACCTCAACAACCTGAGTCTCAACCTGAGTCTGAACCTCTGGAATTTGAACCCCCTCTAGTTCAGTGTCTTGTGCATCAAAAGTTGTGGCTTGTACTTGAACTTCAGAGATTGTAGCCTGTGTTTGAACTTCAGAAGTTGTAGCCAATTCTTGTACATCAAATTCTTGTATATCAGAGGTTTTGACTTGTTTTTGTACATCAGATGTTGTGGCTTCCAATTGTTCAGCACTAACTTCAATTTCTTTAGCAACCATTTCCTGCTCAACTTCCACATCATCTCTGTTGATAATCTCAACAGGTTTGTTCTTCTTCTATCTCTTATAAGTTACTTGAATGACAGGAGACCTTTCAAATGCAACCTCTTCAGACCTTGGCCTTTTGGAAGCTGAAGTTGTGACTGATTCAGTTCCTAACTCCCCCTTTTTGGCTGCAGGGGAAGAAGGAGTATGTAGAGTTGAAAGTTTAGCAGTCACAGCCTCATCAACCATTTGTTGAATTTGAGTTTGGGAAGGTAACCTCTCATCAAGGGCTTGAACAATAATTGATTTCAGTAATGGAGTGATGAGAGGGAGGATTTGTAGAAAGGCAGCAGCTAATGCCTCTGGGGGGCTAGAACCCAAAGGATTAGTGCCTGAAGCAAAGGCTGGCGGCATTTGAAATTGTGAAGTAGTGGGGGAAGTGTTTGGGTGACCTTCAGAATGAGAAGGTGCCATCTGTGGGATAAGTGGGGAAGATGGTCTTTTGTCCTTGGACATTTTGGTGAGTAGCTCATTGAGTCTACATACCTCAGCCTCAAGGAGTTGGTTTTGCTTAACAAGCTCAGCAACTGATCTTTGGTCATCAGTAGCATTAGCTACATCATCTGACCTCCTGAGTTGAGTGTGGCTCAACAGATTCAGGATTTACCTGAGTTGAGTGTGGCTCAACAGATTCAGGTGCCCCTTTGTCTTGGTACTGGGGACTTCCAACCTCAGCGGTAACCCCTTCATCAGTTGTTGCCTCTGACAAGGTCTTAGCAATGGTACCACTAGCAATCACTCCAAATGATGGAGGTGATGAAGTAGCAGCCTTGTCAGATATCAGAATCTCTCTTTCCACACTAGGAGATCTGATGTTGTAGTCATGATCCTGTGGGTTATCAGAGACACTTTGGTCCTCCCCCTCAATGTTGGAGCTTATCCCAGTAGTGATAGGTGTCTGGGAGGGGATAGGAGTGTTCAACTGATTCAGGATGTTTTCAATAACAAAAGTGGGACTATCTGGGGTGGTTTCCATAGGAATTGGTTTTGAAACAGATTGCACCCGGGGAGATTGGTGCTGTTCAATAGAAACCTTTTCAACTGAAAGAGGTTCTAGTGATGTGTCTGCCCCTTCAAAAGTTGCACCAGGTTCCTGTTGAGAGGAATCCTGGGCGGTTTGAGCCGGTGGAGTCGAATGGATCACTGGTTGACTACTCCCAGTGACCATGTCATGCCTTGGTGAGGCATGGGCAGACTCAGGGGACTCATTTCCCTGAGCAGCCTTTTTGGTTTGTTTGGATTTTGGTTTAGTGGGGACTCTGGATTTGGATTTTGTGGTGGAGGCTGTGGGTTCCCTATGCTTGGGTTTGAGCTTCCGGGCAGCCTCTTTTAAAGTGAGGTTGGAGTTGTGTCGGGAATATACTTCCAGCAAAACTGCTGGAGCAGGGATCCCCTGACCAACAAGGCCTGTTTGTGGCAGCTGTTTCTCTATGATGGCCATAATAAAACGAGGATAGAGTAACCATCTGGATGAAACAGGCTTACCAGCATGTTCAGTTAATTCAGAAAAAAGTATTTGAGAAAAATTTAGCTTTTGAGATTCGAGGATAGAGTACAATACCTGTTGCCAACGAGATGACATTTGGTCCCATGAAGAAGACTTCAGAGCCAGGCATATGTTGATCATATGGAATATCAGACGCTCTGGATCATTAAAGTGTTTCTTGAACAGTGTGGAGTCACTTAAATCGCCCTGATATTCATGACTTGTAAAACAGAGGTCAGTGGCACTTTTAGGGAACTGAGCGACAAGGTTGGCATCGTCCAGTTGAAGAACATCCCTTAGCTCAGCTGGACTAATATGAATGTGGTGACCATTGACTGTTGATCGAAGAGATAGGACTCCAGTTCCAACATTTACCAGTTCAACATTCATCCAAAATTGATGAATGGATTCGACATACAGAGTCGGATTGATGAGAAAAGCAGTTTTGAATTGAGAGGAGTTCATCAAATCCACTGCTTCATCAAACTTGGACCAGAATGAAGATTTGGTCAAGTAGGCAATCGAATTGTGACGCGGTTTCAAAGTAAGAGCAGCCATGGAAGCAGAGATGAAAGAGGGAAAAAGGTTTTTGAAAAAGATGAAAAGTTCTGAGAAAGTGATAATGAAACAACTGAAGAAGGTTGAGTTAAATAGAGAAAACAACAGAAGTTAAAACAACTGAAGAGTAAAATTACTCATCAGGTGTTGTCGACAGTTTTGTTCATCAGTTGTTTTCATCAGTTGTTCATCAGACTTTTTGGAAATTTTGTTCATCATAACTTGTGAACAATGTGTTCATCAGAACTTGTAAACAATTTGTTCATCAGAACTTTGTGAGTAATGTTTGACCTTCAGTACTTAGTGAATCAATACTCATCAGTACTTGTAACTTAGAGTATTAGAAAAGGTCATAACTGTTCTTGAATCAGTACTTTTGATATGTATCAGGATGTACTGAAAATATCAAAATGTGTCAAGATAAAGGAAAAAATATTTTTGGAATTTTAAAAGGATATTTAACATTTTATTCATTTAAACACTAACCTATTCAAGTTGCAACATACCAAGCCTGAGAACTAAATTTTGAAAAGTGGATGTGTCTAAAGGCTTAGTAAAAATGTCAGCAAGCTCATCAGCACTAGGAACAAATTTGGGATCAATCAGACCTTTTTCAAAACAATCTCTTATAAAGTGATGTCTGATCTCAATGTGTTTAGTCCTAGAGTGCTGAACTGGATTCTTGACAATACAAAGAGCTGAAGCACTATCCATTAACAATGGTGTCTTCAGTTCTTTGATGCCATAGTCCAGGAGTTGAGACTGAAGCCAGAGAATTTGGGAAGTGCAACTTGCAGCAGCAATGTACTCAGCTTCAGCAGTGGAGGTGGCTACAGAAGTTTGCTTCTTACTTTGCCAAGAAACCAAGCAATTTCCTAGAAACTGACACCCACCAGAAGTAGATTTTCTTGAGAGTTTGCATCCTGCATAGTCACTATCTGAAAAAGCAACCAGCTTGCAGGATTGTCCAGTGGAGTACCATATTCCCAGAAATTGAGTACCTTGCAAGTATCTGAAAATTCTTTTCACAGCAATCAAATGAGACTCTTTGGGTGCAGCCTGAAATCTAGCACAAACACATGTGGCAAACATAATGTCTGGCCTGGATGCAGTTAGATACATTAAAGAACCAATCATACATCTATAAAGAGTTTCATCCACTGAAGTACCTTTCAGATCTGCATCAAGTTGTGTGGTGGTGCTCATGGGGTTGGAACATGGCTTATAGTTTTGCAAATCAAATTTCTTTAAAAGCTCTTTTGTGTATTTTGATTGGTGAATGAAAATTCCATCAGGTTTTTGTTTGATTTGAAGACCCAAGAAAAACTGTAACTCCCCCATAGCACTCATTTCAAAATTTGTAGTCATAAGTTTAGTGAAATCATCACACAACTTTGGGTCAGATGAAGCAAATATAATGTCATCAACATAAATTTGAACAAGTAGCTTATGCTGACCTACATTCTTTATGAATAAAGTTTGATCAATGGAGCCTCTAGTGAAATTATTTTTTAGAAGAAAAGTGGATAATGTGTCATACCAGGCTCTAGGTGCTTGTTTCAGCCCATAAAGAGCTTTATCAAGCTTGTACACCCAATCAGGATGTTTATTGTCCTCAAAGCCTGGAGGTTGACACACATACACTTCCTCTTTTATTTTACCATATAAGAAAGCACTTTTGACATCCATTTGAAAAACTTTAAGTTTATGTAAGGCAGCATATGCTAAAAACAGCCTAATTGCTTCTAATCTGGCTACAGGGGCAAAAGTTTCATCATAATCAATACCTTCTTCCTGACAGAACCCCTGTACAACCAGTCTAGCTTTGTTTTTAATTATTTGACCTTTTTCATCTGTTTTATTCCTAAACACCCATTTTGTGCCTATTGCACACTTACCTGGAGGTAAAGAAACCAGCTCCCAAACCTGTTGCTTTTTGAATTGCAATAATTCCAACTGCATTGCCTCCACCCAGCCAATATCTCTAAGTGCTATGTGGTAATTCTTTGGCTCTTGTTGACTGACAAACAAAGCATAAAGACAAAAGTTAGATAATTGACTTCTTGTTGAAACACCTGCAGAAATATCACCAAGAACTTGAGATAATGGATGATCCTTCAGTTCTTGATATGGAATGAGATCAGTGCAAGTGTTTGCTGGAGGAACTGATGCAGCAGTTGAAGAAGATTCAGGATGTACAGCAGCAGGAATTTCAAAGGATTTAGAAGATGCCAGAATTTCATCAGCATTTGTAGTGAGTGGGATTGCTGAAGCAGAAGGAGCATCAGATTTGGTAGATGTGGACATATTGTCACTGAATCTGAACAAATGAGTACTTGCATCTTCATCATCTGAAATTCCTTGTGATGTTGCATTAGAAGCTGGTGGTGGATCAGCTGGAAGAACTTCATTTTCTACACCACTATTCTCAACATGAAAATCATGTTGCAAGATATTCAGATCAAACATCTCAGCAGGATTCTGAGGAATGGAATCTTTAGGACATTCATTGAATTTGACATGAAGAGTTTCTTCTACAGTCTTTGTTCTACAATTGAACACTCTATATGCCTTGCATGTTGAAGAATATCCAACAAAGTATCCTGCATCAACTTTGGAATCAAACTTGGTAAGTTGATCTTTGGTGTTGAGAATGAAACAAGGACACCCAAAAGCTCTGAAGAAGGAAATCAAATGAGTTAAAGAATGAAGGATTTCATATGGAGTCTTCAACCATCTTTGATTCACCAAAACTCTGTTTTGCACATAGCAAGCTGTGTTAACAGCTTCTGCCCAGAATGTGAGAGGTAAACCAGAATCAGCAAGCATTGTTCTGGCAGCTTCAATCAGGGTCCGATTCTTCCTTTCTACCACTCCATTCTGTTCAGGAGATCTGGGAATGCTATACTGTCTCTGAATTCCCTTTGACTGATAAAATTCATCAAGAAGATGATTTCTGAATTCAGTGCCATTGTCACTCCTAACACACTTGATAGAAAGAGAATACTGCTTTTCAGCATACAACACAAAATTGATAATAGCCTTGGCAACCTCACCTTTTGAGTGTAAGAAGAAAGTCCAGACAAACTTTGAATAGTCATCAACAATAACTAGACAATACTTCTTCTTTGCCATAGACATTATCTGCACTGGACCAAACAGATCCATGTGTAACAGTTGTAAACAACCAGTGGATTTGGAATCTCCAATTGAAGGAAAAGAGACTTTGTGTTGCTTTCCTTTCAAGCATGCAGAACAGTTTTCATCACAACTAAAATCCTTTAAAGGAAGACCTCTAACCAAACCATGTTTCACCAATTGATTCATGTTCTTAATGTTCACATGACCTAATCTTCTATGCCACAGATTTGATTCCTTGAAAGAGGCCTTAGAAAATAAACAAGGATGACCTTTGACAGAGATTTTCTTAGAAAGATCAAAGGCATATACCTTTCCCACTCTGTTAGCCTTAAGAAGTGTATACTCATCTAACACTTTGCTAATCAAAGGCATCACATCAGAAGATAAAATCCTACAATCTTGCTTAGTGAAGAGAGACACATGACCCTTATCACACATTTGACTAACACTCAGCAGATTGTACTTAAGATTCTCAACATGATTAACATCATCAAACCTAATCTCACCATTAGTGACTACACCTTTACCTATGATATACCCCTTAGCATCATTACCAAAGGACACAAATCCTCTCCTTCCAGTGAAATAGTTATGAAGAAGAGATCTGCTCCCAGTCATATGCATGGATCCTCCACTATCAACATACCAGATGCTACTTTGACATGCTGAAGGACCCTGCATACAACAACACACTCAGTTAGACTTTTGGACCCAAACCATTTTGGTTTTGGGTCTGTTAACATTTGAAGAAACAGAACTAGCATTATCAGTTGAAGCAACACTTGAAGCATTCTTATCAGAAATTTTTGGTTTGACTTTTGATTTTGATTTCTTTCTATGAAATGAATCAACAGATGCCTCTGCCATATTGACCCTTCCTATCAGTTGTTGCATCATTAGCATCAGTTGATTATGAGTTTGAGTTAAAAGCTTGATTTCATCAGACACATCAGGACTTGATTTTTTATTTTTCTTTTTGATCAGTTTTGTGTCTTTAGTTAAAATAGATGTTTTCAAGTGTTGTTTCCCTGAATCTGGAATAATTTCTTTTCCTTTCTTGAATTGACTTGAAGTATTTCCTTGTATTGATTTTCCAGATTTTGAAACAACTGATGATTCTGGTACAAATTTTGAACTGAATTCATTTTTCATTTTAAGTATATTCTTGTTTTTATTCTTGATTTTATTGAATTTTGAACCTTTTCTGTACCAGCATTCATCAGTTGAATGATTAAACAACCTACAAATATCACAAGTCACTCTCTTCTTTCTTTCCTTGTGATTGTCTACAAGTACTGATGACTTAGAAACAGATTGTTTGTTCATCAGAACATCTGAGGCATCAGTATTTGTAGTCAAATTGACAACAGCTGATGGATTGATAACATCTGAAGAGTTATTCTTCAGCACTTGTGTCTCAACACATTTACCAACATCAGTTGTTGCAGTATCAGCTTTGTCACCAACTGCTGATGAATGACTTTGACTTATTAAAAGTCTTGCATCATTTTCTCCAACACCATCCCCATCTGACTCAATTAGGTGTAAGTTTAAAACATTTGAAACATGTTCATCAGGATTAATCTCAACTAAGACATTATCCTGACAAGTGTCATCCTTAATGACATTTGTACACCCAATTGAATAAGAATAGGTTTCAATCTCAACCTTTTCAGCAGCAGCTTTGCAAACATTTGAGTCTTCTTCAGATATGTCTGCAGAATCAGACATTTTTGAAGAGTTGGTAGATTGGTACACACTCTCCCCATCAGATTCACAGTCAAGACTTTTTGGTTTATAATCAGCAGGGGGGCCAGTGTGATTGTAACCAATCCCAAACTTAACATTTGAAGCTGACTGTTTGCTCAACAACATTTCAAACCCTTTACAGGACTCAACCCATTTTTCACAATTGACTTGGGTTGCTGCAAGTGTTTGTTTTAGATCATTATGCTTTACCAGCATGACTTCCACTCTAGCTTTTTCATCAGACAACAAACATTTAAGTTTATAAATTTCAGACTCTTTCTCATTTAAGGCTTTTTCAAACTCAGTTTTGTTTTTAGCCACAACCTTTTCCAATTCAAATTTCTCATTAATCAGTTCTACATTGATTTCCCTAATGGAAGCAAATGCTGAAATGCATGACTCTGAACATAATTTAGCTTTTGATTCAGAAGATACCTGAGATGTTGAAGAGGATTGACAGGTATTTTCAGTTGAATCAATAGCCATCAGTGCCAGATTTCCAAAAGGATTGTCTCCACCATGTGGACCAGTTTCAGAAAAAGGCTGCATGTTGAAGTCTGATAAGTCATCAGGCAAGCTACTCCAATCAACAACACCAGGAGTGAAGAAACTCTGATGCTGTTGTTGTTGAGACTGTTGAGTTGATTGAGGTTTGCTGGATTCAGGAAGAGCAGGTGATTGTGGTGAGATTAATGCTGGATTGTGAGGAGGTTGAGGCATGTAAAAGCAAGGATATGGATAGGGCATTGGATTTTGTGGAACAAAGTGAGCTGGATAGAATTGCTGTTGACTAGTACTAGAAGATTGTGGTCCTTTGCCTGAGGAATTGTTGCTTGGAAAGGTCACAAAAGGTGCAGCAGGATTAGAACCAGATGTTTTGCACTCCCTAGCAAAGTGACCAAGCCTATGACACTTATGGCACCTCAACTTCCCTTTGTCAAATCCAACCTTAGTCTTGCCAGATAATCCAGGGAACTTCCTTCCTGTTCTTTTATAAAACTTTTGTGATCTGATGTTGATCAATGCCATTTGACTTAAAATGTCCATCTCCTCTAGATCATCATCCGGGATACCTTTCAAATCATCCATCACAAAACACAAGTTGTCACTATAACTTCCTGCATTACCCTCAACTCCCACAAAAGCATGATCAGAATTGTTAGTAGAAAAGTCAATATGTTCATCATAAGAACATTCAGACCCATTAAACTCTGACTCCTGACCAAGTAAAGCAGTGTTACCAAGAACAAAATCATCAGCAAGTTTTCCAGATGAAGACAGTTTTCTCTTCTGTTCTACCTCTCTCTCAAAAGTTAAGAGTTTCCCATGTAATTGGGTGAGAGATAGACTTTCTAGATTAGCATTAGAGCGTAGGACAATTGTATAAGTGTCCCATCTCTCAGGCAATGATCTGAGAAATCTGTTATTCATCTGACTATTAGTGTATTCTTGCTTAACCATTTTTAACTCAGAAATTAAACATGAGAATCGCTCAAATTGTTGAGTCAAGGATTCACCCTTTCGGTGAGAAAATGTCTCATACTGCTGAGCCAGAATTTCTCTAGTATTTGCTAAAACCTCATCGGTTCCACCAAATTGTTCTTTCAGTGCAACCCAGAGATCATGAGCAGTATCATAATGCATCAAACCAGAATAGATCTCATTCGGCAGAGCCATGGCCAGAATACCATGAGCTTTAGCATCAATTTCAAACAGTTTAATGTCCTCATCCGAATACATATCAGCAGGTTTCGGAATCATGATCTTAGTTTCAGGATCAGTGATCGTGGGTTTATATGGTCCATGCACAACAGATTTCCAACATCCTGCGCTGTTAATCGACAGGTGATGTAGCATTCTACGTTGCCAGATGTTGTACTCACTCCGCACAAGCATCGGAGGCTTGGTTGCGGAGCCTGTATTGTGCGGATCATTGTTCGGAGTTGACATGATCACAGATTCAAGCAATTTACCACAAACTAATGCAAATCTCAATCAATTGATGCAAAACAGATTGATATTGAAATACAAATCAACAGAAGTTAACAGAAAACTTCAATCTATAACAAATTCTTACTTAATCAGCTAATTCACTCAATTTGAGAACAAATTTGAGCAGTTTCAGAGATCAATTGTGTAATCGATCAATGATTAACCTGCTCTGATACCAATTGTAGGATCAGATGTTCTCAATTGATAAATCAGTAGAGTATAGCAGCGGAATTCAACACAGAATTAGCATAAGTAAAGTAAGAACAAGTTCAATCAAACAGTAACGCAAGTTTGTTATAGAGAGAGAAAGTTTTCTGTAAAAGGAATATCTCATTCAATTGATTAACTTTTTTACATTACAATCATGTCAACTGCCTATATATAGAAGGCAGTGACGTCTGATGATGTCACATGATGTTGACACCTAACAGACAAAACAAAACAACTGAAATTAACTAAACGACTGAGAATATCTTCAACATCTGAAGACAAACTCTACAACTACTGAAGAACAAAACTACTGAAGTACAAATACTGAAACTACTGAAATACAAAATACTAAAACCTCTGATGAGTAAACTACTCACCAGACTTTTACAAACAATAAGAAAACTACTGAAGACTAACTATACACTACAACACCTGACGACTTACACTTCAGCTGTTGTACATCTCTTCAGATCTTGTGACTTCAGCACATTTGAATATCAGCCTTTGTGTTCTTCTTCAGTTGTTGTAATGCTGTGAGACTTAGAGATTTTTCTGATCAGGCTCATTGGTTCTTTTAGTCCAACAATAATCAATCTAGAAGGTTAAAAGAAATAGTTACCTATTCAAACGGAGTTCTGTGGTTAAAAAGATGATCTGGACTTGCAGAAACAATCCTTGATGCGATCCACTTGATAAAGGGTCTTCAAAATAAAGATTGGATGGCTTAGAAGGTGATTTTTCGTGTGTGAGGTGCTGAATCGTCGAATGGAAGGATAAGGATTGCATCTTCTACACAAAACTGACTTTTTAAGCCATTTTTCCGACTTGCTGACGTCAGGTGCATCGCCCCACGCGGGGATATAGCAAGTAAGCAGAAAGGTTCTTTAGGACCGACTACAACAAGCTCACGAATCTAATAGAAAGAAAGGGTAAGCTCTCTGCTCTATTTTCTTGCTCCAGACGGTGAGATGGGGCGTACCGCGCGGGTGGTAGAAATCCAGATTCTTCGTTTCGCGATTCCGGACAATCCGTAACTCCGTTTCGCGCACGGTTTTCGCCCACGTTCACCATTTTCTGCGTACTATCATCGTGTAATAATTTCGTTTACTAATTTAACATGGATTTCAAGCACGATCAAATGTGCTTATTTCTTTGATAACGTGATTCTTCGAACATCAACAGTTACCGAAATCTCGCACGTTTATTATTAAATTGCTAAATTTTCGGTTGTTACATAATTAATCTTTTATCATTCTTTTAAATAGAATACTACAACAATTTTTATAAAATACATGTATGGATTAATAATTAATCTTTTATTATTATTTATAAAATAATTTATAAGATATATATATATATATATATATATATATATATATATGTATACTTTTTATCTTTTATTATAATAAGATGATTATTAAATAAATCCTTTCTATTATAAACCATTTTTGCTTAAACAAATTTTATAACTTTAAACGTTTATTTTATGAAACTAACAAATCTATTTCTAAAACTATTAAACAAAGTAAAACATTGTTTTATAATGAACATACAATTTCTTTTAATGTAAGATACAGTCTTATAAAAACAAAATTTCTTAAACATTAAACAATAAAAAAAACAAAAGGATGGAAATTAGGTTAAATTCAAACATCATGAGATGTTCAAATAGTTATTCAAAATCAATTAGGATAATTATTTATTTAATTTGCATATGTAACAGGTTAGATGGATGCTTTCAAGGAAGACATAAGATAGGTTTATGTTAGTAGACCTAGATTTGAATTTTAAAATAATGTTAGACTATTTCAATTACGTATTTTGGTTTTGAACTATGTAATTGAATGATTGGTTATTTTGAATGAATTTATGTTTGAATTTTTAAATACAATGGTTTAATTATTGAAACTTACACATAGCACCATGAGTAATGAACAATCTATCTCACGCCCCGACGTATTTCGCCATCAGTCGGGGTGTGACAATGGGCTTATGTTTGCACAAGGCTCCATACCCTATTATAGTCAGGTTGACTATCATACCCAGTTATAGTCTTGGTTGAATCTCATAACTAGTTATAGTCTTGGTTGACTATCATACCTAGTTATAGTCTTGGTTGACTATCATATCCAGTTATATTCTTGGTCGACTATCATACCCAGTTACAGTCTTGGTTGACTACCATACCCAGTTATAGTCTTGGTTGACTATCATACCGAGTTATAGTCTTGGTTGACTATCATACCCGGTTATAGTCTTGGTTGACTAGCATACATACCCAACACAAGTACTGCTATTTACCACATACATATCCTATAACACGTATAGGAACATCATCCTTTCCTTGTATCTGATATACTAGCATTATATCATCTTTCATCATAATCATCAAGGCATTATATCATTCATTCTAGCATCATAATCATCATAACATTTCATACTAGCATCATAAAATCATTCATCGTAGTCATCCTGAATCATAAACATGTCATACTAGCATCATTTCATCATATCATCCTAGCATCATACACATGCCATCATGGAATCATGTATCCATATCATGCTAGAATCATAGTCATAACATCAAACTTCCATCCTAGCAACCTAGGATCTTATCATAACATTCTATACCTATCAGCATAGTTATCATCATAATGCATGTTATCATACAGTCATCATCATCATATCATATCATATCATATCATATCATTATACTATTCATCATCATAACTCACTTATCATGCATTCATCATACTTAGCATATTCTCATGCATATTTCATCATACATCGAGCATTCATCATCATAGAATAGGCACATAGCTTCATAACGTATCATAAACATATTAACAGCATGTATGTCAGCCCAAAACGTAAGTACACGTAAAGTGTTGAAATAGGGCATCTAGAACTCACCTGATAGTATATTATTGTTTCCTTAGCCAAAATCCTTAGCTAGGGCTTAAGAACCTACATCAGCACATCATCACATTACTTTACATCCTTATTATAATTTATTCTAAGTCCTCATATCCTACTAGTTTCCCCCTCGCAATACAAATTCTCGAATCTGTATAGGTATTCGAAACTGCTGATTCACGAAGTACTCTATACTCAAACTTTATGGAGTTCTCGAAATACCCACGGTACTCGAAAACCTATGAGTACAAGAAATGTTGTACCAAAATCCCATGAGGACACGAATTATTATACTCGAATGCTTAGTTCTCCAAACCACATATACTAAAAGGGATTCGAGTATCCACTTCGAGTCCAATTCCCGTTACTCATTTTTTTTATATTTTCATCTCAAAACATATCAGAAATCTATCTCAGACACTGGGGAAGGTAGTTCTAGGTTCCTGATGGTGTTACCAATACGTTAAAACCGCAAAGTCCCCAACTTTATGCATAAAGGTGTGAGCTTTGTGAATAAGTTCACTTTCATATAAAAATCCTAACTTTTAGTTTAGAATGCTTACTTGATGCTAGATGATCACTCTTGTAGATTCCCGTGCGTTTCCTCCTTCGTTTGGTCGATCAAAAGCTAGTTTCTTTGAGTTCTTGAAATCCACTTCAGGTACTTGAGAGAGAGCGTGCTTCCAACCAAAGGAGTGCACGGTTCTCAAGGCACTCATATATGTAGGCTGTGTACTCGAAATCCTGGTACTCGAATTATGGTCATTTTTTAGTACATATTCAAGAACTTGTGTCCTCGAAGTTCATTTTGAGTACATCACTTTCATGAACTTGCCTTAGTCTATTTTTCGTTTGTTTTTCGTACAAGTATATTATTTGTTACGCATACGTAAATTCCAACGACTTGTATTAGAAAATTTTGGAGAGTTACAAAACTATAGTTAAATATTATGATAATAAAATAATAATAATAATAATAATAATAATTATTATTATTATTATTATTATTATTTATTATTTTGATTATTGTTATCATCATTATTATTAATATTTATTTTTTATAAACATAATAATTGTTTATTTAATAATAAAATGCTATTCTTTTATTACAACCATTTATGACTTTTAATCCTTAAAAGAATTATAACTTGTATGAATTTTATAAAAGCTTAGATTTGTTTTGTATTATAAATAATATAATCGTTTAAATATGTATAAGCCTATAGATTTATGAATGCAAATGTTTCAAAGAACATTCAAGACATTTATTTATTTCGAATTAAACATGATTACAATATTCGAATTCGTAACGAAAAACTCTGGGAATTACAGTCTACCGTACTTTAAGGAATTTCGTCCCGAAATTTATTTAGTAGTAATTTTGACAAAGTTGTTATTTGTTTCTTTCAACTTGTTTTTGTTTCTTTATTACCTTTAGTTATCAATTTTTATTAAATTAATAACTCTGGTTCTTGTTCTAGTGTTAATGGCATTGTAATTATTAAAGTTATAGGATAGTATCTCAACATTCAGACCACTAATTGATGGTTTAGGAGAGTTTATAATCACAATTTGTTTTAGAACTTTGAAAGGAGAATGAACTTTAATCAGAATAGGCATTAGTAACGCACTCGGATTCTTGGATTTGTATAAAACTAGTTTACTTGTTATAATGGTTTTGAATTTAAAGATGGTTGACTCAACTCATGGGAGATTAACTAATAATGCATTTGAATAACCTAGGATAGAAATTGCCTCAAGATATTGTTATATGAATACTATATTATTTGTTGATTACTATTGGCTTAAGAATAGTTCACTCGAAATGTAGATTTAAACTGACTAATCCTATACCTGGTCCAACTTTCGATGCTATTATCAACATATTATTGGTGCTTATATATAGGGTAAACCACAACCAACCCACCTGCCACACCCCCAAACTCCCACTTGCAGTGTCAGACTGCTAGGTGTGACGTGGCCAGAATTACAGCTCTCAGTCATATAGAACGACTCTATATGTGTTTGAAAAGTATGTTTGAAATAACAATATTAACCTAACTAATTAATTAAATATGCAGCAGGATATCAAAAATAGTCTAAAGCATTGAAAATAAGTGTCTAAGCAGCGGAAATTATAAGTTGTTCATATGCAGCCGAAAGTAAATACAATAGACACTACATTGTTTGACATAATAAAATGATAATTGTTTGTTTCAAAATGACATGATAAGAATGCATGCATGTCATGTCCCCTTAGGTGCATTCCTTAACTATGTACAAGCAAACTAGTTACCTGAGAATACATGTTAAGAAAAAGTCTCAACACATAGGTTGGTGAGTTCACAGGTTTTGATATCAATACATAAGTATAAAATGTTTATCACGGTCATGCTGTTTATTCTATGTTTGTTCCGATCCCTAGGCTCCAAGTGTCAGTTTCGTCTCTACCGAACTAGACTGGTTTGCTCTAGCCTCCACCATGCCTAACGTAATGACATGGACGATGGGTTGAGATTACATCCAGTCAGAGTTGGCGCCACATGGGATTCATCACGCCCAGTAGTACTATCTAAAGTCACCTCGTTGTGAATACATTAATGGTAAGAATGTGCAAGGACTTTGTTACGATACAACACTAAATGTTTGTCCAATAACCAGCACACACAATATGTTTGTACAAGTATAAGTTTGACTCTTCAACATGTATTCTCCCCTAGTTTGAAAGCTTGTAAAATAGTTTGAAAGAGGGGTCGTAAACTCACATGAGTGACAGTAATGCGTAAGCTCCTGGTCTTCGAATGAATCGGTTACCGGTTACCTATATCATATTGCTTACGTAAGTTTGTTTCATGATCGTGTTTGTGCCCATGTTCGTGCTCAACAACCCACGGTTGTTATGATTGTCCATGTTTGATCACGCTTGTTTGTTTTTGACCATGTTTGACCGTGTTTAATCGTGACAAAGTCAACGACCCGTTGGTGAACCGTGTGTTTGTTATAGTTCGTGTGATGTTCGTTATTGTTCACGTATTGCATGAAAACACGTAAGTCACGTTAATGGATAACTTACTATTTATAATAAGTTTCCATTTTTAGTAAGTTTCAAACTTAACACGTTTTAATAGTTCTAGCATGATCATTAAACCTAAGTGATCATGTTTGCACTTAGCACATTGTTGCATACAATCATATAACACATAAGTGCGCTTTTGGTAATTAAAATTACTAAAATAGAATGTTTCTATTTTTGACATGTTTAGAAACAAAAATCGTTTAACAATTCCACATATCATCATATTATAGCATTTTAAGTTATTTGTGACACCCCAAATTCCCACGTGTGGTGTCAGTCCACATGGGTGTGACGTGGCCAGAATCACAGCTCATGATCATATAGAACGACTTTATATGCGTTTAAAAATACAATGTTTGTCATAATCAAAATCAAACTGTTTTAAAACATAACAACGAAAATTAAGTTATGTAGCAGTTGAATAATAATAGATTGTTCAAATGCAGCGGAATATAAACGTTAAACACTACATTGTTTGTAAAGAAACAATAACTTTAAATATTGTTTTTGAAAGACAAGAAATGAATGCAAATGACTTCAGTGCTTGATCTCTTAAGTGCATCCCTATCCATAATTGAGCTAATTACCTGAGAATACATGTTTAAGAAAAAGTGTCAATACATAGGTTGGTGAGTTAACATAAATAATAAGCAAAATGTTTGTCACGTGTCATGTTGTTTATCAAATGTTAGTCCCGAGCCCTAAGCTCTAAATGTCATTTGCATCTCTACCGAACTAGACTTATTAGTCCTTGCCTCCGCCATGTCTCTTAAAACAATGGTGCGATGGGTCGAGATTACACATGTCCCGACCTCTAGTCAGTATTGTGCCACGTGGGGTTCATCACACCAAATAGATCTATCTAAACTCACCTCGTCGTTTGTACATAAATGGTAAGACTGTGCGAGGGCTATGTTACGATACAACACTTATGTTTGTACAAGTTTTAAATGTTTGACTCGATGTAACAAGTATTCTCCCCATATTTTAAAAGTTTGCAAAAGAATTAAAGAGAGCTGTAAACTCAACTTAGTGATAATTCGGAAAGTGATAGCGTAAGCTCCAGATCTCTGTGGCGAATCGGTCACCGCTACCTATTAGGTATAGCGTATGTGAGTTCGTGTATGTGACTGTGTTTCGTGTTCATGTTTGTGCTCAACAACCCTCGGTTGTTATGTTTGTCCACGTCGGTCCACATTGACCGTTTTTGTCCGTGTTTGATCGTGTTACCGGTTACCTATATCATATTGCTTACGTAAGTTTGTGTTCATGATCGTGTTTGTGCCCATGTTCGTGCTCAACAACCCACGGTTGTTATGATTGTCCATGTTTGATCACGCTTGTTTGTTTTTGACCGTGTTTGACCGTGTTTAATCGTGACAAAGTCAACGACCCGTTGGTGAACCGTGTGTTTGTTATAGTTCGTGTGATGTTCGTTATTGTTCACGTATTGCATGAAAACACGTAAGTCACGTTAATGGATAACTTACTATTTATAATAAGTTTCCATTTTTAGTAAGTTTCAAACTTAACACGTTTTAATAGTTCTAGCATGATCATTAAACCTAAGTGATCATGTTAACACTTAGCACATTGTTACATATAATCAAATGAACATATAAACCATTTTCATTCGTCAAAGTTTCCTAAAATGGAAAGTTTCTAGTTTAGACATGTTCAACAAAAAAATCACATAAATTATCTACACAATAATCGTATTACATCATGTTAAGCCATTTAGCATGTACAAATCATATGTTGCATTCCTAGTTAATTAATTCATAAAATGTTATTTAAAACATCATTTGTACCAAAACTAAACCATGATTATAGCTATTAATCATATTATGAATCATATCTCATTGTTTAACACTACTTATTTCACCAAAGTCATTGTTTATCAAGATTTCTCAATATAAAGTTACTAAAAATAGTTACTATGCCTAAATGTTCATCAAATGACCATTCTATCATCCTATTCCTTCCCTTATGCATAAATCATCATCATGTATCACAAATCATCATTTAAAGTTGCATGCATGAACATACAACATCATTTAGCAAGGCTTGTAGTTCAAAAGTTACTAAAAATAGTAACTATGTTACATAAGCCATTTATGACCATTTTAAGCATAACAAACCATAACACACATCCATATATCATAAATAATCATTTATCATTATCCAAAATAATTTAATATACCTTAGATCATACACGCATGCAAGTGTTCATGAACATTTCATAGGTTCATGACCCCAAATCATACATTCATCAACAAAGCTCATCATAGATTATCATAGATTATCATAGATCGTCATAGGTAATCAAAATCAGTAGAAATATCATTAAACCTAGATCTAAAATATCATAAAATCATGCATGTGTAGATCTAGTGTGTGCATGCAAGCTTTGAGTCTTGCATGTGTGTGTGTTGCATGTGTGAAATAGACATCAAGACTACCTCTCAAGCTCTTGAATCACAGAGAGAAGGTTGTAGCAGTCTAGAACTCTTCAAGACAGCAATGGTTTGCAGAAACAAGGTGATGGTGATGATCTTCAAGTCCACCAATCTTCTTCTTCAAGCTTTCTAAGAGTTTCAAGCTTCAAGTACCTCAACAAGGGCTTCCAAAATGATTTCTAGAGTTCCTAGAGTGGTTGCAGGTGATCTAGAAGTGGTATAACCGAGTGGATTGCGTCTGGGATTAAAGGATTTGATTATGGTAGGATCATGATGGTTTTGGGGTTCTCAAAAAGATTTCCTAGGATTTAAAGATGGCAGTCGTATCGCCTGACGGGAGACGACGTCACTAGGCGTAACGCATGGACATCCTTGGTCCGGCCTGGCTTTCCTGTCTCGCGCGCATCGTTAGGGATCAGGGATTGGGTCTGGGCGTACCGCCTAGCACTCCGGTCAAGCCCAATTGGCCCACTTTCATAGCTTGAGCTCGTTTTCATTCGTTTTATGACTGTAACACGTTGTTTTAACATCGTTTGAAGTCTAATCATCAATTATTAGTCATAATTGACTTGTGAAGTGTTTTTGTGCTTAACCGTTATGATGTTCACCAATGTTTATGATTTCTGACACGTGTGTGCGGTTTTTTGATAATTCCTCGAATTATCCTGTTGTGTGATTGTATTTGTACTGTCGTGCCACGTGTCACACTAAATTAAGTTAACTTTAGTGCCACATATGTAATTCTAATTAAATAAACATTTAATTAAAATAGAATCTGACCTGAATTTTGTGGGGTGTCACATTATTTATCATCAATCAATCGAGACCTATGATTCTATTTCATGAAATCCCTGAATAAAGCTTTTATAAATAGAAAGTTTCATATAGATCACCATTTTAATCAAACTAAATCATGGAATTTTCTAATAATCTCTTTATTAACCATAACATATTACCATGTCATGTCCATTTTACCAAAATCATCATTTAACATAATTGTTGCAACAAAAAACTTATTATTTACAGTAACCAACCCAAATAGTCACCATAAGAACATTTATAATATATATTCTTGCAATTCTTATGTATAATAATATCTAATCATCATTTAAACAAGTTCACATTGCTCATAATATTATCAAATGCATTTTTATGAACATAAAGTTACTATATTTAGTAACCATGAATAAATCATCTCCAAATGGTCATAAATCTCATTGATCTTTAACATGAACATCCCCAACATCATAATAATCACATATTTCTATTCAAAATTAACCAAATCATCTTAGATAGCACATGCATGAGACTTAAAGTCACTGTTTCATAGGATTATGACCATAACCACACAAACATCAACAAAACTCATTGTAGATCTTCTTATATCGTTCTAATAACTATAAATCAGCCTTCATAACATCAAATCACATATTTATGTCAACAAAAAGTCGTGCATGTGAAGCTTGAGTGTTTGCATGTGGTTTTTTAAGCGTGAAAAGTACAAAATAACCATGACACTGCCTTCTAAAGCTCCAAGAACAGTGAGATCATGATCAAACAACTCCTAAGACTTTTGGGAATGATCTTCTAGCAGGTGTAGGTGATGATGATTAAGGTGACAAGCTTCCAAACCCTTCCTTTCTTGCTTCCTTCAAGGTTCCAAAGCTTCAAGACATCATCAATAGTGATATTGGGGTTCCAAGGGTTGTAGTGATGATGAAGAAGAATGTTTAGCTTGCTAACAGTTTGTATTTTTGTAGGTAATGAGTAAAAATATGGCAGCAAGCTTCTGGTTGGCTTATAAAGATTTTCTACGATTTGCGACTCCCAGGCGTAATGCCAAGCCAGACAACATGGGGCTGGGCGTACCGTCTGGATTATTTTAATTCAAAATTTTTTTCCTTTTCATGCACGCACTGCCTGGGGCAAGGGATGGGTCTGGGCGTACCGCCTGGTGTTTTGGAGAATTCAAATTTCTCCCGCCTTAGCCGCACGTACAGCCTAAGTCCAAATCTTGATCCTAGGCTACCTCCTGGCTGTCCGGATGAGCCCAATTGGCCCATTTTCCTTGTTTGGGTTCGTTTTTACTCGTTTCTCGACTATAACTTTGTTTGAACTTAATTATTAATTATTTAGTCATAATTGACTTGTTTCAATTTTCCGGTGCTTGATTAGTTTGACGTTCACTAACGTTCGTGAATTTCTGACACGTGTGTGTGTTTTCCGATATTACATCGAATTATCCTGTTATGCAACTATGTTTGTATTATCGTGCCACGTGTCACGCTAAATTAAACTAATTCTAATGCCACATATGCAAATGTTAATTAAATAAACATTTAATTAAATGTAAAGCTGACCTGGAAATTACGGGGTGTCACACCAGCATATCACTATTACTTTAATAGTATTCCAATTACCTACCAATACTAACATAACCTTAACAACATTATGAATAGACGTTTGAATATTTGTCTAATCTTTAGAAATCATGTGAGTTTAGAGATATTAACAATTGCAATATTGAAATTGAATCTCATATTTATATAGATTTCTAAATGATTGATTTTGAATATACAAATGATATAGATTACAGTAGCAGGTGATATTTTATGCTTGTTAAAACTGTTGTCATTGAACTTTGCTATGGTGTCAATGGATCCTTGAGTCATTGTTTGAATGTATGAATATAGTACAATTCATTTAAAACTCAATAGCATGATTCATGTGGTTATTGATATCTTTGATTCGGCCTGATGTAGGAATACACACCAAGTTTTTGTAATGGAATAACAATTGGTTTGACTCGCATTGTTTACTTGAAACTGTAGATTGAATTAACTACTCTAGGCGTTGATCATGCATTTGGTTGTACTATCAATGTACTATTAGTTCTCATATATGGGGTATACCGCAGCCAACCTACCACGCTGCTAATACTTTGATAGCATACCAAACGCCTACCAAGGAGTACATAAACTTAATACATGTTTGAATAGATGGGGAAGACTTTGACTAGCCTTTTGTATAAGCAGAGAGATTCTAAACATTGCAAATTTTGAAATGGAATCTCATGTTTGTAACATATGAATTGAATTATGATCAATTTTGGATAAATGAATGATATAGAATACACAAGTATATTGTGATAACTGATTATCACTAATATTAGCTATAATATCGTTGAATCTTTGAATCGTTGTCTAAAGATACATATATAGAATGATTTATCTAAATATGATTCATTTGAACTTGTTTGGGACTTCATATGAAATCACTCATATTAACATCCAATAAGTTCGAGTCATGCCGCTTTATTGAAATCTAAACAGAGTATGAAATAAAATAAGAAATATGTGTCTTGGTTAAAACACTAAAATCTGAAATCATTGTGACTTATATAAAACATAGGAAAGGATTTCAGGTTTGAATACTTAACGACATGTTAGAACTATTCATCACCGATCTTAGGCATAAAATCTTAGGGTGTTCATAGAATTATAGCATATTCATCATGGATTTCATAATAGAGGTGATATTATAACTTTTATATATAGTGACAAGTCACTAATCAGTAATGCAATATCGTTGAGTTTCTATCATGAGTTCAAATATTGAAATATGCAACATTATGACCTTTCAGATTTAGTGATGAATTACCATCAATAAATATTTCAGTATAATATTGCTAGTTTTCTTGAATCACAAAATATACATAATAATTCATAAAAGAATAACACCATAACCTTTTAGATTTAGTGATGTATCACCATCACAAATATTAGGTTTAATGTTACTTGAATCATAACACATGTAACATAAAACAAAGAGATGGCATCATATCTTGTGAAACACAGTGATGAATCATCATCACTAACTTCAAGTATGATACCATGGAGTTCTAAAAATTAAAACATATTTATTATCAATCCATGAAAGTTAACACTATAACCTATTGATGTAGTGATGTATCACCATCAAAAATCCTTAGGAATAATGTTACTACTTTCTTGAACCCAGCATAGGTAAAATACAACAAGGAGAAATGACATCATATCTTTTGAGACATAGTGATGAATCACCATCACTAGTCTCAATTGAGTAAGATAACGTGGATGTATTGAATCATAACATAGAGATTATAAATATAAGGAAATGTAACACCATAGCCTTTAGATGTAGTAATGTATCACCATTACAATCTTAGGTATGATATTATTAACTTTCTTGAATCATAACATATATATTATTCAACAAAGGAAAGATGACATCATATTTTGTGAGATTCAGTGATGAATCACTATCACTAATCTTAAGTATGACATCATAAGATTTGATATTGTATAAGAAATGTATTGGAATCGCTTTGGACTTAATTAGAAATCCTATGGAGTAGTATCCAAGTTGGACACCTTTTAGCTTATTAGAAATAATGTTATTTGTAAAATGTAACATGATTTGGCCTATAAGTAAAATACTCTCATTAATAATCCCCTGGAAAGATAGATTGGTCCCTCGTCAAGGATTATGAATCACTTTCCTAGACAGGAGTCTCAACTACCGGTATTACCCTCCAGTTACTATTTTTTCATATTAACAAACTTAATTCTGATGAGAATTTGAATCAAAATTGAACAGATAATAGAATCACAAATAAGTAAATCGTTTGAACTCATTTGAAAATACAAGGAATGGTATTCAAATTGAATACCGGGTGACAAATTAGAATCATTTTAGTTTGTAAGGTGTTAGGTATGATATAATTTGGCCTATAAGTGATTGTACTATCATCAGAAGTCCCTAGGAAAGATAGACTGGCCCCACAGTACATAGGATATTTATACGAATAGCTTTCCTAGACATGAATTTTAACTACCAGTACTACACTCTTCCAGTTACTACATATCTACCTCACAAACTTAATTCTAATGAGATTTTAAAATCAATCTTGGAATTCCTATGTTGTCTAATGAATATTATTAGGCATTATGCCTAATGAGTTTATATTCTGTTCGTACATGTAATGTCCCTAGTTCTGTATTTTGTATGACTTGGATTGTTGATAGTGGGGCATCAAGGCACATGACTGGCGACATATCTCTTCTTTCCAATGTTCATTCAATTAAAGGAGGATATGTAGCTTTTGTTGGTGACAAAGGCGGGTTTATTACTGGAGAAGGAATTCTTTCAAATGGTCAAGTTTAATTTGACAAGGTCATATATGTGAAGCAGTTAGAGAACAATCTACTTTTAGTCTCACAAACTTGTGACAAGAAGTACAAGGTTCTATTTGATGATTCTATCTGCTACATTCTCAAGCAAGGTATTACCATTCCTGATGATTGGATTCTGATGCCTACTCCAAGAAAGCAAGATTTGTATGTTTTCAACATGGCCACAGCTTCAACTACATCTTCTACATCTTCATGTTTGATGTCCAAGGCAACAAAGAAGGATTCTATCCTTTGACATAAGAAGATGGGTCATTTTAGTTTGGGGAAGATAAATCATTTAGTTCACAACAATTTCGTTGAAGGAGGGAGTTTGAAGAATTTCAAGCTGTCTGATGTCAGTGTTTCATCCAAGAAGGGAAAGCAAACAAGCAGTCTCACAAACCTAAGAAGTTTCATTCAAATACTGTTCCACTTGAGCTTCTCCACATGGATCTTTTTGGCCATGTCAATCGCAAGAGCATTGCTACAGATCAATACTGCTTAGTCATTACTGATGAGTATTCCAGATACTCTTGGGTGTTCTTTATGAAGGAAAAATCTGAAACGTTCGAATGTGTTCAAGTTCTGGTCACTAAGCTTGAAGCACTGCACAAGCTCAAGGTTCGGATGCTCAGAACTGATAATGGGACTGAATTCAAGAATCACAATATGGAGACTTTTTGCAATGAACGTGGTATTATTCAGCAATTCAGTGCTCCGTATGTCCCACTATGGAATGGTGTTGATGAGGTAAAGAACAAAACATTAATTGAGGCTTCTCGGACTATGCTTGCTGATTCCTTCCTACCGGTTCAATTCTGGAACAAAGCCATTGTTAATGCTTGCTATACTTTAAATCGGGTTTTGATTGTGAAGAAACATGGGAAGACTTGCTTAAAATTTCTTCATAACAGAAAGCCAAATCTTAAGTATCTTGAACCATTTGGTGCTCCATGCACAATGCTTAAGAAACATGAGCAAGACAAATTCAATGAAAAGGTGGAAGAATGCTACTTTCTTGGGTACAACACTCCAAATAAGTGAGTTTACAACAGATCAACTCACAAGTGGAGGAGTGGCACCATGTAGATGTTTAGAAATATTCTATGCCACCACCGGAAAGGATCCTGACTGGATGTTCAACTATTCTGATCTTTTTGACCCTTTCAATATGCCTCCCATGTATTCTGACGAAGATGTTGCTGTTCAGATGATGTATGATGCCCAAAATGCACCTGATGAACCCGTGCAACCTTCTTCAGTTCAAATTCCAGTGCAGACACATGATGACAGTTCCGACTCAGATGATAATCACTCTCTTCCAGATGTTCAAAAACCATAGTTATTTTTTAATGTATGTAGTGATATGTTGTATTTATGTAGTCTGTAATTACCAATGAGTCCGTAATTATAGCATCTCGATGTATTTATAGGTATGTTGTTTGTTCCTGAACATTTATTTTGTTTTTCTATTCTCTGTAATTATTTTGTTTTTCTATTCTCCTTATTTTGTTCCAAAACATCTATGATATTCTAATGATGATGATGACTTCGTGCGTCCATCTACACGTCAAAACCAAACAATCCAGTCAGTTGAAAAAACAGGTGTACCTAGCCGTCAAGCATTTGTTGATTATATGGATAAAAAGTTGAAAGGCAGAGTAGGTGTTTTGAATTTAAAAAACAGTGTGAACGCCTTATCATTACAACAAAAAAGGCTATTATTGAAATGGTTTCAAATCATTCTTATCAATGACTGTTGATACAATTCCAACAAGACTTGCACGTTGGTTAGTCTCAAATTATGACTGTGACAGAGATGAGTTGAATGTTAGTAATCATATTATCAAGGCTACATCTATTACAATTAAGGATGTTTTAGGGACACCTCTTGGCAAAATAACTTTTAATGAGAAAAACAAGCCTAGGATTGGGTCATCAGATACACTATTGACATGGAAGTAGCAATATTCTAGCAAATCAAGGATAACAGTCAAAGATGTTTTGGAACAAATGGAAAAAAAGTGAAAATAGGGATTATCCGTTTAATCTTTTAGGCTTATTGTATACAACACGGTCCTAGAGTGGACAACAAAAAGCCACAAAGTAACCCAACGGTTTTTGAATTCTATAACAAAAGAAACAGACATACCAAACAGTAACATGGTGTGAGTACTTGATTACATGTCTTATAAGGGCCAAAAAGGAGTTGAATGCTGAAGAACCTTTCAATGGTCATTTTTTATTTCTTGCGGTATATAATACTTTAGTATAACATTAATACAAATTTTTTATTAGTCTTTATTGTTTGTTTATTTAATCTTTCTAAAACATGTTTAAATAATTACATTTGTTATACGTTCATCAGAAATGTTTATGATATATTCCAACACTACCACTGATTCCAACCATTGCAAATATTACAAATAATTATCTCATAAAGCTTGATACTCATCTCTTTGAAATTGGTTCATTCATGGATTATGAAAAAGATGATAATGGTGAAGATGGATGTGTGTCTGTTACTTTTATAATACTAAATATTACGTGCTTATTATCACGTACTGAATGATACATACGACCCCTAACACACTAACTTTGTTTTGCTATTCTTCATAATTATGTCCTGACTTATCACGTTCCAATATTCAAATACCATTCTATACCAATAATCCATATATTTATATCTACTTTTTTACACACTCGTTCGTAACCAATAATCTAACTTGTAATATTCATAAATCTTTCAAAATAAATCTATCAACATTCGCTGTAAAAACAAACATACTTGTAAAAACATATATATATATATATATATAAACAAATAAAAACATACATTTTCGATCTCTAACATCGGCCATTGAATGTAAATAGATGCAAAAATGACGACTTTAATTACCCTTAATTGATAAAATGCGAACAAATAATGATATATACTTTGATCTATTATTATTAAATAAAATAAAATAAAAAAGAAACTAAAACCGTTTAATTCGAACCATACATTTATTTTGTTAATCATATATTTAAATAACTTATGTGTGTTTTACCAAAATTGACCCTTTGTTTAACTTTAAAAATTGTCCAGGTGATGAATTATTCCAAACTCATAAAAGAACATGGTGTTCAAATTGTCTTACAATGATGTTTAAAAAAATTCAAGATTCGGCTTCATTTTGGCAAAGTTAATGGGTTAGCGAGCTAAGAGAGGGTTAGCATTAGAACCCTTCCATATATATATATATATATATATATATATATATAGTATAAGGTTTGGCTAGAAAGTCTAGAAACCATGAGAAGTGTAAGAAGGGATCTCAACCATTAGATCAATTTGTTTTGTGGTTGAGATTAATCTGGTGGTATTTTCGTAATTAATTATAAGTTAAAATCATCAGTAGGGGTAGAATGGGAAGATCTAGCAAAAAATCTGCACATGCAAGTCACATGCATTTTCCTCCATCTTTTTTAAACATTCATAACTTCTTTATACGTTATTATTTTTTTAAAAAAGTTACACCATAAAATCGAGCATTTCTTTATCTTTATAATGAGTATAATATTAATTTTTTAAAAAATTAACAAAACTAGATGTTAATAAAACTTGCATTTTTATGTCGTTTTTGAAACACTACTAGCAGAACATAAAAATACCACAGGACATTTTATGGCGTTTTTGATATGTTTTAAGAAACTGGTTTTTTATGGTGTTTTTACGTAGGTTAATGAAACTTAGCGTTTATGTATTTTTTTGAATGCTCATAAAACTCTTTGATGTTTTTCACTAAATAAACAAAAATGTTAACAAACGTTTTATGGTGTTTATTTTACGCCACTTCTAAATTTTTCTCAGATAACAATATTTTATGGTGTTTTTATCTTGGAAATACACATGGTATTTTCATTAAGCAAATGTATATATTGTTGAATACATACATTCGTTTTATTTTGTAAATCAATGTGGTGTTTTGCGAATTTTGGTGTTTTATTGTAGGTGCATGAAAACTAAACATTATATGGTTTTTTTTATGTTCGTAAAATTACTTGTTTTATAGTGTTTTTTAATGAATAAAGAAAAAGAAAAATGATGATTTATGGTGTTTTTCCATATGTTTTTTGTTAATTCACAATTTTCTTTGAATAACAATGTTTTATGGTGTTTTATCTTTAAAATACGTGTTGTGTTTTTATTCAGCAAATACACATAAAAAACATCATAAAATGCCCCTATCTAAAATTATGTAGTTTAAAAACACCAATTGCAAAATTAAGCGTTATTATTTTGTTTAGCGCTCAAAAACACCATAAAACATTTAGTTTCATCATGCAAAAAGACTATAAAGCAAAAACAACATAAAATCAAGCATAAATGTGTTTTATGGTGTTTTTCAATATATTTTATTCGATAATACCATAAAACGAAACTTAAAAAACACTAACTTTAAACTTAAGTGTCTATGGTGTTTTTTGTATTCAAAAACACCATAAAATGCCCTGTGGTGTTTTATGTTATGCTAGTAGTATTCAAAAATACCATAAAAACGCAAGTTTCATGAACATCTAGTTTTGTTAATTTTTTTAATATAGCAATATTCTACTCATTAAAAAGGTAAAAAAACGTTTGATTTTATGGTGTAATTTTTTTAAAAAAATGTTAACATGTAAAATAGTTATGAAGGTTTAAAAAAAATGGGTAAAGTTGCATGTGAATTGCATGTGCAACCTTCTTTTTTAATTTGACATCTATACCCTTTAACCTATTGTACACATGTCAGTTCATTGTTGCTTCTCACACTTCTCATGGTTTTTAGCCTTCTTAAAATATTCATCCCGTATATATATATATATATATATATATATATAGGATTGGGATCAAATACTAACCCTCTCTTACGGCGCTAACCCATTAACTTTGCCAAAACGAAGCCGAATCTTGAATTTTTTTTTGAACATCATTGTAACACAATTAGAACACCATGTTCAGTTTTGAGTTTGGGCTAATTCATCACCGTTTAAAAAATATCATCGTTGTAAGGTTTTTGCTACAGTACTGTAAGTTTTAAATATTTAAACACTTACAGTACTGTAAGAGCCCAAACGGTGATGAATTAGCCAAAACTCAAAACTGAACATGGTGTTCAAATTGTGTTACAATGATGTTTAAAAAAAATTCAAGATTCGGCTATTTTTTGGCAAAGTTAATGGGTTAGCGCAGTAAGGAGGGTTAGTATTTGAATCATTCCCTATATATATATATATATATATATATATTATAAGTTACATCTACAGACACAGGGATACTAAAAAAATGTTCATTAAATCCCTCTTACTCTATTAGACCCTGGGTGTTGACCCTGTTAGATACCAAGAGTCGTTGCGATACTTGGTTTCAGTCTGGGGTTTTGCATGGCAGCTTGAAGTCCGTTGCACCTCCTTCAATTCCCCAAACGGTGAACATGCATCCATCATGCAAGTGGGTCATAGCTCCCGATCCCACACCTGTTTCAATTCGTTCGTACGTTGGATTTACGATATGATCTCCACTCCACAAACAATTATTTGATTAACTGTAGTATTCATACCACTTGATAAATCAAATGGCAGCCAAGACCAACGAATAAACCAAAAGCTTTATTCAAGGCCCACCCCATTTGACTACCTCCACTAAAAAAAAAATAATAGGAGGAGGTAGCGACCACAAAAATCTTCGATATAGGGTCCAAAAATCACCCCTATACCCTATAACGACTACTTCTAGTGGCAAAAACGTCATCCCTTTTGATTCCTCACATTAGTTCGGATATATTGTCTCAATTGTGGTCGTCGCAATAATACCGGCTTTAGTGAGATTGAACATGATGCTGTCCGAAGCAACCAAACCAAGCCCATGACTGCATCAATATTGAACATGATGCTCCTACCTAGCACCGGTTTCGGTTTTGGTCAACAAAGTCAAGAATCAAATAGAGATGAAACTAGTTTCAGTTAGGTTTGGGATTTTGGTAGGGCAATAGAATAGGATCGGTTACGGTTTATGGTAGGGCAGTTGGGTCCGGTTCCATAACCGATTTTATGACAACCTCTAATCGAAAGACATTGTCACTCAATTAGACCAAATATCTTATAGCTTAATGGTTATCCCCTTGAGTTTCTTATGGCAGGTCTGAGGTTCAAATCCGGTTCAAGACATATTTGCTAATACAAGGTCGATCATAGGGTTTACTTAGTTGTAGGGTTCGTCATGAGCTAGGCTCAGGCGTACATCCAAAGTGTCAAATCCGAGTAGACGGTTGAAATCTTCTCCTTAATCTTGGCATTAAAAAAAATTAGACAAAACTATAAGAAAACTAGCCAAATTCTCCATCATTTTCACATTTAATGACGAAACAGTTGGCGATTAATAATAAAAGGAAAAAGAACCAAAACTTTATTTGGCGTAGATATATGCATATTTATTGCTATAACAATTAGTTAAAAGCTACACTTGTATATTTATAAATATGCTAAATTTATTCACACCCACTTGCATTTATTATTAGGAAAGGGGACATGGTTTAAGTGAACCAAAGAAGAGAAGCAACATGTTATCGAGATCTAGCATTCGAACCTAAGCAGCAGAGATGATTTACATATTTATACGGTTCTCGCTTATCTGGGGGTACGGTCTCACGACAGTCAATGAATCGACCTTGGTTATATCATCTGGTGTCTGGCGGCTAGCAAGCGAGATCATCTGCCGTTCAAAGAAAAAAAAGGTTGAACCAAATTATTTCAATATATAATAAATACATTAATTTGAGAGTGGTCTCGATTGCAACTTGAGTTTGATGGTTGAATTATTTTTTTGTTAGTTGTCTATGTACGTTTGTTATTAATGCAACCATCGTTATATTTAACTTATAATTAATATTTTTATTATTATATATTATATTTATTATTATTTATTGTATGACTGTAAAGATGAGAAACATCAAGATACTTATGCATGAAATACATACCTATACAAATGGTCTACACAAAGAACAAATACTTGATATCAATACAATCCTAAAGCAGAAAATTTTAGATGGTGAATCTCGTGAACCCTAGAAGATTGATGAACGGGAAAGAGTTTATGCACTGACTAACACCCATCCGTTCTTGTGAACCCTAGAAGATGAACAGGAAAAAGTTTTTGCACCGACTAATACCAACTGACGCTAACCGATGCCTTTTTTTTTGTGTTTCATGTAGATTGTATAACATGAGGATTTTGAACAAGTGTGATCTTTTTTTACTATTGACATTACTGCTTTTATGAAAATACATTATTGCCGTGTTACTTTTGGTTTTCGGATAAAATATTAAGTTTTTTTACTAAATAATAAATTATATAAAAATTTTAAGAAAATTATATAAAACGTTAACCATTTAACAGGAAGAGTAAACTTCTCTTTTGTTTCCTGTGGTTTGACAATATTAACCCTTTTGCTTCAAAACTTTCAAAATGATCATTATGCTCCTTATGGTTTGACAGTTTAATCATTTTGCTCCCTGTGGTTTGACAGTTATAACCTTTTTGCTCCCTGTGGTTTCGAAAAAATGGAGTATAATGGAGACATATTGGAAAAGTTTGGAGCAAAATGATTAAACTGTCAAACCACAGGGAGCATAATGATCATTTTGAAAGTTTTGAAGCAAAATGGTTAATATTGTTAAACCAGAGGGAGCAAAAGAGAAGTTTACTCTAACATGAATTATTAATCTCTTTTTAACCCATTATCACCAAGACACCAACTAAAACAAGCCCAAATATTAGCAATTAAACAACAGCCCACTGACATTGCTATTAATTAAAACAAGCCCAATTACTATAATTCCCATTTTTGGCCTTTGTTAACTTAAAAACAAAAAAGCAAAAAAAAAACACAATTTTTCTTTGGGTTATGCTAAATATACCACACTTTGTATTTTTTTTACTTGTCGTACCCCCTCCTTAAGTTTTTTAAATATATACAATTAAATCTTATGTTTTTAGTTAACTAAAAAGATCCATAAACCTTTAAACAAAAACGTGATAGACTGTTTTTACAAAACTCAAACATCACGGAATCATTATCATCATCAATTCATCGTTTAAAAATCAAATCAATACGAAATCTAAGCCTAAATAACCATAGTCGAACTCAAACTCAAAGTCTATTAAAACGAGCATAAAAGTCAAAATTAATTGAACCCAAACAATCCTTTAACCTCTGCGAAACACTCTGCGTAAACTAAAGCTATTCACAATCTCATATAAATCAAAAAAAATGCATGTAAGAAACCGGCGGTTCGACTTCGGTTCATCAAGCAACAAACATGAATTAGTTAGCTAAGGTAGGTGTTTCATATACAATTACACTAGTTTTTGTTCGAGGAATGAAAGCCCTATGTTTGTAACAACAATCGGGCCTCAGTTCAATCGAATTTGAACAAAGAGGAACTAGGGTTCATACAATTAAATCTGATTTTGGATGAATTTAATTTTATATTTTATATAGGGTATGACAAGTAAGAGGGGATACGTTCAGTATACTTTAAAGTAAAAATAATATTTGGTGTATTTTGGTTGTGTTATGTAGTTGAAGGGTTGATTTTAACAAATTTATATTTAATATTTTAGGGGAGGGGGTATGACAAGTTCAAAAGAAGGATACATTTATCTGAATTACGGTGTGCACTGGTAGAGTGACAGTGCTAGCTACAAGCAAAGACAAGAACACAGTGTACAAGATATGAATAAATAAATTCGCATAGTCACGTATGAAGGAAGAAACCAAACGATTGAAACGATTCTAGACCCTAAATTAGTTCATTATAAGTGAGTTTTTTCCCTTATTCTGTCTAGAGGAGGCAAACCCTTTTTTTTTTAACCAGAACCGATTCCTGACAATAAAGTGAATAACCGGTTCCGGTTTTGGCCTGTTTAAGGGTGGAACCGGTTCCGAGTCTATTGTTCACATCTAATTCTTTCTAGTTTTATAAAATCAATCACTCATGTAAGAGTTTTCTCTTTAATATCAAGTTTTCAAATGATACAATCCCTATATATGTTTGTCTGTATTATAAGCTGATATTTTCATTCTTTTTGTCTAGTGTTTTAATTATTTTTTATTTCGGTGTTTAAAGTTAACATTGGTTTATAAATAAAACTTTAGACAAATTATTTAAGTAAACTGAAATTGAATCAACTCAAATTCGAATTTTGAATAAGAATAGAATTGAATTTTAAATTCAAATTGGTTTATTCAAATTTATTTTGAATTTAAATCCTACTCAAAAATCCAAAATTCAAAACTATTCGATTCGTTTAACAACCCTAGAATAAGCATTCTTCTTGTTGAAACTTGGATTTTGGGGACTATGGAATATTTTTTTAAAAGAAAATTAACAAACTTCAATTTTTTTATGTTAAACTAGCTTCACTTAGAAAATTGAATACGGTGATTTTTTTATAGATCATTTTGAATGAATATTATGTTTCAAAACCAACCTGAGAATAAGGAATGTGATTATATCCCATTAGAGTTAGATTGGTATGATAAAATAGAATGCACGGGAGAATATAATGGACGGACGAATGGAATGGACAAGACAAAGAAATTGATTATTAACGTTTGGTTACCTCTGGCTATAAAATGATTCATTATTTCATGTCATTTGATAGATATGAGAAGATGAAAAAATGAAATACAATTTGTGGTTCAAATAGTGGTTCTAATCATTGTTTGGGTCGGGTCGTAGATCGGGTCATGTGTCATGGGTTAAGTCATGGTTCGGACCATAAATCAGTTCATTGGTCGTTTTTTTAGCTCATGATCGATCATGGGTCATGTCATGGGGCAGTTCATGGATTAGATTATGGGTTAGTTTGCGTCATGTTTGGGTCATGGTTTGGTTCATGCGACGGATTATAATTCAGATCATTGTAGCATAGCCTTGGCCTATGTAGGAAGTCGCACCGCTCTGTAAATACGTCTGTTGTGGCTGAGCACCCTGGTGTGGTGGTGACCCCTCTCCTTCAAGGTCTAGACCCTCCTGACCACCTGCATGGTGACCATCTCCCTGATCACTACCTCAGGACCACGATTTCGGGTATAAGTTAACTCGTTTAAAAGTAGTAACTCGTCATAAGACATAAATTCTAAAAAATTAGTTCGGGTATAATATAACTCGTTTACAACTTGTTATTTCTTTGTTAATAATACATAAATGAACATTGTTATTCATGGTTTGTTTCCCTAGATAATTTCTCTTTTGAAGGTTCATTGACAAATTCGTTGGCATTTTCTTGAGGCATAAAAGGCTCACCGCCATAAGCTAATTTTGAATTCGTATATGCCATATACGAAAGTCCACCATCAAAATCAAAAAATATATTCTTATGATACGATTGAACGTCAAGAACCTCTTTCAAGTCCGGTTGTATCTAGGGGTACTTCTTGTACCTAGATTGACCAAATTGCTCCTCCTAAATACTTTCAAACACATGCAAAACATCATAATTGTCACCAATAAGAAAGCCTACATTCCAGAACGACATTATTGAAATTTTTTGAGTGAATTTGAACGAGTGAGAATTGATTTGAAGTTTGATGTATTTTCATTTATACTGAAACGGAGGGAATCTTGGAACTATCTTTAGTGTCCTTCTGTTAGAATTTATACATGTCGTATGGGCATGTACACCACATATAGGTTGATTATACGTAGCATGTAACATGTTGTAATTTGACAAGATCAAATTTATATGCATTGTAGTGACCTATACGTAGCTTAATCATTTTGCAACTTTTACCAGACTCTGTTGTATGCTACGTACAGAGCGATATGTTGCGTATGAAAAAAAATATCATGTTGATGTGTCTTGTGTCGACATGTATAGATAGGTGTCAGGGTCTATAGCCACGTATAGATGTGTGTAAGTTTAGAGAACTGTGTGTAAGATTAACTCAACCCTATTTAAATGTAGCATCACAGCCATAGCCGACGTCGCATATGTCAAAGCATGATCAGCTGGTTTGGACATGCATATTTTTATAATGGCCAAAAGTAACATTCATTTTGTCAATTCCTTTGGTCAAAATCAATGTTTTCATGACCGACCGTGTAACCTCTAGGTTTTCGTTACGAAATTTAAAAATAAATAAATAAATAAATAATAATATATATTAAAAAAATTATAAAGTTTTGATATATATGAAGCAATATGAATAGTTATATATAAGTATTTACGCAAAGACAAACAAAACATGCCATAATATATACACACGTATGTACGTAATTAGGTATGGATGATTAATTAATATTGTATAAGTTAATAATAATATTAATACTAATCATAAATTATGACATTATAAAATTTATTTTATAAGATAAGAAAAAATTTTAAAGCTTAAAAAGGTTATATAAAATATTTAGATAAATCATTTAATAAAAGTTATATAAATTGGTTAAAAACATTTTTACATAAAAGGGTGGACAAATAATGGGGAGGGCTAATAATGTAAATTGTAAAAAAACCACAATTTCAAGTGTTCTCACATTAAAAACACAGTTCACAGAAATCTGAAACTAAATCGAACATTTTCAATTAAAAGCATTCATGTGATGGCTCTTCAAATCAGGCTTGTATCTGGATGGGTGACGATCTGTCAAGATGTGAACCTGAGTCGGGGACATCACCAAAATGACTAATAAATTCAAAAGAACAGCAGACATACGGATGCGACTGTTTGGGTGACGACTCAAACAGCAGCATATGCTGATTAAGTCGTTTGGTCTTAACTAAGAAAACTGGACAAGGTATCATGCACAAACAAATGCCTTAATACAAAGACCAAAATTTGAACAACGTAGAAACTAAACTGAAAACTTTGAAAGACGAAAGGTCCTTCGTACGAATGGACTCCTTCATTCGAATGCAACACTGAAAACTGGACATCTCAATCGGCCAGTTGGTTCGGCCGACTGAGGCTCTTCGCACGAACGGCCCATTCGTGTGAGTGAGTTGCTATATAAGTAGCACTTAGACCAAATTTCATCCCATTTCTCAAAAACACCTCACACACACATACGAACGGCGATTTCGAAAATTTCGGCCGAACATCGTGCGATTCCAACTTTGACGTTTGCATAACACCTCTGAGATCATCACTTCACTTTCTTCATCACTCTCCTTACCATCTCCACAACCGAGAACTCAACCGAGAACCATCCGAGGGTTTTCGGTGAGTGTTTCGCCAAAATAAACACACCAATGTGTTCCCTAATACCTTCAGAGGGTTCGACGAGAGAAATCGTCACCAATGCAGTTGAAAACGAAAAGGGGATTTTCGGTGGAGTTGTAGGCGAATGAGACGTACGACCGTCTCATTCGTGCGAACAAGCGGTTCATTCGTATAAGGATGCGACGAACAGAGTCAACTACCTATTCGCACGAGTGAGTTGGGCGAGCGAAGGACAGAGCAACTAGGGCTTATTCGCACGAACAAAACATGTGAATGATCATGGTCATTCGTGGGGCTCATTCGTACAAGATAAGGCTCAGTTCGTCCGAACCTCCCATTCGCCCAAACAACTTCCTATAAAACACTAAGTGTTGAAAACTCAACAAATCTAATAATACAAAAGAACACAGAAAGGTAAGAACCCCTAAGACGAACCAAAAGCGTGAGTATAAACTAACAAGAAAGTAATTGAAACGTAGGTGACTGAATAGAAGCAACATCAAGCCATCCGTGACAACTTAAACAATCGCCATCTATAGGTGAGTTCATAGCCCCCGTTTTCGTAAAGATAACAGCTTTCCTTACATTTTGGGGCCAAGAGCATGAAAGCATATATGTAATATACAATTTATCACACTTGTGTTCTTAACTGTATAAATCGCATTTAACACTAGGAGAGAGTTTGTATTGCATATTCCTTGAGGCCCATGAGACTTGTACACCATTCAATAAGTCCTGTCATCAAATATTCATTTGCCATTAGTTGACAAGTGTCAACCGGTGGTAACGTAGAAAATACTATTAGTTTGACAAACTTCCGGCGCTGAGGTCAGTACGTTACGCTATGCGTAGTCTTCATCATTAGTAGGGCTAGACCCATGGGGTCTGGTTAACAGGGGCAGCACAAGGTCGAGCTTGGTAAATAAACATGTGTGGAATAGAATAGATAGACAATCCTCCTCATAAGTGTCAAACTCATCAACTGAATCACATGTTCTATGTGATAGTTTCAAGGGAAAGAGAATAAGGCAAGAGCAGGGGCATTTCTGCTATGCATGTTGACTGTATTTTTACATGCTTCTTAGAGATGGTATACATAATCTTAGTAATCCCCTGCTCGTGCACTATTTCCTTTCCATAGAACTTGTAATTGTGACTTAACAGATTTTCATAACTTTAAACTTATGGACTCACCAACATTATGTTGACTGTATTTTTACATGCTTCTCAGGGGATGAACAGGTATGAGATCTGCCATGAGGGAACACTAGTATGGGGTAGCTTGAAGGAATGTAGCTTAGTTGACATTATCTAGTAGATCGTGACAAATTTGGGGATGTTGATTTGGTGAACAATGTATTCAAACAATATTTTATATTGAAAACAAGTACCATGTAATGATTAGTATATGCGAAATGGTTCTTAGTGTGTCCTTCTTTTATTTATATATCATGTGCTGTGTAATCAATCTGATCACTCCGATTCCAATCGCGCCCAGGGGCTATTCCACCCGACGAGTCCCCGATCTGGCCCGCCGGCCCGGGGTTTGACAATACTCCGAGTGATCCATTCTACAATTAAGTCTTCAACACTTAGTCAAGCATATTTTAAGTTTAGGTTAGTCTTGGTAGGTAATTGGAATGCTATCAAAATATTAGTGATGTGGTGAGTTGGCTGCTGTATACCCTATATATAAGCACCAATAATACGTTGATAGTAGCACCAGAGGCTTGATCAAGAGCTTTATTAGTCAATTTATTCTACAAGGTCAAACAAACCCTATTTCAACCAAGCACATTAGTCAAATCACTTGTTATTCATGTATTAATATCTTATACCAAGTCAGATCAAATATATCTACTAGTATGCTCACCATAAGTTAAGTAAGCTATCCTTAATTCGAAATCCTTTTAGCAAGTAATGAATTACATATAAACTCTAAAGCGAATAAATTACTTGTATATCTTTAACTATTACCAATTGTAGTCTACGAAGTTATGCACTATTTTATAACACTAATAAGATAAACTTTACGACTAAAACAATAATCAAAGAAAACAAAATCAGATGGAGGTAAACTAAGAAATTGAAAAATATTCCTGACAACAACTCCTATTAATTAAATTTTGGAACGAAATTCTCTAAAGAGTGGGACACTGTAACCTTTAGGTTTTTTGTTACGAAAATTAAAAATAAATAAATAAAATAATAATAATAATAATAATAATAATAATAATAATAATAATATATTAAAAAATATATATAAACTTTGATATAGATAAAGCAATATGAATTGTTATATACAAGTATTTGCACAAAGACAAACTAAGCATATCATAATATATACACACGTATGTACGTAATTAGGTATGGATAATTAATTAATATTGTACAAGTTAATAATAATATTAATACTAATCATAATTATGACATTATAAATTTATTTTATATAAAATAAGGAAAATTTTTAAAGCTTAAAAAGATTATATAAAATATTTAGATAAATTATTTAATAAAAGTTATATTGAATTGGTTAAAAAAACATTTTTACATAAAAGGGTGGACAAATAATGGGGAGGGCTAATAATGTAAATTGTAAAAAACCACAATTTCAAGTGTTGTAACATTAAAAACACATTTGACAGAAATCTTAAATAAGAAGGATTGAACTTGACAAACCCCTATTCTCCTTTTCTTCTCACCCATTACTCTTTAACCCAGCCCACACGACCCCCTCAAACCCGGATGCAATCCCGGTTGATTCCAACTATATGACAACTCACAATCGATCAAAAATGAAAGGATTCACACATGTGAACTATTTTAGAACAGAAAGCAAAGGTATTAACTCGTTTTAACTCACGATCACTACCTAAAATACGTCCTTAAAAAGGCTATTCCAAATCAACCATAATCAAGCATAACAGTATAATTAAACAAATCAAAACACTACTTTGCTCTAGGCGAAACTTTCTGAGTCGAAATTACTCACTCACAAACTCTCCAGAAAACACCATCGAGCCAAGAGCAATCCAACATTTCTCATCACTCAAACACCTTCAATACTTGACCATTCTAGGTAATTTCATGTACCCTTATACTCGGTTCTGGTTAAGGAGCAATAGCCCTGTGGTAATCGAGACTCACAATCGCTGCTACTAAGCGTAAACAGTGGGCTTATGCCGACATAAGGCTCCATATCGTTGACCTGACTTGTCACACCCCGAGCCGGCGAGAACAGATCGGGCTTTCCCGTCAGGCGGAAGGTTCCCGGGGCGCGATATCGTGAGTGATAATCAAAATGATCAGATTGTTTACATAGCACATGATAAATAAATGAGAAATGCTAACACATCAATGATATAGAATTACAAGATTAAATTACAATGTATCGTTCATAATTTAACCAAGTAAATATATCAAAAGAATCAATGTAACTATATCTTGTATCTGTACAAGATATACAAAAGATGATTCATAGTTCTTGTCAACAAAAGCATGCAATACAAAGTGAAGCTAGGTCTTCTAAAAGTCCACTAGCTTAATCCCTGCATATAAGTACCTACACATGTTCGTCACCTGAGAAAACATTCATTTAAACAAAGTCAACACTAGGTTGGTGAGTTTATAAGTATATTAATTGAAAACCTTGATTCATTCACATGCACATCCACAATGTTAATAATGTTACTTGTATGTTGTTTATTTCACATGTTCTCCCAATGGCTCCTCAATAGTTATATTCACAAGTACTATATTATCCTAGTAGTGATGCTTATATATAGGGCATATGTAAGGGAACTAAGCCCTAGCCAACATCCCACCACATCACTACTAGAACTCCACACTACTTGCAATACAACTATTGATTTCCATTCTCATTCCACATGTTTGTCTCATTGTTGATCACCTGTGATATTATGTATAGAATAATATGATGATAGCATTGTAGTTATCAAACCGAAGTATTGATAACCATTATATGTAGTAAAGATATTAGATTTACTTAATATGTTCCTTGTATTATTCTATTGTCTGTCGGTTAACTGTTATTTCACTTTCAATTATTAACAGTGTTGGTTAACTGTTTGTCATTTGTTCCTATCTTGTAGTGCATAGAGCCTAAAAGGAATCCATTGAAATCCTCATGTAATCAGATTGCAATGCATCCGATTTACCTCTATCACCATGTGTTCCCATTGCCTTCATCGAAACTGTCACTAGTAATATGACATGATAGAAAATAAATTCCTCAGTCTTTACTAGTCCACAGGTAACGATGGATGATGTACATCTATGTTGTTGTTGTTCTCAATGTGGGATGTTCTCCATGTGATCAACAAAGCTAAATAAGAACTTGTCTTATTACATTATGTTAATCATTGTGTGAATGATGTTGTTATCATGAAATTACGTTATCATGATTATCATTCAATGTAATCTATATGTTCACCATGTAATCCTTAAGCCGTAGTAAGAACAAGTCTTATTACCCTTAAGTGACGCAGGTGGTGGATACCAAATGCTCTATACTGTCACATAGTATATTTTTAAGTTGTAACTAAGTGTTATAAGTACTTGACTTATCACACTTATTCAATTAGAATGTGGAATGATATTAAGAAGATATTTTATCTTCTAATCATTCATGTGTTGTGCTGTGTCATCATGTTCCTCTGTAATTGTTCTCATTGTTTGTTTGTTTATGAATTTTCTCAATGTTTTCCCATGTAGGAATAACTAAGTGTTGTGAGATAACTCTTACAACTATGTTATTCCTGTGTGTTGATGAATTATGAAATTACATTATCATATTCATCTAATTGTTCCTGTCATAACATGATCATACAAGCATACATACAATGATAAACGATAATAAACAGTTTAATATTATCTAAACCAAAGTATAAGTGATATGTAAGAAAAACTTTTAAATAATTAAAAGTAAACATGTTTCTCAGCCCCGAGGGTTTAAAATCAGTTAAGATTAGAGAAAAGGGGCATATGAACTCACCTTATGTGTGAAGTGGTTGACTTAGCTTAAACGAAGGAATGCACGCGCTCTTGATTGAACTTGAGTTTGTTTTCACGATCATGTATTGATTTCACGTTGTTTTTAACTTGTAAGTATGAGTCTTTGAGTGTGTGTTCGTACGTGTATTGGTGTTAACCCTAAAATTTGGTTAACACCCGGAGGTCTCCGTTATCCTTATTCGGCCTCGTTTACTTGTTGTGGCTTAACATGTTTCTTTAATTCTCTTGACCTAACACTTGAAATCATTTGTTACTTTATTAAAGCTACATTATCCTAGGTGTTATGAACTTAAGTCCACCACCTTTGTAGTAGGTTAAACAAAACCATTGTAAAATTGTAAGTATGGTATTCCTTAACCATTTGATTTTTCATTTAGATTGCATGTTAAACCGTTTGGCCGTATGTTTAATAATTTAGCCGAGTTTAAAGCCTTGGATCAAAGGGTTTATGTGTGGGCCATTATTGGGCCGAATGTGTTTTACTTGGGCCGAAAATCACGTGGGCCTAAGGAGTCTCGTGGACTTAACAAATGTTGTGGGCCGAATTACATAAGGATTTTGGGGCTTGTTAAACCTACGTGGGTAAAATCCAATTTCCATTGAGCTTATCTCATTAAACTGTTGGGCCGATTAATCATTTCGGATCAAGTGTAAATGGCTTCCCCGACCAACGAACCTAACAACCCTATAGGTTGCAAGTTCGTCTTGCAATAGTCTGGACCATTTCAAGCCATGGCGAACCCTAGGGTTCGTTCCCGTAGGTTCGGTTAGCCTGCGAATGTTCGTGAATAAGCACAGGGTTCGGCCAGATCTTGTCCTGTCAGCACGAGGTTCGGCAAAGGAAATCAGTTAGGTTCGGCCGAAGGTTGTCATAGGGTTCGGTGCTGATGATGAAGGGTTTGCTGCATGGTTTGTTAGTCATAGGGTTCGGCCCTTGGTTCGGTGATGGTGAGGTTCGTGGTTCACGTGGGGTAAAGGTTCGTCAGTGATAGTTGTCAAGGTTCGCCGGAGTTCGTAGGGTTCGACTTTGATGGTCACAGACCCGAGGTTCGTCCCATGCACCGAAGGTTCTTTTGAATGGTGCAAGGTCCGGATAGGGTTTGTATGGTAGGTTCGTCATGTAAGGTTCGAGAGTTCGCATGCAGGGTTCGGTCCATCGTGGGTTCGGCCATAGCAGGTGGGGTTCGGCTGTGTTGATGATGGTGGCTCACAGTGTAGGTTTGAAGAATCGATCACGAAATTCTATGATTCAATCATAAACGTGCGGAATCCGTTCATGATTAGATTTGGATCAACAACGACAATGTAATATATGTCACAAATCTGAATTCTTCATTAACATTCAAGTGTTTACAATCCAAACGTGAAATACAAAACACTTGAATCTACAAAGAAAGCTAAGATGAAGAGAAATCTTGAACTTGATCTTGAGAGAGAAGTCTTGAACTTGATCTTGAGAGAGAAGTCTTGAACTTGAGAGAGAATTTGACTTTGTGTGTATGAATTATGAGCTCTCTACTCTTCAAGTCTTCAAAAGTCTACCTATATATAGGTCCAAAAGGTTTGCCAGCCAAACCTTTTGTATCTTGATCTACTATACAACAAACTACGATTTCATATACAATAAGCCAGGTTCACACATTAAATGCATCTTTCACACAGAAAATGCACTAACATACTCCCCCTTGAACCTTGCTGTTGTATATGCTCAAACATTTTGTGCATCGGGGACCAAATATGCATCAACATGCTCCCCTACAACCTTGCAATCAACATACTCCCCCTCAATTATAGTTGTTGTAACAAATGTTGTTGTATAAAATTCATCAGTCTCTTCGTTTCCACTTCACTCTTTCAATCTTAATCTCATTCTCTCTCTCTCTCTCTCTCCATCTTATGTCTTTCTTTTTCCAAGATTCACCTGCTGAGGACTGCAGTGACATCTTCAACACACAGATCTTCATCACCCTTATCACCTGCATCAGTTGACACGCAATCAAAACTAGATGCCTCATCACAATTTCAATTTCTCTTTGTCACTTATTAACAGTAAATCAATTAAAATGTTTACAAAGAATTAGTAAGTCACATCGGATAGTCTAAAAGAAAATAGAAGAAAATTTTTATGAATTTTTCAATGATTTAAATAAACTCCTCCTAAAGTTATGAGTTACAAAATTGTATATCCTAGAATCCTACAACTTTTGTATTCTAACTAAAAAATAAATATGTTTTTGATGAGAAAGATCCAAACATGAGATCATATTGTAATCATACCTCAGCATTACTTGTTGTTTATTAATGATATTTATTTATTCGATGCACAAGCCATGGACGATTGCCAATATATGGATCCACTTTAAGTCGTATCACTTGTTATGAATTTGGATTAATGAAAACCAATCACAAGACTTTGTGTTCCCCATTCACTTGAATACATCCCCGCTTTGTGAAACATCAACCAACAGCGATGCCATTATAAATTCTAAATTCAAATTCTTGCTTAGTTTGATCATGCAAAAATAAAGCAGAATATCTTTTGTGAAATAACAAAGTGTAAAATAAAATAGAATGTTCAAAATCCGGTAACAAGATTGATACTTCCGTATGCACAGATGAAACCAGAATATTGAACAAAAAATAAATAAAGTTTAAAACCTATCTATCAGATTGATACTTCCGTATACACATAGAATGCCCAAGTTTTAAACAAACCAAGAAAATAAAAGCAGAATGTCCAAAACATAACAATCAGATCGATACGTAAGTATGCACAGAGAATGGCCATGTTTTGAACTAAAGTAAAAAAAATGAACTCAGAATTTCTTTTGAAAAAGAAACACATGATCAAACTAATATGTGTACTAATACAATTAGCAATCACTGAAGCAAATGGCCACGCACTCAGGACAAAGATCGAACACTATGTTCTAAGTAATGTGTCCCACAAAGAATGATTATGGAATTAGTCTATAGAAATCACAACTAAGTGAAAGACCTACCAACATATCATACTTAGTGCATTGTGATCGATTTGTATTTGATCTTGTATGATGCATGTAATCTTCAGAATGTTACAATGTACAATCATATCTCAAAAGTCGGATCAATTTCTCAATTTTCTAATTTTATATTATTTTTGATTTTTTTAAATTTTCTCCCCCTAAAATACTAAAAAATGAAAATCTTTTTGATTTTTTTAGAATTTTATCAGTACACAAAAAAATCAAAATTCCCGGAAAATTAACAACCGATATGATTTACCATCTTTGTAAAACATTATGATCAATGTGACTTGAAAATATCAAGAAAATATGACAATGTAATTCCAAACCTGTCAAGTTCTCCAGAATAATATGACAGTTAAAGAATTAGAACGATATTACCAAACACACGCCAGGAAGTTTCACTATCAATGAGCTCTCCTCCAATTGATAGGTCCTCTTGAAATCCTCCTGCACACACTCACAAACCATTAGATAGCTTTGGTCACCCAAGCCTTAGAGGTCTTGAGTTTTCCATGAAAATCCATATACCGAAATTTAATCCATTTTCCAGTTGAAACTAATGAAGTTTCCTTTGAAACATTGTTTGTTTTTGGTATCCACAATTGTTCCTGTTCAAGTGCATTCTTAAGATAATACTTATCTTGAATCACCACATTGTTTTTAAACACCAAATTAGTCATTAAAGGTTTTGAAAGTTTCAACTTTTCTTTATCCAAGGCTTTCACAAATTCTTCCTTGTTTTGATTTGGCATTTTATGTCTTTTAGGAATGAACTGTGAAACCTCTGTGACACAAGACTTGGCATTACTAACTTGTCCTTGTAACTCACACAGATAAGGACAATTAGCAACGATATGCCCTCTTGTTCCACACTCAAAACATATTCTCCTCTCCACAAACTTAGGAGAATAGTTTTGCACAAACCTATGGTTTTGGTGATTTGTCACTGATGAACCATAAACCAATCTTTGAGTACTTGTTGAACCCATATGAGTCAAATGTGACTTCTTACCACTTGACGTGGGAGATTCAAAGTTCAACTTTTCACATCTTGTGGGACTGAGTGAAATCTTGTCTTTGTTCCAAGACTTTGAAGTATCACACTTTGATTCCACTATGTTTGATGCACATGATGATTTCACAACCCATTTTGATTGAATTTGACGTTTAGGTTTTGAACTTGAAAAACCATTTTGTTTTGAAAAATTCATATTTTCATTCTTTGAAAACTTTTTAATTTCAACCAATGGGGTTTTGAAAGAAACTTTCTTTTTGGATGATGATGCAGAGTTTGAAACACATGATTTTACATCATCAAAGATATTAGTGTGAGAATCATCATAATCCTTATGTACATCCATCAACCCACATCTGTACAATGTATCCTCATCAAATTCCTCTAAAGTACAATCTTCTATGATCGGAGGAAAATTGTCATCAGCACAAATTGAAGACTTTCCCTTATTGAGAGTGTTATCTTTTGAAATTTCACTATCGTTTGATTTCTCAATAAGGGGACTTGAAGAAATTATAGAATCATAGTGATTCTCCAATTTGTGCATGATTCTGTCAAAGTCCCTTTTTGCCTTGTCCATTTTGATTTTAATTTTATTTACTGCATTTGTCAATTCAACATTTACTTTGCTCAAAATGTCAAGTTTTTGTTTAGAAACACTTTCATTGGCATTTGACTTTGACAAATCATCAGTCAACATTTGAACCCGTAACTTCAAATCTGCAATCTGTTTTGAAAAAAACTTTACATTTGATTTTAAATCCATGTATGCTTTATTGCAGTTTGATAAGTCACATTTCAAATTCATGTTTTCTTCCTCCAAACTCCAAATTTTTCCCTCAAGATTTAAACATTTAGAGCATGAGAGTTTAGAAAATGTACCTGAACTTACCTCTTTATCTGAAATGGTATGACAATGGTCTTCAATAATGATGGTAGTTGTTTCAGACAAATCATCAGAGGCATCCTCATAAACACTCTCATCCTCTGTTGACACCACATCATCACTTGAAGTTTCATCCTTTGACTTCAACACGTCATCTTCAGACTTTTTCATCTCACTTGTGATATCAGAATCATCAAGAATATGTGTATCTTCAGTTATCTTACATATCTCTTCTACAACTTCCTTCACCTGTTTTCTATCTTCAGGCATTTCAGGTTCAGTTGCTTTATCAGATTCTGACAATGAAGAATCCTCACTCTTTTCTTCATTACTACTTTCTATCTTCAAATTCACACTTGTCTCAATACAATCTTCAGTTTTCATATCATCTTCCGTTTTTCCATCAACATCTTCTTTATCTTTCTCAACACTCAAAGTAGCCTTTAACATGTTTCTTTGTTCATCAATCCACGAGAAATCAACAATTTTCACAATCCATTTTCCGGTTCTCCTTATCTCCGATTCCATTTTGTCAACCACATCTTTGAATTTCATTAATTTGACATGATGAATGATTTCAGTTTCCTTCATTCTTTCAACAAAATCACTCCATCTACAAGGTAAGAATTGCGTAAACTTCTCAACGATTTGCCCATAAGTGATATCAAACTTAAAATATTTCAATTCTTGCATAAGTGGTAAAAGACGATCATAAGCATCATTGATCTTCTTTGCAACATGATTGTTATATGCAAGTTGTAACAAACTCCACTTTGCACATGAATGTGGCATTTGTTGAAAATCAGTTTTCTTAATATCTTCAGAAATGATCACTGAAAACATTTCACACAATTCTCTTTCTTGATTAAATTCAGACATTTCATCTTCATTCAGTTTCAAACATGGTTTCTTGTATTGTCGGTACAATAACTTCTGATAATTTTCATCCGCTTTAGCAATAAACGTTTCGAATGTGGATCTCCAGTTCGGATAATTGTCCAAATTGTCCAACACAAGTCCATTGTTACCTAGCCATTCCACGTTCCAATTCTTGAATGTCATATTTAACTTTTATGTTCAGAACGTCAAAATTTAACCTCTCAAAACAAAACAGCTCAAACCTCGTCTTAACTTCCGAATTAGGTCTTGAAACCTATTCCAAATGATCCGGAAGGCCCAAATTAGGTAAAAAAGGTTTACTTGAACTTTTAATAATGTGTCTTTTTCGCTCAAATGAAGCTTTTTAACCTTTAAAAATAGGCCACGAACCCTTTTCACGAACCTTATCGGTCTTGGAAGTTCACGAACCCTTTATAATGTATAAGGATCAAAATCTCGCGAACCCCAACCAAAATCTCGTGAATCTAGGTCAATTTCTCGCGAATCTTTCAAAATCTTGCAAACCTTTCGAGATTTTCACGAACCTTATGAGATTTCAGATCCATAAACCTTTTCCGGATAGAATTACGAACCCTAAGCAAAATCTCGCGAATCTTGGTCAAAATATCGTGATATTTGGTCAATTTCTCGCAATTTCTCGTGAAATAGTCAATTTCTTGCGAACCTGGACGTTCTCACGAACCTATGGACGAACCTGGACGTTCCACGAACCTATGGACGAACTTGGACGTTTCACGAACCTATGGACGAACCTGGACGTTCCACGAACCTATGGACGAACCTGGACGTTTCACGAACCTATGGACGAACCTGGACGTTCCACGAACCTATGGACGAACCTGGACCACGAACCTATGAAGGTTCGTCTAAGGTTCGTCTGATCGAACGAACACACCTGATCTTCACAAAAATGGCTCTAGAATCTTCATCTTTTGGAGTTAGAAGGCCTATGAGTAGTCAAAATTTTCGTTTTTTCGAGGCGCATCTTTCTATTGGATCAAAATTTGCAAAAACTTGATAATTTTTCGTAGATCTGGCTTTTTGTTGACAAAAACGTGAAGAACTTCAAGAACACCTTCAAGATGATGAACTTTCTGATCAAATTACTTGAGATTGATGTCCAAATAGTCGTAGAATCGAGCCTAACGCTCTGATACCACTGTAGGTTTGAAGAATCGATCACGAAATTCTACGATTCAATCATAAACGTGCGGAATCCGTTCATGATTAGATTTGGATCAACAACGACAATGTAATAAATGTCACGAATCTGAATTCTTCATTAACATTCAAGTGTTTACAATACAAACGTGAAATACAAAACACTTGAATCTACAAAGAAAGCTAAGATGAAGAGAAATCTTGAACTTGATCTTGAGAGAGAAGTCTTGAACTTGATCTTGAGAGAGAAGTCTTGAACTTGAGAGAGAATTTGACTTTGTGTGTATGAATTATGAGCTCTCTACTCTTCAAGTCTTCAAAAGTCTACCTATATATAGGTCCAAAAGGTTTGCCAATAGGTTTGCAAAACCTATAGGTTTGCCAAAAGGTTTGCCAATAGGTTTGCCAAAAGGTTTGCCAGCCAAACCTTTTGTATCTTGATCTACTATACAACAAACTACGATTTCATATACAATAAGCCAGGTTCACACATTAAATGCATCTTTCACACAGAAAATGCACTAACATACAGTAATCAGGTTCGACAGTTAGGGTTCGTCACCTCTCTTGCCCAGCTAGGACAAAGGTTCGGCCAAACATTCCCTGCGCAATCCAGCCACTGTTCATTCCATCATCAACCTTAAATTTGATGCAGGTCATACCCCATGATTGTGTTATGCTACAATGATACCTCTGTCACACCCCGGGCCGACGGGAACGGATCGGGCTTTCCCGTCGAGCGAAAGGTTCCCGGGGCGCGATATCTTGAGTGATAATCGTGATGATCAGATTGTTTACATAGCACATGATAGTAAATGAGAAATGCTAACACATCAATGATATAGAATTGCAAGATTAATTACAATGTATCGTTCATAATTTAACCAAGTAAATCTATCAAAAGAATCAGTAAAACTATATCTTGTATCTGTACAAGATATGCAAAAGATGATTCATGTTCTTGTTAGCCAAAAGTATGCAATCACAAAAGTAGCTAGGTCTTCTAAAAGTCCACTAGCTATGTCCCTGTAATCATGGTGACTAAACATGTCCATCACCTGAGAAAAACATGCATTTAAACAAGTCAACACTAGGTTGGTGAGTTCATAATTTTAGTAATTGAAAACCATTAAATTCTTGTTAATCATGATCACAGCGTTTCACTCAAATTGTATAGTTTCTTGAATTCCATGTTTCACACAATGTCCTCTCCATGGTTATATTTACAGATAAAGTCTCATCCAATTAAGCATGCTTATATATAGGGCATACGAAAGGGTCAAGCCCAGACGCCATCCCACCACATGCTCAACTGAACTTAACACTACCTGTAATACAACGATGGATACCCATTTCATTTCGCCCATAAATTCCCAGGTATGTTTATCCAAATAATGAAAGTAAAGAGACGTAATTATCCCTGTTAGTCATTCCTTACGGAAGAGCCCGGCATGTAATCAAAACCAATAATTGAATAAGAGACATAAATCTCTGTTAGCTATTCCTTACGGATTAGCCCGGCATGTAATATCACCCAATAATTGAATAAGAGACATAAAATCTCTATTAGCTATTCCTTACGGATTAGCCCGGCATGTAATATAACCCAATAATTGAATAAGAGACATAAAATCTCTGTTAGCTATTCCTTACGGATTAGCCCGGCATGTAAGATATCATACTCGATATCTAGAACGAAACTTAATAGTTTCTGTAACTAATCATTACTAATTAGTCTGGCGTGTAGAATACCCAATCAATTGAACAAAGAGGCATAATTGTCTCGGTTAGCTATTCCTTACGGATTAGCCCGGCATGTAAGATATCATACTCGATATCTAGAACGAAACTTAATAGTTTCTGTAACTAATCATTACTGATTAGTCCGGCGTGTAGAATGTCATACTCGACACCTAGGTAGGGACATAATAATCCCAGTAGCTGTCACTAGGGCTGTAAACGGACCGAACCGAACTGAACAAGGCAGTGTTCGTGTTCGTTCGTTTAGGTTTTAGCGGACAAACGAACGGTTCGTGAACATTCAACCGAACAAGATTTGGTGTTCGTGTTCGTTTGTTAAGAAAAATATTTTGTTCGTGTTCGTTTGTGTCCGTTCATTAAGTTCACAAACAAACACAAACGAACACAAACGAACACTAACGAACACTAACGAACACAAACGAACACAAACGAACACAGGTGCTTTAAAACATAAAAATTAACATTTTTAATCCCAAACATACATTTCAGATCTAGTACTTCAACATAAACATCTAAATTCCAATTAAAAAACAAGATCTAGTGTCTCAAAAACATAATCATCACAAAATAACATCTTGGCTTTAAATTCTTCGTATCATCAATACACGAACCATGAATCCATTCATCTCCAATTCACCATTTAAATGTTATCCTAAGACAATTAATGAAAAAAACAAGTCAAACAAAACAACTATATACAGTAAATTAAATGTCATTAAAATTATCTAAATGTAAAATTACACTTGTACCAAACTTCAAATTAAGTAGTTCACTTTCTTCAAGGCAACTCAACATATACCACATCATCATTTTCCTACAGTAAGAAAAAAATACATTAACAAGAATAATAAATCAAACATTATAGTTGAATCTATAACAAAATTACCTTGCTCTTCTTTTTGTGCACCCCATAGTAATGACGATACCAATCAGCTCCACATATAAGCATATCTACCATCTTAGTCCCCAAAGAAGAACGATGTGGATCAATAACCCTCCCACCGGCACTAAAAGCTGACTCTGAAGCAACAGTGGTGATTGGGATAGCTAATATATCAGCAGCCATTTTGGATAAAATTCTATACTTGAGTTTGTTCTCCTTCCACCATCCCAAAGCATCAAAATGTGTACCTGCTTCCTGAATATAAACCCCTTCTTCCAAGTAAGTGACTAATTCCGACTTCACACTTTCAACACAATCGACACTCCTAATATGTTGGTGATACTTAGCACTGCCAGTCTTGATATCCTTACCAAATCGAGAAGTCATAAAGCTAGAACCACTTTCATTTCCACTTCCACTCGGACCATTTACAACATTTGCACTTTTAGAAGAATCAATATTAGACTATTTATGACTCTCAACATACTCCTTAAACAATTCATCTAAAGAATCACGAACAAACAAAATCTCTTCAAGTGCTCTATCATTAGAATAAATGAGATTAAAATCAAATTCGATTAACTTCATCTTGTATCTAGGATCCAAAACAGCACCAACTGAAATCAACAAATTACATGATCCCCAGTACTTGTCAAATTTAATTTTCATCGCCTCAACCATGTCTTTCATGCAATCATCCTCATTCAAAGTTACAGAATCTAATGTTTCTTTTATCCCATATAACTCACTAAGAAATAAATTGGATGTTGGATACTCAGATCCTTTAAGAAAAAAATACAAAACAAAACATGTTTCTAGGAAGCGATCTTGTACTAACAAGTTAAGAATATGTGCACAACAACCGCACATGAAACATCTTTCCACTAAGAGGAAGCTTTTTTTGAAGATTCAAGTTTTCCTTTAACTTTTCAGCGACCACATCATTTGTTCTTGCATTGTCAACCGTTAAAGAAGCCACTTTCGTCTCAATTTTCCATTCTTTCAGACACTTGAAGAGGCAATCATAAATACGAAAACCAGAATATGGTGGAGGTACATCAACAAAATTCAATATGCATTTATGTAGCTTAAAATCTATGTCTACAAAGTGACAAGTCACCACCATGTAATGAATATTTTGAACAGATGTCCACATATCAGTCGTAATGCTAACACGGTTAACTGTATTCAACAGTTTTTGAATTCTTTTCCTTCCAATTTCATAACTAGAAATACAATCCTGCTTAACTGTTGCACGTGAGATCTTAGTAAATGCCGGATTAGCTTCTTTCATCATCACATTAAAGAGCTCATACTCGACCAAGTTGAATGGCAACTCATAAACCATAACCATATGAGAAATAACCTCTCTCATTCTAGCATTATCAAACTTCCAATTTTGAACCATTGATGAAGAATCTGAATTTCCAGGGAAAATATTTAACTTCAATTGACCTTTTTTCACATGTTGTAATTTTGGGCAAAATTGATTAATGTGTCTACGCATTGGTGTGGTTGTTCCATCTTTAAATTTCTTGACTTTCTCTCCACAATGAATGCATTCATGCATTTGAGTTCCATTATCCAAAGTTATCTCACGGAAATGTTCCCAAGTAACTGAAGTTTTCTTTCTTTTCTTTTTTGTGAATGGCTCCTGTTCTTCACAGTTTGCAGCTTGTGCTTGTTCTACACCAGCTGTTGTATCATTTGCAGCTTCATTGGCTTCTCCATCAATAATCACAATATTTGGGTTATTTTCCATTGTTGGAGTGTCAGCACTTGACTGAAATTCTGAAGATTCAAATGGTGAACGTATGTCTAAATATTGATCTTCATTTGATTGGAGTGGACCACTACAAGAATCATCAGACATCTACAATGAAAATATAACATGAAAAACATGAATAGCATACAGAACTCATTAACAATTGACCAGAAATATATTTGTTCAAAAAGCATCATTTGTTAACATAATATATCCATGTTATAGTAAATAACTAAATATTGATCTTCATAAATTTGTTAACAGAACTCATCTAGCAAGTTCCCACGATAAAATACCATTCACATAATATATCCATGCTATAGTAAGGTCCATCAGAACATGATATTCTTGGAGTTTATTCGATCCCATACAAAGTAAAAGGAATTATATTGATTGTTTTGATATGTTAAAAAACAAAATATATGGCCTACTAACCCGATTACAGAACATGAAAGGTGCATTGTGGGAACCAAAAAAACAAAATAGATGACCTACTAACCCGATTACAGAGGATACAGAGTCGGAACACGAAGGAGGCGGCGACGGAAGAGGGGAAGACAACCGGAGAAGGAAGCGGCGAAGACGGAAGCAGGTGCTAGTAGCCGGAGGCGGTGGCGTTGAAGGAGGCGGTGTCGGAGGAGTCGGCGACGGAGGAGGCAGCGTCGGAGGAGGCGGCGATGGAGGAAGCAACGTCGGATGAGATGATGATGTGTTGAGATTATGCCCTAATTTGAAGTTTTGAACGATGCAATTGTTTTGAGGGGGTGGGGGGGTGGGGTTGGGTTATCTAAGGGAATTAAATTTTAATAAATTAAATTTTAATAAACTAAAATATTAAATTATAGAATTTATTCTATAACGAACGAACAAACGGACACAAACGAACGGAGGACATAAACGAACGTAAACGAACGAACGTAAACGAACATATTACCGAACGTTCACAAACACAAATGAACGAACGCAGCCTTTGTTCGTGTTCGTTCATTTAACTTATCGAACGAAATTTCTTGTTCGTGTTCGTTCATTTATTAAACGAACGAACACGAACGAACTTCCCGCCGAACGGTTCACGAACTGTTTGCTGAACGTTCGGTTCGTTTACAGCCCTAGCTGTCACCCCTGTACAGCCCGGCGTGTAAAGTGTTCTACTCATGATTCCTAGTTTGAGACATGATAGTCTCAGTAGTTGTCATTATTGATCAGCCCGGTGTGTAAGATATCCTCCCACGATATCTATTGGAATGATTACGTTCCCTAGGTTTTATGAAGGTTATCAATTAGAATGATAGCACCCCTCATGCTCGGTGTCATTTCATTAGCTTACCCAATCATTAGTGACTAGTGTTCATGTTTTACCCAACTAATCTATGATTGTGTAACCGGCATCCTCTGACGGTTATAAGATGTGCTCTAAATAGAGTCTTACTAGGTAGTGATAGTATGTATGGGAATGCTATCCCAAATGTGTGTGCTTGCAATATCCTCCTCGATATCATAAGTAATTGTCTCAACTGTTATCTCGAGGTTGAGTGTTCTTACTAACTTAAACGAAGTGTTATAAGAACTTGTCTTATACACAATGTTAGTAATGTGTGAATGATCTCGTTATCATGAAGTTACACTATCATGATTATCATTCTTGTTATTTGTAATTGTATTGGCATGTTATCCCTTGGTTTCCCCGTTGTTCTATCGTGTAAGAGTAATGCACAGTTGCAAGATATATTCTTAGCAACGTGCATTAACCCATGATGTTACTATGTCATGATTCTAGGTTAGCATGTAGCATCCTAGCTATTTCAGGTATGATAAATTCAAACAACCAAGCATGTAATGATGAACGATAATAAAGATAAACAATTATTATCTAAATCATGAAATAAGTAATATGTTAATAAAAACTTTTAAATAAATAAAAGTTTAGCATGTTTCTCAGGCCCGAGCTTTGAAATCAGTAAAGATTAGAAAAGGGGCATATGAACTCACCTTGTAGTAGTAGGGTTGATTTAGCTTAAAAGAAGAATGCACGCGCTCTTGTTGTACTTGTAGTTGTGTTCACGTTCCTGTATTGAATTCATGTCGTATTTGAGTTATAAGTGTCGAGTGTAATTGTTTGCGTGTGTGTGTTGTTTCTAACTTAGCAATCACCAACGAGTCACATTCATCATTCGGCCCCACGTATTTGTTATGAGTTTTACATGTTCACTTACTTGTTTGACTTAATACTTGAATTTGTTAGTTAAAACCTTCAACTTAAATGGGTTTAGATTTATGGCCTAAGCCCATAACTTTGCCATTCAACCTAAGGATGATCTTAGGTTTATATCTCAATATTTCACATGTTGCTTTTGTTAGACCCAAAACAAGTTATTACTTAACCCATTAATAACCATTTATCTAGACTTAGTTTACTTTTAGAACTAGTGGGCCGAATTTACTCGCGTGAGTCTCGTGTTTAATCGTGGACTACAATGATGATGTTGTTTGACCTTATGACTTTCGTGTGGGCCAAATCAATTTAATGCCTTGGGCCTAGGCAAAATAGATTGGGCCACGAAATTTGGGCCGGTTAATTGGAATTGGGCCGAAGCAATAAGTTCAGGCCTAATTTAATTAAAGTGGGCCGAAGGCTAGTCTTTGGGCCAAAGGTGTGTGCATGGGTTGGACATTATGATTGTTGGGCCATTTGTTTTTGTGTGAGCCTAATAAATGAATGTAACCACTGTTGGGCCGCATCCAAGAAATTTGTCCACATATAAATGTTCAGCCGAATGTGTAAGCCACAACTCAATGAATCGAAATAATTTATGTATAAGTTGCTGGGCTTTTGCTTGAGCCTATTGGGCCAGAAATGAAGGAGTTGGGTCAATTGTTGTGTCACGAAATCTGATGGGCCAGGTAATATTTGTGGGCCGCTATATGTGCTGGGCCAAAGTGAGAAATTCGACTAACATAGTTGCGCCTGGGTTCGCAGAACATGAAGCAAGGTTCGGTTGAATGAATTTGTAATTGGTTCGGTGTTGATCAAAGAAGGCTCGCCGCATATGGTTCGGGTGGCTGAATATTCGGCTCTGTCTGGATAATAACGAACCCAAGGGTTCGTGCCTAGTTTAGGTTCGCCATGAAGGGGGTTCGGGAAGCCATGCAAGGTTCGTCTAAGGTCCTAGGGTTCGGCATGGATGCATGTAGGTTCGTTGGTTCAGTAGGGTTCGGAACACCTGGTGGGGTTCGCCACTGGTCACAGGTTCGTGCACATGGTTCTGACTCAGTAAAGGGTTCGGCTGATATTTTGAGTGGGGTTCGCTGCGGTTCATGTCACGAACCCTGGTTCTTTTTGCTCGGCATCATAAACTAACCGATCTTGGCTGGTTTTCTAGGTTAGTACTACCTGATGGAAGATAACTATAGATGCGAGGTTCGAAGTGGATAAGCATAGGACCGGCTCACAGCTTGGATCGAACAAAGGACTCAAAAACCCTATTTTTCGATTTCTTTGAAGCATCATACCTCGTTTTTCCGTGGGTAAACCTTCAGATCCGTTGTACTTTCATGTAGAGGACAACAAGGGCTTCACGTGGGTTCAAGAATCACTCAAATTGGTTGAGAAATGAAGGAGATATGAGGTTTTGAAGGTTGGAAATGGTGATTCTTGGTGGTGGCCGAAAATAGGGAATAGAGAGAGATTGTAGGGGATGGAAATGAGAGAAACTCTAATTTTTGGGTTTTTATATCAAGTGTGGTATTCGGGTTCGTTTCGGTAGCTCGGTTCACGTGTTCGTCGCGTATCCGGAATTTTACCGCGAAATTTAAATGTTATAAATAAAAGAAAGTTTATTTTAATTATTTGATGAGTTTCAAAATTGTAAAATGTAAAATATTTTATTTTATTAATTTAAAGTCGTTCGCATCGTGTTTCGTTTTCGTTTCGTCAAATCGCGTCACTTACGTGCGTCTTCGTACAGAGTGCTAACTGTACGAACACGACCGTATGTTTCGCTTTCTGATTTGGTTTTCTAATTATCAGTTATCGTTCAGAACGTTAAACTCACAGATATGTTTGTGTGAATCGTCACCCACGCAAACACGCTGTCAGTTTATTATTCTTAAAACGACACTGCAATATGATTTGAATTGTGTTTCCTCACTGTTGGACTCAACTAAACCTCCCGTTATCATGTTGTTTTCACACTTATTTGTCGGCCATCTGATTCCTGTCATCTATGGATATCAGATCGCAACCGATTTGTTTTCGTTATTCGTTTGTACACTGCTGTTTCTCTTGAGTTGTTGTATTTGCTGTATTTAAGTTTTCACTTAAACACATACAACTATGGTTTGTTTTCTGAGTTCTGTTGTCACACAACTGTTTACGTACTGTATTTACACACAGTAAATGGTGAAGGTACACACATCGTACGGTCTTGCCAGACGGTCTGGTACTGGTTGTCACAGTCTCCTTGTTAAAGAAATTTCGTCCCGAAATTTAAATGTCATTGTCGGTACTACTTTTCCTTTGTATAGGTGGAGATGCTTTGATATCATGTGTTTCTCATGTTCTCATGTTTATGCGAAGTTGTGTTTAGAGTTTTCTCGAGTCTGTTCGATTTAATACGGATTCGTTTTCAGTCTCTCGACAATATGATCCGATATGTTTATGCTTCTTAGAAGATATTGCTTGTATGTGACCTAGCCCTCGTTAGGGAGCCTAGGCTTTTGTGTATAGTTATGAAATGAGTAAACTTGATTTCATTACTCCTGTCAATTCAAGAATATCAAGCCTACTGGAAGTGTAAGGTAGCTTGGCATCACATTCCATAGCTGTTTGTATACACTCCCATGATGATATCTCATGGTGTTACGTAATTTCATGATCTATAATGTTCACTATGATTCTTATGCTCGCGTGTTATTACTGTTAGGAGAAGCCCCTCGTTTCTCCCCTTGTTAGGATGGATTCGTATATTGTCGGGTAAGACAACATTGACGAACCCAATACTGAGACTTATGAATGTATCTTTGTCGTTCACCGTAATGACATGAAAAGGTTTTATTGGATTAGATGACTCCATCCCCATCAGGGACAAAGCATCCGTTTCGATGATGGTATTGACACCACTCGTGTCCATCACTTTGAATTCTAGGGTATGTGTTTGTTCACTAAAGGTAAGTGAACGCTAAGTTCATGTCATTTAGTGTAAGAGATACCCGAGTGTTGCCCCCAATTGCGAGTAAGTTCTAAACTAACTCTGAAGAGGCAATAATAATCTATGCTAGTATAAAATATACAACTGCAAAGATTTTAAATGAGAAGTGTACCAGTGTTGGTGTCAGTGTCTTGGCGAGCGGAAACACGACCGTATGTTTCGCTTTCTGATTTGGTTTTCTAATTATCAGTTATCGTTCAGAACGTTAAACTCACATATATGTTTGTGTAAATCGTCACCCACGCAAACACACTGTCAGTTTATTATTCTTAAAACGACATTGCAATATGATTTGAATTGTGTTTCCTCACTGTCGGACTCAACTAAACCTCCCGTTATCATGTTGTTTTCACACTGATTTGTCGGCCATCTGATTCCTGTCATCTATGGATATCAGATCGCAACCGAATTGTTTTCGTTATTCGTTTGTACACTGTTGTTTTTCTTGAGTTGTTGTATTTGATGTATTTAAGTTTTCACTTAAACACATACAACTATGGTTTGTTTTCTGAGTTCTGTTGTCACACAACTGTTTACGTACTGTATTTACACACAGTAAATGGTGAAGGTACACACACCGTACGGACTTGCCGGACGGTCTGGTACTGGTTGTCACAACCTCGAAGGTGTAGGGTGGTTGTAGGATCGGGTATAGGACCGAATGGGAGTCATGATCGAATAACACACATAAAAACCCTATTTTTTTAAATCTTCTTTTGCTCATACCTTTGATTTGGCCGGATAAAACTTCAGATACCTTGTACTTCTAAGTAGAGAACGTTAAGAGCTACGCATGGGTTCAAGAATCATCAATTTTCGTTGAGAAATGACCAACTTATGAAGCTTTGAAGGTTGAAATGTGTAGTGAGAGAGATGAACGAGATTTTGATGTTAGAGAGAGAAAGTGGCTGGTTGAAATGAGAGAAAACACCTCATTTGGTGTTTAAATACTTCAGAGGGGTTCGGGTTTATTTCGGTTGCTCGGTTCGCGGTTTCGTCGCGTTTCCGAAATTTTACGCGTGATTTCATTTGTTTTAATTATAGGAAGTTAAATTAATTATTTTTATGAGTTTCAAAACTGTAAAACATTATTTATTAAAGCTATTAATTTATTTTCGTTTGCATCGTGTTTCGTTTTCGTTTCGTCGGATCGCGTCACCATCACGCATATTCGTTCAAATCGTCATTCAAACGAACACGACGATGGTTTTGCTTTCCGACTTTTGTTTTCTACTTTCCAGTCATCATTTCATAACGCTAAACTCAAGATTTGTTTGTGTGAATCGTTACCCACGCAAACACACTGTCAGTTCGTCATTCTGAAACAACACTGAATTATTGTTTGAATTGTGTTTCCTCACTCTCGGACTCAACTAAACATCCTGTTATCACATTGTTTTCACCCTGATTTGTTGACCATCTGATTCCTATCATCTATGGATATCAGATCGCAACCGATTTGTTCCTGTTATTTGTTTGAACTCTGTTGTTTCTCGTAATTTGTTGTGTTGACTGTACTTAGGTTTTCACTTAAATACACACAACTAATGTTTCAAATGCGTGTTGTACTTACAGTATTTAAGTTTACACGAAAATACGTACAACTGTTTCTTGTATTTAGAATTCTGTTAATACAAAAACTGTTTATACACATATAATTACACATAGTTACTGTTGAAAGTACACGTACCATACGAACTTGCCGTCCGGCCAGGTACTAGTTGTCACATGACTCGCCAAAGCGTTCCACAGATCCATACTTACCCAATACAAGTACTGAAGCATCGTTCATACTTACCCCATAATGAGTATGGGAGCACCTCCATGCTTGCCCCGTAACGAGTACGGGAGCATCATCATACTTACCCACTAACAAGTATGGAACATCATCATACTTACCCCATAACGAGTATGGGTGCACCGTTCATACTTATCCCGTAACGAGTGCGGGAGCATCATCATACTTACCCCCTAACGAGTATGGGAGCATCATCATACTTACCCCACAACGAGTATGGGAGCATCGTTCATACTTACCCAATAACGAGTACGGGAGCATCCTATCATCATAGAATTCTTAAAACATCATAGTATCACATCATCATAACTTCCTAGCATCATAATTAGGTCATGTTAGCATCATATCATCTTAACATTATAACATTATAATCATGTCATGCTAGTATCATATCATCGCATCATAACGTCATAGCATCATAATCATGTCATACTAGCATCGTATCATTCTAACATCATAGCATCACAATTAAGTCATATTAACATCGTATCACCATAACATTATAGCATCATAGCGTTACGACATCATAGCCTTACATCATCATAGCATCATATCATTTATCATTTACATCATCATATCATCATAACATCAGAAAACTTTAGCATCATATGCATGTCATCTTAATCAAACAATACGATATGTATGCCAGCCCAAAAATATGTTTAACACATTAGCACACAAGTATTTAAATTAGGAAATCTATAAATCACCTTATAACAGTGTGGCTCTTCTCTTCCTAAACCCGGTTGCCTCGGCTAGGACTCAAGAACCTATATCGTTACATCATCTCATTACATTTCATTCCTAGACTTATAATTATTCGAAGTCCTCATAGCTCACTTAACCAGCCCCGAGTATCCGAAAGTCCTTAAGTTCTTGAAATTGACATAGTATTCGAAAGACTGGAGTTCAAAATCTCCTAAGGTACACGAAATCCATGATGTTCATGAATTTACGAAGTACGCGAAATCACTAAAGTTCACAAACCTCAAAGTACATGAATTCATGAAGTTGATAAAACCAGGTTCACGAACTTGAGGTTCGGATACTCTTAGTTCGTGTACTCTTTGAATACCATTATTTTCTTCATAAAACATCTCAGAAATCAATCCAAGACTCGTGGGGCTAGTTCTAGGTGCACAATAGCCTTATCAACACCTAGAAACTAAAACGGAACGAACTTTATGCATAAAGGTACAAACTTTATCCATAAGTTTCCCTTTTATATAAAAATCATAACTTTCACGAATCAAACTCTTACCTATTGTTTGATGAACCTTCTTGTAACTTTCCTTGCGTTTTCGCCTCCTTTTGATCGAGTTAGAGTTGTTTCCACGTTCCCAAACTTCGAGTACTTTGAGAGAAAATGATGCCAGCCAAAGGTGATCACGTTTCCCAATGCACTTCTATATATAGACCAAGTTTGCAAAATATGTTCACGAAGCTGAGTTTGTGTACTTTGGCTTTGTGAACTTGGGGTACTTTCGTGTACTTTCATTTTCGTGAAATGTATCCTTGTTTTTATTTTCGGGTCTTCTTTCATTGTTTGTTTGTACGTTTTCCTTCCTTCCTCGTAAACTCTCCTTCTAGTTATTTAAATCAGTTACCCATTTGTAAGTTTAAATAACTTGTATTCAAATTTCGGGGTGTTACATTTGCATAGTAAATTTTATATTTTTAAGATTAACTAATCAAATCTTTAATTGTTTTATAATTTGTAAATAATCTAGATATATATATAGGGTATGGTTATTTTGAAAACGACATCTCAATGAGAAAACCACGAAAACCATGCAAAAATCATGTAAAAAGAACGTTTTTTTTAATTTTTTACAGGTTTGTAATGGGCACATTTTTATAAAAAAAAAAACGCCGACCAAATATTTTTAGAAAAAATATTGTTATAAACCCACGTAACAAAACGTAAAAAAAATTTACGTTTTGTTACGTAGGTTTTACGTGGGTTTATATAATATTTTTTAAAAAAATATTTGGTTGGCACTTTTTTGGTTTTTTTATTTAAATGTGCCCAATAGTGTTACAAACATATAAAAAAATTAAAAAAAATATGTTGTTTTTACATGATTTTTTTATGGTTTTCGCGGTTTTCTCATTGAGATGTGGTTTTCATTTTATCTTTTTCCTATGTATACATATATATATGCACACACACATATATATTTAGTCATTCATATCTTTGAAAATTAAGTCAAACTATGAGTTTTAATTTGAACTTTTGTTTATTAAAATTTCAAACACAAATATTATTAAACCCTAAATGTTACATTTTTCACAAGAAACTTCATTTTTAACTTAGTCTTCCGTTTAAAGTCACCAACCAACCATTAGAAGCACAACATTCAGTTATAGCACATAAAAATATCCAAATCAATGAATTTTGCAACAAAATTGATTGAAACAAGAAGAAATATATACTAGCGTATTATTTACATATCACAAAGTAAAACACCATAATAGTAATCAACCATCGTGAATTTTCTAGAGAGGAGTTGATATCTCACCGTGGTGACAATTGTACGTTACCTTTATTATTGTTATTATTAATTATGGACTTATAAATATCAATACAAATGATGGAATTTCTATCAACATATGATTTTTGCATGTTTTGTTTGAAAATTGGTAAAAATATAATATTTTGCAACAAAAATTGATTCCTTGAAAGTTTTCATCAAGTTTTGCTTTTCTTGGTTCACATGGCTATGTCTTATATGAATATGACCTGTAAGTTTTTCACCATAAACTTCATTTTTTACCGAGCCTTCTATCCAAAGTCATCAACAACCACTAGAAGCACAACATTCAGTTATAACACATATAAATATCCAAATCAATGAATTTTGAAACAAAAATTGATTGAAACAAGGAGAAATATATATATATATATATATATATATATATACACATACATATATATATACATATATTTACATGCATATTAATTAAATATCACAAAGTAAAACATCATAACACTAATCAACTATCGTGGATTTCTAGCAAGGAGTTGATATCTCTATATGGTGACAATTGTTACCTATTGTTATTATTAATTCTGGGAAATCCTATCAAACATATATTTTTGCATGTTTTGTTTGAAAATTGGTAAAAATATAATATTTACTCTATCTATCAACAAATTTAGACCCAAAAATAATAATACTAAAATTTAAAAATCATGTAAAAACTTATGGAATGTTTTATTTAAAAGTTTAAATATAAACAACTATATATAAATTAATAGTACAAAAATTAAAAACATGTGTGGTTGGTTGGATTTGTCTTAGTTTTAAACATATTTACAAGTTCAAAATTGATCCTAAGTAACAATATACACACGTAATAAATAAGAACTCTAGTTTTTTTAAGAGAATTTTCATTTTTTTTTTTGCAAATGTTTACACATGTATAAAAGAGTTCTTACAAAATAAAAAATTACTATTTCCTTTTATAAAACTTTGAGAACTCTTTATTTACATGTTTAACAAGACGTTGTTTGCGCATGCAAAAAAAAATTGTGTTCTCATAATATATAAATCCTCACGAAAACCCTTTTATTAGATTCCTGTAAATGGTTTTTTATTTTTATAAAATCTAACAAGACCATAGGATTGACATGTGCATTTTGTTAGCATGATTTAGATTTTGGTATCTTTTGAACTCAAATTTTAAATGGGTTAACGCGAATTATTCTTATGAAAACTTATTTTACTCTAAGCTAATCCAAATAAATAAATAATTATTCAATGGGTTAAATCAGAATATTCTTATAAAACTAAATTAACTTAAAGCGGTCTAAATAAATTGTCACTACTTTTGGCCACACCATTGGCCATCGACATATTGCCTCCAACACCATTGCCATCACCGGTGTTCAAAATACCTGAAACTCGAAAAAATCCGAAATCCGAATCGTATACGAAACCTGAAAAAACCTCATCCAAAATCTAGTTCAGGTTTTTCGGGTCGAATAATATGATTTTAGATTCAGATCAGGTTTCGGGTATTCAAAAATTAGTTTTTCGAGTCAGATATCCGAATAAATCTGATTTATCCGGGTTGTTCGGATGTAAAAATTGCAGCTTTTCGAGTTATTTGAGTTTTTGGGTCGGGTTTCGGATAGACAAAAAAAATCAAATCTGAATAACTCGTTATTCGACCCAATGAACACTCCTAGGCCATTATTATCAACATCATCGTCCATCGTCATCTCCGCCACACCTTGCCACAAATAAGTAGGCGCCATAAAACAAAGAGATGAACCCACCTTGACTACTTCCTTTTTGACCCAAGACAATTAGATCTGTGTTTCCAAAGCTTCATGCTTGGATACAAACCTATTTTGTTGTAACCCATACTTAGCTCATAAGAATCACAAGGTGTGAGTCTCGTCAAATCACAAAGTCATTAGAGTCAAGATTTTGAGATAAGAGATTTAAGGCATGTTTATAACAGATTTATGTAAAAAAAATTGTTCAAAAATAAATGCGGTCCTCATATTTTTCAAACAAAAACATTGCTTAAACTACAAATCTTACCACAACTAGAGATGGGCAAAAAAACCGGCTTCAAAACCGGGACCGATTACCCAAACCGGCAGGTAAAGATAATTCCATTCTAGAACCGGTTTCACATTTACCTAACCAAAAACCGATTGAAACCAGTCAAAAACCCGAACCAATTTGGAACCCTGTTGTTGACTTTGTTGACCGGGACCTGTTTAAAAAAAAAAAGGGTTTGTGCACCTCTAACCAGAAGTAGCCATCCTGGACAAAAGTAGTTATTTGAATTGAAATAGACAAGAGGAAGATAATAAAGAATAGATCTTGGTTTAACCAATCCCCCAACTATTACAATTTGCAATTAAACTTTGGTCCATATAGTGTGCCAGACCAGACTAGTCCCGATCAAAAATCAAACTTGTAGAGGCGACTATGATGGGATAAACGAGGGACCAAACTATTAATTTTTATGTTATTTTTTCTGTCAAGTTTTATTTTATTTTTTATGTATTCATTTTTATAAGTTTTCAACTACATTATGCATATAGTAACACATATAAAAATTCACAAACTTTACAAATTCTTAATTTTTTTAAAAAGTTAGGGAACTATTTTCAAAATTTTATTATTGTAAATTAATATATTTAGTTTACAGAACCTGAAATAACCTCATCGTTTACAAACCTTTGTAGATAAAAATTTTAAAAGTATAACTTCAATTTTCTTCAAAGGTATAATATAAAAATGTGATTCGAGTTAAATTTTATTTGGTAAAATAGGCGAATAATGATTCTTAGTAACACCGGTTTTTGGTAAAATTATAAAAATGTTATTCTTGTTTTTGGTAAATAATAATAAAAAAAAAAAGTTTGTGTCCCTAGTAACACCCAAACAAGAAGCACCAAACGAATGAACCATGTAACATAGCATGGCTCTCATTCGTTGTATGGCATATATGATGCCATTATGGATGCTTTTAGTAGGTTATACAGAAGAATGAATTAATGAGATGAAGAAAAGAATAGATAATATAAAGTAATAAAAATTCTCATTCAATTGCGTTATTTGATTACTTTAAGAATCATTATTTTGTAGTGCTTTTAAGGAAAGACGAATAACTGTAATCTAATTCCTTGAAAATGGAAGGAAAAAAAGAAAAGAAAAATGTAATACTTTTCACAATATCATCCACATAAAAAATTAGAATAAATTTATATTAGAAAAAACACTTTGTTTAGTAGTTCACTAAATATGTTTATTTATTTGTTTCTTTATCCTAGAAAAAATAAAAAAAATAACTAATAAATTTATGTTATGAGTCATGTCATGGGTGGAAGCATAGGTTAAGCCAGGGTTCAAGGCATGGATCAAGGTAGATGTGGTCAGGGTATGGGTTGGGTTATAGTTTGGTCTTTGGTCAGGACATGGGTCCAGCCAGTTATAGTTTGGTTCAAAACTTGGGTAGATCATAAGCCACATAAGAGATCACAATAAGACAGGATAAAAAAGAGAGGAAAAAAATGGAATGAAAAATAAAACACTCCTCACGCAAAGAACAAAAATCATCTAGGAATGATAAATTATCATATTCCTTATGTAATACTTCATTATATTTTTATATGATTAACAAACATGTTTTTTCATTCTAATAACCCAATTCATTTCATCTTACATTAATGCTAATGCATATTATGTTGGATCGATTCCTTTGGTTTAGATTTAAACATGTATACGAAAACAATGATAAAATAGAGATTAGATGAAACCTGTGAATCCAGTGAATGCATTGTTGACTCCAGACATCGTTCCTGAGATGACGATCCGCTCGGGTTCCCGTTTAGGGTGTATCGTGAGGATGGAATGAGATGAGGGAGAGAGCTCGGTTATGGAGGTTCACGTTTTCTCTAAGAGGTGAGGAGAAAAACGATTGTGATGTTAATGATAATGAGTAACCTTAATTATGAGCCATAAGTCTCCATTATATACACCCAAGGGGAAACCCTAATTAGGATAGTAAGGGTAATTACGTCCATCATATAATTACCTATCTTAATGGGTATTTAATTAATTGATCAATTAGATAAATAATCATGAGGGCCATATATTAAATATTTAATCTTACATTCTCCCACTTGGCCAAGTGATTATTTATTATGAGCATTAAATAAGTCTGCAGATTAATAATACTCATTTTAGTTCTAAATTGTAATCATAGTAGAGAAATACAGTCATTGAATCAGTTATTCAATTCAAGACCCCCATTAATCATACTACAATACAAATTTAAAACTTAAGTTAGGATCAATTAACGAGTAAGCCCTTTAACGAATGATTTGTGTTATTAGTGTCTATATGTCATTAGGCATGCGTAAACATATATTTAGAGACATACAAATCAAATAAGTGAGGAAATTTCATTAATCATAAGTAAGTACATTATGCCATAAGGTCTTTACATAAGCCCATCTTCGAAACATGTTCTTCGAATATTTTAGGTGGGAGACCTTTAGTCATCGGATCCGCAAGCATAACTTTAGTACTTATATACTCAATACAAAGGTTATTTTCCTCAACTCGCTCGCGAACGAACAAGTACTTTGTATCAAGATATAAACCAGCACCGGTCGAACTGTTGCTGTTCGAGAAGTTAACGGCTGCTGAGTTATCACAGTAAAGCTTCAATGGTCTAGAGATAGAGTTAACGACTTTGAGTCCAGCGATAAGGTTTCTCAACAACATTCCATGACAAGTTGCATTGTACACTGCAACATATTCAGCCATCATAGTTGAGGTTGTTGTCAACTGCTGCTTATGACTCTTCCATGATATCGGTCCGCCTGCTAACATAAAGATGTACCCCGAAGTGGATTTCTTGTCATCTTTGCATTTAGCAAAGTCAGAATCAGAGTAACCAACCACTTCCAAATTATCACTTCTCCTATAAGTCAGTTTGAAGTCCTTTGTCCCTTGAAGATATCTAAGTACTTTCTTAGCTGCTTTCCAGTGATCAAGGCCAGGATTAGTCTGATAACGGCCAAGCATTCCAGCAATGTAAGCGATATCGGGACGGGTACAGACTTGAGCATACATAAGGCTCCCGACTACTGATGCATAAGGTATCATTCTCATTTGCGCCTTTTCAGCCTCAGTCTTCGGACACTGAAATGAACCGAAGACATCTCCTTTAACTACTGGAGCTACAAAGGGAGAGCAGTGTTGCATGTTGTAGCGTGTGAGGACCCGATCAATGTAAGCCTTCTGAGATAAACCCAAAAGTCCATTGACTCTATCTCGGTGTATTTCGATGCCAATAACGTAAGAGGCTTCTCCGAGATCCTTCATGTCGAAATTATGCGAAAGTAAGCGCTTCGACTCATGCAACATATCTAAGCTATTACTTGCCAGAAGAATGTCATCGACATAAAGGACAAGTATAGTAAAGTTGCTCCCACTCATCTTGAGGTAGGTGCATTGATCCACTTGATTCTTTAGGAAACCGTGTTTCTTCATCACTTCATCAAACTTTAGATACCATTGACGTGAGGCTTGCTTCAACCCGTAGATGGATTTCTTTAGCTTGCAGACTAAATGCTCTTGACCTTCAGGCATGAAGCCCTCAGGCTGTTTCATGAACACGTCTTCATACAAGTCGCCGTTTAGGAAAGCAGTTTTGACGTCCATCTGATGTAGCTCTAAATCAAAATGAGCTACGAGGGCCATCACGATCCTTAAGGAATCTTTACGAGAGACAGGAGAGAAGGTCTCTTGATAATCAATTCCCTCTTTCTGAGTGAAACCTTTTGCAACCAATCTTGCTTTGAAGCGTTCAATGTTCCCATTCGGATCCAGTTTTGTTTTGAACACCCATTTACATCCTACGGGTTTTACTCCGTTGGGTAATTCTACCAAATCCCAAACATCGTTTTTCTTCATGGAATCAAGCTCATCAGTCATAGCTATCTTCCATTCAGAAGACTGATCACTAGTAATGGCTTCATGATAAGAGGTAGGATCAGTAAACTTTCCGGCATCCATTTCAGCTTCAGTCAGGTAGGTAACATAATCATCAAAGTTAGTAGGCACTTTAGGCCTAGATGACCTCCTGAGCTGAATAGCGGGTTCAACATGGCTGGTATTGTGTTGATGTTGATCAGATGAGGTGCCTTCATTCTCGGTAACGTTTGGAGCAGTAGTGAGTCCTGATTGTGTCGGAGTAGGTGCAGTGAAGTTCGGAGTAGCATGGTGTACAAGAGGAGTAATCGGAGGTAAGTTAGTCGACGAGTGTCTCCCCCCCCCCCCCCCCGCGTCTTGTACTTCTTGCAAATCAGATTCAGGATTTTCGCTACTCCCACTGACCTTAGAATCCTCAAGGAAATGAGCATGCTTTGTTTCTACAATTCGTGTGACATGGGAAGGACAATAAAATCTATAACCCTTTGAGTGATCGGGATACCCGATGAAGTAACATGTAACAGTTTTCATGTTAAGCTTCTTTAAGAAGGGATTATAGAGTTTAGCTTCGGCAAGACAACCCCATACTTTCATATATCTAAGACTCGGTTTCCTTCCTGTCCAGAGTTCATAAGGAGTTTTAGGGACAGATTTCGAAGGAACTCTATTGAGTATATGAACTGCTGTCTTTAAGGCCTCGGTCCAGAGGAATGAGGGTAAATCTGAGTTGGCTAACATACTGCGCACCATGTTCATTAGGGTTCTATTTCTCCTTTCAGCAACACCATTTTGTTGAGGAGTACCGGGCATGGTGTATTGGGTCACGATCCCCTGGCCTTTACAAAACTCATAAAATGGACCAGGAGCCTGACCCACATCAGTATGTCTACCATAATATTCACCTCCTCTATCTGATCTCACAACTTTTATTTTAAGATCTAGTTGATTTTCAACTTCAGTTTTATAATCTTTAAAAGTTGTAAGTGATTCAGATTTGTCCTTGATTAGATATAAGTACATGTAACGAGAATAATCATCAATGAAAGTGATAAATGAAGTATGTCCAGTTATTTCAGCAATGGTGTAAAGGCCACTAATATCGGTGTGAATTATTTCTAATAAATTAGAACTCCGAGTGGCACCTTTCTTAGTTGTTGTTGTCATTTTGCCTTTAAGGCATTTGACACATGTTCCAAAATCAGTGAAATCAAGAGAAGGTAAAACTTCATCCTTTACGAGTCGAGATAAGCGATCCCGTGAGATGTGGCCTAAACGTTGATGCCACAACATGGATGAAGTTTCTAAGTCTCTTTTTCTTTTAGTCTTTGTTGAGTTCTCATTAATATTATATGATAACAAAGACCTAGAGAAATCATCATCTAGTTCTAACTTATAGAGACCACCATCCAAAAGACCAGTACCAAATACTTGAGAATTAGAACTAATAGTAAGTCTGCCATTACCATGAGAAACATAAAAACCATCCATGTCTAACTTTGGTCCTGATACAAGATTCCTAGAAATTTCAGGAATATATAAGGTATCATAAAGTTTAATACATAGACCGGTTTTCATTATTAATTCTAAGGTTCCCACGGCAGCAACAGATAGTTCCTTTCCATCCCCAAGCTTAAGTGTTCTTTGGTTTCTTTCCAGCCTCCGGATTGTAAGGAATCCCTGAGTAGAATTGGTCACATGAACCATAGAACCAGAGTCAAACCACCAAGTATTAGTTGGAACAGTTAAATTAAAGGACTCAATTATCATATTAAGATGATTACCTCTCTTAACCAGCCATTCCTTGAAGTTAGGGCAATTCTTCTGCTTATGTCCTACCTTTCGGCAGAAGTTGCAGTAGGGATTGCCTTTGGAGTTGTTAGGGCTGGAAGAAGCACCTGCATTGGACTTAGGGACTTTAGAAGCATCCTTGTGAGTATTGTTCTTCCTTTTCTTCGAACCAGTAGCCATCAGGTAAGCAACATCAGGTTTTTCCAGCTTCTGACGCTCTTCCTCTTGTACGCACATGGCAATCAACTCATTCATCAACCACTTCTCTTTCTGAGTGTTGTAGTTGATCTTGAAAGCCTCATAAGATGCAGGAAGAGAAGTCATGATGAAGTGGACTAAGAAACCATCACTGATCTCCATGTCTAATCCCTTAAGTTTACGGGCCATGTCGTTCATCATCATGATGTGCTCACGAATGCCACTGACTCCGTCATATTTTGTAGACACCAGTTTCATAATCAGGGTGCTAGCATGTGCCTTTGAGGTTCCTTTGAATTGCTCCTCTACAGCAGTAAGGTAAGCTTTAGCATTAGCCAAATCAGGAATTGCTCCTCTGATGATTGGGCTAATTGAGTTCTTGATAAACATGAGAGCCATCCGATTAGCCTTCTCCCATTTCTCATACAGCAACTTAGCTTCAGCAGTGCTCTTATCAGTGAGGGCAGGAGGTGCAGGCTCTCTCAGTGCGTAGTCGAACTCCGTGATCCCAAGAGTCAGCATCAGCGAATCTTTCCAAGCAGAGTAGTTTGCACCAGTAAGGGTTTCAATTCCCATATTGGGAGCTGTGAATCATATTAGATGAGAAAGAGTAATATACTTAGGTTATAGAAGAACTTAGAGTGATCTTATGGGGTAACTTAGATCCAAGGCAGGCATGTATAAGGACCATTATAGTAATGAAGCTGTGATAATGAGTCTACTATAACATCAAATTAATAGACTAGATTAGGTTCTACTTAAACAAATGGGTTTCACTTTGGTTAATAACCATTCATCTAAGTATTAGGAACAATTAAGTTAGAAAATAAAATGTGCATTAGGAATGTAACACATCACCTTTGGGCAGAAGTGAGACATTATAAGCATTATGCACATGTTAAGTTTGCAAACATATATGTAACACATCACCTTTGGGCAGAAGTGAAACATACATGCTTTAAGGCAAAGTGATGTCATGTGAATATCTAATGTTTAAGGATATATACAAGTAAGCGACAGTGGTTAATATGACTCAAATAATAAGATGTAACACATCACCTTTGGGCAGAAGTGAAACACTTGTTACTGAGTTTAAGCTGATTTTTTGTATATTGAGTTTAAGTGTTCGTACACGAAATTTACTGTTCACGAAGTTAGTAATGTTCTCGAAAATAGTTATGTACTCGAAAATGGTTACGTACTCGAAAATGGTTACGTACTCGAAAATGGTTATGTATTTCGAGTACTATTAGATTTTCGAGTACACTAAGATTTTCGAGTACAGTTAGATTTTTCGAGTACACTATGATTTCGTGAACTTCTAAAAAATTTCGAGTACACTGAATTAAATGTAATTTCGAGTATTAAATTTCGTGAACTCTAAATTTCGAGTACACTAAATTTCGTGAACTCTAAATTTCGAGTACACTAAGATTAAAAGTAATTTCGAGTATGTTAAATTTCGAGTATAATAAATTTCGAATACTCAAAATTTCGAGTACATCAAATTCGAGTACACCAAATTTCGAGTACTCTTAAAAACGTGTACAATAATTTCGAATACGTTTAAGTCCGAAAATTTTTAGGTTTACGAAAAACGCACCAGATTCACGTTTTTACACGAAAAACGAACCAATTTTAAGGTTTTTCGAAAAAACGACCCACTGTTCATACTCGTTTTTGTAAAACGTTTTTGGATTTTGAATCAATTTCGTGATTAGGAATCGATTAAGCAACATATTGCTCTGATGCCACATGTTGGATCGATTCCTTTGGTTTAGATTTAAACATGTATACGAAAACAATGATAAAATAGAGATTAGATGAAACCTGTGAATCCAGTGAATGCATTGTTGACTCCATACATCGTTCCTGAGATGACGATCCGCTCGGGTTCCCGTTTAGGGTGTATCGTGAGGATGGAATGAGATGAGGGAGAGAGCTCGGTTATGGAGGTTCACGTTTTCTCTAAGAGGTGAGGAGAAAAACGATTGTGATGTTAATGATAATGAGTAACCTTAATTATGAGCCATAAGTCTCCATTATATACACCCAAGGGGAAACCCTAATTAGGATAGTAAGGGTAATTACGTCCATCATATAATTACCTATCTTAATGGGCATTTAATTAATTGATCAATTAGATAAATAATCATGAGGGCCATACATTAAATATTTAATCTTACATATTAAACAGTAATTTAGACTCATGACAAATCTAAGAAATTACAACTCTTTTTAGGCCCATCCCTACTGCAGATACAGGCTTCAAGCGTTAAAAAATAAAAAAATAAAATAAAAAATAAAAAACAATTATAGCATGAAAGTCAAAACCGTTGTAACACAAAATGTAAAAACATATAACTGACAAAGAAGCAAACTTTATTCCATCAGTAATCAAGAGCCCAAACCAAAATAACAAGAAAAAAAAATACCTGAAAAGGAAAATAGAAACACTCAAAGTATAAGCAAAAACTATATGTTCCCTAAAACTCTTTCAAACATAGTAACTTACAATCATGGTGTAGCAACATTCACTGCAGCTGTCATCCACAATGAGCCGCTGGATTTGGTGGCGGGTTAATTAGCGTTATCTAAAAGGGTGACACTGCTTATACACAAAACAGAAGTTAGTCATCCAGATAATAATATGATCCTGCAAGTTTCTGCTCCCTGTCCTTTGTTGAATTAAGCTTGTTGATTCTGGGTCGATAATTAGTTGGATCCCGCCTAAATGTAATGGTGAGATGCTGTAATACATATCAAACACAATTTTCAAACTTGGTTAACAGAAATTGCATAAAAATGGCAGGAAAGTTGATAGAACAAAAACTAAAACAAAATTGGTACCAAATTGAAAAACAAAATAGAGATGTGAGCAGGATTATTGGAACTCCTACTCCAATTAATAGAAAACTACTCAATACAAATTGAAAGAAAAATTATCCCTATTTATAGTTGGTTAACCTTGTTCAACAAGTTAATCTGTTCCTACCTTCTAGGCTAACTTAGTTGTCAAGGAAAGCAAATTTGACGTGTGGCCCAAACAGGCAGATTGGGTAACAGAAAAAATGGGTTGTCCGTCCGTGTGTGCGTACGCACGCATGTACATACATAGATACATGTTTTAACTAAAAGCATGATGGCAGATGCCTACTGATATATGAATTCAAATATTTAGGTGGTGTTTGTTTTTTAAGAGGTTAAATGTCTGCGGTCTGCGGACCACATCTGCAAACCTCTTTTGCAGAAGAGGTGGACCAAACATCTGCAAGAAGAGTTTATGAGGGTGTTTGTTTTTAAAAACCTCTTCAAAAAAAACGTCTTCCCAACCCACCGTCCCCAACCCCACTGTCTTCAACCCCCGTCGACCACCGAAGATCCCACCTACTGCCGCGCCTCCGATTGTCCCCCTCCACCCACTGTTGAGCCACCACCATCCACCACTGTCACCATCAATCTCGAACCAGAGGCGATCGAACCAAAAATCCTAAACAATCTCGCACGAAGGAACCCTCGGTGGTTTCTGCGATGGCGGTGGAGCAGGGCGGTGGAGATCGAACGACCTAGGGCGGTGGAGATCGCGTCTGGTGGTAGCAGATCGTGGATGGTGGAGATGGTGGCTGAGAAGGGGGCGACGGCGGTGGGTTGAGGAGGAACCCTCACGGCGGCGGCGGCGGCGGTGGCTTGAGGGGGCGTCGGCTGTGGAGGGCGACGGCTTGGAGATGGGGTGCGGGAATGGAAGGTTGTGGAGGAAACCTAGAAGAGGTTTGAAGAGGTTTGAAGATGATGGTCCATGTCTTCTCCAAGAAGAGGTCTCGCAGACGTTTTTTAATGAAATGTCTGCGAGAAAACAAACACCCTACATCTTTCCTTGGTCTGCGAGGTGCAGAAAAAAGAGGTTTCGCAAACCTTCGCAGACCTTTTTTCAAAAAAACAAACAGGTTAACAGCCCCTTAGTATGGTAAGTTTTCTATCCCATGGACCAAAATAATACAAAAAGTTAGGGTGTAGAATTTAAAATTTTGACATGTTTATCATCAATTGGATTAAACTTGCAAGTAATTGGCCAAATGCATATAAACTTTAAAAAGGAAGCTAAACTGTAAAAAAAATATAAAAAAAAAAAAAGACCAAGCGTCACCCAAAGTGCATTCAAAACATAAAATAAAACCTCTTTCTTTGATTCAAAATTAGATAATCAAAGTAGCAATATAATTTTTTTAGAATCATATAAGAGAAAACAATACAAAGAAGCGTTTGTGGGTCAGCCCGGCCTGTTTTAACTCACACAAAAAGACTACCTGCCCACCTCGTTTAGTTTGCCATAAAAAAAACACAGTTATATTAATAGTGACAGTGTGAGACTTACCGATAAGAAGAGATTCATTCCAGTTAATAAAGACTGAGGTGCATTTGCAACACAATCAACCGATGGTATACCTTCATAAACAATCACCCTATCTGCTAGATAAGTTGCCATTATGAAATCATGTTCAACCACAAATGCAGTCTTCTTAGCATGTAAAATAAATCTCTTTATAACTTTTGAAGCAACTATACGCTGCTCAGAATCAAGATATGCACTTGGTTCATCAATCAGATATATATCAGCAGGCTGGAATCAAAACAGAAAGCACCACAAATCAAAACAATGGTTCCTAAGAGAAATGGAAAGAGTTAATTACACAGATGGTCCATGTTGGGTATAAAGGCTAACTTCTATTAAATTAGGGTAAGATGACCAAAATACCCTTTGACTTTGACTATTCAAAGATTCAAAGGGCATTTGTGCATTGCACCCTAATTTAATGGAAAAGTTATAAGAAATTTGACTTAACACCCAACTCGTTAAAACTGAAAGCATAAAACTCAAACCTATTACTTTGAACCCTTGGTACCCAAATATGTTACTTTCTACAAACTCAAGTACCATCTATGAAATTAACTTGATTAGATTAAACATTAATAATTGAAAAGAAAAAAAAAGAATTAACTACCTTGCCAAGGCACAAGCACAATGCAACTCTTTGCAATTCTCCACCAGAAAGATTGACAACTTCTTGATCCATTAGCTGCTCTATTTGAAGAGGCTTCATCACATCAGAAACAAACTGAGGATGCATGTATGAGTCACGAATCTTTTGATGTAGCAAATGCCTAACTGAATTAGGAAATTTGGGACTGATCTTTTGAGGTTTATAAGAGACATTAAACTCAGGTATCTCTGACTCAGAGCCTTCCACAGTATCAGGTTTCAGTATACCAGCCTACAAATATGATGAATATGACTAAGGCATATAATGTATATATGTGTGGCCCTCAAGGGCCAAAGTAAAATTGCTCTAATTTTAACGTTATTTTACTTACTTTGTAAAAATAACGTTAAAGGTGTTGGTATGATTCACTTCAAACGAAAACTTTGGGTCGGGTACTCCTTCGGAGCAGCCTCTCTATCCCAACTGGGATAGGGGTAAGGTTTGTGTCCATCCTCCCTCCCCCCCCCCCCCCCCCCGACCCTAGGGCACCCAAACAAAATATTGACCTTTTTACACATGAATAGGTCAATGCGTGCTATGTTAAATCTCTAGGAGGTCAATGGTAAAATATAAAAAACAAAAGTCAAAAGCTTATAAGGAAATGAATCCGACGGGTTGAAATGACCAAAATGTATTTTTAATGCAAAATATTTTGCATGCATCCATTATCCCCTTCAAAACTTACAAAATTGAATACCTATCCAAAACATAAGTTCTTAACACGAACATAAGTTCTTAACACGTAATGTATGATTCCGGTAAGACGTGCGTGGGTGCGTTGGGATGTGCATGTGATGGGGTTACACTGAGCCATGAAAAGGACCCACCTGAACCAAATAGTCCACAACTTAAATGGGTCAATTTTATTCAGCTTCAAAGTCAAAGTTTAGAACCGTGATTTGCTGGCATTAAATCTGTCCCACGTTTACACAATGTTTATTTTCTTTTATTAGTTAATTGTTTTTATTTCATTCGTATGTGAACTGGCAAGTAGTTTTGATGATTCCAAAAGTGTAGGGAGACGTGGGTAGAAGCAGTTATTTCCTTTTTCATTATGTATCAGAAAAGAAGGAAATGAAAGGGGTCTTGATTTTCCTGAAAATTATAACTCTGTTTTTATCAGGGTATTTGGTCTATTGCTATCCTAATTTTGGCAGGGATTAGGAGGTGATCTTGGACAATTAACTTGAATACTCGTGGTGTATCTGTAACGAGTTATTTGGGTTAAGTTTTGCCCAACGAAGATTGCGAGTGGTGAGACTGTAATTCGCAGATTCGTTGAAAATTGTTGAATTTTTGCAATTCGGGTTTTTAATTCGATCCAAATAATTAGTTGATTGCTATTATTTGGTATCAGAGCCATGGATACCCGAAGTAGTACCGAATTGAAGAAAATCTTAGAGACTATGGAAAGCGACAAAAAGGAGATGGCACAGAAACTCCAGGCGATGCAAGAACAGATTCACGAATTGCTTATCTCCCGGAATCATGGCGAAGGATCTCCGTCCAGCAACTCTGTTACCAACGGTTGTCCTGGTGGATGGCAACCAAATGAGATCAAGGTTGATATACCCGAGTATGACGGGAAGCTGGATCCCGATGAATTTATAGAATGGCTGCGAACCGTGGAAAGAGTTTTTGATTACAAGCAGACCTCAGAGGCTAACAAGGTTAAAATTGTTGCTCTCAAGTTACGAAAGTACGCCTCTACCTGGTGGTCAAACACCTGCTTACAGCGAGATCGTCTGGGGAAGGAGAAGATTTTAACGTGGTCCAAGATGAAAACAAAACTGAAGCAGAAGTTCCTTCCCACGTACTACATTCAAAACAGCTTGTCTCAATTACATACGCTGAAACAAGGAACCGGTACCGCCGAAGAGTATTCACGGGAATTCGAGTACTTACTGATGACGTGCGATGTTCCAGAGGATGATCCTCAAACTCTTGTTCGCTATTTGGGAGGATTGGAATCAAGGGTTGCTAACGTTGTTGAGTTACACTCTTATGAAACCCTATCTGAATTAACGCTGCTAGCCCACAAGGTGGATGCCCAACAAAGAGCCAAAGGAAAATTTGAGCCCAATCGGAACACCTCAAGGCCCAATATTTCTTCAAAAACCACCCAAATCACTAAGCCCAATGCCCCTTACACCCCCAAGCCGTCGACTGTGTCCACTCCCACCACCGAAACACCCAAGGCACCTCGCCGTTGTTTCCGCTGTCAAGGATTAGGGCATATCGCATCCGAGTGCCCAAACAAGCGTATTGTTTCGTTGGCCGATTATGAACTTGCAAGTGGATATGAGCACGATCCCGACTCCAATTCCGGTCCTAATATTATCAGCGACGAAGGTGAAGAGCTGACCGGACCTGATGATGGTCCCAGCTTGGTTGTTCGACGAACTTTGAGCACGTCAGTCACCCCGGATGAAAACCTGCAACGAGAATCCATCTTCCACACTCGTTGTACAGTTGCTCAACGCGTGTGTACCGTGATTATAGATGGGGGTAGCTGTACCAATGTCGCTTCACAAACCCTAGTTACCAAACTCAACCTTCATCCTCAACCTCACCCTTCACCCTATGTTATTCATTGGTTAAATCAAAGCAAAGGAATACGCGTGTCCCACCGAGTTTTACTCTCTCTCAGTATTGGCAAGTTTTATTCAGATGAAATATGGTGTGATGTAGTCCCTATGGATGCGTGTCATGTTCTGTTGGGGCGCCCTTGGCAATTCGATCGACGTGTGACCCATGACGGATTTCGAAACACGTATTCTTTTGTTCATAACAGCCGACGCATTACCCTAGTCCCTATTACACCAACTACACCATCCCCTAAGCCAGCTTTACCCCTGAGTACCTTGTTACATTCTGAGCAGCATGAACGTGCACCTTTCAAAGAAATTGTTTTGTTGGGACTCGACGACGAAGACAAGCCACCCCCTCCTGCATTACACCCCTTGGTTCAATCATTGCTGAATTCGTATGCTCATGTATTCCCAACAGAAATTCCATCCGGCCTTCCTCCTAAACGCTCCATCCAACATAAGATTGATTTTTCACCAGGAGCTATCCTTCCCAACAAACCAGCATACCGTGCTAACCCACAAGAAACCATAGAGATTCGCAAACAGGTGGATCAGCTGCTGGAAAAGGGCCTTATTCGAGACTCCCTCAGCCCTTGTGCCGTTCCCACACTGTTGGTACCAAAGAAGAATGGAGAGTGGCGAATGTGTATGGATAGTCGGTCCATTAACAAGATCACTATCAAATACCGTTTTCCTATTCCAAGACTTAATGACTTACTGGATGAACTCTACGGCTCGATGGTGTTTTCAAAGATAGACTTGCGAAGTGGGTACCATCAAATACGAATTTATGAAGGCGATGAATGGAAAACGGATTTTAAGACCAAAGAAGGATTATATGAATGGTTAGTTATGCCATTTGGCTTATCAAATGCTCCCAGTACATTTATGCGTTTAATGAATCAGATTTTAAAGCCATTTCTGGGCCGTTTCATTGTTGTTTATTTCGATGATATCCTCGTGTATAGTAAGTCAGATAAAGATCATTTATTTCACCTATCTCAATTATTCCACGTACTTGAGCAGGAGTGTCTTTATGGGAATTTGGAGAAGTGTGAATTCTTTACTAGCCAAGTTACTTTTCTTGGGTATCTTGTATCTGAACAGGGCATACAGGTGGATGAAAGGAAAATTCAAGCCATCAAAGACTGGCCGGTGCCTGAATCCATTCAACAAGTCCGTAGTTTTCACGGTTTAGCTTCGTTTTATCGGCGTTTTATTAAAAATTTTAGTACCCTTGTGGCCCCAATCACTGAAGTTACCAAGTCTAAACAATTTACTTGGACTCCCCAAGCTCAAACAGCCTTTGTTGAGCTTAAACACCAGTTATCCTCCACTCCTGTTTTGGCTTTACCGTGTTTTGATGAAGTCTTTGAGGTAGAATGTGATGCATCAGGGGTTGGCATCGGTGCTGTTTTAATACAAAGGGGCCGTCCAATTGCTTACTTAAGTGAAAAACTCAATGATGCTAAGCGACGCTATTCCACGTATGATAAAGAGTTCTATGCAATCATTCGCGCTTTAGATCATTGGCAGCATTATTTGATTTTTAAGGAATTCATCTTGCATTCTGATCATGAAGCCCTTAAATACATCCAAAGTCAACATAAGTTACAACCTCGACACGCCAAATGGGTAGAGTTTTTACAAGCATTCACCTTCACAATTAAACACAAGTCGGGTAAGTTGAACAAGGGTGCTGATGCTCTTTCACGACGTCATCTTCTGCTTAATTCACTTCAACCAAAATTTCTTGGTTTTGATCTTTTACAAGAAGAATACCCCTTGGATCCTGATTTTGGGGACCTGTATGTCAGCTGTCAAACACATGCCAAAGGTGAGTACCATGTTCTCAATGGTTTTTTATTTAAGCGACAGCAGTTATGTGTTCCCCGTCATAGCATTCGGGTGATTATTATCCGAGAGGCTCATGAAGGGGGTTTAGCAGGCCATCTGGGTCGTGACAAGACCGTTAACATTCTGCAGACCCATTTTTTTTGGCCAAAATTGCCACGTGATGTGGACCATTTTATCAAGCGTTGTCTGCCATGTCATCGCGCTAAGAGTCAGCTGTCCCCACATGGATTATATATGCCTTTACCCGTACCTGTTGCTCCCTGGGAGGATGTTAGCCTCGATTTCATTACCGGACTGCCGCGTACTCAGCGCCACAAGGATTCTATTATGGTAGTCGTCGATCGTTTTTCTAAAATGGCACACTTTGTTGCCTGCCATACTACCTACGATGCTGTGCAAGTTGCTACTCTCTATTTTCGTGAAATTGTTCGCCTACATGGGGTACCAAAGACTATGGTTAGTGATCGGGATGTCAAATTCCTTAGTCATTTCTGGATAACATTGTGGCGCAAGTTGGGCACCAAACTCAAGTTTAGTACAGCCAGCCATCCTCAAACCGATGGTCAGACTGAGGTCACTAATCGTACACTTGGGTCTCTTCTTCATTCTCTCATTACTACTAGCATGAAGCAGTGGGAAGACCTCTTACCCAGGGCTGAATTTGCCTATAACAGGGCACCTAACAAAACAACTGGCATCAGTCCCTTTATGGCTGTTTATGGGCTAAATCCTTCCACTCCACTCGATCTCACCGTTCTTGATACTACAAACAAGTTCAGTCAAGAAGCTTGTGATGTTGCGACTGATATTAAGGCCATTCACCAACAAATACATGACAAGATCACAAAAACTAATGAACTCTTGAAATACAAGCGTGATAAAGGAAGGAAACATGTTCTATTTAAACCCGGTGATCTTGTGTGGCTGCATCTTCGCAAGGAACGTTTTCCCAATAAACGTCGCTCTAAACTCAGCCCTCGTTCCGATGGCCCATTCAAGGTTCTTGCTAAGGTCAATGACAATGCCTATAAAATTGACCTTCCTGGTGATTATGGAGTTTCTGCTACTTTCAATGTTGCTGATCTGCAACCTTACTTTGATCCTGCTGAGCCACTTCCAAGTTTGAGGTCAAACTTTTTCGAAGATGGGGAGGATGATGGGGTTACACTGAGCCATGAAAAGGACCCACCTGAACCAAATAGTCCACAACTTAAATGGGTCAATTTTATTCAGCTTCAAAGTCAAAGTTTGGAACCGTGATTTGCTGGCATTAAATCTGTCCCACGTTTACACAATGTTTATGTTCTTTTATTAGTTAATTGTTTTTATTTCATTCGTATGTGAACTGGCAAGTAGTTTTGATGATTCCAAAAGTGTAGGGAGACGTGGGTAGAAGCAGTTATTTCCTTTTTCATTATGTATCAGAAAAGAAGGAAATGAAAGGGGTCTTGATTTTCCTGAAAATTATAACTCTGTTTTTATCAGGGTATTTGGTCTATTGCTATCCTAATTTTGGCAGGGATTAGGAGGTGATCTTGGACAATTAACTTGAATACTCGTGGTGTATCTGTAACGAGTTATTTGGGTTAAGTTTTGCCCAACGAAGATTGCGAGTGGTGAGACTGTAATTCGCAGATTCGTTGAAAATTGTTGAATTTTTGCAATTCGGGTTTTTAATTCGATCCAAATAATTAGTTGATTGCTATTAGCATGTGCATACAATTTTGAAAGTTATGAGGATATCCCCCACTTCCCTCCTCCCCTCTAAACAGGAAAAAAGAAACTCCTGAATCATTTAATTTGAAAAAAAAAAAAAAAAAAAAAGATTATTACTGAAATAACTTGCTTTTAGTAATCATGTTTAGACAATAATTGTTTCATGTCAAGTATTGAACAGGTCTAATGGGTTTTAAGAGCAAAATGTACTTGCTATGCATAAAACCTTCCAAATGCATTATATTGAAAGGCTATGTTTTAACTGAATTAGCACACCTTTACAATCACATCCATCAGGACCATCAATATTTATTGATTAAAAAAGTTGTATCTTTGAGCAAAAGATGGTTCTGGACAACCAATCCCAATTCCCAACCCATATTGACCACTTTCCAAACTTGCCATCTCTAATAACAATGGTCTATTCTACTTTAGAGAAATAATAGCTAACCAGCATACGAATAAACGTAGTCTTCCCGGTTCCATTTTCACCAAGCATTACTATGATCTGAGAGTCGGTGAATTCACCCTCAACAACTTTGAGTTTAAAACCACCTTGCGTTTTAGACATGGTTGGATATCTATAGCGTGCATACGTTTCAATTTCTTCGGCACTCTCCTGTGGTGTCTCAGCTACCTATTTCCCCATATAACATAAAGAATAAATAAAGGTCAGCTCAAAAAAATTATGATCCTGGTGATAGAAAAATTGTAAACATGTATACCTTAAATGTAAGAGATTCTTCACGGAAACGAAGGTTTTCTGTGGGCACATACCCTTCTAAAAAGATATTAATTCCTTCTCTGACAGAGAAGGGCAGTGTCACAACACCGTATGCACCAGGCTTCCCGTAGAGGCAGCAAATAAAGTCTGATAGATAATCGAGCACACTTAAATCGTGCTCCACAACAATAACATAGCTGAAATTGAAATGAAAATATAGTATTAAGCATCTTAAAGTCATAAATGGAGGAGGCAATATTTAATCAGTATCTTATGATTATGAATGAGACAATTCAAATTGTATCTTACTTCAACGGTCAAACTGATATCTTTGGCTAAGGAGAGTGTGTCATACTAATGTTGTAGAAATCGCTAGGCGCTAGTCGGGCGGTGGGTGGGACTAGGGATTATTCGGGATTAATCGGCCAACTAATCGGCCTAATCGGATAGTCGGGCCTAGTCGGCCTTAGGGGACTAGCGATTAATCGGCCGATTAATCGGCCTAGTCGGGGATTTTTACAACCATGTGTCATACATATTAGAAATCACTCAAAAATTTATTTTCAATGCATAGAACATAATACTAAACTTCAATGCATAGAACATACTCGTAATTACTGCACTATTAAAAACTTTAAAAAATGGACAAAAAGTGAGTGTCAAATTATCCATAGTAAAAAGACCCGTTTAGACCTGAACCCGCTGACCTATTTCAATCAAAACTCATTTCGACTTTTACCCAACCCACCTGACCACCACCCGTCATCTTGCCACCTCCAATCATAATCCAGAAAGGCAGCCCATGGCCTTGTAGCTAATGACATTGGTGACTGACCCCCACAAAAGTGGTGTGAGTTCAAATCCTTGCAAAAGCAGGATTCGGTAGAAATTCAGGAGTAAAAAATTGCTGTTCCGTAAAATAATAATAAACAAGAAAGGCAACTGAAGGATTGAAAAACATAAATTGTAAAATAACCTGTTAGGTCTAAGCAAAGATCTAATAACTTGGGCAGCTTTAAGCCTTTGTTTGACATCAAGATAACTTGAGGGCTCATCAAACATATAAATCTCAGCATTCTGTATGGCAACAACAGCGATTGCAAACCTCTGAAGCTCTCCACCAGATAAATCCCCAACATTACGATCAATAACCTGATTTAGCTCAAGTTCCACACAAAGATCTGCCTTCACATCTCTCTCATCTTTCTGTTCAAGAACTTGTCCAACATTTCCTTGAACTGCTTTTGGAATATGATCAACATACTGAGGTTTTATGATTGCCTATTTAAAAAGAAGAAAATTACTCAGAAAACAAAAAAAAATTAAATTAACTACTGTCTAGCAAAAGCACAAATCACATATGTGTGTGTGTAAAGTAGGACATCTGTATAGATCATCTTCAAAATAAAAAGCACCTTTAAATTATCTTCAAGAATACGTGTAAAGTAGTTTTGCAGCTCAGATCCTCGGAAGTAAGTTAAAATTTCTTGCCAATCCGGAGGGTTCTAGAAGGAATATTGAAGCAATAATTTATATCAAAGAAACGTAAGAAAAATGATCATGCCTGGAATAAAAAGAGACTAATGACAGGATCAACAGATTTACATTAAAACGCCCCAAATTGGGTTTCAATTTTCCAGCCAAAACTTTGAGAGCTGTAGACTTCCCAATTCCATTTGTTCCAACCAGACCAAGAACTTGCCCAGGCCTTGGGACAGGCAACCTAACATTAGAAGTTTTGGATGTCATTGTTTTAACATAAACAGTAGAGGAGACGAAATGGGTGGGTCAGACTGGTTGGATAACAGGTCAGGTCAAGTTGACCTAAAATAGTTTCTGTGTAAGGTCTCAAATTTTTGTAAATGATTAGTGAGTCAAATTCAAAATATAAAATATACCACTTCAATAACATTTGATTGTTTGAATATAACAATTTAGAAGGTTTTACCCATTAGAAGTATACTTTAAGCCTTGGATTTAAAAAGCTCGAGGCGCTTTAAGGCGTTTAGACCTCAAATGCCAAGGCATAAGGCATGAGCTATGAGGCGAGAGCCTCACGTACGTGAGGCGTTGTTCTGTATATAACAAAATAAGTTTTATCTAAAACTAAAAGATGCATTTGTCTTGTCTTTTTAACATATTGGGCTTTTTTTATCATGCAAACCAAAATGAATATCTAATCCCATTGGTTGTTTATACATATCCCCTCCTTTATACCCAATTGTGTTAGGTTACGTAGGCCTTTGGGAGGTTTAGGGCAGCCGGCCCTAATCCTAGCCCATTAGGGTTTAACGTAATTGTTTTTCTATTTAAGCTTTGTCATGTATTGTAATCTTTAACACCTAATAAATAAAAGAATCCCTAGTTGCAACCCGTGGACGTAGGTCACATCAACCGAACCACGTTATATCGTGTCTGTTTTTTCTTTGCTTGCGTGTGAGTGTATGAGTTAATCGGTTTTTGTTGCGCCTGTTTGATTCCTCACAAGTGGCATCAGAGCTGGTTCGTTGATGATTAATATACGAACGCACTGAATACGATTGCTGAAAAAGAAAATAGAAAAGAAAATCAGAGGGGGGCGTATCTGCTGTTCTTTTACGAATTAGGGTTTTTCAACTAGGCCTGTAAAGGAACCGAACGTTTAGTGAACCGTTCGTTGTTCGTTCAGTAAAAAGTTCGTTCATGTTCGTTTATTTAGTAAATAAACGAACATGAACAAATTTTTTTGTTCATTTAACTAAATGAACATGAACACGTGCCTCGTTCGTTCATTTGCGTTCGTGAACGTTCGTTTATATCCGTTCAGTTATTTAGCTATGTTCGTTTATTTATGTACGTTTAGGATCGTTTATTTATGTTCGTTTAGAATCCTTTATTATGTTAGTTTGTTTAAATTTTATTAATAAATAAGTGATATTTTAAATGGAAGATATCATGTTCGTTTATTTAGCTATGTTTCTTCAACTATGCTTGTTTGTGTTTCTTTAATTATGTTCGTATATGTTTGTTCAGTTAGGTTTGTTTATGTTTGTTTACTTATGTCCGTTTATGTTCGTGAACTATTCGTTTATATTATAAACGAACGAACATGAACGAACACGAACACACAAAGTTTCTTAACGAACGAACACGAACAAGAAACCTTCGTTCGTTTAAATGTTCGTGTCCAATCGTTTGTTCGGTTAAAGTTAAACGAACGAACATGAACATGCCTTGTTCGTGTTCGTTCGGTTCATTTACAGGCCTATTTTCAACACCCTTGGAGTTCGCTAGCCGTTTCCAGCATTTTTTGGGTCGCCTCCTCCGTCGCCACCTCAGATACAGCCACCGCTAGGGTTGCCGCCATCGCTGCCGGTCAGGGTCACCGCAGGTGAGATTTCCGGCCAATTTTGAGCAGTCGACCTGTTTTATGGCCGATTTTGGGGTTCCAAGTCGCGATTAGGGTTTTAAACCCTTGGATTCGTAGATTGAACTTGTTTTTGACACAAGTTGGGTTCGAAAATAACGATTACAGCCGCGATTAGGGTTAATCCTTGAAGTTGTTGCCGTTTTTCAACCAAAATTAAGGCTTTGGTTCGCGATTAGGTTGATTCAACCTTGGAATCGTTGATTGAGCCTGATTTGACACCAGAATTTGTTCGTATTTCTTGTTTAGAGGCTGATTAGGGAACAATTGAGACTAGGATTGTTGCTGCTGAGTTTGGGATCGCGTTTGCTGTTATTATTGACTGTAATTGGACGATTAGGGTTACAAAATTGAACCCTTGAGTCGTCTTTGTCTATTTTCAGCGGGTTTCAGGTCTGTTGCAGCTGTTTTTTTTTATCGAGGGTTCTGATCGGTTGGGATTTGATTAGGATTGGATTGATTAGAAAAGGTGCTGGTATCTTTTGTTGGTTTTATCCTGTTACCTGGTTCAAATGGCTGATGAGGGGAAGATTCAGATCGAGAAGTTCAATGGAACTGATTTCGTCTGGTGGAAAATGCAAATGGAAGCATTGCTCATTCAGAAGAATTTGGATATGGTGCTGGAGGATAAACCAGAGAAGATGGATGCAGCTGCTGAATCTGCATGGAACTCAAAGGACAAGAAAGCCAAAGGAGCTATTACATTGGCTTTGACGAGGAGCGTTGCATTTAACATCATGCACGAGACTACTGCTCAGGGAATGATGTTGGCTCTGTCAAATATGTATGAGAAGCCTTCTGCTGCGAACAAGGTGTTCTTGATGAGGGAATTGTTCATGACAAGAATGAACGAAGGAAGCTCGGTTACAGTTCACATCAATAATCTGAATTCAATTCTGTCCAGATTATCATCTGTGGGAAGCAAGTTTGATGATGAGACAAAAGTTGTGTTGATGTTGTCTTCACTACCTGATAGTTGGTCTGGGACAGTGACTGCTGTTACAAGTTCTGTCGGGACCACTGATATGACATTTGAGGGGATCTGTGATATTGTGCTAGGTGAAGACGTTCGCCGGAAGAAAACTGGTGTCGGATCATCTTTTGAGATGTTAAACATTGGTAAGGGAAGAGGGAATAACAGAAGCAGTGGGAGTCGGGGAAGAAGTCCGTCTAAGACTCGAAAAACTTTGAAAAAGTTAGAGCTGTAATGAAGTAGGGCATGTTAAGAGTCAATGCCCAGGTACTTCGAAGCAAGTAAACTACTGAGGACGTTTATGATGATGATGCTTTGGTATGCAGTACTGAAAGTTGTGTAGACTCTTGGGTAATGGATTCAGGGGCTTCGTTTCATGCCATAGACAGCGGGGAAATGATGTTGGATCTGAAGAAAGGAGATTTTGGGAAGGTTCGACTTGCTAATGACAAGTTGCTTGAAATCAAGGGCATGGGGGATGTTGATCTAGTTACTTCATTGGAAACTACATGGAACCTGAAGAATGTCACGGTTATTCCGGGGTTGAATAGGAAATAGATTTATGTGGGTCAGCTGGATGAAGTAAGGTTTGGTAGCAATGAATGGAAGGTGGTCGTGATTGCTCGTGGTATGAAGCATGGGTCATTGTATTTAGTTGATGAACATGTTGAGGGATGTATGACCGTCCCGGTTAAGCGAAAAAAAAACCCGGTTTGCTAAGTCTCGTGCTAAGAGAGTTCATTTTGCAAACGTGAAGTGTGGAGCCAAGGGGATGTTAGTTGAACGTGTTCAGAAGTCTAAACCATTCAGGAGATTCGGTGACAGTGGGAGCAAGGGTTGTGTTTCGGGTACAGGTACGAAGAGCCGTTGGGTTTTGAGGACTAGAACTGAAGAAATCTCTCCTGTTGGTAGTTTGCTGTGCTTGGAAAGTGTTGGTGGTCCTCGGTGTATCACTGGATCTGGTGGAGTGTCCATACCAGTTGAGATTGAGGATGAGTCTTTGACTGGATTTGTCACGACTGAGTTGGAGCTCGGGAGAGCTGCAACTAGCCCTTCTTGTACTTGATGATTGAGGGGCGGTTTGCAACTAGGGGGATTTGTCTGGATATAATGAAGTCTTAGCTTATTCTTGGGAATTGAGGCTTGGAAGACTTGTTATTGAAGATTACTGGATTTACTGGATGACTGGATTGCTTATGTTGGATGCCGGGCTTGATTCTATCGCAAGGCCTCCGAGTGGGAGATATTAGGTTACGTAGGCCTTTGGGAGGTTTAGGGCAGCCGGCCCTAATCCAGGCCCATTAGGGTTTAACCTAATTGTTTTTATATTTAAGCTTTGTCATGTAATTGTAATTTTTAACACCTAATCAATAAAAGAATCCCTAGTTGCAACCCGTGGACGTAGGTCACATCGACCGAACCACGTTATATCGTGTCTGTTTTTTTCTTTGCTTTCGTGTGCATGTATGAGTTAATCGGTTTCCGCTGCGCCTCTTTGATTCCTAACAAACTGTTGATCAAATTTGACCCATAAGTTCATAAAGTGTTGCCTCAAGGCCCTAAAGCTTTAACCTACTTGCGCCTCACGCCTCATGCCTCAGGCATGCCTTAGGCGCTATTTTTAAAAACAAGCTTAAAGCTGCTTTCAACCAGGTGTGACCTATTAAACCTACTTTTTAAGCTTTTTTTTCTTTTTAAGCCTTTAACCTGTTAAAAATAAAATGACTTAAATAAAGCCATTCATAAGTCATAATTAAATGATATGGAGTTGCCAATTCTCGTAAACAGGCAAACAGCAACACCAACGTAGTATAGCAAAGTGATTTGCTAACCTGTGTAATTTGAAGGTATTGGCCCCATAACGATGAGTTGTATCTTTGTCCAAATCTTTTGGTAAATTAATGATTTCAATTGCATCAAACGGACATTTCTACACATATAAAACAAAGAACATCATGCTCAAAATGAAATTTTTGTTGGTAAAAGAAAGAACAGTGCAAAAAAATATCACATATATAGACCTTAACACATATACCACATCCTATGCAAAGCTCCTCCGAGATATACGCCATCTTGGATTGAGAAGTGACCTCAATACATAGCTTACCTGCCAAAGGAAAGAGAAAACTGAATACACAACTATGAAAAAGACATTTGATCTATATCTTCGATGCATTGCGGTTGATAGTAAATAATTGACATTAATTTATTGCAGCAAAATCACAAAGCGCTCAACATGCAAGGAACTCACGTGTCACCTAACCACAAGGTGCATAAAAAGAGTACAACAATGCACAATAATTGAAATAATGATAAAAATTTATATGCAAGGAAAAAAATATTAATAGCAATCCATATTTCTAATAAAATAATTAACAGAGTTAACAACTAAAACATCCAATTAATTCAAAGTACAAAAAAGATTCACAAAATTGAGCAATATCAACGTCATTGCGCATCATCATAAACGCCATTAAAACCATCTAAGCTTTCATTCTCGTACGCATTTGAATGAAGCGCTTCAAACTTACCTTTAATGTCTTCTACATGTGAATCACCCTCTTCTTCATCTTAAAAAGCCACTGAAGTTTAAGTGGTGAGAAGTGAGAACATTATCTACTCCATGTGAATCATCCTCTTATTCGATACTAACAAAAACCAATTCTTCATCAATTGATATCAACTTCATTCAAATGGATGTATTTAACAAACACCAAGTTTTGTAGTTTCATGTTTTCTCTAATCAACACTGCTGGTCGTCAACAGCAGCAGAACAACATTTGCTGTTGCGTTTTCTTCTTTTTCTAAAAGCCATGATCCTCAACCTAACAAGTGGTATCTAAGCTCAGGCTCAGTTCCGTTAATCAAAGCTCATGGCAGAAGACAGGAAGATGAAATTTGAAGAGTTTGATGGGCATGATCTCAGATGCAAGAAGTTGCAAATAAAAGATCACTTGTATCAGAAGAAGTTGCATCACATGATTTCAGATGCAAGAAGTTGCAAATAAAAGATCACTTGTATCAGAAGACAGTCCAGAGACATGTTTGATGCAGATTTGGAAGTTACAGATTGACAAGTTTGGTACTTGGTAGTAAACAGAATTTTATTGACGAAGGGCGAAACCTGCAACATTGTCAATGAAAAGACCACATTTGTATTACTAAAAGCTTTATCAAATATGTATGAGAAGCCGTCTACCTCAAACAATGTAATTCTTGTTTGCCAGTTAGTAAATAAAAAGATGAAAGAAGGTGTACCTATTACTACTCAAGTACCCATATCAATGAAATATTGAAATTAATTCAATCATATCTCGTTTGCTATCACTTGACACTAAATTTGATGACGAGATTATAACATTTCATTTGTTGCCTTCTATGCTAGATTATCACAGCAATGGTTTTAAAACTGCTATGCTCATTTTGAAGGGATTCAAGACCTGATCCTAGGAGATAGATGTGGCGTAGAAGCTCAAATGAATGCTTTGAAATGCTGTTAAGTACAAATGGCAGGGAAAGAAAATCAGTACGAGGTAACAACCGTGGCAGATCAAATTCGAGAAAAAGAAGCAATCAAAGAATCGAAAGGAGATAACATGCTGAAATTGCAAAGAAACGAGGACATTTTAGAAAGTGAGCATCGCGGCAATCGGACAGTGCATTAATATGTTGTGTTAACAGTAGCCTAATTCTGCAAACCAAATACACATGGCTCTCATAGAACCCATTCTCTACCTTCTATTCAAATCTAAAAATTTATCTTTGGTAGCTCATATCTTCAAACCTTTTACACTCGTCTTCCAACCTCTAGTGTCATATAGTGAATTGACTTTGTTTATCAGTGACTCCAAGAACTCCACCATGTACTTCAAACATGTACAAAGTACCTCTTCTCTTCCTACTAACAATGACTAAGTTGTTATCGTAAAAAATCAATTATTTAGCAGTTAGCCAGTTCATATATTTGATTGGTTAGGATTTGAAAAACCTATTATTAACCAAACCGGTCATACATAGTCAAAACCAGTTTGGAAAATGTCAGCCACTTCGGTGACTCGCAAACCGGTTTCCCACTGGTCCATCATTGGTCAACATACATCCATTTATAAACTTTTTTGGTTCAGAGGGATTTTTTCATTTAGGATCATTTTGCTATTTGATATTTTGAACATTGAGTTTGGTTAGTGAGAACTTTTTGGATTTCTAATCTTATTTATTATTTATTTTAGAATACTTTTGGAAAGGGTGCTTTTTTTTTTCTCAGGACCCCGCTTTTTTGGCGCTTAACGACTAGGCCCTAGGCCGTGACCAATCGCCTTGAGGGCGCCTTACGCATTTGATAACTATGATATTGATGTGTGTATTTGTATGTATATATATAAAATTTTGAAAAATTCTATACAAAAATTCCAATCCGATTAATCCCTAGTCCCTACATCACCAACCGACTAAGCGACTAGCAATTTCTCCAACCATGGCTTCTTATACAGTGGGTGTTTTTATCCTACAAAATGTTATACATGTAGCTAAAAAGGTTGTACGTGTAGGTAATTTATAAATTACATCATATATAAACCTTATTTATAGTTAAATTTTGGATATGGAATGTAAAACCTATGGGATGCATACAATAATTATATAAACACCTTGCGCCTCACATATGAAAAGCTCAATGCTTTTGCTCTTTAAGCTTCGGTTTTAGAACACGTCGCTTTTGAGCACTACACACTTTTTAAAACCAAAAACAGCATAACAACAATTTTTTAGTGTTCTTTTTCTAAGAGACGTGATACTACCCTAATAACCATAACCCTCGTCTATTTTCAATCTCTCCAAAGTTCCATATGTTATAGATGTGTGCAAGACCTACTAAAATGATTTTCAACTATAAATTCAAAATCAACCTAAATTACATCTAGTCACTCTTAGGATTACCAAAACTACATCTTTGTTACACTATCGAATCTCATATTCCTTTCATAAATATCTCAGATTTTATACCTCAATATCATGATGTTCTAACACAATAAATTCTACACATATGATATTCATTTGCACAAAATGAATCTAAACGCGTCCTCACTTAGTTGTTAAATGTTGTAAGTTTAAAGTTCATCAAAACCTTCTTACTTCACAAACAACTGGTCCAAAAACAAGTAAATATTCATTCATATTTCTTTGCAACACCAACATAACCAAAAATAAAAATTGCTAATTTGCTATCAACTGCAAATTTATGAAACCCATATGTATATGATCCTAACTTATAGAAAGGGATAGTTGGATACATTTTTAATATCTCCAAAAGCATGAGATTATGTCTAGTAGAATAGTCATATCGTTTGTAGGAGAGGGCAAAGAATATAACATTTGTAGTTTTGTACAAAGAATAGTTGAACTAAGTGGTTTGTAAACTTATGCAAGGTGCATGTTTTAATAATTGGTTATTGGACTCATTGGCATAGCTACAGAACGCTTGAACTTCACAATGTCTTAATACAAAACACTAGTATTTTCGCAATGTTTCAAGATTGCATGTTTTAAGAATTGGTTATACTAACAAGAGATGCATCTAATCTTAACCCATAAAGGTAATGCTAACACCTACCAAGTGAAAAGACACTCCTACCCTTCTAACTTGCCTTCAAGTCATAATTAAACTAGCAAAAACACATATATTTCCTATTTCCATTCTTGTAGCAACAAAGAGAACAAACTCAGCTCTTATTTTCTAGCTCTTAGTTCCAGTCAAATATAGAGTCACCATCAATCAAATTTAAAACCATGCAACCAATTTAAATGATACTCCCTTCATCATATTAAAAATATTGCTGGCAAATCAATCTGAATCCGAAAAACTTGAATACCAGTATCTACTATAAATTAAACCGTATATATTATTGTAATAGAACAAAAAAAAAATACAAAAAAAACCTACACAAATCATCACACAATACTAAATAAAACTGACCAAATCAAAAGATGTAAAAATTGGTAAGTTACTAATCCTCAAAATCCATAGATATAGAAATTGATAAGTTTTACCAGTTTTAACAACGGGACAGCTTTTCTTGCATTCCTGACGACACTTCTTCGGCTTGCAACGGTCTTCTCTGAGGATGGCGATACGCGTCAATCGATCCGCCATGGATGAAAAGATCGAAAACTTGAAGTTCAGAGGGAAGGCCTGGCCTTTGTTTTGAACACGATGATGAGTGAAGGGTAGAAACCCCAGCAGAGCAGACTATAGAGTTGGCGTTCGCGACCCAGGGTTCCGAGACCATCTCATTCAATCCAGCCTTTAATATAACAAAAAATTAATTTCTCATTCTCAGACTTAAAAAAATGTTCAACGCTAGTTACGCTATTAAGCGCGGCCAATATAATAAATTGCGTGACACAAGGAAAATAATTTCCGTCCTCGTCTTTTAGACTACCCACAGTGGGTGTCCCGTTGGGCCAGCGGTGTCCCTTTCCGCCACGGTGCTCAGCAGGAACACCACCCCCTTGCCCGCGGCCCCCGCCCAGCCCGGTTTGGATGTCTTCATTCTTATTGGTGGTTTCAAATTGGTGGGCCCATGTTAAGGGCTACAATTAAAAAAAATAATAATAAATAATAAAATCAATCTTTATATAAACCACTCATTTCAACCATTTTACACACTCATTTTCATTCAAAACTCTCTTAATTTTTATACTTTTTTTATAAAAATGTCATCATCCTCTACGGTGTTCTCATCTTCTGATAGCGAGGGTATTGATCTTTTTATCTCAGTTTTGTCTACGATGGCTCAAGAAAACGCTTCTCAGATTCCTCGGCCTATAATTAGAAGAATTCAAATTAATCGAGACAGGGAAGCGGGGCATGATCTCTTGATGCGTCATTATTTTGGGCCCGAACCGTTGTATAATGAGACGTTGTTTAAGAGGCGTTTCCGGATGCAACGACATCTATTTGAACGTATCGTGAACGATCTGGAGGTTGCGGATACTTATTTTCAATTGAGATGGGATGCTCGCGGCAAGCGAGGATTTACAACGTTACAAAAGTGTACGTCGGCTATTCGACAATTGGCATACGGGAGTACGGCAGACTTTATGGACGACTATTTACAGATGTCAGACAGCACTTCCAGAGAGTGTCTTTATAATTTCTGTAAGAATATCTGTCGACTCTATGGTCCTAAATATTTGCGCAAACCAAATTATAATGATTTTATGAATTTTTATGAACACCATGAAAATTATCATGGGTTTCATGGTATGCTTGGTACTATTGATTGTATGCACTGGGATTGGGAAAATTGTCCGGTTGCATGGAGAGGACAATTTATGAGAGGCGATCACGGATGCCCCTCGATTATTCTTGAAGCAGTTGCTTCACATGATTTATGGATTAGGCATGCATATATTGGCATGCCCGGTGCGAATAACGACCTAAACGTTCTAAACTCGTCGTCATTACTCAATGATATGGAAAACAGTGTGTTTCCACAATCATCGTTTTTTTGTAACGATAACGAGTACGCTCACGGTTACTATCTTGCTAACGGGATTTACCCAGAATGGCCGGTTTTTATGCAAATAATAACATGTCCAACAACCTTTAAACGGAAAAGGTTTAAAGTAGCACAAGAGGGTGCAAGGAAGGATATTGAGCGGGCTTTTGGTGTTTTTAAAAAAATATTTCAAATTAAAAAATCCGGCAAGAGCATAGCATCCTAAAAAAATTATATCCGTTATGTATGCATGTATCATAATACATAATATGATACTTGAATGTGAGGGCAAGTCGATTTGCCCGTTTGTTCCCGATGAAGACGAACCACCATCTCCTTTTGACATTGATGACCCGCGTAGAGATAACCAAATTTTGGCGTTGCGAAACAAAAGCATTCACGAGTCGTTAAAAGCCGATTTGGTCGAACATATCGAAAGGGTTCGCACCGATATTGTCGTTCGTAGCATCTAAGCCGACTAGAATATTTTTAATATGTGTGTTTTTTGTAAAATATTGAATTATTTTAAATTAGAGTAATGTTTTTTATTTAATTTTAATTGTTGATGATGTGGAATAGTGGGGAATAGTTTTCAGTGGGGTGACCATTGTGTGTATTAAAGGATTTCAGTAGGGTGATGACGTGGCAGAAAATTTCAGTGGGGAAGGGTTTTCAGTGGGGTGACCGCTGTAGGTGTACCCGGTTCTGGACCCGACCCTACCCTACCCGGTTCTACCGAGTTTAGATCTACAAATGTGAAACCGGTTCCAAACCGGTTCGGGTTTAACTCAAAACCGGTTCCACCGAACCCGGTCCATTTTGAACCCGGTTTTGAACCCGGTTCGGGTTGGGTTTTGAACCCGGTTTGCCCACCTCTTGTGTGAAATACAACTTCCTATGGGGAGTTGAAAAACCGCTCAATTTCCAACATTTGTATAAACATAAACAAAAACAGGTAGCAAATTTATAATTCATGAAATCCCTCAATTTACATCACAATCTATATTGTCCACACCTTATTCAAGTCACACAGTTGACAGTAGAGCAAACTTCCATAAGGATGATAATGTAGTTATGATGATACTGCTTCTTCTGCACTACTTGAGTAGTCTTCTTCATCTGTGGTATAATCGTAATAATATTCATCATCATCATCATTCTTGTCAAAAGCAAGTCCCCTGCCATTTGCCTTTGCCTTCAGTTGTTCTTGTATTCTGTCTCTAATGGCAGTTCCCTAACAGAGATTCAAATTGTTACTTTTGTTCTTCCCTAAGTTTCAGTTCTTGCTTTTATTTACAAACACCAGACGGTACATGAGCTGTTAGGTGCAAACTAGCACACGGAAGCAAGGCCAACACACACAAACGATTAACACGCAAAAATTTTTTTAAACTAAATGACGCGAATATTTAACATTGTTCGGTCGAGGTGACCTATACAGACGGCAACTAGGGTTTATCTATTGTTGCTCAATACGCTCCAAAATTACAATAACATAGCAGGGTATATATAGACATAGAATAGACTAATAGAGTTGGTGACTTAGGGACTAAGAAACTAGTTGATGCCTAAAATAGAATCATAGAAAACTGGCCCTAATCTCCTTGTTTCTCCAAATCAATCAACAAGCCCAAAGGCTTCATAACCCATCACGAGCGTGTGCTTATAGAGGTGGTAAAATGGGCATTTGAGCTGGCTGGAAAATGGGTCAAAGAGGCCATCTTATACGGTAGAAAGGGTTGTGTTGGGCGGACCAAAGACATACACATCGTATTACAAATAATAATCGAATTTGTTTGAACAAAGAGGTATATATAATATGCATTTTTATTACAGGCTCACCCTATCTGACCAATTTCCAGTTTAGCTTAATGAATAATAATTTTTATCATTTGATATTTTGTACCATTAGAGATAAAATATAACTCAAGTTGACCCATTTAACCTTCAATTAATTAAAATTGCCAACACTGTGTCTTTGCATTTCTTGAGGGAGGGAAAGTGTGGTGTCAGTATAAGAGACAAATATTCAAGTACCATTTTATGGCAACTCTCTTCAAACATTTCAAGAAAACCTGCAACCAAACGATCAGCATTCTCCACCCAGAGGTTATGATTCATACCAGCAGTTTTCGCCACTGTTTGAATCTGTAATATGGGCACAACAGTTAGTTAATAATAAGAATAATCAACAACTCCATCACATTTACTGGTTTAAGGATCAAAGGTTTGTAAAATTTGTGTTCTGTTTTCAAAGCCTTATAAATAATTTAAGCATATCATATGATTACAAAACTAAACTTAATAATGAGGATTAGGAGGCTGTATGCAGTTAAACACAGTTCAGATGGCTAAAATGAGTCAAAATTGTCACCCTAACTTGAAGCATCGTAGAAATAGTAACAATCACAGCTTAAATTACTTGTATGTGAGCTGTTAATACTAACCTTTCAACTAACCCCGCAAATTTAACCATCTATAGTGTGACAACAGTTAAAAAGAACTTGAGAGTTCAAACACATTTAGAACTAGTTGCCACTTGCCCTTCACACTGTTGGAATGTGACCAAAAATTGGCAACTGGCAAGTCAAAAGGGTCAGGTTGAGTTGACCTGCACACTTTTTTGGTTCATTTTTAAAATAAGTTAAATATGCACAATAAAGAAGTTAAAGATGATTCCAGAATATAAGTTATTACAGTAAATAGATAAATGCTAGATAGATAGATTTAGGAGTTTGTATGCATCAAATATTAATTTGGGTGATTTTCCAAACAATTTGACTTGGTTCATTTTCAATTTAGCTGACATTTTTTACCTAGCCCATTTGGCCTGTTTGGAATAGCATGTGGCCGAAATAGGAACATTCATAAGAAAATGAAATAAGTATATAAAAAAACATGGGACTAGACATCCTAGATAATAGATACCTACAATTATAGTGTAATGTACAAGAAACAAAATTAATTAAAAAAAAAACTTGCCTTTTCTTCCACCTTTTCTTGTTGCTTCTTTACTTTTTCACGCAGCTTCTTTAGACCCATGTTCACTCTTAACCTCTTTTCCTAGAACATATAAGAAGAGAAAAAGGTCATGTCTTCGCCTAAAAGAAGAGGTGACAGTTAATTGAGGTACATAATACCATAATAGCAGATGATGATCGATTAATATTAAAATATCAAACACACACTTTCACATAGCTAACACCAAGATCTTTTCTTGAGTATCCTCGATCCAAGTTGCGCATCACATACTCATTGTAGTCTTTGACAATTCTCATGATTACATCTGATGTTGAAATCCCTTCCGTCCGTTTAGTCTCCTTAAATCTTCCAATTGATTTGACCTGCACAGGAATAATGCAAGTATCATGAATGAATTCAACATAGTAAAAAATGACCTGAATAACAAACATGCTCATGCATAAAGTTTACAAGATAAGGAAATATTTAGATTAAGCTAGTTAAATATTATAGAAGAGGGGACATATTTTATTCTGATCGAGAATTTCAACTTACAAATTCATAGACATCTTTTCCAGCACCACTTGCATCGGCATAACTGTTTTTTATGAAGTCATACACAACTAATATTATAATGAATCCAATATTAAATGACAAATACATGTATGATTCATATGCCATTAAACCCGCTTGCATAGTTTGCTCTAGGCTAAGCACTAGCTGGACCATGTAACATTATGCCTGTATGGACGCATGCATGTAAATGTACATGTCCATCAGTCCATGTGTATGTATGCATGTGGGTATCAGGGTATGCGTAGTGCATACTTACGGAAGAGAATCGTGAGCCACATAATCTATTGCATGTTTATCAATAAAATCTTGTGTAAGTACCCACGGTGCATCTGGAATAACTTCATCAACCCACCTGCATAAGTTAGATAACAATGAAGAATTATACCAAGATTGTTAATTGTTTCACTTATGTACATGAAGGTTCAAGAATTATAAAAAAAAATGCAGCAAGTCTAGTTAAGTACTAAATTTCTGAAATATTATTATACATTTATCTACTACAAGCACAAGTCTTGAGAAATTAAATCAACCTACTTGCAGTGACGAAGAGATTCGTAACGCTCTTGGTCAGTCATGACAGTTTTACCCTTCAGCCTGTGGGTGACTTCATCATTGCAACATCCAACAAGCAAATAAGTATTTGGAAACCTATAAGATAAGATGAGAAACAATGTCACTAGACATGCAAATGCTGCTGACATGTTTATATATTGCACTACCTTAAAAACTATACAGCAAATAAATGACAGAAAATTTTATTGCATTACTTTATAACATTGTTCAAGGACGGTGTTTCTTAATGATGTGAGAATGGCGAGGAAATTAGGGAAACAATACAGGTCACCATATAATATGATATTTTCAGTAAATTTTATATAAGTGAACCAGTGGAGAATGGGACTAGCCTTTTATGTGGTGGATCTTTTGAGTAATTTAGTGGTAATAAGGAGGTACTACCAGCAACCTTGTTACTAAATTGGAAAAGGAATTTTATGTCATCTCTTTTATATATTTTCTTTTATAAATATATTCATTCAACAGCTGATTAGATCTAGAGTTTTCAATTCAACATAATGTTCTTCCAATTGTTACACACCGAGATGATAAATATCACATGATTTTTGCATGTCGTTTTAGTAAAAAATCAGATTATCCACATCTCAGCACAGCCTTACATCACAAATACAACCTTGTTTTTGACATTTAAATTTGACCATAATGAACAGAGATCACAAGAGGGGACATGTAGTTACCGTCTACTATGCTATTTCTATTCAATTTTAATGCTCGACAGAAGGAGAATTATGCGAACACTATTGTTTATTTTAATGTTTGAGATTATAGGAAATTTAGAACTACGAAGTTATGCTTCACTTTAAGGTAACTTGGTATGTTCATGTCATGTTGCTTACATAAAGAAGAAAAAAATGATAAACAATTTGCAATTAGCTAAAAGACATAAAAGAAAAGTAACAAATTGCAGTCAATTACAGACACTTAATTGGGAACATAGGGATAAACATTCCTAAATCCTAACCACCTCAATTAGAAAGCAACCGTTGAATTATGAATACTTTACAATCTTTGTTAGGAAGATGAAACACTAGAACCAGATGTTTAGAATGATAACATCAACAACAACCATACCCTGTAGATCCCTCGATTGACTATTGGCAATTTGGTATGGTATGAGAAGAGTGAGATGCAAGCAAACCTTACCTCTCTCTCATTCAGGAAAAAGAAAATGTTGACTTCAGATGCCCTGACTCAAGTACAAACAGAGATATACAAATATGTATAATCAAGCAAAATTCAAAAATACAAGCTTCTAATGTAAGCGAATGTCGAATATGTCAAAGAAACTTGTCGAAAACATCACAGTCTAAACATGAAATATATAAAAATTTTAGTGAGATGAGTCGAAATTTATTTGTTTATCATGCAATTAAGCAAACAAAATCAACGTCCGAAACCGAATCATATAAAAGTAAAGTTAAAGCAGAATCAAAATCTCAGACAACAGATTCGATAGAGCAAACAATGCCAATAAATCAACAACATGAAGCAACCAAAATCTAGATCTGTATGGTCGATTCAGAAGCATAAGTGGAAAAAGTTACGATTTCTTGGCTTGCTCAAGGGAACGATCATGACCGAAGTGAAAGAGGTCGTAAATGCCATCGGCGTAGACACGAACAGGGCGGTCAGTGGGTGGAGGAAGCATCCAATTTCGCTGCTTGTGTTCAACTTCCATTATCGACTTTCAATTCCGTTATTTGCACAGAATAATGACAGATCGTGGGGACCTCCTTCTCCACCCTTCAGCTGCCTGCGAATAATCAACTACTCATCACTAGTTGATTGCTTAGTTTTTGAAGCATGGGTCATAGTATTCATACATCTACGTCCTCCTTAAATCAAATCAATCGTATCATACTCAAGTAATTTTTACTTATACATTTTTTTATTATCTTTTAATATTAAAAAATACAAAAAATGCTGTTATGGTGTACCAATATCCTTACCCTTTAATTATTCTACCACTGGTTTTAGAACACGCAAATCTGGAATAATTGTATATACACGATTCCTGGTGAATTTAACTGTAAAACTTCGATTGTTTAAAATGGTTGAGAATAAATCTAATCTGTATAAATTCAATTTAGAAGATAGTTATGAAAACAGTTTATCCCCACTTTTTAACTATCTCATTTATCGAAGTTAAATAATTATTAATTTTTTTGTAGAATAAATTTTACTAAATTGATTCGATTATCTAGACTGAATTGAACCGCGAACTCTTTGGTTGCAGTTAACATCATGACTGGTGAATTCTCCATGCCGTGGAAGGCGAAAGTCATTGTTAACTATTTCCACTCCCAGCTGAACAGATTTGAAGACTCGTGGATCACTCTTAACCCTAACAGGGCCCCGTTTGTATTCGGCCACCGGACGGGCTTAAGACTAGTTTTTATCATCATGAACAAAATTAATGAAACTTATATCAGCGCAAAACATATACAAAATAAGCAAGAAAAAAAATACTTTATTTCAATGTAGCTGGCGAAAGAACTAGTTTTTTTTTGTTTACTAGTCAAAATTTTCGGTAAGGATTGGTTATGGATTTCAAGTACGTGAATTTTTTATGAGTTGTTACTGATTAAATGAGTTACCGATTTTACTGGTTAACTGATTAAATGTGAAATTCACTACATAAACCATACATCTCAACTTAGGTAGTGTTTGTTTTTTAAAAAAAAGCTCTTCTAGCCTCTTATGTCTGTGCCGCGCAGACGCGAGAAGATGTTAGATGTTCGCAGACTGTATGTTTTTCTGAAGAGCTTTTATTAAAAAAGGTCTGCGTGGCCTCTTCTTGGCGCAGACGTGGACCAAAGTCTTCTCCAAGAAGAGGTTAACCTCTTCACGTTCAAGAGATGGCTTCTTCAACCCACCGCCTCCTCCACAGCGGCACAACCTCTTCCATAGCCGGCCTCCTCCACCGCCATGCCGTTGCGCCTCCCACCACCGCCGCCCCCACCGGTTCATCCAGGGTTCGCCCCTTTTTAGTCGCCCCCCACCACTTCTCAATCGGCTGCTCAATCCACTCGATCTAGGGTTCTAGGGTTCGCCCTCCTCGACGGTTCATCCTCTCGATCTAGGGTTCTAGGGTTCGCCCTCCTCGACGGTTCTTCCTCTCGATCTAGGGTTCTATTGCTCGCCGTCCTCGACGGTTCATCCTCTCGATCGGAGCTGGTCTTCTGCGGTCGGAGCTGCCTCAATGACGGTCTACGGTGGGTGGAGGGGAACGATAGGAGATGATGGTGACAGTGGTGGACGATCGGAGGATCGGTGGCCGGTGGGGTTGAGCAGATGGTGGGGTTGGGGGTCGGTGGGTTGGGGGACGGAGGGGTTGGGGGACAGTTTATCTCCACTTCCCTATCATCACATTTATCTCGGTTAAACAATTATTATTTTTTGTATAATGAGTTTTACTAAATTGATTCGATTATACCATTGTATCCGGGCACCAAACATGTATAAAACCTTCTATTTCAACTAATTACCTTCTATTTACATAAGTTGACCATTTTTCTTTTAAAGTTTTAATCATGTTTACTTCCAACGCTACCAAATATATCAACTTTGTTTGTCATTATGTCGAGCACTTAGTGGGTCGCATTGGCAAGTGCTGAAACATCACGTTTGATAGTAGGTTCATTGATCTCTAATCTCTTGGTGCTGGATATGCTTTGGTTCTCATTATGATTTTGGGTTTCTTCTTGAACATATTGTAGAGTGAAGGTTGATAAAAACTTAGGGATTTTATGAGGATTGCGCCTTAAAGATTTATAGTAAACTAGGTTGAAAATGGTATTTGATCTAATATTTTGATTGGTTCAAGACTTCTAGCACCAAAAAATAGGTTCTTTCATTTTTTTTCAAAGACAATGTGGTGTTTGTTCTATTTATATTGTTTAGGGAAATCTTATCAATTTGATAAAGCTATCTAAAGTTATTTTTCTGACACTGTGTTTGACGTCCTGATAAAAGAAATAGCTTCATTGATCCAAATGATTCATTACAATACTGTAATATGATGTTTGAGTCCTTGGTCTCAGTAAGGTAACCCTTAGTGATTTTAGTAAAACTCAAGTTGTCAGTTTGTATCATAAGGGCCTCAAACAATAGGTTTGAGGACTCTTAACATGTTTAAACCTTGATGATGCATGATGCATTGAGTTTGGCTAAAATTCAAATCTCAACCATACCTATTTGGATAATAAGTTTAAGAATAAAGGGGGTTTCTGTAACAACTGTAAGAACATCCTAACAAACTTAAACATTAAATTGAAATTAGATGAAAATAAGGCCCAATTAGGCCTATTAAGGATTTTAAACAGAACTTAATGTGTGAACGCCGACATTTACTAATTAAACGTTCTGACTCCCGAGCTGAGGTAAATAACCTTGATAATTACCTATTCAAAAATATTTACAATATTAAAGATACAAGAATCTTATTTAACGCGTTAAAACATTAAATCCGTTAAATATGTCGTATACGCAATAATTATCGCGTTTCGACGGAATTAATTAAACAAATTTATTATAACAAACAAAATAAACATTTTAATAATATTTTAGGTTACTATTCGCTATCTAATATATTTCGGGGCGAGAATAATAAACGAAAACGGAATACGTACGCGAGACGGTTCAAAATACGTGTTTTAATCTAAATGAAACCCTAGAATTACCCTAAGTATAAAATGAGTGTTAAACCCTTCTTCTCTCATTTCATTCCAGCCGCACACACACCTTGTGTGTGTGCTCACTCGTTCAAATAACCGAGAAAGAGAGAGAGAGGAGCTGCGGCGGCCCTACGGTGGTCATACGGCGGAGCCACGACGGCGCACGACGGCGGAGCAAACGGGCTACACTTCCAAACTCATCTCTTCATGTTCTACGACCTTTTCTTTTTCAGCCTCGCGATATTTCAGCCACAAAAGGGTGAAAATGGGACGAGAAGGCACATGGCGGCTAGGGTTTCACCCTAACCACCGGCGATGTGGAGCAATGGGTGGTGTTTAGGACCAGCAACGGGTGTTAAACGATGGTAGGTCACCAGAAACACCACATGCAACGGTGGCTAGAACTCCTGCAGTGGCTTGGGATGATGGTGGTGATAGGGTTCTTGTTGTTTATTTCTTTTCAACTATAGATCGAAGGTAAGCACAACTCTACAAGTTCCGATCCATACATGCATACGTGCTATCTTAAATAAATGGCACAGATATGTGTTTTTGGAGTTTTCCTAGTGGAGGTGGTGCTCGATGGTGGTCATCCGTGGTGGTTCGGGTGGTGGTGCAGCTGTTCAAGCCGTGACCCTCCCTATGACCGATTTTCCAAGGTAAAAATAGACTTAGACAGCTCTGATCTACGCATGCATTTCATTAACTCGATTGCTTGTTCTAAAACATGTATTTTGGGCTGTTCTCGTGGCTGTGATGGTCCGGATAAGGCGGCCGGTGGCGAGGGAGCATCCATGCTGGCGGCCAGAGATGGTGGTGACAGAAAATTTGGGTTGTTGTGCGTTGCAAGCTCCGGTAAACAGAAGTCAGAGGCATTTAGGAAGGGTCAAACCCGGTCATCCTTGGTTAACATCAAAATCGAAGCGCTCGGTTGTGTTCGTTACGTAAAAACGAGTTTAGAAACATGTTCAACTTATGAAACAAACGTACGAATAATTTAATCGGTTTAGATTCGCGAAACGATCGAATGGGAAGGTAAAAACCACACGCCATAAACTTTTAATATGTGGGTTATATGTTTAAACAAATAAGTTAAAGTGGTTGAGTATTTGGGTTAACTAACATAAAATATAAGTGGTATCAATTGATTAATAACACAATGTATGTTGCACCCATAACACTTGTGTGATTTATATTATACATTCAGAGTGACATTTGTAAATAATAATAGCTATGAAATCCAAAATGCTAATATATAAATTGGAATCTAAATCCTAACAATTTGTTCAATGTGTTAATATCAATACCTACATAATATGTGTAAATGGTAAAAATCATTTAAAATAGTTATTACAAGTCTCGGTATGTAATATGGATACTTATGAAATTGTTACATTGTCTATAATATAACCTTATAATATAACCTAGAAACTTAAATTTAATAAAATTTATGAATTGGGAACACAATGAATGTGCATGATACGTATACTATATCATGTAGGTATTAAATCATTAAATATACATTCATATCTATAGAATAATATACAATAATAGTTTATGTAAGATTACGTGTTTATAGATATGGCTTGTTCAGTATGTTAACAATTGATTTTATACATCTATAGGTAAACTAGAATAGAATTTAATAAGATAAATGTGCATACCTACACTATATATATATGTTAGTGTTAAATAATTTGGAATCTAACAAAGGTGTTTGACTTGATAATAATATGATTTTATACAAAGTAATTATATCATATTTCTATTTGATCATGAATTTGTTTGAATTCATATTAAGACAATGTAATTTTATAAGTATTACTATTATTTTTATCAACATTAACATTATCATTTTCTACTTTTTTTTTAGGATTATTTAAGATTTTACTATAATTTAGTTAACATTATAAGAGTAATCATACCCGACATATTAAATATTTGTAAATTCAATATTTACAAATATAAAATTTACTAAAAACATGATTATTCATTCTAACATATGATATTAAACTATTTCATATTTTTACTAATAATTAAAATTTGACAATGGTAGCTTTATTAATTTTGCTAGTAAAATTAGTTTTATTATTATTAAGATTATTATTATTATGTTTGATAATTGATTCATCTAAGAATGTTTACTTAGATTTAAACATAGAAAATAAATTATGAATACTTTAAACACTTTCTTATTCAATATTTATAATAATTAGAATAGTTAGTATATTCAATGACTACAACATGTAAATATCTTAGATACTAATGCTAATTGCAACTATTTTGTGATGTATGAAATACTTATTAATTATCTCTAATATATGTTAAGTGAATACATTATAATAATTATCTTATTGCTTTGTAACGATTTTATATTGATTGTCTCTCAAACTCTCAAACAAGGTGACCCAACTTCAAAATATAAGACCATTAGTCTCAATAAAACTCAATTATCTTAAAAGACCATAAACACGCTAGTCACATTAGTATCATACTAGTAGCTACACTAAACATCAAATAATACCAACATTTGCACATACATTTAGACGTGCAAATATAAGGTAAGACTTCATTAGGTATGGTAATATAAAGAAACTTTAAACTAGTAAACTCTAAACACATTAACCCAAAGAGCTCAACCACAGTAAATAACCATAATGTATGAAACTACAACTCATACATGTATAGATGATTACAATTAGGAACCTGCTTTGATGATACCTCTGGGAACATAGCAAATCATGCATAGTGGCACAATGACATATTTGTACAGGAACAAAAGGAACCAGTTAAAGCAACCAGGTGAGTTCATGTGATCCCTTTTCTTTTTACTGTTTTGGGATACTGAAAGCATGCTCCATAAACTGTTTATAAATTATATTTATGTGATAATGAACGTCCGTTTCAAGTGAAATTGCTTCCCCTAGACATTAAACGTAATTTACAACCATTAACTCATAAGGAGAGCCGGTGAGTATATGGGTAGTACTACTTGGGGAATCCCCCACGCACAGTGGCCCGAAAGGGTGGCCTTGTAAAAGTAAGGTTGAAACCCCACTGAGGTTAACATCAACTGTTGTGGCATATATTCTTTATGATACATGTATGACTGAGGGCAGGAACGGGTCTCGGAATGGGAAGTTAAATTGGAATTGACCATGTTGTGGGCTAACATTGTATGAGGCAAACGCCCAAGCATGGAGCAGGGTTGGTTGTATTGTTTTTGAATTATCACATGTATTTATTATTGTGTCTGTATACTAAAACTCGTGAGCTCACTAACTTTATAGTTGACGTATTTTAGCATGTCTTTCAGGTAATTAGAAACATGTATGGCTCGGATACTTGGTTGCTAGAACAAGAATACTGGATGTAAAACTGAAGAACTTGGCTAAAGATTAATATAGTGTGCTGATGCCTGGATGGACCCAATATCTCTAGAGAATCTCCCATTAGTTAAATCACATTTTAGATTTGTTGTAAACAAATTAGATACTTAGTCAAAACCTTTGGTTAAATTGTAATATATTCATTTTGTCTTCCGCTACTTTGTGTTTTGAATCAATCGTTAGTCAAGCCCTCTGGTTGGGTTGTGACAGGTTGGTATCAGAGCCAAAGGTTTTAGCGAATTAGGAACCTTAGGATAAGTTCCTAGACTTTAACCTGAGTAATCTAGGGGCCTAAACAAATAGAGACATGATACTAGTGAGACCATTAATATCCAGGCATATGAAGCACACGAATGGTTAAACGAGGACAACCATGTAAATTAAATTCAGGATTATGGGTGCACACATAATGGTGAATTTGAAGTTACATGTGAAGTTCTAAGACACACAAAATAAAATCTAAACATAATGTTTATGCATATACGTATATATACTTGATTTGTTAATTAATGTTAGAACAAATGCTAGTTGACACTGGGAGTTGAGCATAGGAATTAAGTTACAAGAGGTCAACGATGATTTTATGGTATGTTAATTTTTCTTCGTTCATCCTATTCTAGTGGAAACGACATTCCCGTATTCTCAACTTCTTTGTACCGCAAATACTGTGGGAATCATGACATCTTTGTTACCAAGGTACGTATGTTGTCAACTTTCAAATCCTTTGAAGGAGTTCGAGAATCTTTGTTTTATTCTATAGATTCCAAAATTCCTTTGTACATCTTTATCAAACTCCTAGTTATAGCCACAGAAGATTTATTTATAGCCATCAACTCGATTTATTCCTCAACTAACTACAAGGCCACACGAGTGAGTGAAATATCCCGAAGACCCAGGAGAAAGCTTGCGATGACATCAAAGTTATGTGACACACTCCACCTTCAGATTCAAATTATCGTACGTATAAACTTGAGAAACTCTTCATTTCATCGTTTCTCTTATAGATATCAGGTTAGTAGTCTTTAATAATCAACGACCTCAATTGTCCGTGATTGATATTTTTATCTTTAATAGTTCATCATCGATCCACAAACTCTCATGAACCACTTATTCTATTTACGACTCTAATGTGCACGCCTTAACTTAACCATTCCCAATTCTTGATAGCTAACGTAAAAGTATTCAAATTGTATGTTGTTGAAAGGAAATTTTTTAGTTCAAACAGTGGGAATGTAAACATTCATTATGAAGTTTAGTTTACTCTACCACTTGAACTTTTGTTCCAGAAATGTTATTTCATTAGCAATCTGAATCAACATCAAAACTTTTTCTACCCAATCCAATCAATTGAACTCCTAATTCTGAACTAAACAACGACCTCATAGGCAAACAAGTTAGAAATTCCTAAAGGAACTCCACCTAGTGAATATAATAGATGGAACATGAAGCTGCAGACCGAGAACATAATTTGAGAAGTTAGTTTGTCATGAGAAGAAGGCTTTCCCAGGGATCATAAGAGCGATCAAGATATTCTTTAATAGCATGGAAAAAAGGAAGACTAGAAGGTCATTCTGTGTATGTTATATAGAAGACTATAGATGGGATTGGGCGAGGCATCCTGTTATAGTTTAAACAAATTTTTGGGTTTGGCAAATGAGACCTCTATATACATGGACACACGACGATCAGTACCAGCAAGGTGAAGGAAGGTAATTAACATCAACAGGAAAAGGAAATCTTCGAACTATTAGAATCGATGATTATAGGGAAAAAGAAGAAGTGAAAGATTAAATGGTGAAGGATTGAATCTTAGATTAGAAGATTTTATAGTGCCAATAAATTTTTTGAGAAGCATTGAGGAAGAACTACAAGAAATGGTATGTGCATCATAGCATCAAGGTGAATCTTATGAACTTGTGTAGTAGGTTATAGTAAATTTTTAATTTATAGATAAGTATATGCTAACATATTTACGGTCAAATACGTTTGGCAAGGACACTATCATAATAAATCGAAACGGTGGTGGGCTGGCGGCTGATCAGGCAGGTAGCCTGACTCTACGTATGCCCTATACATAAACTATGTTCGGTATATTGGGGTAGTGTTGTTGCAAAATGTTATGAAAAGTAGTAGAACAATTAAGACATTTAAACAAAACTATAATGACTACAAGAGTTCTCATGTTATACAACTTATGAAATCCAACAAGCTGAAGTCACGAATAATTATCCGAAAGACTTTAGTTGAATCCTGACCACTCCATAGTGGGGGAATAGATCTCCTGAAACTGAAGAGTTTGGGCACTTTGGAGATTTAGGTCATTGGGTGAATTTACGTCAGAACGCACTCATACAAACATAATTAAGAGATAGTGAATTGAATTATTAAGAAGGACAACTAATCTAGATTGTCACCGGAGAAAATAGTTTTGATGCCAGGATTAAGCAGTATGGAAGGACCGCAGTGAAGTAAAGTAGAAGGATCAACCTCAAGGAAGATAGAAGGTATTAAAATGTAAGAAGAAAAACTACAAGGAAGTAGCATACAGAGTTAAAAATCATTTGCGAAAAGTCAGCCTCAAAGAGCATGACTATGAAAATCTCTGTCAGATTTGGAGGATAACCAGTGAAATCACGTTCGAGCCTAATGCCTCTTTTCATCAGTCCAGTACGTAGGGTAAATAAAATATGCACACCAAGTGTATTCATGACAAAGAGATACGTCAGAAACCTAATTACAATACGGAAGTTGTAAGATATAAGTCATAGGACGAAGTAGAACGACTAGTAAAGGAGAAAGGAAATGAAACAAGCGACCAATGCAATGACACAGTGAAGTTGTGATCATGTGCAAAATGTAAAGAAAGAAATCTGGAACATTCTATTAAGTACGCAAAACAACAAAATGATTATTGTCAGACCTACTGTAAAGCCAACAACAATCTCTACTTCTGTATCTCGTAACTTCATGCATCGATTACCAAGTGGATAAATAATAGACAATGTGTCAATGGAAAAGACAATATCATATACGAAAGTCATGTCAATTTGTTCGTCAAAAGTGGGTACATTCATGGAATTATTAATGAAAATCAATAGCTCAATCTCAACAAGCACACAATTGAGATTTCGGTGCAAGAAGTCATCATTAGGGTGATGCGTGTCGAAAGGCTATTTAGAAGGACTTATTGAAAGAAATCAAGTTGTAACCACACTAGAACAAAGGTACCCTCGTACGTTTAGCTTGTAATCGTTCTGTACGTCTTTTAAATGCTCTATTCGTTACTTTACACCATAACATACTGTTAGTGTTTCTAAAACTCCCTATAGATCAACATTCTATTTGTAATGTTTGGAAGAACTACTCCTCAACACGTAGTAAAAACGAAAAGATTTCTTAAACCTTTGTATCTTCGATTCCCTATATTCCAAACCGGTTGATTTGAAAGTTGGACATATACAAAAGAGAGAATGCCCTCCTCCCGATTGATGATTTGTCCTTTGATTATTATTTTGAAAGGCTTCTGAGGAAGTGATAATTGTTGTAAACTCTTGAAATAATTCTGAGTAATATTCTGACGCAAACAGTGAGTTAAAATCATATATGTACTTAACGCAATCGATTCTAGTTGAAATCTAACCCATTTATCCTTGTTACTTTGTTCCTTTGGAATTCTATAAAGCCTTAATTCAGGAATCTTTAGTTAATCTATCAAATTTTATCCATGAAGCATATAGGCATCATCACGGTTAAACTCCCTAAGTCAAAGATAACATCCCTAGTCTGAAAATTTCTCGGCACAAGTATTTCAATAAAATCCTTAGCTTCTTTTAGTAGTACCATCGTCATCTCATTGGAGCCTATTCTTTGCTATTCTAGACTTATAGAATCAATAACCCTATTTGTATATAGTTAAGACATTAGTTGGATTCAACATAAAACGTGATTATGCCCTACCGACAATTACATTGTCAATATGATCATAATTTTGTTTGTATCCTAACTAAACTACTTAAGATATATCGGTTACACTTTAGTCCTTGATAATCCATCTGTTAGACTTCGTTTACTTGAAATGGTTACTTTCACTCTATTGGTTTTAGAAACCAAATATATGCTTATCATTTAATAACTTTGTAGACTCAGATAAGAAATCATAAATATATTGTATAAAAGAAAGTAACCAACAATACAAGTTGATTTACACATATACAATATTGTGCCAAAGGTTATGTATAGGAGAAATAATATTATTAATAACCGGGATGAGACATTAAATGAACAATATGTATGATTGATTGATTGATATGTTTATGTTGTAAGACAACATTGTATGCAGATACATGATCAAGGAACTGTGAGCTTTGACACCAATTGGTTACATTCAACATAAGATGAAACATTATGTTTGGAAACAAGATCAAATTGATCAGGTTTTGGAAACTATTGATGCATTGGATGCGTAATGAAACATGTGGGAAACTAGAATGTAACTTGGTAATTTATGGAACATTTATAATGAGAATAAATTTTATTTATGTGAACTATTAATCATGATAGCTTATGAACAATTAAACTGCAATACATGTAGACTGACATTTCTTGTTAGGCTTTACTGTTTATAATTACTAGAATCTATTGACTTCTTATGCTATAATAAGTAGAAATGTAAACTTGTTTAGTTTAAGGGCAGTCATTTAGGAGGAACTCGAACATGGTGATAGTTAGAAATGATAAACCAAATTAAGTTTTAAGAAAAGATGCACAAGAAATACCTACGACTATTCGAACATGCTAAACCGTAGTAACAGCTAATTTTGAGGACGAAATTCTTTTAAGTTGGGGAGACTGTAACAACTGTAAGATCATCCTAACAAACTTAAACATTAAATTGAAATTAGATGATAATAAGGCCCAATAAGAAACTTAGGCCCAATTAGGCCTATTAAGGATTTTAAACAGAACTTAATGTGTGAACACCGACATTTACTAATTAAACATTCTGACTCCCGAGCTGAGGTAAATAACCTTGATAATTACCTATTTAAAAATATTTACAATATTAAAGATACAAGAATCTTATTTAACGCGTTAAAACATTAAATCCGTTAAATATGTCGTATACGCAATAATAATCGCGTTTCGACGGAATTAATTAAACAAATTTATTATAACAAACAAACTAAACATTTTATTAATATTTTAGGTTACTATTCGCTATCTAATATATTTCGGGGCGAGAATAATAAACGAAAACGGAATACGTACGCGAGACGGTTCAAAATACGTGTTTTAATCTAAATGAAACCCTAGAATTACCCTAAGTATAAAATGAGTGTTAAACCCTTCTTCTCTCATTTCATTCCAGCCGCACACACACCTTGTGTGTGTGCTCACTCGTTCAAATAACCGAGAAAGAGAGAGAGAGGAGCTGCGGCGGCCCTACGGTGGTCATACGGCGGAGCCACGGCGGCGCACGGCGGCGGAGCAAACGGGCTACACTTCCAAACTCATCTCTTCATGTTCTACACAAAAGGGTGAAAATGGGACGAGAAGGCACATGGCGGCTAGGGTTTCACCCTAACCACCGGCGATGTGGAGCAATGGGTGGTGTTTAGGACCAGCAACGGGTGTTAAACGATGGTAGGTCACCAGAAACACCACATGCAGTGGTGGCTAGAACTCCTGCAGCGGCTTGGGATGATGGTGGTGATAGGGTTCTTGTTGTTTATTTCTTTTCAACTATAGATCGAAGGTAAGCACAACTCTACAAGTTCCAATCCATACATGCATACGTGCTATCTTAAATAAATGGAACAGATATGTGTTTTTGGAGTTTTCCTAGTGGAGGTGGTGCTCGATGGTGGTCATCCGTGGTGGTTCGGGTGGTGGTGCAGCTGTTCAAGCCGTGACCCTCCCTATGACCGATTTTCCAAGGTAAAACTAGACTTAGACATCTCTGATCTACACATGCATTTCATTAACTCGATTGCTTGTTCTAATACATGTATTTTGGGCGGTTCTCGTGGCTGTGATGGTCCGGATAAGGCGGCCGGTGGCGAGGGAGCATCCATGCTGGCGGCCAGAGATGGTGGTGACAGAAAATTTGGGTTGTTGTGCGTTGCAAGCTCCAGTAAACAGAAGTCAGAGGCGTTTAGGAAGGGTCAAACCAGGTCATCCTTGGTTAACAGCAAAATCGAAGCGCTCGATTGTGTTCGTTACGTAAAAACGAGTTTAGAAACATGTTCAACTTATGAAACAAACGTACGAATAATTTAATCGGTTTAGATTCGCGAAACGATCGAATGGGAAGGTAAAAACCACACGCCATAAACTTTTAATATGTGGGTTATATGTTTAAACAAATAAGTTAAAGTGGTTGAGTATTTGGGTTAACTAACATAAAATATAAGTGGTATCAATTGATTAATAACACAATGTATGTTGCACCCATAACACGTGTGTGATTTATATTATACATTCGGAGTGACATTTGTAAATAATAATAGCTATGAAACCCAAAATGCTAATATATAAATTGGAATCTAAATCCTAACAATTTGTTCAATGTGTTAATATCAATACCTACATAATATGTGTAAATGGTAATAATCATTTAAAATAGTTATTACAAGTCTCGGTATGTAATATGGATACTTATAAAATTGTTACATTGTCTATAATATAACCTTATAATATAACCTAGAAACTTAAATTTAATAAAATTTATGAATTGGGAACACAATGAATGTGCATGATACGTATACTATATCATGTAGGTATTAAATCATTAAATATACATTCATATCTATAGAATAATATACAATAATAGTTTATGTAAGATTACGTGTTTATAGATATGGCTTGTTCAGTATGTTAACAATTGATTTTATACATCTATAGGTAAACTAGAATAGAATTTAATAAGATAAATGTGCATACCTACACTATATATATGTCACGTGTTAAATAATTTGGAATCTAACAAAGGTGTTCGACTTGATAATAATATGATTTTATACAAAGTAATTATATCATACTTCTATTTGATCATGAATTTGTTTGAATTCATATTAAGACAATGTAATTTTATAAGTATTACTATTATTTTTATCAACATTAACATTATCATTTTCTACTTTTTTTTAGGATTATTTAAGATTTTACTATAATTTAGTTAACATTATAAGAGTAATCATACTCGACATATTAAATATTTGTAAATTCAATATTTACAAATATAAAATTTACTAAAAACATGATTATTCATTCTAACATATGATATTAAACTATTTCATATTTTTACTAATAATTAAAATTTGACAATGGTAGCTTTATTAATTTTGCTAGTAAAATTAGTTTTATTATTATTAAGATTATTATTATTATGTTTGATAATTGATTCATCTAAGAATGTTTACTTAGATTTAAACATAGAAAATAAATTATGAATACTTTAAACACTTTCTTATTCAATATTTATAATAATTAGAATAGTTAGTATATTCAATGACTACAACATGTAAATATCTTAGATACTAATGCTAATTGCAACTATTTTGTGATGTATGAAATACTTATTAATTATCTCTAATATATGTTAAGTGAATACATTATAATAATTATCTTATTGCTTTGTAACAATTTTATATTGATTGTCTCTCAAACTCTCAAACAAGGTGACCCAACTTCAAAATATAAGACCATTAGTCTCAATAAAACTCAATTATCTTAAAAGACCATAAACACGCTAGTCACATTAGTATCATACTAGTAGCTACACTAAACATCAAATAATACCAAAATTTGCACATACATTTAGACGTGCAAATATAAGGTAAGACTTCATTAGGTATGGTAATATAAAGAAACTTTAAACTAGTAAACTCTAAACACATTAACCCAAAGAGCTCAACCACAGTAAATAACCATAATGTATGAAACTACAACTCATACATGTATAGATGATTACAATTAGGAACTTGCTTTGATGATACCTCTGGGAACATAGCAAATCATGCATAGTGGCACAATGACATATTTGTACAGGAACAAAAGGAACCAGTTAAAGCAACCAGGTGAGTTCATGTGATCCCTTTTCTTTTTACTGTTTTGGGATACTGAAAGCATGCTCCATAAACTGTTTATAAATTATATTTATGTGATAATGAACGTCCGTTTCAAGTGAAATTGCTTCCCCTAGACATTAAACGTAATTTACAACCATTAACTCATAAGGAGAGCCGGTGAGTATATGGGTAGTACTACTTGGGGAATCCCCCACGCACAGTGGCCCGAAAGGGTGGCCTTGTAAAAGTAAGGTTGAAACCCCACTGAGGTTAACATCAACTGTTGTGGCATATATTCTTTATGATACATGTATGACTGAGGGCAGGAACGGGTCTCGGAATGGGAAGTTAAATTGGAATTGACCATGTTGTGGGCTAACATTGTATGAGGCAAACGCCCAAGCATGGAGCAGGGTTGGTTGTATTGTTTTTGAATTATCACATGCATTTATTATTGTGTCTGTATACTAAAACTCATGAGCTCACCAACTTTATAGTTGACGTATTGTAGCATGTCTTTCAGGTAATTAGAAACAGGTATGGCTCGGATACTTGGTTGCTAGAACAAGAATACTGGATGTAAAACTGAAGAACTTGGCTAAAGATTAATATAGTGTGCTGATGCCTGGATGGACCCAATATCTCTAGAGAATCTCCCATTAGTTAAATCACATTTTAGATTTGTTGTAAACAAATTAGATACTTAGTCTAAACCTTTGGTTAAATTGTAATATATTCATTTTGTCTTCCGCTACTTTGTGTTTTGAATCAATCGTTAGTCAAGCCCTCTGGTTGGGTTGTGACAGTTTCGTCTCAAACAAAAATGATATATTTGCTAAAGTTACCCTCTGATTGAATATTTGAATGTAGTAAATGTCGCACCCCAAGAAATCCCGTCCCTTCCGGGGCGCGAGCGGCGACAGATTGTCAGGATCACAGTCTCCGGTCACACAACATGCGATACCTATATGTCTGGTTACGTACGTACATCCAATAATTTGGATAAAACAGTTTAGTAATATCAGAGTTGCGGAAGTAAAGTTTAAGTTGACAAAACGGTTTAATCATACATAGTTTGTGGAAGTGTTAATTTAAAACAGTTTTCAAATGATAAGTGACAGTAGTTGCGGAAGCGATTAAAGTAGTTTGACAATACATAAATCACACAACAAAATGATAACAATGTTTAATAAACTACGACACTTAAATAGATGCATGGGACTCCAGCCTAGCATCCTATTCCTTGTACGCGTGCCTTAGTTACCTGAGAAAACATGCGAGTAAAAGGTCAACACAATGGTTGGTGAGAGCACAGGTTTGTAATCAGTAGTAAACATCAAAATGCTTAAAGTAAATGTTTAGCGGGTCTATTTTTCAATACAATGCAATATCCATTGATAGCTAGTCAATATGTGTGATATCATATGCGGGTTCGCAACCGAAGCTAACACGCTGCCTCCCGCCATATCCATCCAAGATATGGCAAATGTTGTTTGATCAATTATGCACTGTTCCTACCTCCAGTCGGGGTGGCCATACGGCGCACAACAGTGGGGCTTGTCAGGCCCAAATAGTACTATTCAGAATTACCACGCTGAGCGCAACGCGCTATTAACGGTTCGAGGTGTGTTTGATGAGGACTAATCAGTGTTGTGGATGAATGCCACACATATGCATATACGATATTAGCATGTACAAAAATAACCAAAAGTGTGTGTAAGTTGTTCAAAAACAGTTGTATGCAATGTTTTCTCCCCTAAAGGTAAAAATGTAAAAAGGGGTCGTGAACTCACATGTTACAGCAGTCCCGGTGTGTATGTGTTCGCGTCTGCGAATGCTAGTAGCTGCTAGTATGCACCTATAACCATATAGGTGTGAGCATGTGTTTTGTAGTGTGTTGTATCCCATACAACTCCAAGTGTCGGTGTGCTCAACCGAGTGTGTGTTGACTTGTGTTGTCTCGATGAATCGTTGGTGACACGATTGTTGTGCTTATGTGCCTTAATGCACATGAGACACCACAATGCGTCCTATGACTCTAATCACATAAGTTGCTATTTTTAGAAAGTTTCCAATTTAGGAAAGTGTGGTTATGAAATCCCATTTCATAAAACTAATAACTTCCAATATGTTTATAAAACATGTTTAAACTCTTAAAACATGCCGTTTGCGCTTAAATCACCATTTATGCCGTTTTGCCCAAATAAAGTTTCCTAAAATAGTAAGTACTTGTTTAAAACTCGTTTTCACAAATCCAAGTTTCCAAATATGTTAAAAATCATTTCTAAACATGTTTCAACAATTTAAGTTCATCAAAACACTTTAAAACATCAAAAGCCCTCTTTTGATTTCTAAAAGTTTCCATAAATAGCAAGTTTCTACAAAACCAAGTTTTTGACGAAATCAAATATCCCAATGTGTTTTTAAACACTCCAATATACATTTAGCAACATCTAGACATGTCTAACATGTCTAGATCATCACAAATCCAAGACTTGCAACATAAAAGTTTCCTTTTATGGCAAGTGTACCAAAATCATCGTCAAATCAACCAATAACTAAACCAAGCTCAAATCTAACATTCTTATACTATCAAATCAGTAAATCTATAACAATATCACACCAAATCACCAACGATTTCGTGCACAATAACCGTATGGAGTTGCATGTGGGTTTTAACCCATTGCATGTACGATCTAGCCATAAGAAATCATGTAAAACTACCTTAGGTGACAAGATTCGAGTTATACAGCTTCTGGTGATGAAGATTCAGTGGTTCGATTCTTGTTCCAAGCTTCTTTGGTTCCTTCCTCAAGTTCCAAGCCTTTCAAGAGCTCCAATAGGGAAAGAGATGGCCTCAAGAGTGTTTCCAGGGGGTTGAGGCTTAGTTTCAGTGGGTTTTGGTCGCAATATGGTGATGGAGTTCGAAGAAAATGGAGAGAAACCGAATGGGAAATGAATGGGGTTGGTTTTTAAAAGAAATTTAATCTGCATGGCCTTCGTGTACCGCGGAGGCCGATCAAAATTTCCTACCGCGTACCGCGATGTAATTCGAGAGTCTCGACTCCCGGTTTGTTTTGCGTACCGCGAAGCCTCTCGTCGAGGGACCATCGCGTACCGCGATGAGTCCAGTTCTATGTTTTTCGATTTCGTTGAAATGATTTCACTCGTACACGATTCCTAACATTTATCCAAGGCATCTAATGCTCGTTTAGCACATAATCATATAGTAACATAGGTTTGATTGATCACCAACGTTCGTGAGACTCGTGTGTGTGTTTCGATAATTTCTCTAATTATCTTCGGTAGTTTGTGTTCGTGTCTAACGAAGTGTTTGCACGTTTGATTAATCCAAATCAACGTGTGATGCACAATTCAATAATTCCCCGAATTATTGTTTCGTGTTAGTGTTTTGGTTGCCACACTTGGTTTCCCAAACCAATGTGCAATGTACGATTCGATAGTTCCTCGAACTATCGTTTCGCAGTTGTTTGTGTTCAACTCATCTAATTAAACATAATTAAATGAAATGCAACAAGTATGAATGTGAAATGTAAAGAATATAAGAGTTGCAATTTACCTGAAATTGCCGGGTGTCACTGTAAACGTGGCCAACTCAACTATTTTAGGGCCCTTAACGGAATAAATATACATGAAATTTTATTAATGGTTATGTTAAAAACCCTTATCTTTTTTCCGGGCTTTAGACCGAAAATAATAAACCAAAAGTGTATATATGGCGTAGTTAATTTTTTTTATATATTTTCATGTTTAAAACATGCAGATTAATTTTTTTCTAGTTTTTTTAATGCAAATTCTATAATAAAATGTTCATAATCAATTTTTTTTCAAAATATTTTTCAATTGAATATTTAAAGGCTTTTATGTGAGCATTTGTTGCATCTTCTATTTTTTTTCAGAACCCATAAGATAAAAAAACCCACTACATATAAAAAGTGTTAAAAATTTAGGGCTCTATATTTTTAAAGGTTGTAATCCCTTACTTGAGTCGCTTGACCCATTAATCTAGCCCTTGTAGTAAAACACTTTTATTGAATCCTAATGTTGATCCACTAGTAATGACACCAATAAACCTTACACCAACAATTCCCGATGACTCGTGTATGACATGGAAAGAAAAGAGGAATTTTTTTGTTGTATTGAGAAATTTGCAGAGGCCACAAATGTATATAATAATATATATATTATTTATTATATAAGTTGAAGATGATTATGAGAAACCGGTCAAAAACACATAAAATAGAAATAGAATAGAAGGGTACTAGTCATCAAATTTCCACACACATCCTTATCAATTACAAATTATAATTCCTCGACAACTAGTTGCCAAAGAAACTACAATGCTTGGCAACATAAACGCCAATTTAATTTACTATTATTGAATATTAAAACAATGCACAATAATACGATGGTTAGGGTATCGCCATTATTAGTAACATAAAATGAACATGGATAATTTTCAAGCTGGTACATGATATGTTCAACATGAGAATGAATTTTCATTCAGAATTTTCAAATGCTTCTTTCCCATATTTTTTGCGGGTATACATCACAACATGATGTTTGAACACAACAATGAACAAGAGGTGTACACCCCACAACTTTCAATGTTGCCATTGTTCACCTGATCTCCGTCTGAAAACTTTAAATATTATGCTCCGCATTTTAGTCCAGATGATGCACATCGATTTAGTGGTATATCACCACTGCCTTCATTGGACTTAAATCTACATATGAGTGTTGGAGATTTGGATAATGAAACATTCTTGGCTAACACCCTAAATGCAGAAGATGTTGATGTTGATCAAAATCCAATTACGTCTAGACGTAGGAATCCTCACAGCCATAGCAGACGGGGTTGTGGAACATAAATATTTTTGTTATTGTATATTTTGTTATTTAGAATGTATGTTTTAATTTCATTGTTTTTTTTGTTGAACACAACATTGTTAAAAATAAGGGTATAAAACAGAAAATAACATTACAACATTACAACTGAAAACGACATAAGTTAAAATGACATTACAATACAATATTACAAGACATTCCTACGTGGTAAAACTTAATCACATGCTACATAAAATTCATCTTACATAAAACGTTGGTAGTTCATGCACGTATAATGTAGATTTCCTTCGATTTGATTAAAAAGGTCCAAAATAAGGTTTCTCATTACCATACAGACAAGAACTCCATAGTTGCTTCCAACCGGACCATTATATTGAAGCCAGACTTCCGTTCCTAATATTTTTAAGTTTGGGGATGACATTTCTACGATAAGTTTGCCGGAATAAAATATTGTCCAAAAAAGATTTGAACAATGCTCAAATCGTGTTATTATTGGGTAAAACAACCGATGAACACAAGTTGTTTGACAAATGGCATGGTCACAATTTTCAGTAAAGTACACATAGATTTCAAGTGTTTGCAAATCAACCCGTAAAAGTAACCAATGTATGTCTTCAATTCCGATGGGAATAGAAACTTAAAAAGTATTTATGTTAACCAAAATGGTAAATTTCTTTAAAAATAAGATTTACATTATTTAATCACAAAAGATGGTTAACGTATCAACATCCCATAATGCATGATATTCTTCTTTCATTCCAGTTGAAAATGGCAAAGCTCCATGGTTTGGTGTTTCACATAGGATGTTATAGAATTGTGGTGGCAAGATAGTCCAAGGAAAACCTTCGTGCATCCACCATTTTTCAGTTTTAATATAATAATGTAAATTTTAAAATATGTGTAATCCATGAGTTTATAACCTAGTCTCATTATATATATGAAAATAAAAATTAAATATAAAACAATAAAGTCGAATTAATTAAATAATCTCAATTCAAATGTGACATGTCATAAATTATTTGACGTGTGGAATAAACCAATGAAAGTTGGTTGGTGGCTCGGGATTAAAATTAATATAGCTTGAATTAAAACAATGACATAAAGCATTTATACGTTACAAAGAAACATGTGGTTGGGGATTAAAAAGTACTTCCGCTATTTGAAGTAGCGGATCTCGGTTAACGTGGTTTGAATTAAAATGTACTATGACAGTGTATAAAGCAATTGTACGTTATGTCACACCCCAACCGACGACGGAATAATGTCGGGGCACGACACGACTGTTCATAACACATGACGCTAAATAAGTTTCATAATTTAATCATACCAAATTCAATACATGCTCAAACCAAGTAGTTTTCAACATAACAAAAGATAAATTAAACATTGTTTTTATTTACTACACTAGGTCCATAGCATCCTAAGTGTAGCATCAACTTGACAATACTCAAACGACATTTCCTGCAACATGTATAAAAATAGAGGGTCAACTAAAAAGTTGGTGAGTAGACATAGGTTTAAACTATATGTAGTAAAATTGATACTTTTGCGATTCATATGTCAAGGTAGATTACAAGAGTTTGAAATTGAATAGCGTATACATGTTGCACCCAATACTTTGAAATGAAAAGGGCTACGAATACTCACATAGTATGATTGATGATTGACTTCTTGATCGTAGTTTATACGAAGACTTACTCGATTCCTATAACATTATGAGTTTCTTTTGAGTTTATGAACCTACTATAGTTTATGTGATTGTGCTTGTGTTATATTTTTTGAGATTTTAATTAAAACAATAATGTTTTAACTTATACTTGAAATATTATTTTATAATGCCTTGAAATTACTAAGTGTCGGATTTTATAAAAATTTCGTCATTATAACAACGCATTTTGGGAAAATTACCATTTTGCTTAACAACTTCAAAACTCATAAATTATATCAACATATATAAATATATATATTTACAAGTATATACATATATCACATCATTAAAGTGTGTATATGAAATATATATATATTTGTGAAAATTATTAATATTTATGTAAAAATGTTTAAGTTTATAAAACTGCTTTTGGACATATTCTGTCCGGCTAGTTCGGACTAACTTTATAAATAGATCGAACAATAATAAGAAATATCATTGTTAAATATTTCAATTTTAATATTTTAGGGATGCAAATGATTTTTCACAAAAATAGAAAGACTTTTTGTCACTGAAATAGGATAAAAATACATACCTATAGGCGAAGCACTTCCTCTTTTATATGTATTTTGATATTTTGTTTAACCTGAGGTTAAGTAATCTTTCTACAGATCTGTGTCCCATCTTATCTTTATCTGGATCACAAAAGGGTTTAGTTACTTTTGCATGTTAGTTGAAAAGTCGTTTGAATAAAATCATGAAACTTCATGTCTACTATTTTAAGGTGTTTTGAAGAACTTTCATTTAGAAAACGTTTCGTGATATAGCTTGTAAATGGGTCAAAATAGTCACACAAGTATAAGTCCTTGAAGTTTCTATTTTGACAGATTCAGTCCAGTGAGTTCGGGTTCATTTTTGACATAGTAAACCTTTGAGTTAAATTATGAAACTTACCAGTATACTATTTTAGGATGTTATTAAGAACTTTCATTTAGAAAAGTGTTCATGATTCGGACCTTAAGTAGGTCAAAACAGCTGCACAAGTTAGGGGATACACATCCACGTTCTAATCTTGTGAAGGTTGTTTGGGGCATCATTTTGTCAAGTTAGAAGCTGAATAAGTAGTGCATGGAAATATAATACGATGAACTTAGTCGTGGAATCTGAGTTTGTTCATTTTGGAGTTTTTGTGACCATTTTATGACTTGTTGAAGTCGTAACAACATTCTTGTAGAATTGACAAAATGTATGTTTGTGTGTGTAGAGCTAGGTAAAACTTATGAGAAACAAGGAGTTTGAGTGTTATACCTTTAGTGGAGCTGAATGTGGTTAAGAGTAACACAAATGGGGAGAAAGAACAAGCCTTGATTCCCTCCTTGAGTTCTTTTCACCTTTGTTCTTGCACCAAAGCTTCAAAACTTCATCAAGATCATGCAAAAACTTGATGAATGGTGAGGAAATGGTGATTCAAGTTTTGAGAAGTGAATTATGGTGGGGAGAGGGGATGTGGACGACAATAAGGGAGGAGAGAGGAGGGGGATGGAGCGTTTAAGTGGAGAAAGTCATATGCATGGCCTTGGTAAGGCCACCAAGAATCTTGACCCACTTTTGTTTTGTTTTTATCCTCTCAACCTCATGTGTGATTCTTTGCAAGACATAATTCATATAAGTGTATTATTATAAGTATGAGTAGGTTAATATTGGTATAAATTGGGTATTATGGTGGTTAAATCTTGTATAGGGTATTAATTTTAGTATTATTCACACGGTTATTTTTCAATAATTAGTAAAATAATAAAACTAACTAAAATAATTAAAATTTAGTAACTAATAAGATTATTAAATGATGTGTCATGTATTATGTTTGTCTTATTCGGCTAAACACATATATCTTTCGTTGTCTGGAATTTTACCGCGTAAAATTTCGACTTTACGATTTCATCACTAATTCAAATTCTCTACTTTTGAATTATTATTTCGTCTTAAATTGAATATATTGACTAAATTAAATTACTGATTAGCCATAAATATTCGTTTTAGATTGTTTAGCGAAAGACGACGTCGAAATTAAAAAAAATTGGCAAATGCAAACTATGCATTATAAATATTGATAAACTTTAAATGAGAACAAACATTTAATTATTATATTTCTGAAAATTCCATCATAGTCAACTTAAGTACACTAAAGGTGTTAATAAGTCAAATTTGAAAATTGATGGATGTCACACGTTATATACAAACAAGTGGCTGGGGATTTACTACAATATCAGTAGGTGGGAAAAACAATTGTACGTGATACAGAAACAAGTGGTTGGGGATCAACTAAAATGTTGGCTGGTAGGGAATTTATTATAAATGTGGTAAATGAGAGGATGTTGCTTGTTAAAATTATAACATTGTAAGAACGAATGTTTGCTTTAATTTTCCATTGTATTTGAAGGATTCTGCTACCGAAGGAAGCAAATGTATTAATCACAGCCACCTACTCGTTTAACATGAAGTTGATGACAATTATAGGCTCTTCCGCTACTTGGGGTAGCGGAAGTATTTAACAATGCCACCTAATCGCGTTTAACATGGAAATGGTGATGCTTGAGGCCTCTTCCGCTACTTGGGGTAGCGAAAGTATTTAACAATGCCAGCATTGAGAATTGGCTGTCAGCATTCAAGAGTTCAATATCAGCATTGCTGAATACTTGGCTATCTTGTAATCATCAGCACAACATATCCTATCAGCATCACACTTGGTCATCAGCATTTCAAGATTTGTTCATCAGCACTGCAATATCCTTGAATGGGATAACATCATCAGCAATAGAATTTGAATGTCAGCACTGTAACTTTAAGCTGTCAGCATTGAAGAATCCTTTGAGAACTTGTCAGCATCTCTATCTTCAATGAGATGACTTTCAGCATTATAACTTTGGTTGTCAGCACTGCAACATCCTTGACAAATCCTGAAATCACTAAACGCTTAAACATAAGAATCAATTAACAAATAATGATCTTATAAATAGAAAGGTTTAAGGTTCAGAGATATGGACCATATATGTTGTCTGTATTGTGCCTGTCAACACATCAACATATTATATGGATTTGAACTTTATTCAAATTATCAGCATATCAAAAATTAAATCTGTATAAAATAGAGAAACAGAAATAAAGAGAGTTAGAATGTTGCCATCATTAAATGGACTTAATGAACTTGAAAATGGCAAAAGGGTTGGTTAATTGTGGGCAGAGCACCATCTCATAATGAAAACCTAACAATAACTAGTCAATACAGTTATATTATATTGTGGATGGTACCGAAGCTGACATTTGGTGCCTCCCGCCATGTCCATCACAAGACTATGGCAAAGTATTGGTCAATTTTGCACTGTTCCGACCTCCAGTCGGGTGTAGTGGGGCTTGTCAGGCCCAAATAGTACTATTCAAGATTACCACGCTAGGCGTTAAGCTATTAACGGTCCGAGGAGTATCGCGAGGACTTTTAGTTGTGATAGGGGCCCACACATATACATATAATGATAAAGCATGTCCATACGTAAATAAAATGAGTTGTTGTTCAAAAACAATTGTAATGCAATGTTTTCTCCCCCAAAGGTAGAAAAGATAAAAAGGGGCCGTGAACTCAAATGATAGTGCAGTTTCCGGTTTTCGTGTGTTCGCGTCTACGAAAGCTAGCAGTCCTGCTAGTAAGCACCTATGATCATATAGGTGTAAGTATGTGTTTTGTGGTGTGTTGTAGTCCATACAACTCCAGGTGTTGGTGTGCTCAACCTAGTGTGTGTGTTGACTTGTGTTGTCTCGACGAATCGTTGGTGACACGATTGTTGTGCTTATGTGCCTTAATGCACATGAGACACCAGAATGCACCCTATGACTCTAATCACATAAGTTATCCTTTTCAGAAAGTTTCCAATTTAGGAAAGTGTGGTTTTGAAAATCCCATTTCATAAAACTAATAACTTCCAATATGTTTATAAAAACATGTGTAGACACTTAAAATAAGTCGTCTGCGCGCCAATCACCATTTATGCCGTTTTGCCAAAATAAAGTTTCCTAAAATAGTAAGTACTTGTTTAAAAGCTCGTTTTCACAAATCAAGGTTTCCAAATATGTTAGAAATCATTTCTAAACGTATTTCAAATATCCAAGTTCATCAAATCTTTCAAAAACATCAAAAGCCCTCTTTTGGTTTATAAAAGTTTCCATTTTTAGTAAGTTTCTATAAAACCATGATTTTGACAAAATCAAATATCTCAATGTATTTCTAAACACTTCAATATCCATTTAACAGCATCTAGACATGTCTAACAAGTCTAGATCATCACGAATCCAAGACTTGCAACATAAAAGTTTCCTTCTATGGCAAGTGTACCAAATCATCATCAAATCGAACCTAGCTTAACCAAAACTCAATTCTAACATTTCTAAGCACTAAAATCAGTAAATCTACAACAAGTATTCATCAAATCACCAACAAAATTATGTACAATGTTCACATGGAGTTGCATGTGGGTTTTTACCCATTGCATGCGATCTATCTACTAATAAACATAAGGAACTACCTTAGATGCTAGATTCCAGTGGGGATAGCTACTGATGTTGGAGTTCCAATGGATTGATGGTTGCTCCAAGTTTCTCGATGGCTTCTAACACCTTCTTCAAGCTTCAAATCATCAAGAAATGTATATGGATATCTCCTAGATGGATTCCAGAGGCTTGGGGTGAGTTTGGCAGAGGGTTTGGGTCGAGATACAGAGTACAAGCTCGGAGAAAATGGAAAAATTGCGACTGAAAATGAAGGGGTTGGTTTTATAAAGAAATCTGATCTGCATGGCCTTCGCGTACCGCGGAGGCCGATCAAAATTTTCTACCGCGTACCGCGGTGTAATTCGGGAGTCTCGACTCCCGGTTTGCTTCGCGTACCACGATGCCTCTCGCCTAGGGACTCTCCGCGTACCGCGACTGGTCTATTTCCTTTTTTTTCGATTTCGTTGATATGATTTCGCTCGTAATCGATTCCTAAAGCTTATACTAAACATTTAATACATGTTTAAGCACACAATCATATAATAGCACATAAGTTTGATTGATCACCAACGTTCGTGAGACTCGTGTGTGTTTCGATAATTCCTCGGATTATCTTCGATAGTTTGTGTTCGTGTCTAACAAAGTGTTTGCACGCTTGATTAATCCTAATCAACGTGTAATGCACAATTCAATAATTATCCGAACTATTGTTTTGTGTTTGTGTTTAGCTCAACTAATTAAACTTATTAAATGAAATGCAACAAGTATGAATGCGAAATACGTAGAGTTTAAGAGTTGCAATTTACCTGAAATTGCCGGGTGTCACATCATCCCCTTGTTGAAAGGAATTTCTTCCCGAAATTTATTCGTTGTTGTCGGTGTTCGACGTTGTTTGTTTGGAGAGATGGGGAATCACAAGTGGAATACGTTATGAATTCCATCGAGTTGTTTGTTTGTTGGCGGTGTTCGACTAGTGGAATCACAAGTGTCTCATCAGATAAGCACTTCTTTAGGTTTGAGACATGAAATACGTTATGAATTCCATCGAGTTCGGCTGGTAGATTGAGTGGGTATGTCCCCGGGCCAATCCTCTTCAGGATTTCAAACAGTCCAATACATCGTGGGTTCAGTTTGCCACGTTTACCAAAACGAATGACGCCTTTCCAGGGTGGATCTTTCAGAAGGACTTTGCCTCCAACATGAAATTCCAAAGGCTTGCGACGCGTGTCGGTATAGCTCTTTCGACGGTTACGAGCTTCTGCCATGCGGTTTCTGATTTGTACAATATTTTTGGTGGTTTCATGTACAAGTTCCGGGCAAGTGAGCTGACCGTTGTCCACTTCCGCCCAACAGATAGGCAATCGGCATTTCCTGCCATATAGTGCCTAAAAAGACGATGCCTTGATACTGGTGTGGCAACTGTTGTTGTAGGAGAACTCCACCAACGATAGGTGAGCTTCCAAACCGTTTCCGAGGTCTACTACGCACGCTCGCAGCATGTCTTCAAGGGCTTGTATTGTTCGTTCGCTCTGGCCATCGGTCTGTGGGCGGTATGCTATACTTATATCCAACCGTGTACCAAGCGATTTTTGCAATGATTTGCAGAAGTTAGAAGTGAATCTAGCGTCTTGACCAGAGATGATGGAGATCGGCACTCCGTGTCGTGGGGTCACTTCTTTAACATAGATTCTGGCTAGCTTTTCCAATCTTCTCGTTTTCCTTAATCGCAAGGAAATTTGCTGACTTAGTTAGTCGTTCCACGATTATCCAGATAGTGTCACCTCCATTAGGAGTACGGGGTAATTTGGTAATGAAGTCCATAGATATTTGTTCCCACTTCCACATGGGGATAGAAGGGTGTCGCTCCTTCCACTGTTGAGGTCTAGGGTTTCTCCACCAAGAGGAGGTATGCGCACAACCTTGTCGTGGCAAACGATCTTAGCTTAGTTTTTAGACAACCATTCCATGTCCACTATTATCTCAAAACTGCCTAGTGTAACCGGCATGAGTTCGTTCTTAAAATTTTGGTTTGCTATCTCTAAAGTGCATTCTCTTTGAACGTGCTTAGTTACAATCAGTTTATCATCAGCTAATTCCACCGTGTATTTAGCCTTTAAAGATATTGGGGGTTATGACAAGTATTTACTAAGGTGCTTAAATATAAGACTTTCCTCAGTTTTAGTATCAAACAATACAGAAGTGTAATGATCGTTTAAGAGATACGTACCCGTTGCAAGGTAAAGATTATTTCTGGATTCCGTAGCCCCAATCACGAGGGCTCGTCCCATCGGACCATTGTTGTTCTCCTTATTGTTGTTGTTCTTCAGGTGCGGGCAGTCCTTTTTGATGTGGCCTGGATTTCCACATTCGAAGCAACTCTTCGGTGCTTCGTCCCCAAAGTTTTCCACATGGGGGCAGTCCCTCTTAAAGTGCCCTGGCTCTCCACATCCGAAGCATCCTTTTGGTGCTTTATATTGCTGCTGTTGTGGCCGTGGGATTTTGGTCACTAGTTCACTCCTGCAGTTCTCAGCTGTGTGACCTAACTTTCCACACCTTTGACACCGGTATCTTTCACACGGTCCTCGTTGATGATGATAATCACAGTTCTTGCACTTTGGGTTTTTGCCAGCATAGGCACCCTTACGTCGTCTTGGTGATTGTAGAGTGGGGGTTTCGTTTTGAGAGTTATCTCATTTGCGTTTGTTGTCGGTGGTTTTGATTACTGATCCAGGTGGAGGTAATAATCCTTTAATAACTGCCGTATCAGTCAGTTCATGAGCTAAGTAAACGGCTTGTCGCAAGGTGGTGGGGTCAGCGGATAGCACCATATCCCGAACCTCTGGTGTCAATCCCTCAATGTATCTTTCGAGATGTTTGTAGGCTGGGGTCACCATTTCTAGGCACAGCACCCTCCGTACCATTGAAAGAGGGTGGTTTGCCGTCTAAGAATGTTTTGAATGTGCAGTGAGGTGGATTAGGGTTTTTCCCTTGGGTCGGATGATTCTGGTTGCGTGCAGCTTCACGTGCAGCGATTTCCTCCTCAACTCGTTTGCTGATTAGTGCGTTCAGTTTCGTTGTGGTGTGGTTAATGTTTCCACGCCCTCCAGCGTTCTTGTATTCTTCGTGTCTTCCAGCCATGATCTTCATAGCGAGAATAAGCGTTAGTGTAAATCTAATGACTGATGTAGCACGTGATTGGTATGAGAAAAATACATGTATTGACTGGCATAGACAAAATTTTTCAATAACAGTTATTAGTCTTGATATATAATAAGTCGTACTGGCTACAATTCATTTAATACCCAAGACACTAATATTCCACAATTTCGAGTAAAGAGATGCAACTTAAAACTCGTCTCTACCAGGTCTAAGCTAAGTTAATCGAAGGCATTATCGATAGTGGAATCAGAATCAGCATCCGACACTGGTTCCTCTTCCTTAGTGTCAGGTTCTTCTGGAACTGGATCGACGACCTTGTTTTCCAGCTCTTCGATTCTAGCTTTAGCGATGGCAGCCCGGTCTTCAGCTGCCTGGGATATTGAAATCAACCGGGTTGCATCCCGCCCCAGCTTGTTGACTACGCTACAAGGTCCTGCTTATTGGGCATTCGTATATCTCAGTTTCTTTGCAAGGCACTCGATTCGGTTGTTTGCCTAGGTCAGATCCCGAGTGAATCCGACTCAAGAAACTGCCTCTCGGGTTCATGTGGATCTAGTATGGGTGGGCATTTTCGGGTGACTCCTCATCGGAAAATTTGATACGTTACTTCATGTGAAGTGTAAAGTGGCAACATGAGGTCTTTGTGGATATATGGTAATCCGAACTATGGCTGGGAATTTGATGAATGTTATGTTGAAATCTTGATACGTTGTTTGAATTCGGTTGCAACCATCAGAGTGAGGGATAAGCGAATATCAATGTATGTGTTTTCAAAAATAGACTCATAATAGAATTTTCCAGAATTCATGCGTACCTGTAAATTCACGATTATGTTGCGCACCATGATCGTCAATTTACCTTACATAAGAATTCTAGTTCCTCCTACTTAGAGCTATTAGGTTTTACTGGATTCAAAGTTTATTCATGTCATCGAGATTCAAACATGAGCCATATGAGGTATGGTTGAATAGCTTATCGAAACTAATACTTGGGCTAGTTATGCGAATTGAATGATATTATAGGATCTTTCGTAGGTCCTATAAGGATAGCTATTTGGCTCGAGTGTGTTTTCCTTATGTCACTGAGTGTTGGACACTCATTGTGTGAATGTTAGGATGACTGATTGTAGATGACCTCTGATGTCGACGGAGCTTAGCTAATAAACTAACTAAAAACCGACTCTAAAATAGACACAAAGTAATAAATCTAGACTCTCTAAAACCTAAGCTACCGACAGGCAAGTGTACCTATCGTATGTAGCAAGACAAAAGTAAGTCCGGATATCGAACCCACAGACTTCTACAGACTGTACTAACTAGACTCTATAACTTATCTATACACAATTTAATTAAATAAAATATTAATAAGGAAGGGGGGTTTTTACTAACAACTAAAATGCTTGAAAGGCACTTGGAAATAAAAATAGACGAGCAAATAAATATTAAATCAAAGGAGGAAAGGCACTACCTAGGTTTGAATCATATACATGCTTGACAAGGTTATATCGGTAATGGAACCAATGTGATACCGGGATCTGAAAATACTAAACTCAAAGGAAACCTAGAGCACCCTCGACCCTTCTCAAGGATAGTCAACTAAGGATCCTAAAAGCCGTTTAACCACCGGATACATGGATTTCCCTCACAGGTCATCCAACTATCTATGAAGTATCCGCTAGATTATCTACCTCACAGCACGATAATCTCAAAATACCTAAGAAATAACTGATAAACATTCTACCTCATGGCGCGAAAGTTACAGTTCACTTAAATGCTAGGGATAACTTGGGTTTTCCTATTGGACTCGATAAACGTGATTTGATAGACATACTAGAAAGATCTTCTCACAAAGGCTCTAACTAGCAATCCAACATTCAAGACTTATCGATAACTTCTCACCTCACGACTATTGAAGCAAGTTGCACATCTTAACTGTTTAAATCTTGATAAAACATTCCTATGAATCACTCGGCCTAAGCAACTCATCCACTAATCAAAAACACACAGTCATTGATTCTAGCATGCACCTATTTCACGACAGACAATCGCCAAGACACATGAGGAACATAACATCAATAAGTTAACAATCAAAGATACACATATACATCCAATATTCCAAACCAAATCTTTAAATCATAAATCAATCACATCATAGTGTTCCAATACCGAAATAAACCAACATCAAACATGAATAATCATCTAACCTAGATAGTTCTAAAAATTTAGCCACTAAACATCATATGTAAACTAACCATAATCTGTTTAATGTCAATGAAAAACATAGGAATCGAATAAAAACAAAGAAACCGAATAAACCGAATGATGAACACCCGATGTCTTCGATCCTAAGCCTTGATTCTTCAATCCTTCGCCTCCCAAATCTCGAAATCCTCTCCTTTGTCGCCTCTGCCGTCTCTAGGTCTCAATGATGCCGAGTGTTCTTGAATTCCCTTGCCTCCAGCCGTTTAAATTAGGTTAAACTCAATTTTCTGATTTTTTACCCGCGTCGCGTACCGCGACAGTCACACAGAAACCCCTCGCGCTACGCGAGGGTACCCGCTACCCGACAAAATAGTCGTGTCAAACCCACAATCATTAAAAAGGGTAAAACTGACTTTTCCACCTGTCGCGCTACGCGACAGACCTAAAATCCAGCTTTTGTCTTCTTTTGTTCTCGGGTCCGTTCTTTTTCAACCGGGAGCTCGTTTTCTTGATCTTTTGCTAGAAAATTGATATGTTTATTACCTGCGAGCATGAAATTACCAAAATGTGAAGAACCGGCATAAATCGACTCTAAAATCTAATAAACTGTACAGAAACTAAATAAAAACAAATAGAAAAATAGATGTGTTTTGCAACACATCACATCCCCACACTTATCTCTTTTTCGTCCCTGAAAAAGGCTTATGCAAAAATCTGGGATCATAGCTAGGTAAAATGGTTTCCACAGAATTAAACTCATTAATTCAAAATTAAATGCCTTGGAAAAGATTGCAAGTATTGTTATCCTACTAAACCCATACTGATTTTCCCAGTCCCTTAGTCATGGTCCATTATGTTTATGTTCTACATTTCATTTCATTAGACCCACACTTAGGAAATTTAAAATCAAATCAATCCTAGATTCTAGCTTTCAAGTCATCCTTACATATAAACAAACAAGAAATTTCTCAAATCAGATTTTTATAATGGAAGCAGATGAAAGCGTGAGCATTTTTCTTTTATTTTTCAATCCATTGAATTTAACTTAGTGGTGTTTCAACCAGGCTGCAACCCAGCGTGTGACACATAAGTTTTTTATCCAATATCTTTTCTTTCATTTTTTTCTTTTTACTCAACTTATTTGGTGAAATGGGGGCGCCATAAGACTCGGATTTATTCTCATAAAAAGAGTACTTAAGTGCCAAGCAAAAATCAGATTTTCAAAACTCTAATCTGTTATTATGCAAAGACTCATTTATGACTAGAAAACATTTTCATCAATTCCAAACCCCCAAGATGTTTCCCATGAAAATCGTGCGTTTAAGTCAAATTATACCAATCTTAAGGGACAATTACAATCAGTTAAGCCTACTCACACATCCCATAACCAAAGCATAAAACCCAAACCAACAAGTCAACAATGAATGAAACCACAAAACCTAGCTTTCCTATCATTTCCCATCATGCTTTTGCAACCAACTTAAACAAGGACAAAGAAAATCTAAGTTAAAGATGTAAAAACATAAATAAAAATAATTTTTTTTTTAAAATTTTGACTCAAGAACTTAAGCAAACTAAAATAAAAAACAAAAACTACCTACTAGAACAAAATTAAACTAATTTTCCCATCCCCACACTTAAACTTTACATTGTCCCCAATGTAGAGAAAAAGGAAAACCAAAAGAAAAACTAAAAATTAAAAACTAAAAACTGAGAATGACTTAGCTGGTTGAAGAAAAGACTTTCGAATGCCAATCTTTCCACGTGACTCGACAATCTACAAATCTGCTCCACAAGCTACAGACATACACATAAGATCTACACAAAGACAAAGATCAAACAAGCATCAACCCGTCCAAAACAATATAATGATATCCATGATTAAGTCCAACCACAAACCGACCTTATTAGTTAACTAAAAGTAACAAAGAAAAGCACAAAAGAAACAAAGAAAATTAAGAACTAATTAAAATTTGAAAAAAACATCAATTCAATGCAACAAAAATGAATTTAGAGAACCTTCTATGGTAGTGAACACGATGTATGAAAGGGAATTGGGGGTAAAATTTGAAAAATAGGGTATTTAAACATTTTTAAACATTCCCGGCTCCGTCGCGTACCGCGACAGATTTTAGAAAGGCCGTCGCGATACGCGACGAAAGTTTGACCCGCGTGTTGACCATATTCTCTCGCGTAGCGCGACAGATTACCCAGTGGGTGTCGCGTGACGCGACGGGGTTATTTTTCCAGAAAGTTTCTGGCATTTTCATGCCTTAGCCAAAATTTTCACCCCAAAGCATTCCCAACCATCCAAAACCCTTCTAAAGCCAAGAAATACATATCTGGTGACTCCAATTCATCTTTATGGCATCAAATTAATTAAAAACCTGCAAAACACATTAAAACACACAAAAACGAAAGCAAACAAACGAAAATGAACACACGAAAAACTAAAATCTACTAACTATACACTTGGGAGTTTAACCCAAGAGCTTATTCAAACTCATCTCAACTGGGAGAATCAAGGGAGACCTCCTCCCTTGCAATTAACTCATGACCACGATCAACTACATCCCATGGTCCTCCTCCCACAACTTCATTCATACTTGTCTCATCACTCACCAGATTCACACCATCTACTTGATGATCTAACTCACCACCGGCCCTCATAGAATTCGCTATCTTTACACAAACGCTCTCATCACCCACTCTAAAAGTGAGTTTGCCCTCATACACATCTATGATGGCCTTGGCAGTGCACAAGAATGGGCGCCCAAGAATGATGGGAACCTTCGTGTCCGCCTCCATATCCATCACCACAAAATCCACGGGGAACACAAACCTATCCACCTTTACTAAGACATTCTTCAAAATCCCCCGTGGACACTTCACCGACCGATCCGCCAACGACAAGGTCATGCGTGTGGGGGACAAGTCACCAAGGGCTAGCTTCTCGTATAGAGAATATGGCATCAGATTGATGCTAGCCCCTGAGTCCGCCAGAGCATACCTCCTCACATCATCTCCAAATAAGCACGGGATAGTAAACATTCTCGGATCTGCAAGCTTTTTGGGAAGCTTGTTTAAAATCACCGCAGAACAACCCGCACTCAATGGTATGTTGGCGATCTCTCCTAAATGGTCCTTACCTTTCAGCAATTCTTTCAAAAACTTCAAATACTTTGGAATATGCTGAAGGGCTTCGATAAAAGGGAGATTGATCTTGAGTTGTCTAAACATGTCAAGAAAGTGTCCGTATTCCTTAGCGTGCTTTTGATTAGTTAAGCGCGCCGGATAAGGAACACGGGTAAGATCAATCTCCGTGGTGGGTTTAAACATGACCGGCTTACCAACTACCGGCTTCTCAACGGGAGACTCACTGTTAGGTGCGGCACTTGCTGGGACTAGCCTCGGGGACACCCTCCCAGGAGTCTCCATCTCAATTTCCTCATCCACCGGTTCTTCTTCATCAACCACAACTGGTGGAACCACTCTCTCCCTCTCCTCAACTTCAACCAACACGGGTGGCATGAACACCTCTCCTCTACCTCCTCCAGAACGAGTAGTGACCGCCTTAACATGGGCGTTTGGGTTGGTTTGGGGCTGACCCGGGAATTGGCCCTGAGGCCGTTCATCCAACCGTTTGGCTATGTCACCAACCGTTCGCTGTAAATCCAAGAACGCAGATTGCTGGTTCTTGAGGAGAACATCATGCTCATGTAGGATCTTTTGTGTAGTGGCATCCTTAGCCACTAACTGAGTCAACAATTCCTCTATCCTACCCAAACCACCACCAGCACCTGAAGTGCTACCAGAACTACCACTCGGCTGTCCCTGCCCCTGGTTATGAGGATAACTATGATGGAAACCAGGGGGATTGCCTGAAGATCTATAGGTTTGGTTCTGAGAATTTCCCCAACCGGGGTTATAAGACTGCCCAAACCTACCCTGACCGCCTACAAAATTAGCCTGCTCCTGGCTCACCAAACACTCAGACGTAGCATGACCACCTCTACAAATCTCACACCGGTCCACTCTCATCTTCAGATCCTTCACATCCCAAGCTAAAGACTCAAGAGCAGCAGCAACACTAGTGTTTGTGTTCACATGATGAACACCTCTCATTGACGAGGAAGAACTAGTGATAGGAGTTGAATTCCTATTAGACGGCCGCTGCTCATACTCGGCCTGAGCAAAACTCTCAAATAAATCATTACATTCAGCCACATCCCTCTTACCCATGAGGTGGCCTCCTGCAGACGTGTCAAATCGGGCACGAGTCTCATATGTGAGCCCATTGTAGAATTTCTCTACAAGGGCCCATTCAGACAAACCATGCTGGGAGCATCGACTTAGAAGGTTTTGGAACCTCTCCCAAGCAAGATAGTAGGGTTCATCAGGGGCCATTCGGAACGAATGGATCTCATCTCTCAGACGGGCGGCCTTAGCAGGTGGGAAATACTTTTTAAGAAAAGCATCCCGAAGGCTAACCCAAGTGGTGAAAGTACCTGGCGGATGAGAATCGAGCCAAGTAGCTGCTCGCCCCGACAAAGAAAAAGGGAACAAATGCATGAAAATCGCATCTTCGGTGGCACCTTGAAGATTAAAGGTGCCACAGATGCGTGTGAGCCTAGCAAGGTGCGCGGGTGCATCTTCATCATCACGACCGCTGAATTGAGCATTATTAATAGCGGTCATGATATATGAAGGAATCTGCCACGAATTTTCATTCGGGATCGGTGGCGGTGTAATGGGGTTGTTAAGCCCCGTGAAACCCGCAGTGGCCTGCTGATGAACAGTGCGACGCGCTGCCATTTGTGGATCAAGAGGCACGCGTGGACTAGAGTAAGTAGAAGAAGAAGATGGTGTAAGCTCAGAAAAATCAGCAGAAATAGGAGTAGAAGCACTTACCTCGCTCGTAGAACTTTCAGAGAAGTCCCGCGAATCGCTCCTTGATGGCAATGAAAGCTCAGGTGGCGGTTCGTGTGAACGTAGGTGTGGCATGCACTACCAAACCTGCAACAAATAAAAATGAATCAAAAAGAAATAAATAAAATAAAATAAAACTAAAAACAAACTAAAACACCAATATGCACAGATAAGACAAAGAACTAATAAGCGCAATCGACTAAGAAGTCCCCGGCAACGGCGCCAAAAACTTGATGTCGACGGAGCTTAGCTAATAAACTAACTAAAAACCGACTCTAAAATAGACACAAAGTAATAAATCTAGACTCTCTAAAACCTAAGCTACCGACAGGCAAGTGTACCTATCGTATGTAGCAAGACAAAAGTAAGTCCGGATATCGAACCCACAGACTTCTACAGACTGTACTAACTAGACTCTATAACTTATCTATACACAATTTAATTAAATAAAATATTAATAAGGAAGGGGGTTTTTACTAACAACTAAAATGCTTGAAAGGCACTTGGAAATAAAAATAGATGAGCAAATAAAGATTAAATCAAAGGAGGAAAGGCACTACCTAGGTTTGAATCATATACATGCTTGACAAGGTTATATCGGTAATGGAACCAATGTGATACCGGGATCTTAAAATACTAAACTCAAAGGAAACCTAGAGCACCCTCGACCCTTCTCAAGGATAGTCAACTAAGGATCCTAAAAGCCGTTTAACCACCGGATACATGGATTTCCCTCACAGGTCATCCAACTATCTATGAAGTATCCGCTAGATTATCTACCTCACAGCACGATAATCTCAAAACACCTAAGAAATAACTGATAAACATTCTACCTCACGGCGCGAAAGTTACAGTTCACTTAAATGCTAGGGATAACTTGGGTTTTCCTATTGGACTCGATAAACGTGATTTGATAGACATACTAGAAAGATCTTCTCACAAAGGCTCTAACTAGCAATCCAACATTCAAGACTTATCGATAACTTCTCACCTCACGGCTATTGAAGCAAGTTGCACATCTTAACTGTTTAAATCTTGATAAAACATTCCTATGAATCACTCGGCCTAAGCAACTCATCCACTAATCAAAAACACACAGTCATTGATTCTAGCATGCACCTATTTCACGACAGACAATCGCCAAGACACATGAGGAACATAACATCAATAAGTTAACAATCAAAGATACACATATACATCCAATATTCCAAACCAAATCTTTAAATCATAAATCAATCACATCATAGTGTTCCAATACCGAAATAAACCAACATCAAACATGAATAATCATCTAACCTAGATAGTTCTAAGAATTTAGCCACTAAACATCATATGTAAACAAACCATAATCTGTTTAATGTCAATGAAAAACATAGGAATCGAATAAAAACAAAGAAACCGAATAAACCGAATGATGAACACCCGATGTCTTCGATCCTAAGCCTTGATTCTTCAATCCTTCGCCTCCCAAATCTTGAAATCCTCTCCTTTGTCGCCTCTGCCGTCTCTAGGTCTCAATGATGCCGAGTGTTCTTGAATTCCCTTGCCTCCAGCCGTTTAAATTAGGTTAAACTCAATTTTCTGATTTTTTACCCGCGTCGCGTACCGCGACAGTCACACAGAAACCCCTCGCGCTACGTGAGGGTACCCGCTACCCGACAAAATAGTCGGGTCAAACCCGCAATCATTAAAAAGGGTAAAACTGACTTTTCCACCTGTCGCGCTACGCGACAGACCTAAAATCCAGCTTTTGTCTTCTTTTGTTCTCGGGTCCGTTCTTTTTCAACCGGGAGCTCGTTTTCTTGATCTTTTGCTAGAAAATTGATATGTTTATTACCTGCGAGCATGAAATTACCAAAATGTGAAGAACCAGCATAAATCGACTCTAAAATCTAATAAACTGTACAGAAACTAAATAAAAACAAATAGAAAAATAGATGTGTTTTGCAACACATCAACCTCCTAGCAGTCAGGGAGTTTCGCATACACCGTAACAAGATTGTGTGAATGTTAAGATGACGTTGCCCATTTGATGGTATTCTAAGAGTGACAAGGAGTCGAGTTTGGTATCTCGTCGTGTTATCCTTGCAAGTAGTAGGTGCTGTAGTACAAAAGGGCTACGAAAATGTTGTTTAAGAGCGGGAAAGAGAATCAATGTCTTTTCCAATCAAGATTGAGCCACAACGCCTATGTCATCCCTTGACTTACGATGGTTTCATCCCCGATCAGCTTCTGTCTTCGCCTCTTCGATTCGGGCACCGGTGATGTAGCATATGTGTACCGGCTGCTCCTCCTGCGATGGCTCAGAGGTGCTGCGTTCGGGTGATAGTTGGTTCATTTTGGTAACTCAACTGCTACCGATAGTGTTGATACTGAGGGTGTAGGAACAATTTGTTCCTTCCTGTCGAATGCGAGCATAGATGACGACGACAGTGACATCATATCAATAATGTACGTATTGTGTATATGTACGATAATGTATGCAAGTAGTACTAATACTAAGCACTATGTGTTGTGTGGAGACTAGTGGTTACAGACTAAGTTCACTAAATGCAAACCTAATTCGCAATAACCGGAGTCTCTGATACCAATCTGTCGCACCCCGAGAAATCCCGTCCCTTCCGGGGGCGCGAGCAACAACAGATTGTCAGGATCGCAGTCTCCGGTCTCACTGTTGCGAGACCTACGTGTCTAGTTGCGTACGTACATCCAATAACTTGGATAAAACAGTTTTGTAAAATCAGAGTTGCGGAAGTTTGCTAACATCAAAGCAGATAAAGTTCATAAATTTCGGAAGCGTTAATTAAATAGTTTTCAAAACAACTTAAGTTCAAAGTTTGCGGAAGCGATTTAAGTAATTATTATTACAAAACAAGTCAAATGTTTAGATGTCCTCAAAATGTCCTAAGACACTAAAGCTGATGCATGGACTCCATCCTAGCATCCTATCCTCAAGTGCGTGCCTTAGCTACCTGAGAAAACATGCAAGTAAAAGGGTCAACACAATGGTTGGTGAGAGCACGGGTTTTTCATAAGCAGTGAACATCAAAATGTTTAAAGTAAGAGTTTTGCAGATTTACATATCATTACGATGCAGTATCGATTGATAACTAGTCAATACAGTTATATTATATTGTGGATGATACCGAAGCTGACAGTTGGTGCCTCCCGCCATGTCCATCACAAGACTATGGCAAAGTATTGGTCAATTTTGCACTGTTCCGACCTCCAGTCGGGTGTAGTGGGGCTTGTCAGGCCCAAATAGTACTATTCAAGATTACCACGCTAGGCGTTAAGCTATTAACGGTCCGAGGAGTATCGCGAGGACTTTTAGTTGTGATAGGGGCCCACACATATACATATAATGATAAAGCATGTCCATACGTAAATAAAATGAGTTGTTGTTCAAAAACAGTTGTAATGCAATGTTTTCTCCCCCAAAGGTAGAAAAGATAAAAAGGGGCCGTGAACTCAAATGATAGTGCAGTTTCCGGTTTTCGTGTGTTCGCGTCTACGAAAGCTAGCAGTCCTGCTAGTAAGCACCTATGATCATATAGGTGTAAGTATGTGTTTTGTGGTGTGTTGTAGTCCATACAACTCCAGGTGTTGGTGTGCTCAACCTAGTGTGTGTGTTGACTTGTGTTGTCTCGACGAATCGTTGGTGACACGATTGTTGTGCTTATGTGCCTTAATGCACATGAGACACCAGAATGCACCCTATGACTCTAATCACATAAGTTATCCTTTTCAGAAAGTTTCCAATTTAGGAAAGTGTGGTTTTGAAAATCCCATTTCATAAAACTAATAACTTCCAATATGTTTATAAAAACATGTGTAGACACTTAAAATAAGTCGTCTGCGCGCCAATCACCATTTATGCCGTTTTGCCAAAATAAAGTTTCCTAAAATAGTAAGTACTTGTTTAAAAGCTCGTTTTCACAAATCAAGGTTTCCAAATATGTTAGAAATCATTTCTAAACGTATTTCAAATATCCAAGTTCATCAAATCTTTCAAAAACATCAAAAGCCCTCTTTTGGTTTATAAAAGTTTCCATTTTTAGTAAGTTTCTATAAAACCATGATTTTGACAAAATCAAATATCCCAATGTGTTTCTAAACACTTCAATATCCATTTAACAGCATCTAGACATGTCTAACATGTCTAGATCATCACGAATCCAAGACTTGCAACATAAAAGTTTCCTTCTAGGGCAAGTGTACCAAATCATCATCAAATCGAACCTAGCTTAACCAAAACTCAATTCTAACATTTCTAATCACTAAAATCAGTAAATCTACAATAAGTATTCATCAAATCACCAACAAAATTGTGCACAATGTTCACATGGAGTTGCATGTGGGTTTTTACCCATTGCATGTGCGATCTATCAACTAATAAACATAAGGGACTACCTTAGAAGCTAGATTCCAGTGGGGATAGCTACTGATGTTGGAGTTCCAGTGGATTGATGGTTGCTCCAAGTTTCTCGATGGCTTCTAACACCTTCTTCAAGATTCAAATCATCAAGAAATGTATATGGATATCTCCTAGATGGATTCCAGAGATACAGAGTACAAGCTCGGAGAAAATGGAAAAAGTGCGACTGAAAATGAAGGGGTTGGTTTTATAAAGAAATCTGATCTGCATGGCCTTCGCGTACCGCGGAGGCCGATCAAAATTTTCTACCGCGTACCGCGGTGTAATTCGGGAGTCTCGACTCCCGGTTTGCTTCGTGTACCGCGAAGCCTCTCGCCGAGGGACTCTCCGCGTATCGCGACTGGTCTATTTCCTTGTTTTTCGATTTCGTTGATATGATTTCGCTCGTAATCGATTCCTAAAGCTTATACTAAACATTTAATACATGTTTAAGCACATAATCATATAATAGCACATAAGTTTGATTGATCACCAACGTTCGTGAGACTCGTGTGTGTTTCGATAATTCCTCGGATTAGCTTCGATAGTTTGTGTTCGTGTCTAACGAAGTGTTTGCACGCTTGATTAATCCTAATCAACGTGTAATGCACAATTCAATAATTATCCGAACTATTGTTTTGTGTTTGTGTTTAGCTCATCTAATTAAACTTATTAAATGAAATGCAACAAGTATGAATGCGAAATACGTAGAGTTTAAGTGTTGCAATTTACCTGAAATTGCCGGGTGTCACATCATCCCCTTGTTGAAAGAAATTTCGTCCCGAAATTTGGTTGTTGTTGATAGTGTTTGAGAAGCAAGAGTGGTTGAGAAACAAAAATTTTCTGGTTGTCACATCTTCCCTTGTTGAAAGGAATTTCGTCCCGAAATTTATTCGTTGTTGTCGGTGTTCGACGTTGTTTGTTTGGAGAGATGGGGATATTTGCGCATCATCTGATCTTCACGTTCCCACGTGAATTCAGGTCCGTGTTTCGAGTTTCATCGGACTCCGACAATCGGAATCCGACTTTGCTTTAGTTGTTTGACCTTTCAGTCCATGATCTCTACCGGCTCTTCTACGAACCGTAGTTGTTCATCCACCTGGATATCGTCTAGTGGAATCACAAGTGTCTCATCAGATAAGAACTTCTTTAGGTTTGAGACATGAAATACGTTATGAATTCCATCGAGTTCGGCTGGTAGATTGAGTGGGTATGTCACCGGGCCAATCCTCTTCAGGATTTCAAACAGTCCAATACATCGTGGGTTCAGTTTGCCACGTTTACCAAAACGAATGACACCTTTCCATGGTGGATCTTTCAGAAGGACTTTGTCTCCTACATGAAATTCCAAAGGCTTGCGACGCGTGTCGGTATAGCTCTTTCGACGGTTACGAGCTTCTGCCATGCGGTTTCTGATTTGTACAATCTTTTTGGTGGTTTCATGTACAAGTTCCGGGCAAGTGAGCTGACCGTTGTCCACTTCCGCCCAACAGATAGGCAATCGGCATTTCCTGCCATATAGTGCCTCAAAAGGCGATGGCTTGATACTGGTGTGGCAACTGTTGTTGTAGGAGAACTCCACCAACGATAGGTGAGCTTCCAAACCGTTTCCGAGGTCTACTACGCACGCTCGCAGCATGTCTTCAAGGGCTTGTATTGTTCGTTCGCTCTGGCCATCGGTCTGTGGGCGGTATGCTATACTTATATCCAACCGTGTACCAAGCGATTTTTGCAATGATTTGCAGAAGTTAGAAGTGAATCTAGCGTCTTGACCAGAGATGATGGAGATCGGCACTCCGTGTCGTGGGGTCACTTCTTTAACATAGATTCTGGCTAGCTTTTCCAATCTTCTCGTTTTCCTTAATCGCAAGGAAATTTGCTGACTTAGTTAGTCGTTCCACGATTATCCAGATAGTGTCACCTCCATTAGGAGTACGGGGTAATTTGGTAATGAAGTCCATAGATATTTGTTCCCACTTCCACATGGGGATAGAAGGGTGTCGCTCCTTCCACTGTTGAGGTCTAGGGTTTCTCCACCAAGAGGAGGTATGCGCACAACCTTGTCGTGGCAAACGATCTTAGCTTAGTTTTTAGACAACCATTCCATGTCCACTATTATCTCAAAACTGCCTAGTGTAACCGGCATGAGTTCGTTCTTAAAATTTTGGTTTGCTATCTCTAAAGTGCATTCTCTTTGAATGTGCTTAGTTACAATCAGTTTATCATCAGCTAATTCCACCGTGTATTTAGCCTTTAAAGATATTGGGGGTTATGACAAGTATTTACTAAGGTGCTTAAATATAAGACTTTCCTCAGTTTTAGTATCAAACAATACAAAAGTGCAATGATCGTTTAAGAGATACGTACCCGTTGCAAGGTAAAGATTATTTCTGGATTCCGTAGCCCCAATCACGAGGGCTCGTCCCATCGGACCATTGTTGTTCTCGTTATTGTTGTTGTTCTTCAGGTGCGGGCAGTCCTTTTTGATGTGGCCTGGATTTCCACATTCGAAGCAACTCTTCGGTGCTTCGTCCCCAAAGTTTTCCACATGGGGGCAGTCCTTCTTAAAGTGCCCTGGCTCTCCACATCCGAAGCATCCTTTTGGTGCTTTATATTGTTGCTGTTGTGGCCGTGGGATTTTGGTCACTAGTTCACTCCTGCAGTTCTCAGCTGCGTGACCTAACTTTCCACACCTTTGACACCGGTATCTTTCACACGGTCCTCGTTGATGATGATAATCACAGTTCTTGCACTTTGGGTTTTTGCCAGCATAGGCACCCTTACGTCGTCTTGGTGATTGTAGAGTGGGGGTTTCGTTTTGAGAGTTATCCCATTTGCGTTTGTTGTCGGTGGTTTTGATTACTGATCCAGGTGGAGGTAATAATCCTTGAATAACTGCCGTATCAGTCAGTTCATGAGCTAAGTAAACGGCTTGTCGCAAGGTGGTGGGGTCAGCGGATAGCACCATATCCCGAACCTCTGGTGTCAATCCCTCAATGTATCTTTCGAGATGTTTGTAGGCTGGGGTCACCATTTCTATGCACATGCATGCCAACTCATAAGATCGAGAAGTGTATGCCTCGACCTCAGAACCGATCATCCTGTGGTTCCGAAATTCCATTTCCAAATTCTGAACTTTGTTGTGAGGGAAATATTCGTGGTTCATTATTCTCTTGAATTCTTCCCAAGGTAGAGAATTAGATGTTTCTCGTCCTATAGTTTGAACATTTGTGTCCCACCAAGTGAGGGCTGCTCCCTCTAAGGTTCCTGTTGCGTACTTCACGCGATCATTAACCCTACAGTTGCTCATGATGAAAGCCGATTCCAACCCCTCAATCCATCGGAGGAGGCCGACAGCACCCTCAGTACCATTGAAAGAGGGTGGTTTGCAGTCTAAGAATGTTTTGAATGTGCAGTGAGGTGGATTAGGGTTTTTCCCTTGGGTCGGATGATTCTGGTTACGTGCAGCTTCACGTGCAGCGATTTCCTCCTCAACTCGTTTGCTGATTAGTGCGTTCAGTTTCGTTGTGGTGAGGTTAATGTTTCCACGCCCTCCAGCGTTCTTGTATTCTTCGTGTCTTCCAGCCATGATCTTCATAGCGAGAATAAGCGTTAGTGTAAATCTAATGACTGATGTAGCACGTGATTGGTATGAGAAGAATACATGTATTGACTGGCATAGACAAAATTTTTCAATAACAGTTATTAGTCTTGATATATAATAAGTCGTACTGGCTACAATTCATTTAATACCCAAGACACTAATATTCCAAAATTTCGAGTAAAGAGATGCAACTTAAAACTCGTCTCTACCAGGTCTAAGCTAAGTTAATCGAAGGCATTATCGATAGTGGAATCAGAATCAGCATCCGACACTGGTTCCTCTTCCTTAGTGTCAGGTTCTTCTGGAACTGGATCGACGACCTTGTTTTCCAGCTCTTCGATTCTAGCTTTAGCGATGGCAGCCCGGTCTTCAGCTGCCTGGGATATTGAAATCAACGGGGTTACATCCTGCCCCAGCTTGTTGACTACGCTACAAGGTCCTGCTTATTGGGCATTCGTATATCTCAGTTTCTTTGCAAGGCACTCGATTCGGTTGTTTTCCTAGGTCAGATCCCGAGTGAATCCGACTCAAGAAACTGCCTCTCGGGTTCATGTGGATCTAGTATGGGTGGGCATTTTCAGGTGACTCCTCATCGGAAAATTTGATACGTTACTTCATGTGAAGTGTAAAGTCGCAACATGAGGTCTTTGGGGATATATGGTAATCCGAACTATGGCTGGGAATTTGATGAATGTTATGTTAAAATCTTGATACGTTGTTTGAATTGGGTTGCAACCATCAGAGTGAGGGATAAGCGAATATCAATGTATGTGTTTTCAAAAATAGACTCATAATAGAATTTTCCAGAATTCATGCGTACCTGTAAATTCACGATTATGTTGCGCACCATGATCGTCAATTTACCTTACATAAGAATTCTAGTTCCTCCTACTTAGAGCTATTAGGTTTTACGGATTCAAAGTTTATTCATGTCATCGAGATTCAAACATGAGCCATATGAGGTATGGTTGAATAGCTTATCGAAAGTAATACTTGGGCTAGTTACGCGAATTGAATGATATTATAGGATCTTTCGTAGGTCCTATAAGGATAGCTATTTGGCTCGAGTGTGTTTTCCTTATGTCACTGAGTGTTGGACACTCATTGTGTGAATGTTAGGATGACTGATTGTAGATGACCTCCTAGCAGTCAGGGAGTTTTGCATACACCGTAACAAGATTGTGTGAATGTTAGGATGACGTTGCCCGTTTGATGGTATTCTAAGAGTGACAGGGAGTCGAGTTTGGTATCTCCTCGTGTTATCCTTGCAAGTAGTAGGTGCTGTAGTACAAAAGGGCTACGAGAATGTTGTTTAAGAGCGGGAAAGAGAATCAATGTCTTTTCCAATCAAGATTGAGCCACAAGGCCTATCTCATCCCTTGACTTACGATGGTTTCATCCCCGATCAGCTTCTGTCTTCGCCTCTTCGATTCGGGCACCGGTGATGTAGCATATGTGTACCGGCTGCTCCTCCTGCGATGGCTCAGACGTGCTGCGTTCGGGTGATAGTTGGTTCATTTTGGTAACTCAACTGCTACCGATAGTGTTGATACTGAGGGTGTAGGAACAATTTGTTCCTTCCTGTCGAATGCGAGCATAGATGATCACGACAGTGACATCATATCAATAATGTTCGTATTGTGTATATGTACGATAATGTATGCAAGTAGTACTAATACTAAGCACTATGTGTTGTGTGGAGACTAGTGGTTACAGACTTAGTTCACTAAATGCAAACCTAATTCGCAATAACCGGAGTCTCTGATACCAATCTGTCGCACCCCGAGAAATCCCGTCCCTTCCGGGGGCGCGAGCAACAACAGATTGTCAGGATCGCAGTCTCCGGTCTCACTGTTGCGAGACCTACGTGTCTAGTTGCGTACGTACATCCAATAACTTGGATAAAACAGTTTTGTAAAATCAGAGTTGCGGAAGTTTGATAACATCAAAGCAGATAAAGTTCATAAATTTCGGAAGCGTTAATTAAATAGTTTTCAAAACAACTTAAGTTCAAAGTTTGCGGAAGCAATTTAAGTAATTATTATTACAAAACAAGTCAAATGTTTAGATGTCCTCAAAATGTCCTAAGACACTAAAGCTGATGCATGGACTCCATCCTAGCATCCTATCCTCAAGTGCGTGCCATAGCTACCTGAGAAAACATGCAAGTAAAAGGGTCAACACAATGGTTGGTGAGAGCACGGGTTTTTCATAAGCAGTGAACATCAAAATGTTTAAAGTAAGAGTTTTGCAGATTTACATATCATTACGATGCAGTATCGATTGATAACTGTCAGGATCGGATCAGATCATAATCTGAGATATGATGATAACAATAAGCTATGATTTCGATCAATTGCTAGGCGGAATCAGGCAATCAATCTAAGTTCAGTAACAATCCAAAATAACAAAACCCCCAGTAATTAATATTCAAGACATATTTAATAAGAACAGTAAAGAATTGATGATGAATATTAAAGGCAGTTATATTGATTGTAGATCTGATATCTCTCAGAGAATTACAGTGTGTGTAATCACCAAAAAGCGTACAAAAGCGTTAAAAAACGTACAGACTGAAACTATAAAGGTCCTATTTATAGAAACCTATTTCAGACCTACATAACTGCCCTAACGGATCACCGCTATCAAAATAACAAAAATAAACGTCACATCAGTTATACATATCATAACTGATGTCAGCAAAAACAAATAAACAACAAAAAATCTATCTGTAGATACTTTATCAGCAACAGCAGACTTGAACTTCAGCATTGCAACATTTAGTCATCAGCATTGCAATGTGACTATCAGCAGTCCACATCTTCATGTCAGCATTACAATATACTTGCTGTCAGCATTGAGAATTGGATGTCAGCATTGTATATGTAAGTTGTCATTATCAGCATCCAAGTATCAGCACTTGAACTCATAAAGCTGTCATTGAGAATTGGCTGTCAGCATTCAAGAGTTCAATATCAGCATTGCTGAATACTTGGCTATCTTGTAATCATCAACACAACATATCCTATCAGCATCACACTTGGTCATCAGCATTTCAAGATCTGTTCATCAGCACTGCAATATCCTTGAATGGGATAACATCATCAGCAATAGAATTTGAATGTCAGCACTGTAACTTTAAGCTGTCAGCATTGAAGAATCCTTTGAGAACTTGTCAGCATCTCTATCTTCAATGAGATGACTTTCAACATTATAACTTTGGTTGTCAGCACTGCAACATCCATGACAAATCCTGAAATCACTAAACGCTTAAACATAAGAATCAATTAACAAATAATGATCTTATAAATAGAAAGGTTTAAGGTTCAGAGATATGGACCATATATGTTGTCTGTATTGTGCCTGTCAACACATCAACATATTATATGGATTTGAACTTTATTCAAATTATCAGCATATCAAAAATTAAATCTGTATAAAATAGAGAAACAGAAATAAAGAGAGTTAGAATGTTGCCATCATTAAATGGACTTAATGAACTTGAAAATGGAAAAAGGGTTGGTTAATTGTGGGCAGAGCACCATCTCATAATGAAAACCTAACAATCTCCCCCTGAGATGATGCTTCCTACAATTATCCCACCATAATCCATAAGTACCTCTCTCAAAAGAATAAACCACATCCAAAGCCTTGTCATCATCAGCATCAGTCATCTTTACATATTCTCTTCTTCTTTCACTTGACTCATGCTGAAAGATAACAACAAATGTTGTATAATACCAGCAAATTGAGTCATTGGAGCTTTCAAATCTTCTCTCATGTAATAAATCGACATTTGATTGAGTGCAGATAAAGATTTGAAATCCAATTCAGACAGGTCATCTTTGTCAGTGAAGATGTATGATTTATCGAGACATTCTACCACAAGATTTCCATCATTGTTAATAGAAACTCTTTGTGGGTTCTTCAGAGTTTTCACCTTTTGCTCATGTCTTCTTACTTCATATCCAATGAACAATTCTTCTGAATCTTTTCTTAATCTTCTGATTAGCCTCAAGAATTGAAGAAGATTTCGTCTTCCAAAATTTGGAATTGGTTTTCCAATTTTTAGATTATCCAAAAAGATAAGATAAGAGTTTTCAAGAAGTCTCACTTCAGAATAGGCATATAGCCTTATATCTGTAGCACTTAAAACTCTATCTCTTCAAAAAATTATCAGCTCCCATGTCTTTTCATCATAAGCCCATCCAGTGATAGGAAATTCCTTCATATTTCCAAAAATTTTCTTTTTCTTTATCTCAGGCGGTTTCAGCTTCAGATTTTGTTCATTGAATTTATTTTCATACTTTTTAAATTCTTTCAAGACTTTATCTTGATCCAAACTGTCATCTTGCAGTCTGTATAGTTTTACACATTTTCTTAGAGTACCTTGAAAAGCTGCTGGTCTAGCATAATTGCTTCTGTTTACTAGATCTAGACCAGCCAATTCAATTAACTCTCTATCAGACAGATTGAATATCTGGAAAAATGGATAAAAGCTTTCCACCGCCCCTGTATCTCTTTTGACTTGGTATGCATCCCAACTCCAGTCATATTTCCATCCCACTATGTTTGACTTTTGTTTCATTAACTCTTGATCTTGAATAGTCAATGTTTCTTGGAAAGTCATTCCAGAATTTCTTGTGTATTGGGAGGAAACATATGACTTTGGCTTTTCAAAATTTTGACTGGAGGAGACTGTTTTGCTGATGACAGGCATTTTTGATTGATCAAGTTTTGCTTTCTTACCTCCTTTTTCATCTGTCTGCAAAAATTCTTTTACTCTTTTTATCAGAGTGTCCCTCTTCATTTTTGTATAACTTCTGGAGGGAACTCCCCTGTCATGCAAAAAATTTCTTAAAGCTTGTTCACTCATGGAATTTCGATCTGGCTGAACCAGACCCTTTGAAATTTCTGAATCAGCTAATTCTTGCTCCTTTCTTTTCTTCTCTTTTTCTTCTCTCTCCTTCTTATCAATCTCAGTTTCATTTTGTGGATCAAGGAGAGAGTCAATTCTATCAGATTCTGCTGACAGTTGCTCAAATGACATTAAATTGAATGTTTCAAATTCCAAGCCACCATACTCCACAAGCTTAAGTACTAGCTTCATATGGGAGTCAGCCATAGCATTTGCAGAAAATTGAGATGCAAAACTTTCATTAAAGAAGACACTTGGTTCAATTATTTTGCTGGATTCTTGAATTTCTGGCATTAAAGCTTCATTTGCAGCCAATTCTTCATTTGTTAACTCACCCAAAATCCCAGCTAATGCTTTCACTTCTTTCTTATCAAACTTCGAAAAAGATATGGACTTTAAATCTTCAGAGATTTTTTCTTTTCCCTTTGCCTTTTCTAGGCATCTTCTTGTTTTCTTCTTAAAATGTCAAGATGTTTTTTGAGTAAGACTCTTTCGATCTCATTTCCAGGAATTCCCTTTGAAACTTCTTCCACAGATGGAATTTTGAATTTTAGCAGATCATCATTTGCTTTATTCATAATTTCAAAAAATCCATATTTAGTGAGAATTGCAGCCTTGAAATATGAGTCTAGTTCCTTGACTGATGTAACTTCTTTTTGAATTTTGGGAGATGGAGACGGGGATTGTGGTGGTGAGGAAGATTTGAGCTTTTTCACTTGTTCAGCATCATCTTTATCATGATCAAATTTCCTCTTCTCCCCCTTTGAGGAAGCATCCTCTCCTCCTGAACTGTAGTCACTTTCATCAACTGAAACCTCAAGTTCTTCAATTCTTTCCCTTAACATTTGATTTTCTTTTTCAAGTTCTTCAATTTTGGATTCCAGAGATTCAAAGGAAGTCTCCGCTCTCTTTGATTTGAAGATTATGGCATTCAGCCTTGTAATTTCATTTGCAGCCTCTTGCAAAGAATTGATCCTATTTTGATCAGTTTTCTTCAGAGAATCAATCTCCTTTTCTAAGACTTTGGATTTTGCTTTGGCTGATTTTAATTGAAAATTCATCTTTTCAATGTCTTTTTCAAAATCCAACTTACTTGCTTTTAGTTGCTCCTCTAGTTCATTAATCTTCTTTTCTCTTGAAATAATTGCATCTTTGAGTTCAGCTATAATAGCCTTTTGATCATTTTCAGCAAGACTATGGGCTGCTGCAAGTTGAGATTTCAAATTTTGAATTTCAGATTTAAGAAGATCCACATGCTCCTTCATATTATCTTGAGCCATTTGAGCATGATTTACTTCATTTTGAGCACTAAATAGCTCTTGGCTCAAATTAGTGGATTTCTGAATGTATTTTTCTCTTTGAGCAATAGAATATTTCAAATCACTTTGTAGATCATCTACAAAGGCCTTTAAATTTTCTATCTCTTCCACTTGTGAATTTAGAGTGTTTGTAAATTGATTGACATAATCATCACTCTTTTGAACATACTCTTGAGCTTGAGCAGTTGTTTCACTTAGATCTCTGATGTGTGCATCCTGACTTTCAATGTATGCATTTTGAACCGCCAGATGATTTTCTTTCTGTTCAAGTTCAATCAGGAGTCTAGTGATTTCAGTATTCTGTTCATCAAGTGCTTCTTGAAATTGATTGTATTCTATCAGATGATCATCAAAGTCTTTTTCAAGTTCAGCATTTAGCTGATTTATTTCATTTTCTCTGGCTTCAATTTGAGAGGCCATATGATGAATCAAAATTGGAACCATTTTAACTGTAGCTGATAGTTGAGGTTGATCTTGAAGTATTGGTTGTGAATCTTGAATCTTCTCAGTAGCAAGCACTTTTGCTGATTCATTTTGTTGCTGATGTTGTTGTTGTTGTTGTTGTTGTATTGTAGTATCAACTTCCAAAGGAGAATTTGGAATTGATAATATATCTGTTGCAGTTTGGATTGGAGATGAAATGGGAGTAAGATCAAAATTTTGGATAAAATCTTGATCATCAGGTCTTGCCTGTGAATCAACTGAAGTTGCTGGAGAGTAATGTACAGGAGTTAAAATCTGGTCTTGAAATCCTTCATTATTATCACCATCATCATCATCATTGTCACCTTTACTGCTCTCACTGCTGGACACATCAGCATCAGAATCAATGTGATCCGATGATGAAGTGCTAGAATCTTCATTCTCAACATTAGCTATAACCATTCCCTGTTCAATCAATGCATCTTGTAAATCAACGAATATTTGAGGAAATTCTACATCTCCTTCTTCAACTTTACCCCTGTTCATTGAAGGACATGTAAGATGATCATGATGCTTCAACCCATGAATCTTTTCACCAAAGGGTTGCATATCTGGGTGCTGATAATTAATTACTAGCTGAATGAATCTTGGATACATCAAAAATTTTTTACTTCCTGCACTAACATTTGTTGTCATACCATTAAAAATGATTCTTGTAAAATTGAATGGGGTTGACATCAGCAGGCTCATGATCATAGAAGTTGTGCCAAGTGGAAGCTCAAACCATCCAGATCTCCTATTTGAGATGCAGTGTTGTAACATGTGAGCTAGCAATTTCCACTTCGATCCCAATTTACCTTTGAGAATTTGTCTTCTGGGCATTCCACCCGTATAACCAAGAAAATTTTGGAAGAAATCCAAAATTTCATCATCTGGGAGTTCAGTAATGTCACATTCATCATTTCCTAATTGTAACACATCCCTTAATATCTGTTCAGAGATGACAACTTGTTGGCACCCAACTGTTCCAACAATCATTCAAATATCATTTTGTATCTCTTCCACTGCTGTGATCCAGAACTCATTTATCATGTGTCGATACAGAGTCGGTCTTGCTGTTAGGGCAAACACCAAGCTTGATCGATTTATGAAACAAAGAATTTCTCTGAACCCATGAGCTTTGGGATGCTCGGCATTCAAGAAAGCACACACGTTATGTTGTTCTGCGATTTCTAAAAGAGCCATATCTTTTATGATGAGGGTCGTGAACTTGAAGATGAAGAGTATTGATGATTTGATTGCAGTATAGTGATGATTTTTGCTGAGGTTTGAAGGTTCGAGTGTTGGGTTTTCGCTCAAGTACAAAAGAGTGCTGATAAGGGTTAGGGTTCACCTTTCAAATTCCTTTTATAGGTTAACTTTGCTGAGTACGAGGTTGAAATCCGGTGAAAAAGTGAAACTTTTAATTTTTCACGTGATTTCATTAAATTCTCACGTGCTCCCCCTTTTCAAATGATTTTACTCAAAAGGTTTCTAAGTGATTGAAACTTTTGTCATCAGCACTAAGATTTTACTCATCAGCACTGAGAATTACTTCAGTAATGATATTTTACTCATCAGCACTGAGAATTACTTCAGTAATGAGATTTTACTCATCAGCACTGAGAATTACTTCAGTAATGAGATTTTACTCATCAGCACTGAGAATTAGTTTGCTGTCAGCATAGCATTTATCAGCATTGGAACTTTATCAGCATTCAGGAATGAAACATCAGCATTGCAAAAATGTCATCACTAAAACTTCATCAGCATTGAAAATGTCAAGTACTGAAACTTCATCAGCATTGAAAATTAAGTACTGAAACTTCATCAGCATTGAAAATGTCAGCACTGAAAATTGACTGTCAGCACTGAAACTTCATCAGCATTGGAAACTCACTTTCAGCACTGAAGATTACTTGGAAACAACCAGATTTTCATTATCAACTGTATCAACTTGTTTGAAAATCAACTTATAAAAACTCCCTTTTCTTGAAATTAGCAAATTTCTAAATCCAATTTATTTAAGCTATACTAATAAAGGAAACTTTTTGTTGTTTTCTAATGTTAATTTTTTTTTGTTTTGTTTGTTTTGATTCAAACTTTGATAAGTCACAGTGATAATTAAATTTTACAGAAAATTAATATTTACAAACTTAAATCTGATAATAATTTGATTCTTAAAATCATATCTATTTTAGAACTCTTTATATCAAAAGAAATGTTCAGAAATATTATTGAAAATTCAAACAATGATATTGTTTATCCACTTAAACTCTGCTGATATAATCATAAACCAGATTATGAGAATTTGTTCAAATTAGATATCATTTAAATGTAACTTAGCAAGTTATCACAAACATAAAAAGGCACTTTTTGAAGTCGAATTGTAGAATATTTTAAGGATTTATGTAAGATCTCCACTTTACTACCATTTTATGAGTAAATATTTATGTAATTTGTTTTTCTTTTCTTTTCATCAATGACAAGCACTGTGTTCTATGAACACTTATTTGGTTGATGTGTGCAGTCAAATTTGAAAGTTTTTCTCTGTTTTTGTTCTTTTGAGACATTGCATTATACAGACTGCTGTGTATAAATACACTTATTTGGTTGATGATGCAGCTGATAATGTAGTCTTTTTAAAGTATGTGTATTTTAAATGGTGGGAGATAGTCATAAATTCAACTTTCACTTCTTATATCCTACATCAAAAAGATTTAATACCTTATCATAAGATAGATAACATGCCTTACATAATTTTTAATTTTTAATCTTGTTTCTCATTCTCATTCTCCAACATTGATTAGATGTCAGCTGAGCCTACCAAAGCTTTGAGAATTTCAATATTCTTTCCTGAACCTTTTCTTCTTGATATATTCTTTTCCATAACAGATTCCTATCATTTTTCAAGAAATCAATATCAGATATGCAGAAATAATATATCTTACTGAAATTCACATATTTTTTGTATTTTTCTTTGTTTTTCTAATGTTTTTGTAGTTTTAAAAAAAAATTATCACTGTATCTTAGCAAAATTTAATCAATTTTCATATTTCATCATGCCAAGACTTTTTACCAGAAATTCAAACCTTTTTGGATCTAATGCTTTGGTAAATAAGTCTGCAAGTTGAAATTCAGTATTTATGTACTTTAATTCTATCAATCCTTTTTCAGAGTTATCTCTAAGAAAATGATATCTTATTTCTATATGTTTTGTTTTTGAGTGTTGTACTGGATTTTTTGTAATGAAAATTGCTGCTTTATTATCTATTTTTATAGGAGTTTTCAAAAAGTTGAATCCAAAATCAAGCATCTGGTTTTGAATCCAGAGAACTTGAGAGCAACACTGTGAAGCTGCAATATATTCGGCTTCTGCAGTTGATATGGACACATTTGTTTGTTTTTTGCATTGCCAAGATACCAGCTTGTTTCCAAGGTATTGACAACCTCCTGACGTTGATTTTCTATCCCAATTATCTCCCCCAAAATCACTGTCAGTATAGGCAGTTAAATAAAAATCTTCATCTTTTGGACACATTAAACCAAGATCAGGTTTTCCCTTGAGATATCTGAAAATTCTTTTGACAGCAACTTCATGGGATTCTTTGGGATCAGCTTGATATCTGGCACACAAACATACAATATACATGATATCAGGCCTGCTTGCAGTGAGATACATGAGAGAACCAATCATTGATCTGTAATAAGTTTGATTGACTGGCTTCCCTATTGGATCTGGATGAAGCTTGTCTCTTGGATCTGCAGGTGTTGAAGCTGGCTTGGAATCAGCGAGATCAAACTTCTTGAGAATATCTTTGACATATTTTGTTTGGCTGATAAAGATTCCATCAGGAATTTGCTTGACTTGAAGACCAAGAAAGAAAGTAAGTTCACCCATGGCACTCATTTGAAATTTCTTCTTCATCAAGGCTTCAAATTCCTCACATAGTGTCTTGTTTGTGGACCCAAATATTATGTCATCCACATACACTTGAACTACTAATAGTTCACCATTTACATGCTTCAAGAAGAGTGTTTGATCTATTTTTCCTCTTTTAAAATGATTTTCAATGAGATAAGAAGACAAGGTTTCATACCATGCTCTAGGAGCTTGATGCAACCCATACAAAGCTTTGTCCAATTTGAACACTCTGTATGGATGATCTAGATGTTCAAAACCTGGTGGTTGTGCCACATAGACCTCTTCATGAAGTTTGCCATACAGGAAGGCAGATTTGACATCCAGTTGATAAACAGTAAACTTGAAGGCAGCTGCATAAGCTAAAAAGATTCTGATAGCTTCAATTCTTGCAACTGGAGCAAACACTTCATCATAATCAATGCCTTCTTCTTGGGTGTAGCCTTGTGCTACAAGTCTTGCTTTGTTCTTGATCACAATTTGTCACACCCCAAATTTTCAACTAACGGAATCACACCGTTTGGGAACGTGACAAACCAGGATCTCAGATCATTAGACATAACGAAGACCTCTATATGAATTTCAAAACATACTTTGGTGTTTAAAACATGACATCAGAGTTTTCAAGGTTTTGCGGAAGCGTTTTAAAACCAGTAACATTTGAAAAATGTAAATTACAATACAAAATCTCAATTGTCATAATTCAAATACTAAAATGTAAAGTCATGCATGCGACTCGATCTCCTAGTCCATGCCTGCTTTATGGTGTCCTTAGCGTCCTGAGAAAACATGTAAATCAAGTGTCAACCCAAATGGTTGGTGCATAACACAGGTTTAATCATTTCACAATGTTCAAAACAGCAGTTTGAATATCAAGTTTGTAGATAACATAATCACATATGCACAGTCATGATAGCTAGTCATATAAACTATTTACATACGTGTTCGACACCGAAGCTGACTAGTTGCCATGCTATAGCATGTTTTCGCCTTGCCACTATTGTCTATCACAACAATAGTAAAAATGTGTTTGGTCAGTCAAACACCTGCGTAGATCCCATCTACCAGGTGAGGTTTGTCAAACCTAATAGATCTATTTCCAACTACCACGCTTTGCATTACAGCAAACTAAACGGTTCGAGGTGTGTAAGGACTTTCAAGTTGATATGTTGTCACATAATGTAAACAGATAACTCATGCAAGTGATATGTATCTAAAATCAGTTTGTTGCACATGTTTTCTCCCCCAAAACAGTTTAAAATAAGAAAGGGCCGTGTACGCACCTTTGATTGTAGCAGAATGATCAAACACACGTGAACTCGCGTAGAAAATCCTCTACGAAGAATCTGTGTTTAAGTAATAATGTTGTGTTATTCGGGATGTCGTTTTGTGTTTGTAATTACATATGTGTTAACACACGTATGTTAAATTGTTAGAAATGCACGTACAAGAATGTACGTGAATTTGTTTTTATTCGTTTAAACCACATAAACATACAATACTATGTTTATGTACACGTAAATATACGCGACCATAATTTTTGATCAAATTATAAATTTTATTGATTTATCTTGTTCGGGACTTCGTTACGGTTTCAACGCAACTTGAACGGTTTAAATCGGAGTTAAAACGAGCACGTTATGATTAAAACATCAAAAAAAATGGTTTTAATTACCAAAAACCGGTGGAGCCTGGCCTCGAACCCGCGACCCCCCACTCCCAACACACACTTCTTACCACTCCGACCCGCTAGGGTTTCGCGATTAAACTCCGTATTTAATTCTTTTAATTTTGAGGTTGACCGGTTTCCCCTTTGTCCCCCAACCGAACCAATATTCTTCAATCGAACCCCAATTCGAACTTAATTGCAAATGAATTCATAAGGGTTTTGTTCAGTGAGTTTAACCGACTCTATGGTTTGTTTTAATTCGAACAAAATAGATCGTTTCAGTTAAAAACCCCAAAACGTTTTTCTATTCAAAACATGAAATCAGTTTTCATTGAATTCGATGTTGATAACAGAAATTCACATGGGGATTAGCTTAATCGAATCCCTCTGAAACTCACTGTAGAATTTAATTTGATTTTTGATCTCGTTTGATTCAAAAACTCCAAACCCGATTGAATGATGAACCCTAGAATTCGGATTCAATCGATTTGTATTTGTTTCATGAAATTGGCACATGCTTTAGCTTGGTCGAAGGTTTCTGAAACTAATGATGGTATTTGATTTAACTTTTAAACCCATTGGAATGGAAACCCCCAAATCGTTTTATACGATAAACCCTAGAACTCGAATTCGTGCAATTCGATTTTGTTTGATGAAATTGACTTAGGGATTTGTTTAGTCGGAGTTTTTAGGTTGTTTAGGAATGAATGTTTACCTGTTTTGATGCCAAATTGATGGATATCGATCAAAGGCTTGAGTTCGGCCGACCCTTAGATGAAATCCGTTTCCCACTGCTTTTTGGTTCGAATTTCTTTGTGCAACAGGTCCTAAAGGATCCGACTAAAGGTTTTAAACTACCAATTTTTGTGAATTGTAATCGGTTATATGAATTTGATATTCATTGCAAACGGTTACATCTCATGGTTATTATTTTGATTTAATTCGACAATTAATGATCATATAACGTATGAAACTTGATAATAATCATTAATAGAGTGATTAAGGTTACCAAATTTCGGTTTTTACTTAGTTTTAATGTGAAATTCAACTCAATTAATAAATTGGCCGAATTTTGACTTGTAAAAGTCAAAATTAATACCCACAATCACTTACAAATTTATTCTTTGCAAATTAAACACTGTGAAACTGATTTTTCTTAATTCTAGCCCTTACAGTTTGATTTTTAACAATAACTTGACATTTTGGTTTAATCTAGCATCAACGGAGTTTATTCGGATTGCCAAATTGTCACCAATCAATTCAATTAACAAATTTTTGGGCTTGATTACTCCGATTGGCTTCCTAATTACAATTGGGTCTACTCTGGGCTTATTGGGCCTACCTTGGGCCTCATTGGGCCTTACTGGGCCTTCCTGGGCCTTCATTGGCCTTGTTGGGCCTTCCTTGGCCTTATTGGTCTTCCTTGGTTCCCTTGGGCCTAACTTGTCTTGTTGGGCCTTCATTGATCTTATTGGGCTTCCATTAACCTTATTGGGCCTACGAGGGTTAACGAAATTAACTCGAAAAGTCGGATTGTCACATCATCCCCTTGTTGAAGGAATTTTCGTCCCGAAAATTAGTAAGTGTTAGAAGTAGTTAGGAAACTACCTACGAGTTTAAATCGTATGTGATAGTGTGATATCTGATCATTCTGTGCGTTTGTGTGTACTCATACACAAAATCCAATGTTTTGCAACATTACAACTAAGTGTGATCGTTCAATGTAACTGTTTTGCGTGTCACTAGTTAGCTCACCTAACTGTGACTGTTTGTGTTTAATCATACAATGTTGTGTCATCTCACATATAGTGAGTGTCTGTAACTGTTCGTACTATGTAACCCCGCACATAGTAAAATGTGTGTAACTAATCATGCATGTACTACTATAACATATAACATATGAAATATAGCACATAGAATGTAATGTAGCACAGATGTTTATAACAAAATCAATTAAATAAAGTGTTTGTATACTGTACTATGTAATCTCACACATAGCAATTGTTTGAATGTAGTCGACAAAATAGAAATTTCCAAAATTCATGCGTACCTGTAAATTCACGAGTACATGGGCCCCTGTATTCGTCAACTTACCTTACCCAATTATTCTGGTTCCTTCTATATGTAACTCCACCATTGTTTAACTAATCATGATTGTACCACCATGAAATGTAGTACCTCAAATGTAATGTTTGAAATGTAGTACATTGTTTGAAATCAATCATGTATGTACTATTATGAAATGTTTGTGTTTGCATTCTGCAAAGCTGGGTGTTCAGCCCAGTTGTTTATACTAACTTCAATAGTATAATGTGTTTGTGCTTACAGTTAGAGTGTGAAATATCGCATCATCCCCTTGTTGAAGGAAATTTCGTCCCGAAATTTAACGCACCTTCATAATGTTTGTTGTTGTTTTGAATAGGTGGGGATATTTTTCCTCATTCAATCTTCCCTTTCCCATGTGAATTCAGGACCACGTCTTGAATTATACCGAACTTTGCCTATTAATTCTTGCTTTGTTTAAGTTGTTTGACCTCTCGGTTCATGATTTCAATTGGTTACTCGATGAATCGTAACTGTTCGTCTACTTGTATTTCTTCCAGTGGCATAATCAATGTCTCATTAGAAAGACATTTCTTTAAGTTCGATCCATGAAAGACATCATGAACTCCTCTAAGTTCATCCGATAATTTGAGTTAATACACAACCGGACCAATCCTTTTCAGGATCTCGAAAGGTCCTACGTAATGTGGGCCAAGCTTCCCGTGCTTGCCAAATCGTATTACACCTTTCCAAGGTGATACCTTTAGAAGAATTCGGTCTCCTACCCGAAATTCCAACGGCTTGCGACATTTGTCAGTGTAACTCTTTTGTCGATCCCGAGCCGCTGCCATACGGTTCTGGATTTGTAAGAGAATTCCACCAACAGTATGTGGTTTTCTCAGCTATCACCAAAGTCAATTACACAAGTTCGTAATTTATCCTCGAGCGTGTGAATCGTACGTTCACTCTGACCGTCGGTCTTCGGATGATAAGCGGTACTCATGTCTAAACGAGTTCTCAGTGACTTATGGAGAAATTTCCAAAAGTTTGGAGTAAATCGGGCATCCCGATATAATATGAAAGAGATTGGTACGTCATGTCGCGTTACCACTTCCTTGCTCTAATTGCGAGTCAGTTTCTCCATCTTGTCGGTTTCCTTGATTTCTAATAAATGTGCATATTTCGTTAATCGATCGACAATTTTCCCATTTGTATCACAACCACTCGGTGTACGGGGTAACTTAATAATGCAGTACACATCGATATCTCTGGTTGTTGCAGTAAACCAGATGGCTTCTGATATTCAACTTTGATTTTCGAACAAGTCGACCATTTGCTAACATACTTAGCAACGTCGGCTTTCACGTGAGACCACCAATACAGTGCCTTCAAGTTACGCTACATCTTGTCTGATCCCGGGTGGACTGAATATCTAGACTTGTGTGCTTCATCCATCACGAGTTCCCTTAAACCTCCATACAAAGGTATCCAAAGTTGATTAATGAAATAACGAATTCCGTCAGAATTCGCATCCAACTGTTCTTCCATTCCCCGTAAGGATTTATGTACCAAATTATCCTTTTCTAAAGCTCGAGCTGAGCACTGCATACCTTGTCAGGTAGGTCAGTCCGTATTGTCATCATCAGTGCGCAAACTCGTCTTGTTCCTGTTGTGTCTTTTCTGCTTAGAGCGTCAGCTACCACATTAGCTTTTCCCGGATGGTACTTGATGCGCATTCGTAGTCATTCAACAACACAACCCAGCGTCGTTGTCTCATGTTCAGCTCCTTCTGAACAAAGATATGTTGCAACCTCTTATGATCAGTGTAAATGGTACACTTGGTTCCATATAAATAGTGTCTCTAGACTTTCAAGGCAAATACCACTGTTCCTAACTCCCAGTCATGAGTAGGGTAATTCTTTTCGTGTGGTCTCAGTTGTCTTGAAGCATAAGCAATCACCTTGTCACGCTGCATCAACACACAGCCCAAACCCTGTGCAGATGCATCACAATACTCCACGAAGTCTTCCGTCCCTTCCGATAAGGACAGAATCGGTGTACTGCAGAGTTTCTGTTTCAACAACTGAAATGCAGCTTCCTGTTTATCTGACCAGTTATACTTTGTTCCCTTGTGTGTAAGAGGTGTAAGTGGTTGAGTGATCTTTGAGAATCCCTCAATGAATCGTCGGTAATAACTCGCCAAACCAAGGAATTGTCGTACCTCGGTAGGGGTCTTTGGTGCTTCCCAATTCTTAATCGCTTCAATCTTTGCTGGATCAACATGTATACTCTTTTTATTGACTATGTGACCCAGTAATTGAACTTCTCGCATCCAAAAGTCACCTTTTGAGAACTTAGCTTACAATTGTTCTTGTTTCAGTAATTCCAACTGCAATCGAAGATGTTTAGTGTGCTCCTCCTTAGTCTGAGAATAGATGAGAATGTCATCGATGAAAACAATGACAAACTTATCAAGATAAGGTTTACAAACACGTTTCATGAGATCCATGAATACTTCTGGAGCGTTTGTCAACCCAAATGGCATGACCAAAAACTCATAATGGCCATAGCGCGTCCTGAATGCTGTCTTTGGAATATCCCCCTCCTGAATTCTTAGTTGATAATAACCCGATCTAAGATCAATCTTCGAGTAGTAACTCGAACCTTGCAACTGATCGAATAGATCGTCTATTCTGGATAACGGTTACTGGTTCTTGGTAGTAACCTTGTTCAGTTCCTGGTAATCGATACACATACAGAAAGTCCCGTTCTTCTTCTCAACAAACAAAACTGGAACTCCCCGCGGTGATAAACTAGGTCGTATGAAACCGTTATCCAACAACTCTTGCAATTGTGTAGATAATTCTTGCATCTCTGACGGTGCAAGTCGATAAGGCGCCCTAGCTATCGGTGTTGCGTCTGGTGTAAGGTCGATTCGAAATTCCACCTGTCTGATAGGCAGTAATCCCGATAGGTCTTCTGGAAATACTTCAAGAATTTCACAAACTACTGGAATGTCTTCTATCTTCTTCTCAACTACTGGCTTTTCAGTTATAAGTGCTATAACTACTGTATGACTTTTACGCAGACATTTGTGTGCTTTCATACAAAATATGAGACGCAGTGGCGTACTGGTCTTTTCACCTTGTACATACCACGTCTCTCCGTTCGTAAGAGGTATACGAACTATCTTTTGATGGCATACTATTTCAGCCTGTTGTTTGGACAACCAGTCCATGTCGATGACTACAGCGAAACTGCCTAAGGCGGTAGGCATAAAGTCAATGTCATGTGTTTGACTCATCAAGTCAAGAACACGTCTTTTAAGAATATGGTTTACAACAACTAACTTATCACCAACTAGTTCTATAGTGTATGGGTTTTCTAAAGCAGTAGGGCTAACACTCAGTAATTCACAAGATTTGCTAGATACAAAACTCCGATCTACACCGGTGTTAAATAGCATAGAGGCAGAGTGATAATTCAAGAGAAACGTACCCGTAATGATGTTGGGATCTTCCCGTGCCTGACGTCTTCCAATCACAAAAGCCCTGTCCGAACAACATTTGTGTTGTTGTTGCTGTTTCCTTTTGTAGTTATGTCATTAGCCCTTCTTTTCTTGAGTTGTGGGCACTCCTTCTTGAAGTGTCCTGATAAGCCACACTCAAAACATCCTTTCTGTGTGTTATTCCGGTTGAGTGAGCTTGTCTGAAGTTCCCCTCGACAGTCTTTTGCTACATGACCTATCTTTCTGCATCGCTGACATCGGTACTTGTCGCATTGATTCCCAAAGTGATGGAATCCACATTTGTTGCACTTTGGGTATTTACCATTATATCTTCCCGATGACTGTCGGTTATTGTTTGGATTGTGATAAGTCTTGTTGGATTCCTGCTTACGATTCTCCTGAAATGATTGCTTAGTGTAATTCTTGAAATCAATGTTATCCCGTTTTCTTTTGTGATCTCCTGCTTTAGCTGTTACCGTTCGTTTGGGTAATGTTTCCCGTTGCACCGCTTGATCAGTTAGTTGGTGTGCCAGTTGAACAGTTTGCTGTATAGTAGTAGGGTTTGCAGATATGATTAATTTTCGGACCTGAGATACCAGCCCTCCAATGTATCTCTTGATCCACTTGCTAGGTGAGGTTGCCCTGTGCGGTAGGAGTCTTGCTAATTGCTGGAATCGAGTAGTGTATTCCTCAATATTAGAACCTTTCATCTTGAGTTGCCCGTATTCATCCTCGAGTTTTTGCATTTCATTACGAGAACAATACTCCTCCTGCAACAGGATTTTGAATCCGATCCAAGTAAGTGCATTGGCTGTATTCAAACCGAGTGTCTGTACGATAGAGTTCCACCATGTCAAGGCTGAACCCTCCAAAGTACCAATAGCGTATCTGACCTTGTTTTCTTCCGGACAATTGCACATCTCAAACACCGATTCTAACTGTTCAATCCATCGAAGAAGTCCAACGGCTCCTTCTGATCCTTTGAAATTACGTGGTTTGCACTCCAATAATGTCTTGAACGTGCACTTTTGTAGGTTTACCAGTTCCCCCGTTGGATCATGTGGTTCTGTTTGGTATGTTTGCGTATAGTTTGCGATTGTCTCGGTAATTCGAGTGTTAATAAATGCCTCAACTTCCGTTGTGGTCATGTTAATGTTTCCCCCAACCATGATCTTCCTATTTACAAATATACATAATGAGACTACACCCATCGCATAATCATCACTCATGCACAAAGTAAATGTAACACACTACCATAGCCATTAAGGTAACAATTCTTAATCATTTATGATAAACTAGTGCTTACAATTGTTTGTTAAAGAGACGCAAAACAACTAAACACGGAATCTACTTTTATGAGTACAACCCACTCATATAAGTTTGTTACTGAAAGATAAATAACATAAAGTAGCTAAACTCCATCATTTGGTGGTGCAACACTAGGAGATGAATCAGCCTGTTCTGGTGAACCACCCTCTGCACCATGATCATACTGTATATGTTCGGTGACAAGTATCAATGCTTGCTCGGCCAAATCCCCGACTACATTTGTTCCATCTATAGCCGCATTAGATAGTGCAATGGCCTCTTCGGCCCTTGCCTCGGCCAAAGCCGCCCGTAGTTCCGTCTCTTGTTGTCGTGCCTCGGCCATAGTTGCACGAAATTCAGCATCTTGAAGTCGGTTGGTGAGTTCAACAATAGCATTTTGCATCATTTCCACATCCTCCACCAAATTCTCATGTAATTCATCTGTACGAATCAGTTCCTCCTTTAGACTCCTCCATTTATCCATAATCCAGTTGTTGCTCTCCAACAATCCTGTGATTGCCCCTGCCGCCTCGCGCATATTACGGATCTCTCGATCCATACGTGCCACGAATGCAGCAAATGCTTGCTCTAGCGGATACCCTAGAGCCGGTAGTGTCCGCATGCCAATAGTAGATGAAGTAGTGGATGGAGGAGGCACTCTCTCCTCACGTACCCAGCTACGGATGAGATCAGGGAACCATTGCCAATAATGGCTGCTCCCTCTGGGTCTAATGTGAATATCCTCGCCGTAGTGAATAGTATCATCCACTGGCTCCAGTTTCCTCTTCTTAGCTGTTTCAATTTCCACATGTGACTCCTCATCAAGAATACGCTTAGACGATGATGCCATATCTGTTACATGATGCCATATGTAAGTGCATGCAAACTATCGTGTAAGCAAGTGTCTAATGTCTAACAATTATAGTCTAAGTCTACAAAATGCAAACCTAGTTCGCTATAACCAATGTCTCTGATACCATTCTGTCACACCCCAAATTTTCAACTAACGGAATCACACCGTTTGGGAACGTGACAAACCAGGATCTCAGATCATTAGACATAACGAAGACCTCTATATGAATTTCAAAACATACTTTGGTGTTTAAAACATGACATCAGAGTTTTCAAGGTTTTGCGGAAGCGTTTTAAAACCAGTAACATTTGAAAAATGTAAATTACAATACAAAATCTCAATTGTCATAATTCAAATACTAAAATGTAAAGTCATGCATGCGACTCGATCTCCTAGTCCATGCCTGCTTTATGGTGTCCTTAGCGTCCTGAGAAAACATGTAAATCAAGTGTCAACCCAAATGGTTGGTGCATAACACAGGTTTAATCATTTCACAATGTTCAAAACAGCAGTTTGAATATCAAGTTTGTAGATAACATAATCACATATGCACAGTCATGATAGCTAGTCATATAAACTATTTACATACGTGTTCGACACCGAAGCTGACTAGTTGCCATGCTATAGCATGTTTTCGCCTTGCCACTATTGTCTATCACAACAATAGTAAAAATGTGTTTGGTCAGTCAAACACCTGCGTAGATCCCATCTACCAGGTGAGGTTTGTCAAACCTAATAGATCTATTTCCAACTACCACGCTTTGCATTACAGCAAACTAAACGGTTCGAGGTGTGTAAGGACTTTCAAGTTGATATGTTGTCACATAATGTAAACAGATAACTCATGCAAGTGATATGTATCTAAAATCAGTTTGTTGCACATGTTTTCTCCCCCAAAACAGTTTAAAATAAGAAAGGGCCGTGTACGCACCTTTGGTTGTAGCAGAATGATCAAACACACGTGAACTCGCGTAGAAAATCCTCTACGAAGAATCTGTGTTTAAGTAATAATGTTGTGTTATTCGGGATGTCGTTTTGTGTTTGTAATTACATATGTGTTAACACACGTATGTTAAATTGTTAGAAATGCACGTACAAGAATGTACGTGAATTTGTTTTTATTCGTTTAAACCACATAAACATACAATACTATGTTTATGTACACGTAAATATACGCGACCATAATTTTTGATCAAATTATAAATTTTATTGATTTATCTTGTTCGGGACTTCGTTACGGTTTCAACGCAACTTGAACGGTTTAAATCGGAGTTAAAACGAGCACGTTATGATTAAAACATCAAAAAAAATGGTTTTAATTACCAAAAACCGGTGGAGCCTGGCCTCGAACCCGCGACCCCCCACTCCCAACACACACTTCTTACCACTCCGACCCGCTAGGGTTTCGCGATTAAACTCCGTATTTAATTCTTTTAATTTTGAGGTTGACCGGTTTCCCCTTTGTCCCCCAACCGAACCAATATTCTTCAATCGAACCCCAATTCGAACTTAATTGCAAATGAATTCATAAGGGTTTTGTTCAGTGAGTTTAACCGACTCTATGGTTTGTTTTAATTCGAACAAAATAGATCGTTTCAGTTAAAAACCCCAAAACGTTTTTCTATTCAAAACATGAAATCAGTTTTCATTGAATTCGATGTTGATAACAGAAATTCACATGGGGATTAGCTTAATCGAATCCCTCTGAAACTCACTGTAGAATTTAATTTGATTTTTGATCTCGTTTGATTCAAAAACTCCAAACCCGATTGAATGATGAACCCTAGAATTCGGATTCAATCGATTTGTATTTGTTTCATGAAATTGGCACATGCTTTAGCTTGGTCGAAGGTTTCTGAAACTAATGATGGTATTTGATTTAACTTTTAAACCCATTGGAATGGAAACCCCCAAATCGTTTTATACGATAAACCCTAGAACTCGAATTCGTGCAATTCGATTTTGTTTGATGAAATTGACTTAGGGATTTGTTTAGTCGGAGTTTTTAGGTTGTTTAGGAATGAATGTTTACCTGTTTTGATGCCAAATTGATGGATATCGATCAAAGGCTTGAGTTCGGCCGACCCTTAGATGAAATCCGTTTCCCACTGCTTTTTGGTTCGAATTTCTTTGTGCAACAGGTCCTAAAGGATCCGACTAAAGGTTTTAAACTACCAATTTTTGTGAATTGTAATCGGTTATATGAATTTGATATTCATTGCAAACGGTTACATCTCATGGTTATTATTTTGATTTAATTCGACAATTAATGATCATATAACGTATGAAACTTGATAATAATCATTAATAGAGTGATTAAGGTTACCAAATTTCGGTTTTTACTTAGTTTTAATGTGAAATTCAACTCAATTAATAAATTGGCCGAATTTTGACTTGTAAAAGTCAAAATTAATACCCACAATCACTTACAAATTTATTCTTTGCAAATTAAACACTGTGAAACTGATTTTTCTTAATTCTAGCCCTTACAGTTTGATTTTTAACAATAACTTGACATTTTGGTTTAATCTAGCATCAACGGAGTTTATTCGGATTGCCAAATTGTCACCAATCAATTCAATTAACAAATTTTTGGGCTTGATTACTCCGATTGGCTTCCTAATTACAATTGGGTCTACTCTGGGCTTATTGGGCCTACCTTGGGCCTCATTGGGCCTTACTGGGCCTTCCTGGGCCTTCATTGGCCTTGTTGGGCCTTCCTTGGCCTTATTGGTCTTCCTTGGTTCCCTTGGGCCTAACTTGTCTTGTTGGGCCTTCATTGATCTTATTGGGCTTCCATTAACCTTATTGGGCCTACGAGGGTTAACGAAATTAACTCGAAAAGTCGGATTGTCACATCATCCCCTTGTTGAAGGAATTTTCGTCCCGAAAATTAGTAAGTGTTAGAAGTAGTTAGGAAACTACCTACGAGTTTAAATCGTATGTGATAGTGTGATATCTGATCATTCTGTGCGTTTGTGTGTACTCATACACAAAATCCAATGTTTTGCAACATTACAACTAAGTGTGATCGTTCAATGTAACTGTTTTGCGTGTCACTAGTTAGCTCACCTAACTGTGACTGTTTGTGTTTAATCATACAATGTTGTGTCATCTCACATATAGTGAGTGTCTGTAACTGTTCGTACTATGTAACCCCGCACATAGTAAAATGTGTGTAACTAATCATGCATGTACTACTATAACATATAACATATGAAATATAGCACATAGAATGTAATGTAGCACAGATGTTTATAACAAAATCAATTAAATAAAGTGTTTGTATACTGTACTATGTAATCTCACACATAGCAATTGTTTGAATGTAGTCGACAAAATAGAAATTTCCAAAATTCATGCGTACCTGTAAATTCACGAGTACATGGGCCCCTGTATTCGTCAACTTACCTTACCCAATTATTCTGGTTCCTTCTATATGTAACTCCACCATTGTTTAACTAATCATGATTGTACCACCATGAAATGTAGTACCTCAAATGTAATGTTTGAAATGTAGTACATTGTTTGAAATCAATCATGTATGTACTATTATGAAATGTTTGTGTTTGCATTCTGCAAAGCTGGGTGTTCAGCCCAGTTGTTTATACTAACTTCAATAGTATAATGTGTTTGTGCTTACAGTTAGAGTGTGAAATATCGCATCATCCCCTTGTTGAAGGAAATTTCGTCCCGAAATTTAACGCACCTTCATAATGTTTGTTGTTGTTTTGAATAGGTGGGGATATTTTTCCTCATTCAATCTTCCCTTTCCCATGTGAATTCAGGACCACGTCTTGAATTATACCGAACTGTTATCTTTTAAGGCTTCTTTGATATTTTTGGGTTCATCTTGAGAAAGAAAACAAGAAAACAGACAAACATTTGCATATTCATGCATACTCCTTGTTGTCTTTGAGGATAGATTGCCAATGATATTTGTGGCCGGATGATTTCTTTCAATAGTTCTGTAAGTTGAACTTGTTGGCACCAAAGAATTGATATCTAAATTTGTGTCATTTAGATCAATAGAGGTATTGTCAGTAGAGAGAGTTGTATCAGATGAATGAGTTGGTGTTGAATGTGTTGCTGATGAATTAATATTCAAAGGAGAATTTGGTGCATCAGCATCATCATATGATGAATGCTGATGAGTTAATGTTTCTTCAGATGAAACTGATGACATATGTGGATTTTGAGGATTACAAGTAGTGGATGGATTATCAGAGAAAAATGGTTTAATCCTTCCTTCCCCAAGGTTTGTTAATTCTGGATCATCATCTTTTGTTCCACTTGAATTTGCATCATCAGATGGGAAGATATCAAAACTTTTCATAAACGTGTCCATATCAAATAGCCAATCAGGGCCTATACACTTTGTTTTGAAATTATGTTCAAAGAACACAACATCAGCAGTTTCTTGCAAAGTGTATGCATCTTTGTTAAAGACCCTGTAAGCTTTTGACACACTGGAATATCCAACAAAATATCCCTCATCTGCTTTTGAATCAAATTTTGACAATCTGTCAGTTGTGTTCAAAATAGAGACTGGACATCCAAAAGCTTTGAGAAATTTTATTTGAGGTTTTCTGGAGAACATTATTTCATATGGAGGTTTTCTGGAGGTTTTCTTGAGAAATTTTGACAATCTGTCAGTTGTGTTCTTCTGTTTTGCACATAGCAAGCTGTGTTGGCAGCTTCTGCCCAAAATGATAAAGGAAGCTTTGAATCTGCAAGCATTGATCTTGCAGCTTCAATTAGAGATCTGTTTTTTCTTTCAGCAATACCATTTTGTTGAGGAGTTCTTGCTGCACTGAACTGTCTAGATATTCCATTCTTAAGACAAAAATTATCCAATGTTTCATTTTTAAATTCAGAACCATTGTCACTCCTGAATCCTCTAACTGATTTTCCCATCTGATTTTCAGATCTTTTCACCATCTGAATTACCAAATCAGCAGTTTCACTTTTCTTGAATAGTCATCCACCATCACAAGACAATATTGTTTCTTTCCCAAACTCAACACATTTACAGGTCCAAATAAATCCATATGGATTAACTGTAATGTGGAGTTAATTACACTTGCTGTAATTGATTTGTGAGAAGATCTTTTCTGTTTACCTTTCAAACAAGCAGCACAGTGGTCAAAACAGACAAATTCCTTTTGTGGTAATCCAAAGACATGATTTCCAGTGACCAACTTGTTCATATATTTGAAGTTTGTATGAGCAAGTCTTCTGTGCCACAATGTTGATTCATCATCAGTAGCCTTTGAAAGCAAACATGTTTCTTGAGATGTTTGTGGAGATGACTCCATATCAAGAGTGTATACATGATTCCTTCTTGAAGTTCTCATCACCACCCAATCATCAGGAATTTTAAAACCATGCTTAACAATCACACAGTCTTGCTTGGTGAAGAAGACTGAGTAGCCTTTATCACAAATCTATGAGACACTCAACAGATTATACTGAAGCTGCTGCACATAGCTTACATTATCAAAGCTGAGATTTCTACATTTTACTACTCCAGTACCAGTGATCTTTCCCTTCTGATCTCCTCCAAACGCAACATAAATACCATTGATATTTTGAAAATCATGAAGCAGGTTGGCATTACCTGTCATGTGCCTGGAACATCCACTGTCAACATACCAGATGTTGTCAGTTCTCCTTGGATGCCCCTGCAATCAATGAAACAGATTAATTAGACAAAGGAACCCAAGCCTCCCAGGTCTTGGGTTTCCCGTTTTCAAAAGTTTGAAAGGTAACTTTCTGCATTTTTGATAAATCTGGCAAATCAGATTCATCCTTTTGTTTGTTTTTTGAATCATCTTTTAGTTTCCAATTTTGAGTGAATTGAGATTCAAAGGAGACTTTCTTTTGATTGTTCTTTCCTTTCTCAACCTTGAGAGAGGAAGAAGAATCATATCCACTTGATTTATTAACAGATTTCTTCAAATTTGATTTGTGAACAGCATGATGACTGCTTGGATCTGATTCATAAAATGAATGGTCATGAAAAATGTTTGATGTTTTTGTTTTGTGAAAGTTCTTATTTCTGATTTTTGGTGGAGTGAAGTTGTATCCATAGCTGTCATCATTATGGTACTGTTTAGTACCAAAACTATGTGTGGGATGTTGATAACCACCAAACATAGATTGCCATTGCTGAGGAGAAACTCTTGATTGTTGATATGGGTAAATTTGTGGCTGATAATAATTCCCAAACATTTTATTTTCAGATTGATATTGTCTGAATCTAGAATCTTTGGAATTTCGTGAATGATATGCATTGTTTCCAGATTTACCCTTTGTTTTGTCAACTTTACTATTTGAAACAAAATAAGCTGCACTTTTACTGTTCTGCATACATTTCAAACCAGGTTGATGATAGTAGCAATCAACAATATCATGATTGTTTGTTCTACATATAGAACAGTACTTTGAAGTGTTTGCAGAAACTGAAGAGTATTGTTTATCTTGCAATCTTTTCTTTTTCTCCATAAATTCAGATATTTTGTTAAAATGATTCTTTGATTTGTATGTGCAATGTTTCCTTGTGTGAGACAAGCTTTTGCAAATTGTGCATTTTGTTGATGAATCTGAATTTGATGACTTGGATTCATTTGATTTTTCTAAATTCTGATTTGAATTAGATACTTTTTGTTTGTTTTTCAAATTTGATTGATTCTCAAATGTCATCAAATTCTCCGATTTATTTTCAATTGATGATTTCAAAGCATCAGAGGATTTATTTTCAGCCAAGACAAAATTCTTAGAAGAAAATAAATGTGATTCACCACCAATTACACTTTTCTGATTTTGAGAGTCAGAATTTTGAAATACCACTTTTGGATTGGTCATTGACTCAGGCGTGGGTGTATAGTTTTCATTGTATGGAGGTGGAACCTCATGAAAACCCAACCCTGCTTTTGACTTTCCTTGAAGTTGACTATTAAGCAGATTAGTCAAGTGTTTGGAAGAAGTTTCAAAGCTTTCAAGTTTCAGAGTGGCCGTGGATAAATCAGATAGAGCTTTTGTCAATTTTGAAAAATTTTCATCATGTTCTTTTTGTAAAATTAATTTCTCAGTTTTAAGTTTTTCATTATCAATTAAAAGAGAATTAATTTTATTTTCATGTGTGACTTTGTCATTTATCCACTGTTTCTCTTCAAACCTGCATTTGCTTAATTCTCTTTGTAAATCAGCTATGTGTTGTTTTGAAACTTCTTGCTTGATTTTACACTCATCAGAACAAGGTTTGGTTACCTCATTTCCCAGTGCCATTAAAGCAAGAAGTGTTTCATCTGTGTCTTCTTGAAAGTTTTTCTCAACAGCAATCATGGCTTGTGCAGGATCATACTCATCAGCATACTTGCTCCAATCAAAATCTTCTGAGTTGTTTGTTACCATAAGTGCTTTTGGTTTTGGTGGTTCAATGGCTTTCATTTGAACAACAGGTGCAGATTGATTTGATTGTTGATTTGACTGATATCTGGAGGTGTCTTTGGGAGCTTTGCAATCACGTGAGAAATGACCATAAAGATTGCAGTTGTAACATCTTACTTTATCAAGATCAATACCCACTTTTGTTTTATCAGCTTCAAATTTCATGGGACCATACTTCTTCCAGAATTTTTTATGCCTCAAAACAACCATGGCCATCTGCCATTTGATATCCCTTTCTTCAACATCCTTTGGATCTATTTCCTCAAGATCATGTTGAGTAAATTGAGCTGTTGTAAGAGAACTTGCAGCAAAACATTCAAAGCTTGCAATAAATGCTTTGCAAGCTTCTTGCTGCTCAACAGAATTTGTGTTTACAGAGAACTGTTGCTGAGAAAAATTTTGTTGAGAGTCATTTTGTGATAGAGGTGTCTGTGGTGCTTGAGGTGTGGGAGTTGAATATACACCAAATCCAACATTTTCATTTTGAGAGTACTGAGAATTACTTCTCCCTTCTTCAAAAACCAAGGCTTGAACACCACCTTGAACACCAGCAGTCTTCACAAACTTGTATTGACCAACTTGAGCAGTAGATGCTCATGCTTTGACATCCATGTCAATTGCCTCAAGTTTGGCAATCATCTCTTCAATTTTTACTTCATCAAGCTTTCTGGTTTCCTTGATCAATGTAACCTTCTCAGTCCAGCTCTCTGGCAGTGTATTCAATAACTTAAGATTTAAGTCATAATTATCAACTTTGATTCCAAAGGTTTTTAGTTCATTGATCAACTGCACATATCGTTGGATTTGTTGAGTAACAGTTTCACCAGACATATGTTTGAAGTTGTCAAACATCATTTTGAGGCTATCTCTTTTCATTCTCTTAATTTCTTCGTTTCCAGCAAACATCACCTCTAACTGATCCCACAAACTTTTTGTTGTTTCAAAATCCTTGACACATACCAACACTTCCATTGGTAAAGCAGATTTAAGTGTACCATAGGCTTTAATATCCACTTTGACCATTCTTTTCTCATCATCTCTCAGATTAATTCCTCTGAGAGGTAAGCTTTTGTTGTGATACTTCAATCTGTCTTCTTCACTCAAATCAGCAGGAACATATGGACCTTCGACAATCGAGAACCACATCTCTGGATCAGTGCTATCGATATGGTTTTGAAACCTAAGCTTCCACTGTTGGAAATCAGCTGCATTCTTCAACACAGGGGGTTTAGCACCAGAAGAACATGATTCGGAATATACAGACACAGTAGGTTGTACTTGTTGATCTGCCATTTCTGTTAAAATTTACTTAGAATTTCTAATTAGTTAAAGTTAATTCAGGATCTAATAACCTAGTCCAAATTTTTCCAAATAATTTGTTCAAATGATGGAATAGTAATCAGAAACAATTCTAGGTAAGTAACAAAATCAACAGAAATACTATTTTCAAAGATTTGCGATCTATTGAGAAGAATCGAAAATCAATGGAACAGTAAAACCGATAATAACTAATTGACGCGTTGAGATCGAAATCTGTGAATCGGCTGACAAATTGCAACGATCAGACCAATTACAAATCAACAAGTGATAGGTAATCGTATATGCTTGATTGTTTTCACAATATTAAGCTATGAATCTGATATCTCAAAACACATAGTTTCACCAAGAACACACACAGTAAAACAAGTCAATCAATCCATCAATCCATGAAAATTAGTTTAACGAATTGATCCGATTTAAATTTGATTGTTCTAAACTATACGATTTCAAGCTAGAATCAGCTCTTAATCGTAGAAATCATAACTTCAGCTTTTGATTTTCAGGAAAATCAAAATATCGAGCTCTTGGCTCTGATACCAATTGTCAGGATCGGATCAGATCATAATCTGAGATCTGATGATAACAATAAGCTATGATTTCGATCAATTGCTAGGCGGAATCAGGCAATCAATCTAAGTTCAGTAACAATCCAAAATAACAAAACCCCCAGTATTTAATATTCAAGACATATTTAATAAGAACAGTAAAGAATTGATGATGAATATTAAAGGCAGTTATATTGATTGTAGATCTGAAATCTCTCAGAGAATTACAGTGTGTGTAATCACCAAAAAGCGTACAAAAGCGCTAAAAAGCGTACAGACTGAAACTATAAATGTCCTATTTATAGAAACCTATTTCAGACCTACATAACTGCCCTAACGGATCACCGCTATCAAAATAACAAAAATAAACGTCACATCAGTTATACATGTCATAACTGATGTCAGCAAAAACAAATAAACAACAAAAAAATCTATCTGTAGATACTTTATCAGCAACAGCAGACTTGAACTTCAGCATTGCAACATTTAGTCATCAGCATTGCAATGTGACTATCAGCAGTCCACATCTTCATGTCAGCATTACAATATACTTGCTGTCAGCATTGAGAATTGGATGTCAGCATTGTATATGTAAGTTGTCATTATCAGCATCCAAGTATCAGCACTTGAACTCATAAAGTTGTCATTGAGAATTGGCTGTCAGCATTCAAGAGTTCAATATCAGCATTGCTGAATACTTGGCTATCTTGTAATCATCAGCACAACATATCCTATCAGCATCACACTTGGTCATCAGCATTTCAAGATTTGTTCATCAGCACTGCAATATCCTTGAATGGGATAACATCATCAGCAATAGAATTTGAATGTCAGCACTGTAACTTTAAGCTGTCAGCATTGAAGAATCCTTTGAGAACTTGTCAGCATCTCTATCTTCAATGAGATGACTTTCAGCATTATAACTTTGCTTGTCAGCACTGCAACATACTTGACAAATCCTGAAATCACTAAACACTTAAACATAAGAATCAATTAACAAATAATGATCTTATAAATAGAAAGGTTTAAGGTTCAGAGATATGGACCATATATGTTGTCTGTATTGTGCCTGTCAACACATCAACATATTATATGGATTTGAACTTTATTCAAATTATCAACATATCAAAAATTAAATCTGTATAAAATAGAGAAACAGAAATAAAGAGAGTTAGAATGTTGCCATCATTAAATGGACTTAATGAACTTGAAAATGGCAAAAGGGTTGGTTAATTGTGGGCAGAGCACCATCTCATAATGAAAACCTAACAATAACTAGTCAATACAGTTATATTATATTGTGGATGGTACCGAAGCTGACAGTTGGTGCCTCCCGCCATGTCCATCACAAGACTATGGCAAAGTATTGGTCAATTTTGCACTGTTCCGACCTCCAGTCGGGTGTAGTGGGGCTTGTCAGGCCCAAATAGTACTACTCAAGATTACCACGCTAGGCGTTAAGCTATTAACGGTCCGAGGAGTATCGCGAGGACTTTTAGTTGTGATAGGGGCCCACACATATACATATAATGATAAAGCATGTCCATACGTAAATAAAATGAGTTGTTGTTCAAAAACAGTTGTAATGCAATGTTTTCTCCCCCAAAGGTAGAAAAGATAAAAAGGGGCCGTGAACTCACCTGATAGTGCAGTTTCCGGTTTTCGTGTGTTCGCGTCTTCGAAAGCTAGCAGTCCTGCTAGTAAGAACCTATGATCATATAGGTGTAAGTATGTGTTTTGTGGTGTGTTGTAGTCCATACAACTCCAGGTGTTAGTGTGCTCAACCGAGTGTGTGTGTTGACTTGTGTTGTCTCGACGAATCGTTGGTGACACGATTGTTGTGCTTATGTGCCTTAATGCACATGAGACATCAGAATGCATCCTATGACTCTAATCACATAATTTATCCTTTTTAGAAAGTTTCCAATTTAGGAAAGTGTGGTTTTGAAATCCCATTTCATAAAACTAATAACTTCCAATATGTTTATAAAAACATGTGTAGACACTTAAAATAAGTCGTCTGCGCGCCAATCACCATTTATGCCGTTTTGCCGAAATAAAGTTTCCTAAAATAGTAAGTACTTGTTTAAAACCTCGTTTTCACAAATCAAGGTTTCCAAATATGTTAGAAATCATTTCTAAACGTATTTCAAATATCCAAGTTCATCAAATCTTTCAAATACATCAAAATCCCTCTTTTGGTTTATAAAAGTTTCCATTTTTAGTAAGTTTCTATAAAACCATGATTTTGACAAAATCAAATATCCCAATGTGTTTCTAAACACTTCAATATCCATTTAACAGCATCTAGACATGTCTAACATGTACCAAATCATCATCAAATCGAACCTAGCTTAACCAAAACTCAATTCTAACATTTCTAAGCACTAAAATCAGTAAATCTACAACAAGTATTCATCAAATCACCAACAAAATTGTGTACAATGTTCACATGGAGTTGCATGTGGGTTTTTACCCATTTCATTTGTGATCTATCAACTAATAAACATAAGGAACTACCTTAGATGCTAGATTCCAGTGGGGATAGCTACTGATGTTGGAGTTCCAGTGGATTGATGGTTGCTCCAAGTTTCTCGATGGATTCTAACACCTTCTTCAAGCTTCAAATCATCAAGAAATGTATATGGATATCTCCTAGATGGATTCCAGAGACTTGGGGTGAGTTTGGCAGAGGGTTTGGGTCGAGATACAGAGTACAAGCTCGGAGAAAATGGAAAAAGTGCGACTGAAAATGAAGGGGTTGGTTTTATAAAGAAATCTGATCTGCATGGCCTTCGCGTACCGCAGAGGCCGATCAAAATTTTCTACCGCGTACCGCGGTGTAATTCGGGAGTCTCGACTCCCGGTTTGCTTCGCGTACCGCGAAGCATCTCGCCGAGGGACTCTCCGCGTACCACGACTGGTCTATTTCCTTGTTTTTCGATTTCGTTGATATGATTTCGCTCGTAATCGATTCCTAAAGCTTATACTAAACATTTAATACATGTTTAAGCACATAATCATATAATAGCACATAAGTTTGATTGATCACCAACGTTCGTGAGACTCGTGTGTGTTTCGATAATTCCTCGGATTATCTTCGATAGTTTGTGTTCGTGTCTAACGAAGTGTTTGCACGCTTGATTAATCCTAATCAACGTGTAATGCACAATTCAATAATTATCCGAACTATTGTTTTGTGTTTGTGTTTAGCTCATCTAATTAAACTTATTAAATGAATTGCAACAAGTATGAATGCGAAATACATAGAGTTTAAGAGTTGCAATTTACCTGAAATTGCCCGGTGTCACATGATGCTTGAGGCCTCTTCCGCTACTTGGGGTAGCGGAACTACCCTACCGTGGCAACTCCCCAACTTCCAGCAAGTATGCATGCGCCAGATCACCCTTATCCACTATCTCTAATAGCAGATCACCTAGAAACCACACACCTTTCGTAAACCACCTAGTTCCCATAATATCCATGCAAAACCACCTAAAAGCAAAAAATTCCCATATACAAACAAATCATCATTCATTTCTTATGAATCTTGATCATGGGTTACAAACGAGACCATGCGATGATATGTAAACTGTAAAACTAAAATATATATTTATTATATGACTCTCATGATTATTTATTTAATTGATCAATTGCCTAAATACTCATATAAGATAGTTAATTATCTGATGGACATAATTAACCATATTATTCTAATTAGGGTTTCCCTTAAGTGTATATAATAAATAATAGGGTTTCTAATTAAGCTATGCTCAACATCATTCACGAATTCCTCACCGTTAGAATTCTTAAACCTCTAAACACTATTAAAAAACCGTTGGATTTTTTGTATAATGAGTTTTACTAAATTGATTCGATTATACCATTGTATCCGGCCACCGGACGTATATAAAACCTTCTATAACAACTAATAACCTTCTATTTATACAAATTGACCTGTTTTGTCTTTTGAAGTCTTAATCATGTTTACTTCCAACGTTACCAAGGATATCAAGTTTGTTTGTCATTATGTCGAGCACATAGTGGGTCCCATTGGCAAGTGCTGAAACATCATGTTTGATAGTAGTTTCATAGATCTCTTGGTGCTGGATATCTTTGAGGGTTTGCTTTGGATTCTCATTATGATTTTGGGTTTCTTCTTGAACATATTGTAGAGTGAAGTTTGATAAAAACTTGGGGATTTGATGAGGATTGCGCCTTAAAGATTCATAGTAAACTAGGTTGAAAATGGTATTTGATCTAATATTTTGATTGGTTCAAGATTTCTAGCACCAAAAAAAACGTTCTTACATTTGTTTTTCAAAGACAATGTGGTGTTTGTTCTATTTATATTGTCTAAAGAAATCTTATGTAATTTGATAAAGCTATCTAAAGTTATTTTTCTGACATTGTGTTAGACGTTCTGATAAAAGAGAGAGCTTCATTGATCCAAACGATTCATTACAATACTGTAATATAACGTTCGAGTCCTTGGTCTCACTAAGGTAACCCTTAGTGATTTTAGTAAACCTCAAGTTGTCAATTTGTATCATAAGGGCCTCAAACAAGAGGTTTGAGGACTCTTAACATGTTTAAACCTTGATGATGCATGATGCATGATGCATTGAGTTTGGCTAAAATTTAAATCTCAACCATACCTATTTGGATAATAAGTTTAAGCAATAAAGGGGGTTTCGCCTCAAACATAAATCATATATTTGCTAAAGTTACCCTCTGATTGTCTATTTGAATGCAGTAAACATGGTCAATTCAATCATAACCTAAAACCGTGTCAAAAGAATATCACAAACTATAAATAAAGAACTTACTTAAAAAAATCTTTACAAACAGAATGATATAAATGATACAAATTCTTGACATTGTACTAACGTGTATAGGCTCTCAAATAAAATGAAGAATTATGCGACTATATAGTTAAACTAATATACTCATGACTACCATCCGAAATTCTTCACGAACGACGGCTAAAGATCATACATAAAACAAAGGCGTATTAACTCCAATATTAAACTAATATCACTGTTCCCTCATAATGATATTTTAATATTAATATATTATAATATTATTAATATTATGTTATAATATTATTTTTATTAATTTTTTATTATAATGTTATTATTAATATTTTATAATAATAAAAGTAATTTTATATTAATATTATATTATAATTAGAATTTGATTATTTTTTAATACTAATAATATTATAAATATATTATAATAATTTAATATTATATATTAAAATATATTAGTATTATAATATTATTATTAATATTACCGTATAATTATAATTTTATAATATTTTTATTATAATAATAATAATATATTTTAATATTATTATATTATTATATTATTAATATTATACTATTATTATTATTATTATTATTATCATATTATTATTAATTCTATATTTTTAAAACTAATATACTTCAATATTATCATATTATAATAATATTATTTTGCATATTATATTATTATTAAAATATTATTATTATTAAAGTATGTTTATAATTTTATAATTTTTTTATAATAATAATAATAATAATAATATATTTTAATATTATTATATTATTAATATTATATTATTATTATTTAATTAATAGTATATTTTAATAATATCATATTATAATATTATAAAGAATATTATATTATTGTTATTAAAATATAATTAATATTGTATTATAATTATAATTTAATAATATTTTTATAATAATAATAATAATATAATATAACATTATTATATTATTAATATATTATTATTATTATTATTTAAATATATTATTACTGCTTACCAATGTATATGTATAATAACTAGGGTTTTACTTGTCGTATTGTGGTAGTAAACCCACATTTAATTGGATAAAAAATCTCAAATATCAAAACTCAAATCAGATTAAAAATCGTTACATCATAAAATATAAAATGTAGTTAAAAATCATATTCTAAAACTGTTGTAACAACCGAAAATTTTGTTACCTTTTAATAAACGTGAGAAATTTCGGTAAGCGTTTATGTTCAAAATTTGTATAAACGTTCGTAAATTAATTACGATCAAAATGATATAAACGATAAAATTATTCGATAATTTATGGACCTGTTATAAAGCCTATTAATAACGTGCAACATTTAAGTAATCGTTTGGGTTCGAAAATTTTATGAGCATTCCTGAAGTAATTATGATCACATTAATATAAGCAAGACAGTTATACGATAAAGTGTGGACCCGATATAAGCTCGTGAATATTAAAAATATGTGAGCAAAGTAGAAGGGAGTTATAAAAATATAACCTCAAAGTTCAAGGGCCCTAAGTGTAAATTTCATAATAATTCATACTTGTAATTCAAAGGAATGTGATGTGTCTGGAAGCAAGATATTCCCACTTGTGAAACCGGCTTAAAACGTGTGGATATTAATACATGTACGATAAGAAATCAGACAATCAAGAAGTATGATTCAAGAAATATGAGTTCTTTCTGATCGACTTCTGAGTTTTACGAGCAAAGAAGGAAATCAAGAAATCTTGTCATATATCTTACCATTGTAGGTCTGGTTTAAGGAGTTAAACTAGTTGAGTTTCGTACAACGTTTAAAGGTATGATTTACTTCTAGTAGCTATAGTTCAAGTAAATAGGATCTGGCATAGGGTTTTGAATCACGGTTGGTTATGGTTGTGTGATGTTACACGGGTGTTGTCGGGTTTGTGTTGGACATGAGTATGTATGTGATTCTGTTGCCTTAAACCAATGTATTATATAGTAAGTTTAGCAAAACCCTAAAATGAACTAATTAAATAAGAGAATACACCTATCTAAGTTGAGCAAGTAAGTTATCTTTAAGCATAACAATAATTCAGATATAAAAATGATCAAAATGAGTGTAAGCGAAATTCGAAATAAAGCTTCAAATGAATGTTACGATAGGCCGAAGTTCCGAGCGGTCATCGTAAATCTGAGCATCTTCATGATAAGGTTATAATCATGATAATATATCCATATTAATAGGATATCATTCTGAATGTGAGAAAGTAAGGAAAGGAAGAAAACTATCAGATTGTGTCTTACTAAGCTCAGGTGAGTTCTTTGTAGCCCTATTTTAAATGTTTTATCACTTTGGGCTGGTATGCATGTTATAGAACAATTTTGTGAAAAATGATTTTAACCCGACTTTGGTCAGGTAAAGAATGTTTTAAGTCTCAACTACGGTTGAGAAGTAATTGATGTTTCAAGTCTCGGCTGAGGTCGAGCAGAGAATATGATTTTTACGTCCTGTCTGCGGTTGGGCAAAATTTGAGCAATACGGTGCATATTACTGTTTATGATTATGATGGTTTAAATATTTTAACCATGTTATGTATGAATGAATGAGATATGTAAAGTGATGTTAACTTGTAAAAACTGAAAATTTTGTAACCTATTAATAAACGTGCGAAATTTCGGTAACTGTTTATGTCCAAAATTTATATAAACGTTCGTAAAGTAATTACGATCAAAATGATATAAACGATAAAATATTCGATAATGTACGGACACGTTATAAAGCCTATTAATAACTTGCAAAATTTCTATGGTCGTTTGGGTTCGAAATTTTTATGAACATTCACGAATTGATTACGATCGAATTAATATAAACGTGACAATTATACGATAAAGTACGGACATCTTAGGAGCTTGTGAATATTAAAAATATGTGAGACAAGTTGAAGGGGGTTTTAAAAATAGGAGGACATAGATGAGGGGGTCATAGTGTAAATTTTAATTAATTATAAGTGAAGAATTCAGATTTTTGTGTGGTGAGAATATGAGATCGATCGAATTCGGTCAGGGAGATCGCAGAGAAGAAAAGTGAGAACCAGCCTCGGAGATTAGACGATCCCCGGAGATCTAACCGTTGGATCGCTCTCAAATTTTAACCGAAGCTTCCTAACACATGTACGAACACTTTCACAGTTGGGTTTTTGATTTTGAGGCCTGGAGAACGAGTTTTATCGTTTCAAAAATAGCTGTTCTGCGAAGAAGATTCCGGCCAACTGTTTGCTTTTCCGGCGACTGTAGCGGGGGAGGCAACTGACTCAGAAGGTAGAGCTCGATGAGATGAAACCGTGGACACCTAAATCGCCTCGATCGGAGTTCGTTTGGTCTAGTTTTGAGCTACTCGTATGTTGTCAGGTGAAAATTCGACAATAGATTTTGGTTTAGATTGGGTCAATGAAGTCAACTCGGTCAACAACGGTCAAGATCAAATCTGGTCGATAGAGAAACGATTGGAACGAGAAACCGAGTTGCAGGAAATGATAGGTTATTTCAACGGGTGTAAACGAGCGGGTTCGTATATGCAAACTAAACAAACGAAAGGTATAACTTATTTACAAGTTATTAGAATGTTTAGTTGCTACTAGTTTGATTACGTGTGCGATGTTTGAGGATGAATAATATTTTTTTAGAATTGAGTATTTGAGATTTGATTATAAAATTGACAACTTGAGTTGTCTGGATTTGACTAAAAAAAGGAAACTCTGCCCGATTTTCGTATGATTTAAAAGTAAATTTTATTAACTTAAATGTCCTCAAATACAGTTTAGACTTGATAAGAATTATAAGTAGTAAGATGAATGATTCTTAAATCATTTAATAGTTATAGATACATAGCGAGGTATTGATAAGCACGGTAGATTCAACATATCGATACGAAGGCTTACTTGATTAAAATCCTTATTTTTAATCAAGTTAGACTCCATGGATAGTTAAGATACCCAGGTGAGTTCTTTGTAGCCCTATTTTAAATGTTTTATCATTTTGGGACGGTATGCATGTTATGAAACTATTTTGTAAAAATTAATTTTAACCTGACTTTGGTCAGGTAAAGAATGTTGTAAGTCTCAATTGTGGTTGAGAAGTAAATGATTTTAAAAGTCTCAAATGAGGTGTAAAGAATGTTTCAAGTCTCAACTGTAGTTGAGAAGTAAATGATTTTAGAAGTCTCAGTTGAGGTGTAAGAATATTTTAAGTCTCAACTGTGGTTGAGAAGTAAATTATTTTTAAAAGTCTCAACGGAGGTGTAAAGAATGTTTTTAAGTCTCAAACATGGTTGAGAAGTAAATGATTTTCAAAGCCTCGGCCGAGGTCGAGCAGAAAATGTGACTTTGAAGTCCCGGCTGCGGTTGGGCAAAAGTTGAGCATTGCGGTGCGGAGAATGGTTCATGATTATAATGGTTTAAATAATTTAAACCATGTTATGTATGAATGAATGATGTTATGGATATGAATGATATATGTAAAGTGATGTTATGTGAATGATTGTTATGTAAAGAAGTCTTGTATCGGTATGAGCTCTCAACTTTGGTTGATAGTTAAAGAGTCTTGTGGAAACACAAGTCTGTCGATTGTATGTCGCGAGTTGAGGAAATCTTATGCATGCATGAGTTGTCAACTTCGGGTTGATAGTTATAAAGTCTTGTATTTATACAAGCATGTCGACTTCGGTCGTCAGTTATAGAGTCTTTTGCTACACAAGCCTGTTGACTTCGGTCAGCAGTGAAGGCTAAAGTTTTATGCACGATATGATTGAGCCTGTTGACTTATGTCAGTAGTGAAGGCTAAAGTTTTATGCATAGTATGATTGATGTTATGATGATATGTATGTTATGTATTTGATTTATGCTATGTTATATAAAGATATGAATAAGTAAATATTTTCATAAAAAGTTAACTTATAACTCACTAGCAAAAGCTGACTTGATTTAGCATGCATGTCAGGTTGAGCAAGTTATGATATGGATATGACGGCTCGTGACATGACATGACATGAGGACTACCTATTCAAGAACTGGCACTCCTATGAAAAGGGCAAGCACGCCGCAAATAAGAGAAGACAAGAAAGTTCAGAAGAAAGAAATGCCCTGGTTTCAGGAAGAATTTTATGTGCACAGAGGATTCATATTAAGATTAAAGGTTATGTAATGATTTCCGCTGCTATAGTATACGACTATTGTACTGTTTAAGAGCTAGCTTTTGATGCTTAACCAACCGAGCGGACTCCCAGGGTTCGGGGCCTCTCATGTGAATGATTGTTATGTAAGGAAGTCTTGTAATGATATGAGGTGTCAACTTCGGTTTATAGTTAAAGAGTGTTGTGGAAACACAAGCATGTCGACTGTGTGTCGCCAGTTGAGGAAGTCTTATGCATGCATGAGTTGTCAACTTCGGCTTGATAGTCATAGAGTCTTGTGCTGCACAAGCATGTTGACTTCAGGTCAGTAGTTGATGCTAAAGTTTCTACACAATATGATTAATGTTATGATGATATGTATGTTACGTATTTCAGTTATGTTACGTTATGCGATGACACGAATGAATAAAGATTTATTTAAAAAAATTAACTTAGAACTCATCAGCATATAGCTGACTTGTTTTGCATGCATATAAGGTTGAATAGTTTGAGAAAGAATAGCCAGATGGCTCGTGGCATACCTTGGGGACAACCCTAACACAAACTGGTTATATTATAGAAATATTAGAGATGTGGGTTATGTGTTAATGTTCGTTTAGTATCTAGACATCATCTGATGCTATTACTTTAATTTCTGCTGCTATGATAATGTAAATATTGGTTTAAGAACTATGTGTTTGATGTTTTGCCAACTGAGGGGACCCTCGGGGCTCGAGGCCTCTCAACCGTGTCAAAAGAGTATCACAAACATCGAATAAATAATTTGCTTAAAAATTTTTTTATGAACAAAATGACATAAATGATACAAATCTTCGATAATGTTGTAATGTGTATAGGCTATGAAATAAAGTGCAGAATTATGCGATCACTTAGTTAAACTAATATACTTATGACTACTATCTAAACTCTTTCACGAACTGCGACTAAATATCATGCACAAAATAACGGTGTCTTAAATATAATATTAAACTAATATCGCTGTTCACTTGTAATAATATTTAAATATTATTATATTATAATATCATTAATAATATATTTTAATATTATCATATTATAATACTATTATTATTATAATATGATTATTTTTATTATTATATTATTATTATTAAAATATTATTACTATTTTATATTAATATTATATTTTAATTATAATTTAATTATATTTTTATAATAATAATAATAATAATATATTATTATATTCTTATATTATTAATATTATATAATTATTATAATAATATTATTAATATTAATTATTATTAATACTAATATATTTTATATTTATATTATATTATACTTATAATTTTATAATACTTTTACAATAATAATAGTAATATATTTTAAAATTATAATATTAATATTATAATATTATTATTAATATTATATTACTAATTGTAATAATATATTTTAATCATTTTATCACGATAAAATGAATTTATCATGATATATCGCGATATTATTTATATTTTATATTAATATTATAATTTAATTATAATTTTATGATGTCACACCCTCAAATTTAAACTAACTGAATCATACTGTTTAGGGCGTGACAAACCAGGATCTCATGCATTAGGCATAACGAAAGACAACTATATGCTTTTAAACATAATTTAGTCTTAATTTGTAAAATCAAAGTTTAACATCTGCGGAAGCGTTTGAAAACCAATAACAGATCGTAACAGTTGCAAAACCGTAAGTACAATGTTCATTGTTTTAAATCTGCAATTAAAATAAACTGAATGCATGAGACTCAACGTCCTAGTCCCTGCTTGTGCCTTAGTGTCCTGAGAAAACATGTAAATAAAGTCAACACAAAGACTGGTGCATACACAGGTTTGTATAGGTAAACACAAATGTTTGAAAAACAGTTTGATATGTAATGTTTGCAGATAACATAATCACACATTGCATAGTCATGATAGCTAGTCATTGTACTATTTACATAAGTGGTTGACACCGAAGCTGACTGTTGCATGTTTTGCCTTTCCATTAATGTCTAACACAAACAATAGTAATGTTGAATTGTCCAATTAAACACTTGCGTAGATCCCATCAACCAAGTGAGGTTTGTCAAACCCAATATATCTGTCTTTAACTACCACGCTTTGCACAAAGGCAAACTAAACGGTTCAGTATGTAAGGACTTTGAGTGTTATATGAGCACTTATAGTAAACAACTACCTCATGCAAGTGATATATATCCAAAAGCATTTGTTTGCACATGTTTTCTCCCCCAAACTGTAAAAGTAAAAAAGGGCCGTGTACGCACCTTAGTATGCAAGTAGAATGATCAAGCGTTTGTGAACACACGTAGATAACCTTCTACTACAAATCTGTGTTTTAACAATAACGTTGTGTTATTCGTAATGTTAATTCGTGTTTGTGGTCTCATACGTGTTAACACACATATATTAAGTTATTTGAAACGTTCATACCAAAGTACATATAATTTTGACTTTGTTCGTTTAAATCGTATAAGTATATACAATGTCGTATAAACACGTGTAATTATACGCGACTATGATTTCGAGTCATAATGTAGATTTTATTATTCTAATTTGTTCGGGATTCCATTTCAGTTCCAATGCAATTTGAACGGATCAAATCGGATTTCATACGAAAAAGTTATGGTTCAAAAATTAAAGTGGGTTTTAAATAACAAAACCAACAGAGGCAGGGTTTGAACCCCTGACCTCTTGGACCAAACACTCTCTAGATACACATTTGCAACATGATTCCAGAATTAATTGTTTTAACCTTCAACTCCCCGGTTCCCTTTTGTTCTTTAACCGAACCCAAATGGGTTTATTTGAGCCCTGATTCGAATCCAATCGATCTCAAAACCATAGGGGTTTTGTTCTTGGGTTCAAACCGAGTTCAAGGATGGTCTTAATTCGATTATTAATCAACACTAAGTCCCAATTCGTGATCCCTAGTGTATCAAACGTGTATACCCCAATCACCATTCAAAATTGTTTAAATTCGTGTGTGTCAATCTGAAAAATCATAGGTTTATCATTAAACAAGTTATTTCGAAACTTTCTGCTGTATTTAATTGGTTTTTCATGATCGATTTCATTAAAAACCCCAAATAGCTTTAACCGAAAAATCCTAATTATGGAATTCATACAATTCGATGTTAAATCTCAAAATTAACAGAGGGCTTTTGTTAAATGATAGATTTCGAACCTTTTTGTATAGTTTAATTCAATTATCAAACTCGTTTGATTTGAAACCCCCAAAACATGTTTGTCGAAGAACCCTATAATTCGAACTTCATCAATTCGATGTTGTTTAGTACATTTGTCATAGGGTTTTCGTTTAACAAGGTATTACGAAGCTATCTATATAGTTTAATTGAATTATAAAACTAATTTGTATCAAAAACACCAAATTCGTTTTTGAGATGAACCCTAGTAATCGAACTCATGCAATTCGATGATGTTAGATGAAATTATGTTAGGGTTTGCTTAGTTGGCCATTTTAGAGTGTGTAGGTGTATAATGTTACTTGATTTGATCCAATTGAAGGAATCGACTATATGCCTTGAGTTCGGCCTCTCCCGATCGAATTCTTCAATCCCAAGCCTCTAGAATCGAATTGATGGATGCAAAAGTTCCTGAGGGTACCGATTTAAGTGTTTAGGTGTTCAATTGTGAGAATTTTTGTCGAATTGTGAGGATTTTATAGCCCATGAGTACGGTTTCGACTTGAGTTTTTAATTTCGTTTCAATTCGAACATTAATGGACATAATAACTTTTGATCATTGATAATCATCATTAAAAAATGATGATTAAAGTTGGTTAATATTCAGTCACAACCCGAATTATGGTGAATTTCAATTTTAACTTGGATTTTTAAAATAAATTTTGACTTCTAAAGTCAAAATTGAACACAAAATGAAATTAACAAGTTTAATCCTTGTAATTGTGGTGTTTATAACTTGTTTTGTTCAATTCTAACCCTTGTAGTTTCTTTTTGTTCGATTTTGTATCATTTCGGTTAGTCTTGGGGTAACGGAGTTAATCTGGAATGTCTTTTTGTCTCATCATCCCCTTGTTGAAGGAATTTTCTTCCCGAAAATTGTTAAATGTTAGAAGTAGTTAGGACACTACTTGTGAGTTTAAATTGTACGTGTTAGTGTGATACTTGATCATTCTGTGTAGTTGTGTGTACTCACACACCAAGTTCAATGCTTGCAACACCACACCTAAGTGTGATCGTTCTATGTTTAATGTTTGGCAACATCACCCCTACGTATGATCGTTCCATGTTACTGTTCGCATGCACACTAGTTAGTGCACCTAACTGTGAGTGTTCGTATTCAATCATAACGTACTATGTAACCTTGCACATAGCTAATTGTATATAACTAATCATGTTTGTACTACCATACCATGTAACATATGAAATGTAGCACATAAAATGTAATTTAACGTACATATTTGTAACAAAACCAATTGCATAAATGTTTGTGCTTACAGTTTGAAATCTGAAGTGTTGGAGTGTGAAGTATCACATATAATATTTTTATAATAATAATAATGTATTTTAATATTATTATATTATTAATATTATATTATAATTATAATTTTGTAATAGTTTTATAATAATAATAATAATAAATTTTAATATTATTATATTATTAATATTACATTATTATTATTATAATATTATTATTAATATTATACTACTAATTATAATAATATATTTTAATCATTTTATCGCGATAAAATAAATTTATCATGATATATCGCGATATTATTACTATTTTATATTAATATTGTATTGTAATTATAATTTTATAATGTTTTTATTATAATAATAATAATATAGTTTAATATTATTATATTATGAATAATAATATATTTTATATTAATATTATATTATAATGATAATTTTATAATATTTTTATAATAATAATAATAATATATTTTAATATTATTATATTATTAATATTATACTATGATTATTATTAATATTATATTACTAATTATAATAATATATTTTAATCATTTTATCGCGATAAAATGAATTTATAATGATATATCATGAGAATCACTATTCACCAAGTTGATAAATGTATATATAGTGATGTATTTATTATTTATTATTTAAGTTGAAGATGATAAAGAGAAACCGGTTAAAGAAACACATAAAATAGAAATAGAATAAAAGGATACTAGTCATCAAATCTCCACACACATCCTTATCAGTTACAAATTATAATTCATCGACAACTGGTTACCAAAGAAACTACAATGCTTGGCAACATAAACGTCAATTTAATTTACTATTATTGAATATTAAAACAATGCACAATTAATTAATAAAGATGGTGTAACAGTTATGGTTGTTAATTGGTTTGGTATCAGTTTTTGTGGTTTATTTATTTTTATTTTTTTCCTTAACCAAAAAGCGCACTAAATTTACTTTGGTTTGGTTTCGGTTAAACTCGAATAAACTGAATTCAACCAAATAAACCAATTAAACTAAACAAGCTATTAAAAACCAAAAATACATGTACGCAACATTATATATTACTAATAAAAATAATAAATTTATAGCTAAATTCAGTTTAATCGGTTAATCGGATTAATCAAATTCAAAAATATATGGAACAAATAACCGAACTGAAAACCAAATTTGAATATGATTTATTGGTTACAAATACGGTTCAGTTTTTAATTTTAAATTATTTTCAATTTTTGGTTTTCTGAATATCCCTGATAAAAATATCACTACTCTAATAAAATTGATATAATCTTTTAATTACTCAATCTAGAGTTGTAATAATGACAATGACAATGACAATGATAATAACAATAACAATAAAATTAAAAAAATATGTTCTCTAAAAACACATTTAAGGAATGAATGATCCCACAGAATCGCTCCAAAAACACAAATGTTGCTTTTGCGTACATTGAAATCTCTTTCAAAACCAACCCTAAACCTTAAACAACCCCCTCCCCTTTGATAAAGCCTTCGAATTTGATCAAACGATCTTCTTTTAATTCATCTCTTCGATCACCATATACATACAAATCATCATTCATTTCTTATGAATCTTGATCGTGGGTTACGAACGAGACCATGTGGTGATATGTAAACTGTAAAACTAAAATATATATTTATTATATGACTCTCATGATTATTTATTTAATTGATTAATTACCTAAATAACCATATAAGATAGTTAATTATTTGATGTACATAATTAACCATACTATCCTAATTAGGGTTTATCTTGAGTGTATATAATTTTCTGACAATAACTTAGATTAAATAAATATTTTTTTGATAATATAACGTGTTTCAAATGCGTCGGTATTTCTAAAAAATTAGCGACAAATTCTTGGAAAATTAAACAATTCTTTTTAAAAATAAATTGTCACAAAAGTGTCGGAATTGTCCATACATTTATGACAAATAGAATAAAAAAATAAAAACTATAATCTTTACGACACATTTGTGACGCAAAACGTTTTTTTAGATGTGTCGCAAATGTGTAGGAATTTCTGACATAGTTTCGACAAAATCACGAAGCAATTACATTTTTCACCTTAAAATTACATGTGTCACAAACTCTTCATATTATTAAACTATCGTATGTATATGTGTAACATTACATGCACACTTTTAAATTAATAAAAATGTTATTTAGGGATGAGTTTTAATATTACAGATGTACATAAGTGTATTCTATATATTAGTTATGAAACTAAATCATTCACATATATTGAATTTGTATAAAAGTTGTCCGAAAAACCGTTGTTTGAGACTCGGAAAACTTAGAATTGATTATAGGCATGAGTTTTTGTTTTGTTTTCTAATATGCAAACGTTCTTTTCTGTTTTCATTCTATATGTGTTATAACTTCATAATACATAAAATATTTTAATTTCACAAATTTATACATCTTTGGACTTACATACATACATTCATGCATGTCTGTATAGTACTGATGTACCACCCAAATCTCCCACACGTTAACACGTGTCAAATTTTGGTTCCAGTTTAAGTTTTATCACGAAAACATGTTCGGAAGCATGAAATTACCATTTCAGAAGTTAGACATACTTAATTACATACCATTTACATCTATGATTTACAAAATATAGTGTGTTTAAGTCTACAACCACCAAAAGTTAACATAATGTTTGAATCAACTTCCAAAACGTGCCCGATCATGAACCTCAAAGCATATATGTTACTGACTTGTAAGCATCATACATAAATTTCACCATGAGTTCATAAGAACTATGTAAGATCATCCATATATAAGTTATGGTTCATTTCGGAAGGTTACATGACCACATAATGCGTTTTAAACGGAAAAAAAATCAACTTTTTGGAACCCCAAGCCGTAGCCTACAGCCTGGGCGTATGCTATGGCCACTGGGATAGAAATCCCTGGGTGTAGGCTACTGCCAGCCCTATGTAGAAAACTCATTTTTTCGCATTTTGGACCTTAACCATTCCCGATCCTTCCAAACCACCTGGAACTAAAACATAAATCCCCATTACATATTGTATGGCTTAACAACTCCCCAAACTTATAATTTAACACATCCCAACTTATTTATACACAAAATTTCTCAATTGTGCACTCAATTTCTTAAATGGGTCAAAATTTGCAATTTCAAGCAATTATCATTCTAGCCATTCCAAAGTGTCACACCCCCAATTTTCAACTGACGGAATCATACCGTTTGGGAACGTGACAAACCAGGATCTCAGATCATTAGACATAACGAAGACCTCTATATGAATTTCAAAACATATTTTGGTCTTTAAAACATAACATCAGAGTTTTCAAAATGTGCGGAAGCGTTATAAAACCAGTAACAGTTGTAAAATGTAAATTACAATACAAAGTTTCAAATGTTTAAAATCCAAATATCTAAAATGTTTAAAATGCATGCGACTCTATCTCCTAGTCCATGCCAGCTTTAACGCGCGCCTTAGCGTCCTGAGAAAACATGTAAATCAAGTCAACACAAAGGTTGGTGCATAACACAGGTTTTAAGCATTCACAATGTTCAAAACAACAGTTTGAATAACAGGATTGTAGATAACATAATCACACATGCACAGTCATGATAGCTAGTCATATAAACTATTTACATAAGTGGTCGACACCGAAGCTGACGAATTGCCATGCTATAGCATGTTTTTGCCTTGCCACTATTGTCTAGCACAACAATAGTAAAATGTGTTTGGTCAGTCAAACACCTGCGTAGATCCCATCTACCAGGTGAGGTTTGTCAAACCTAATAGATCTATTTCCAACTACCACGCTTTGCGTTACAGCAAACTAAACGGTTCGAGGTGTGTAAGGACTTTCAAATTGCTATGTTGTCACATAATGTAAACAGCTAACTCATGCAAGTGATATGTATCTAAAAAGAGTTTGTTGCACATGTTTTGTCCCCCAAAACAGTTTAAAATAAGAAAGGGGCCGTGTACGCACCTTTGAGTATTGCAGAATGATCAAATACGTAAGCTCGTGTAGCAAAAATCCTCTTACGAAGGATCTGTGTTTAAATAATAACATAGTGTTATTCGGAGTGTCGTTTTGTGCTTGGAATCACATACGTGTCAACACACGTATGTTAAAGTGTTAAGAAAGTGCATACGTAAGTACGCGTGCTTTTGAAATCGTTTAAATAAAATCACATACGATTTTATTTAAATAAACGTAATTATACGCGATTTCGTTTTCGGATTAAAATACCATTTTTATCATTCCAATTGGTTCGGAATAAAATTCTGGTTCCAACGCAACTCGAACGAGTCGAATCAGACTTGAAACGAATAAGATATGGTCAAATTACTAAAAATATGTTAAAACTTCAAAAACTGTTGGGGGCCGGGCTCGAACCCGCGACCTCCAACCCAACATACATGCCCACTACCATCTCATCTAATCCCATTTTTGTTAACACAACCCACTTTAAATGATTTTAACCTATACCAGTCGAGTTTCCCTTTATTCAACAAACCGAACCAAATCTTTGGTTCCAATTGATCCATAAATCGAATCTGATTAACATTAACACCATAGGGTTTTTATCAGTTAACCTATTTCGAATCTCTCTACATGGTTTAATTCGATTTTTATGTTCATTAAGAACAAAAACCCCAAAACATTTTATGCTTAAAATCCTAACAATCGAATTCATGAAATTCGTTGTTGTTAGATGTAATCAACATAGGGCTATTCTTCATCGGAGCTTTCTGAAACTAACAGTGATACTTAATTTCATTCTATAACTCATCTAAATCAAAATCCCCAATTCATTCAAACCTAAAAACCCTAAAAATCGAAATCCATCAATTCGTTATAATATGATTAAATTGACATATGGATTTCATTTAACAATTAATTCCGAAGCTACATATATAATCTAATTTGATTTGTAAACTTGTTTTGTTAGAAACCCCCAAAACATTTACAATGATGAACCCTAGCTACTGAATTGATATAATTCAATGTTTTTACACGAAATACAGTTAGGGATAAGCTTAATCGGCCCATTTAGCATGTGCGAGTGTGATTTATTACCTGTTTTGATTTAGAAATGATGGAGATCAACTTCGAGCTCTAGAGTCGGCCTCCTCTCAATCGATTCTTCTCTTCACTGCTTCAGAAATCAAATTGTTGTTTACAGGAACTCCAGAGGATGTCGACTAAGGCTTTAGAAGGTTTAATTTCATAAATCCCATTCGGTTATACGACTTTGGTATTAATTTTGAACGGTTTCAACACTTGATTTACCACTATGATTAATTTCGATCAATTATGGTCTAATAACGGCTGAGTAATGATTATCCTCATCAATGTGTTGATCATGGGTGTTTAATTTCGGTTACAATTCCGAATTTATACATAATTCGAATTGTTACTTGTATTGCCATACGAAATTTTGACTTAAAAAGTCAAAATCTACTCTTTTAAGTTTTTAACATGTTTACCTAGATTTATAAGATAATTACTAAGACTTAATTCGACTGTAACCTATTGAAATCATAAGATTTAAATTTAACAATTCTAAAATCCGAATTTTGACTATCTAAAGTCAAAATTTAATGGCTTAGTATACTACACTATTAATCCTTGAAATCCAAACACTTAGAACTTGATTTTTAATTAATCTTAATCCTTAGATTATTCTTGATCAATAGCATATTATTTTGATTAATAAATTGAACCAAAGATCCCGAATTACCATTAATTGGTTCAATTAAAATACTATTGGGTTCAATTAATCCATTTGGGCCAATTGGGCCTACCCTAGGCTCATTGGGCCTACCTTCTGTCCACTTGGGTCTCACAAAATATAATTGGGCCTATCTTGGGCTTTGAATTTGTAATTGGGCCTCCCTTGGGTCTCAGGTTTGTGATTGAGCTTACTTCCTATTCAATTGGGCCTCATAACTACTATTGGGCCTCATTGGTCTACCTTGGCCTTATTGGGCCTTCCTTGACCTTACTGGGCCTTCTTTGGCCTTACTGGGCCTTCTTTGGCCTTACTGGGCCTTACATAACTTATTGGGCCTGTGATCTAACCATTTTCAGTTAACAGAGTTAATCCAAAAAGTCGGATTGTCACATCATCCCCTTGTTGAAGGAATTTTCGTCCCGAAAATTAATAAGTGTTAGGAGTAGTTAGGAAACTACTTACGAGTTTAAATCGTACGCGTTAGTGTGGTCTGATCATTCTGTGTGCTCGTGTGTACTCACACACAAAGTCTAATGCTTGCAACATCACAACTCAAATGTGATCGTTCAATGTGACTGTTTGCGTGTACACTAGTTAGTTCACCTAACTGTGACTGTTTGTGTTTGATCATACTGTGTTGTGTAACCTCACACATAGTGAGTGTCTGTAACTGTTTGTACTATGCAACCCTGCACATAGCATCATGTGTGTAACTAACCATGTATGTACTACCATAACATGTAACATATGAAATGTAGCATATAAAATATATAAAAATAGTGTAGCACAAATGTTTATAACAAAATCAATTGAATAGAGTGTTTGTGCTTACAGTTTGAAATTTGCAATGTTGATGTGTGAAGCATCATGTCATCCCCTTGTTGAAGGAAATTTCGTCCCGAAATTTAACGTGCGCTCTCAGTGTTAGCAATAGCTGTTTTGAATAGGTGGGGATACTTCTTCATCATTTGATCTTCCCGTTCCCATGTGAATTCAGGACCACGTCTTGAATTCCATCGAACTTTGACTATCGGAATCTTACTTTGCTTAAGCTGTTTGACCTCCCGGTCCATGATTTCTGCTGGTTCTTCAATGAATCGTAACTGTTCATCCACTTGTATTTCTTCCAACGGTACAATCAATGTCTCGTCAGAAAGACATTTCTTTAAGTTCGATACATGAAAAACATCATGAACTCCACTGAGTTCATCCGGTAGTTTGAGTTGATACGCAACCGGACCAATCCTTTTCAGAATCTCAAAAGGTCCTACGTAACGTGGACTAAGCTTCCCGCGCTTGCCGAATCGTATCACACCTTTCCAAGGTGATACCTTTAGAAGAACTCGGTCTCCTACTTGGAATTCCAACGGCTTGCGACGTTTGTCTGCATAACTCTTCTGTCGATCCCGAGCCGCTGCCATACGGTTCCGAATTTGAACTATCTTCTCTGTCGTCTCGTGCACTAGTTCAGGACCTGTTATCTGACTGTCACCAATTTCAGCCCAGCAAACTGGTGAACGACATTTGCGACCATACAAAGCTTCAAACGGTGCTGCTTGAATACTTGTATGATAACTATTGTTGTAAGAGAATTCCACCAACGGTAAATGATTCTCCCAGCTTTCACCAAAGTCAATTACACAAGCTTGTAACATATCCTCGAGCGTTTGAATCGTTCGTTCACTTTGACCGTCGGTCTGTGGATGATAGGCGGTACTCATATCCAAACGAGTCCCCAATGACTTATGAAGTGATTTCCAAAAGTTGGAAGTAAATTGGGCATCCCGATCTGATATGATAGAGATTGGCACACCATGTCGTGCTACCACTTCCTTGATATAAATGCGAGTCAGTTTCTCCATCTTATCAGTTTCTTTGATTGCTAAGAAGTGTGCAGATTTCGTTAATCGATCGACAATTACCCATATCGTATCACAACCACTCGGTGTACGAGGTAACTTAGTAATGAAATCCATCGAAATCTGTTCCCATTTCCACATCGGTATCTCCGGTTGTTGCAGTAAACCAGATGGTTTCTGATATTCAACTTTGACTTTCGAACAAGTCAAACATTTGCTAACGTACTTAGCAATATCAGCCTTCATGTGAGGCCACCAATACAGTGCCTTCAAATCATGATACATCTTGTCTAATCCCGGATGGACTGAATATCTAGACTTGTGTGCTTCATCCATCACGAGTTCCCTTAAACCCCATACAAAGGTATCCACATTCGATTAATGAAATAACGAATTCCGTCAGAATTCGCATCCAACTGTTCTTCCATTCCTCGTAAAGATTCCTGTACCAAGTTTTCCTTTTTCAAAGCCTCGATCTGAGCACTGCGTACCTTGTCAGGTAAGTCAGTATGTATTGTCATCATAAGTGCACGAACCCATCTTGTTGAAGTATCCTTTCTGCTTAAAGCATCAGCTACCACATTAGCTTTTCCCGGGTGATACTTAATCGCACATTCATAATCGTTCAACAACTCAACCCATCGTCGTTGCCTCATATTAAGCTCCTTCTAATCAAAGATATGTTGCAAACTCTTATGATCAGTGTAAATAGTACACTTAGTTCCATACAAGTAATGCCTCCAAATCTTCAAAGCAAAAACCACTGCTCCTAACTCCAAGTCATGAGTAGTGTAATTCTTTTCGTGTGGTCGTAGTTGCCTGGAAGCATAAGCAATCACTTTTTCACGTTGCATCAACACACATCCCAAACCCTATGCAGATGCATCACAATACACCACGAAGTCTTCCGTCCCTTGCGGTAAGGACAGAATCGGTGCGCTGCAAAGCTTCTGTTTCAATAACTGGAACGCAGTTTCCTGTTTACTAGTCCAGTTATACTTTGTTCCCTTGTGCGTAAGAGCTGTAAGTGGTTGAGCGATCTTTGAGAAACCCTCAATGAATCGTCGATAATAACCCGCCAAACCAAGGAATTGTCGTACCTCGGTAGGGGTCTTTGGCGCTTCCCAATTCTTAATTGCTTCAATCTTCGCTGGATCTACATGTATACCCTTTTCATTAACTATATGACCCAGAAATTGTACTTCTCGCATCCAGAAATCACATTTCGAGAACTTAGCGTACAATTGTTCTTGTTTCAATAGCTCTAGCAGTAATCGAAGATGTTCAGCGTGTTCCTCCTCAGATTGTGAATAGATGAGAATGTCATCAATGAAAACAATGACAAACTTATCAAGATAAGGTTTACAAACACGATTCATGAGATCCATGAATACAGCTGGAGCGTTTGTCAACCCAAATGGCATGACCAAAAACTCATAATGGCCATAGCGTGTCCTGAATGCTGTCTTCGGGATATCCTCCTCTTGGACTCTTAGTTGATGATAACCCGATCTAAGATCAATCTTCGAGTAGTAACTCGAACCTTGCAACTGATCGAACAGATCATCAATTCTGGGTAACGGATACCGGTTCTTGATAGTAACCTTATTCAATTCCCGGTAATCGATACACATACGGAAAGTCCCGTCTTTCTTCTTTACAAACAAAACTGGAGCTCCCCACGGTGAAAAACTAGGTCGTATGAAACCCTTATCCAACAACTCTTGCAATTGTGTGGATAACTCTTGCATTTCTGACGGTGCAAGTCGATAAGGCGCTCTAGCTATCGGTGCTGCATCTGGTGTAAGGTCGATTCGGAATTCCACCTGTCTGGTAGGCGGTAATCCCGGCAAGTCTTCTGGAAATACCTCCGGAAATTCACAAACTACTGGTATATCTTCAATCTTCTTTTCAGCTACCGGCTTTTCAGTTATAAGTGCTATAACTGCCGTATGACCTTTCCGCAGACATTTGTGTGCTTTCATACAAGATATGAGACGCAGTGGCGTACTGCTCTTCTCGCCTTGTACATACAATGTCTCTCCCTGCGGAAGAGGTATGCGAACGATCTTTTCATGGCATACTATTTCAGCCTGGTTTTTGGATAACCAGTCCATGCCAATGACTACATCAAAACTGCCTAAGGCAATAGGCATAAGATCAATTTCTAATGTTTGACCCATCAAATCAAGGATACATCCCTTATAAATATTTTCCACTACAATCAACTTACCATCAGCTAATTCCACAGTGTATGGACTATTTAAGGCAGTGGGACTAACATTTAGCAACTTAACAAGTGAACTAGATACAAAACTCCGATCGGCACCAGTGTCAAATAACATAGAGGCATAGTGATTATTTAAGAGGAACGTACCCGTAACAATGTTGGGATCCTCCCGCGCTTGACGCCTTCCAATCACAAACGCCCTGCCTCTAGCACCATTGTTGTTATTGTTATTGTTATTGTTGTTGTTGGTGCCATTACCATTACCATTACCGTTGCCATTGCCATTTGCATTATTATTATCCCCGCCTTTCTTGAGTTGTGGGCAATCCTTCTTGAAGTGCCCCATCTTGCCACACTCAAAACAACCCTTCTGTGCATTGTTCTGATTGTTATTCTGGTTGTTGTGGTTGTTCTGTAGCTCCCCGCGACAATCCTTAGCCGCATGTCCAATCTTGCCACACCTCTGGCACCTAGCCCTATCACACTGATTACCTGCATGATGGTAACCACATCTGTTGCACTTGGGGTGTATACCAATATAACCCCCCGATGATGACGATTGCTGACCACTGTTTGAATTATGATAAGACTTGTTTGAGTCTTGCTTCCGGTTTTGCTGATATGATTGTTGATTGTGACTCTTTGAGTTGTTACCTTCCCACTTTCTCTTATGATCTCCCACCTTGGTAGCAGATGTTCGTTTGGGCAGAGTCCCCTGTAACACTGCCTGATCAGTAAGCTGATGCGCTAAACGAACAGCTTGTTGAATGGTGGTGGGATTTGCTGAAGTAACCAACCCCTGAATCTGAGGCACTAGTCCTCCAATGTATCTTTCAATCCATTTACTGGCTGGAGTAGCCATGTGTGGTAGAAGTCTGGCCAACTCATGTGACCTGGTCGTGTACTCTTCAATGTTTGACCCCTCCATCTTGAGGTGCCAATATTCCTCCTCCAACTTTTGCATTTCACTGCGAGGACAATACTCTTCTTGCAGTAAGGCTTTGAAGTCGTTCCATGTCAAGGCATTTGCCTCACCCAACCCCAGAGTCTGAACATTCGAGTTCCACCAAGTTAATGCTGGACCCTCCAAAGTTCCCGTTGCAAAGTTCACTTTGCTCTCGTCAGGGCAGTTGCACATTTCAAACACAGATTCTGCCTTTTCAATCCACCGAAGGAGTCCAATGGCCCCCTCCGACCCTTTGAAATTGTGTGGTTTACAGTCCAAGAACATCTTGAACGTGCAGACTTGTGGGTTAACCAATCCCCCAGCTGGACCCTGTGGCCCTGTGTTGTGTGTCTGAACATATTGTGCGATTGCCTCAGCGACTCTGCTATTAATTAGCTCGTTGAGCTCAGCGACTGTCATGTGAACGTTTCCCTCAGCCATTATTTTCCTATTTACAAGAAGTGTTAGCATGCATGCAAAGTCTAATGTAACATGTGTAAGTAAAACAACAAACACAACATATAATATAAATCAACACAACTGTTGGAAATAAATAATAGTTCTTCAATAGATAGAAATTTGATTTGAGTACAATACTTTTGAAATAAAACATAAATTTTCAAACTACTAATGTAGGAACACAACCCATTCCTAATAAGTTTAAACAAACAAGAAAAGGAAAAAAAAATAATAATCAGTCGTCCTCAACAGTGGATTCAGGATCGGACTCAACAACTGGTGCTGGTTCCTCCCCTTCTTCCTCTTCATCCTCTTCCTCATTCTCAGAGGCCACTAAATCCTCTAAGGTTTCTATCATGCCCTCCAAGATCTCAGCTCGGTTCTCTGAAGCTTCAAGACGACCAATCATATTAATCGTCTCATCCCGCATATCATGAACCAGATGGGCAAGTTCCTCTTGCCTCTCAATAGCATCCCATAGTTCCTGAGATCTTTGGGCGATCCTGTCTTCTGCTACATCCAAATCCTCGCGCAGTTTGGCGATCTCCTCAGCGTCCGTCCTTTGCCTCTTAGACTCAGGAGCATCTAGTACCGGTGGTGGATGTGTAGAAGGTCCCTCAGCAGGGATCTGCTGAATGCCCTCCTCTGCCTCCTCCTCCGGATCCTCATCCGGGTCCTCATCTGGATCCTCCTCTGGATCCTCGTCTGGGTCCTCGTCTGGGTCCTCGTCTGGATCCTCGTCTGGATCCTCCTCCGGATCCTCGTTTGGATCTGAGTCACCCATCTCATATGGTGGAGGTGATGGAATAGGTGGTGGTGGTGATGACGGTGGTGCTGGAACTATCGGTTCCTCGTCCTCAGAATCATCAATGTAAATATAAGGTACTGATGATGATGCCATGCCTGTTACATAATACCATATGTAAGTGCAGTGCCATGGAATGTGTAAACAAGTCAATTACATAATGTCATATGTAATTTCTAAGCAGTATGTGTAAACATACTTGTCTAATGTCTAACAGTCATAGTCTAAGTCTGCAAATGCAAACCTAGTTCGCTATAACCAATGTCTCTGATACCAATCTGTCACACCCCCAATTTTCAACTAACGGAATCATACCGTTTGGGAACGTGACAAACCAGGATCTCAGATCATTAGACATAACGAAGACCTCTATATGAATTTCAAAACATATTTTGGTCTTTAAAACATAACATCAGAGTTTTCAAAATGTGCGGAAGCGTTATAAAACCAGTAACAGTTGTAAAATGTAAATTACAATACAAAGTTTCAAATGTTTAAAATCCAAATATCTAAAATGTTTAAAATGCATGCGACTCTATCTCCTAGTCCATGCCAGCTTTAACGCGCGCCTTAGCGTCCTGAGAAAACATGTAAATCAAGTCAACACAAAGGTTGGTGCATAACACAGGTTTTAAGCATTCACAATGTTCAAAACAACAGTTTGAATAACAGGATTGTAGATAACATAATCACACATGCACAGTCATGATAGCTAGTCATATAAACTATTTACATAAGTGGTCGACACCGAAGCTGACGAATTGCCATGCTATAGCATGTTTTTGCCTTGCCACTATTGTCTAGCACAACAATACTAAAATGTGTTTGGTCAGTCAAACACCTGCGTAGATCCCATCTACCAGGTGAGGTTTGTCAAACCTAATAGATCTATTTCCAACTACCACGCTTTGCGTTACAGCAAACTAAACGGTTCGAGGTGTGTAAGGACTTTCAAATTGCTATGTTGTCACATAATGTAAACAGCTAACTCATGCAAGTGATATGTATCTAAAAAGAGTTTGTTGCACATGTTTTCTCCCCCAAAACAGTTTAAAATAAGAAAGGGGCCGTGTACGCACCTTTGAGTATTGCAGAATGATCAAATACGTAAGCTCGTGTAGCAAAAATCCTCTTACGAAGGATCTGTGTTTAAATAATAACATAGTGTTATTCGGAATGTCGTTTTGTGCTTGGAATCACATACGTGTCAACACACGTATGTTAAAGTGTTAAGAAAGTGCATACGTAAGTACGCGTGCTTTTGAAATCGTTTAAATAAAATCACATACGATTTTATTTAAATAAACGTAATTATACGCGATTTCGTTTTCGGATTAAAATACCATTATTATCATTCCAATTGGTTCGGAATGAAATTCTGGTTCCAACGCAACTCGAACGAGTTGAATCAGACTTGAAACGAATAAGATATGGTCAAATTACTAAAAATATGTTAAAACTTCAAAAACTGTTGGGGGCCGGGCTCGAACCCGCGACCTCCAACCCAACATACATGCCCACTACCATCTCATCTAATCCCATTTTTGTTAACACAACCCACTTTAAATGATTTTAACCTATACCAGTCGAGTTTCCCTTTATTCAACAAACCGAACCAAATCTTTGGTTCCAATTGATCCATAAATCGAATCTAATTAACATTAACACCATAGGGTTTTTATCAGTTAACCTATTTCGAGTCTCTCTACATGGTTTAATTCGATTTTTATGTTCATTAAGAACAAAAACCCCAAAACATTGTATGCTTAAAATCCTAACAATCGAATTCATGAAATTCGTTGTTGTTAGATGTAATCAACATAGGGCTATTCTTCATCGGAGCTTTCTGAAACTAACAGTGATACTTAATTTCATTCTATAACTCATCTAAATCAAAATCCCCAATTCATTCAAACCTAAAAACCCTAAAAATCGAAATCCATCAATTCGTTATAATATGATTAAATTGACATATGGATTTCATTTAACAATTAATTCCGAAGCTACATATATAATCTAATTTGATTTGTAAACTTGTTTTGTTAGAAACCCCCAAAACGTTTACAATGATGAACCCTAGCTACTGAATTGATATAATTCAATGTTGTTACACGAAATACAGTTAGGGATAAGCTTAATCGGCCCATTTAGCATGTGCGAGTGTGATTTATTACCTGTTTTGATTTAGAAATGATGGAGATCAACTTCGAGCTCTAGAGTCGGCCTCCTCTCAATCGATTCTTCTCTTCACTGCTTCAGAAATCAAATTGCTGTTTACAGGAACTCCAGAGGATGTCGACTAAGGCTTTAGAAGGTTTAATTTCATAAATCCCATTCGGTTATACGACTTTGGTATTAATTTTGAACGGTTTCAACACTTGATTTACCACTATGATTAATTTCGATCAATTATGGTCTAATAACGGCTGAGTAATGATTATCCTCATCAATGTGTTGATCATGGGTGTTTAATTTCGGTTACAATTCCGAATTTATACATAATTCGAATTGTTACTTGTATTGCCATACGAAATTTTGACTTAAAAAGTCAAAATCTACTCTTTTAAGTTTTTAACATGTTTACCTAGATTTATAAGATAATTACTAAGACTTAATTCGACTGTAACCTATTGAAATCATAAGATTTAAATTTAACAATTCTAAAATCCGAATTTTGACTATCTAAAGTCAAAATTTAATGGCTTAGTATACTACAGTATTAATCCTTGAAATCCAAACACTTAGAACTTGATTTTTAATTAATCTTAATCCTTAGATTATTCTTGATCAATAGCATATTATTTTGATTAATAAATTGAACCAAAGATCCCGAATTACCATTAATTGGTTCAATTAAAATACTATTGGGTTCAATTAATCCATTTGGGCCAATTGGGCCTACCCTAGGCTCATTGGGCCTACCTTCTGTCCACTTGGGTCTCACAAAATATAATTGGGCCTATCTTGGGCTTTGAATTTGTAATTGGGCCTCCCTTGGGTCTCAGGTTTGTGATTGAGCTTACTTCCTATTCAATTGGGCCTCATAACTACTATTGGGCCTCATTGGTCTACCTTGGCCTTATTGGGCCTTCCTTGACCTTACTGGGCCTTCTTTGGCCTTACTGGGCCTTCTTTGGCCTTACTGGGCCTTACATAACTTATTGGGCCTGTGATCTAACCATTTTCAGTTAACAGAGTTAATCCAAAAAGTCAGATTGTCACACAAAGCACATTTAACCCATTCACCTACATATTATATGGATTATAAACATGTTTAAATCACCATATATCGTACTCCAACATATATTTGTACACAACACACGATTATGCATTAATCTCCCCAAAACGGGTGATGTTAACTATTATGATCATATGATCTAATCCAAATCTATGACCAACACCTCTGGCTAATTTAAAAACCATAATCACTATATATAATCAATTGGCTCATCCAATTACCCACACTCTAGTGGTTTCAACAATTTAGTCCTCGGATTAACCGATTATCTACACTCTAGTGGTTTGACTTATTAACAATCGACTAATTCGATTATCCACACTTTATTGTTTTAATTGATCAATTATATCAATTCATCCGGCTATCCACACACCTGTGGTATTATTACTCAACCACCGACTCATCTGACTATTCTAATGCAACTATATTGCATATATGTTTCATCTTGAAACTTAACACACCCAATTTGATGGGTTTCTCATCCACTAGTTTCAATAACTTGTTTAAACACCATTCATATAATTCAAGAACTCAAGTAGACTCTTTCTACTACATATATGTGATGTTTAGTAAGTCAAATGACTTACTTTATTAAAGTTATTGGTTTGCATCTATGACCTCCTTTCCAACCCTTTGACTTTTCTCTTGACTACCACCACTAGTCCCTAGTTTCATTTTCACACATATACAACTATATTCAATACACATAATACAATTTTACATATAACACATTGATTTAAACTCATTTGAATCTCATACTCATTATGTGGTGTTCATAAGTCAAGTTACCATTTTACACATCATATGGTTATCATTATCACCAAATTTCTTTATCAAGCATTTTGTCAAACACTTGGTATGCACCATTGAAATTGACTAATCTTGTTAAATGTTTAAACATTAACCAATTCCATTTTATAAAATCCAAATTCACCAACTCCTCATTTTTATTTAAGATTAATCAAAATGGATGCATAAATCATTCAATACCATGATTCAACTATACTACTAGTTATCAAACACAAACATATGGTTTTTCTCATAACTTCTCAAGTTACCCATAACCCATCCATCTCAAATTCATCAACTAACATAGTACCTAGTATTTTCTAAGTTTTAAGCACATCACAAGCATAAATTCATGGTTTATAACTCATTTTAACAACAAATTTCAAGATTTGAAAGACACCCTAACTTTGTTCATCTCAAGAACTTACAATCAACACCAAGTAAGAAGTTAAAGATTACTTACAAGATGCTAGAATCACTAATAGATATGATTAGAAGCTTCAATCTCGAATTTACACCATGAAATCAGTGGATTTAGATGCTAGGTTTTTGAAAACCTTGTTCTCCCTTATTGGCTTCCTCACGTAAACACATACACATAATCTAATGAGAATGAAATATGGTTTGACCAAGTCAAGCCTTATCCCATCAATTTTTTCCAGCTTTACCCATATGGCAAGTTTAGTCCCTTAACCTTTTAATTAGTTAACCCACTTAACCAACCTAATCAAGTTAGTTACTAGTTAACTAAAATACCCCAAATGTTATTATATTATTATCACAACATAATTTTAAAATATAATAACGCTTATTTATTAACATGCGTGACCGTTAAAACCGGTCGTTACATTTGAATTATATAACAAACGTTTAAGTATTAATATCTAATAATATATACTACATACATAAATCTACAATGTGTATAATTTTGTAAAATGAGTGTATTTTACTTTTCATTAAGCTATAAAAATATGAAATTGAAAATTTACTGTTTGAGGCTCGAGAAACAAAAATAAAACAAGTTCTAAGCATCAATAATGCTTCACATCTTACAACGTATTATCGGCAACTACGATTTGAATTTTGTTTTGCCAAGACGAAATGCAGTTTTATTCAATCGTGTTTTGTATAGAATTCAATATATGAGAAATATATTCATTTTACTAACTTATAACATTAGAAATAACAACAATATTTTTATGTTTAAATTAACAATAACACTATATAATAATAATAATAATAATAATAATAATAATAATAATAATAATATTCTTAAAATAATAATGATGACAATAATGGTATCTTTTCATCTAAAAACAATAATATTTATTTTAATTAAAAATTACAATGAGAAAAATAAATAAATAAAATGGAGGGTGAATTTCATTTTTAGTTCTTTATGTTTACATAAATTTTCGAAGATGGTTCTTTTATCTTTAAAAAATTCAAAATCAGCCCTTTAAGTTTCCAAACGTTACAAACTCAATCAATCTGTGTTAACCTTATTTAAGTATTAGTAGAATAATAGGGATAAATGTGAAAAAAATAATTGAATCAAAGATCAGCCATGGTTTTAGCATATTTTTTACATTATTGCGGATTTCGTCGCTAAAAGCTCACGAATCTCGACGATATTCAGGTGGTGTAAGAGGCGAATGATAGAGATCTCTTGTTGGATCTGTTGGATATTGGATGTCCGATTAACGATAAGTTCAACGCTACTATGAAAGGTATGAACCAAAGAGTTACACTTTGGAAGGCAACGACTTGATGTTTAATTGTTAAACATAATATACGATCACGAACTATCGGTTTTAACGATTTGGTGATTTTATTATTTATGAAATAATAACCGGTGGAATTAATTATTGAGATAATTAATTCATTAGACGAATAAAGTTTTGAACTTTATTAAAGGGTTATTTATTAATTAATTGTTAATTAATAAAAGGAGAATTGATTAAATAAGTAATGTTTAAATCAATTAAACATTAACTATTTAATGGATATTAACTGATTAATTGTTAATTGGTTAAATGAAGATTGTAGTAATTAAATAGTTTAATTACTAAAAAGTATTTAATCAAATTAAAAGGGTTTTAATTTGAATTAAATAAAAGGGTGGGAAACCAATTTTGAATTGGTAATCCTAGATCCTAAAATTGTGGATCTCATTTGACTATTTATAGTTCAAATCACCACAATTACAAAGACACTTGAAAAACCCTAATTCTCCTTGTTCCCCACCCTTTGGCTGTCGCCCCCTCCCCTTTGGGGCTGCCCATTGCCGTCGCACATCACCACCATAATTGGTGATGTTTTGGTCAACTAGCCACTAGACGGATCAAGTCGTGGTGAGCCGTGGGTTGCACCATCGAGCCGAACCGAGCCGTGGGTTGAACCTTCAAGCTGTGAGTGCTGCTATTCAAGCCAAACCAAGCCAAAATCAGTTTTGGTTGTTTCTAGTGATTTGTAGGACGAAATCCGGATTCGGGTGATCGTAGTGAATCAACTAGCGAGACCGTTGCCGATCCATCGTGTGTTTTTGGAACTGCTTCGTAAAGGTCGATTTCTAAAACCCCCTATGGTTGTGTTGTTAGAATCTTAATTGTTGTTTAAACTGTTTGTAACTGGATCCTGATTTGGGAATTGTTTCGATTACGAATCGAAAGGTTATAAAGTTTAAATGCTTCCGCTATGTCAGATCTGATCTGATAGTTTAAGCTGGTTTTATGAAAACTGATTTTCTCAATTAATATGATTAATTGAAACTGATTTAATTGAAAACTAACCTAGAATTCTCAACTTTGGTATCAGAGCGGTTTTTACAAACGTTTAAATGCAATTAATAATTGATCTTTGTTTGTTTTTGTTTTGTCAAAACTCTTGTTTGACAAAAAGATCGAAACTATGAATGTAATAATTGTGATTGTGATTGTGATTATGATTATGAATCGAGCCCTAGGATCCGACCCATGTGATTGTATCTTTTGTTTTGTTTGATTACTTGGTTTATTTGAAATCATGTATTTCTACAGGTTTTTGGACCCGATGTCATAGAATAGGTTTCAATTTTTGTAATGTAATTTTTATTTTACAAATGTAATCAAGCAATGGATACAAGACGGAAGATAGAGACAATCAGGGAGATCGAAGATGGAGATCTTGGATCAAGTGGGAGACAAGATTCAAGGCGTTGAATAGTAAACCCTAGAATTGTTCGGTTGGTGTTTGATGACTCGAACTAAACCGAACAAATGAGACTTTGGCTCGTTTCATAATCACATTTTGTTGTTTGTGGTTGTTTAATATTTAGGAAATATAAACCTAGTAAATACAAAATTTTCACAATCATTGCAAAACGATAAGTAATACAAAAGGAGTTTTTTAATTACTTTAAAAGGTTTTTAAAATAAAAGTGTTTTATTTTATTAAATCAAGTTTATAAAATAAAAGGTTTATTTTATAAAATTAGAACTTGTTAGTTTAAAATGATTTGCGATAATTACCGACTTAGTTTAAATAAGGTATTTAAAACTAATTGAGTCGAGCGTTGAAAGGAGTTTCAAACTATCGCAAATCATGAACAAAATATGATTTTGTTAATATGAGATTGTAGGATTTGTGTCATGCTTCAAATTGTTCAATAGTTTTAAACTAAAACAATAAAATCAATACGATTGATTGAATTAACAAATTCACGATCATGATCAATTTAGTTTTAATAAGGTATTAAAACAAATTAGGTCAAAATTGAAATTGGATTTCAATTAGATAGCGAATAAATAAAATAGAGATTTTATGAAATGCACAACTATCCTCATTTAAAATTAGTTGTCCATAATGTTTTTGAAACATAAAAGCGATTAATTAAAGTAATTAAAAGACTCATTGGTCAAGATGTTTATATTCTAAATATGTAAACCTAGAGTTAGTGCTTAACCTGCTATAGGTTTATATATGTTAGAAAAGGATAAACATTTTGATTTAAATGCCACCTTAGATTTGAGACACTTTATCAATTTGACCTAACATAAAGTGTTAGTGCTTACCCTGCACTAGGTTTATGGTTTTATTGAAAAGGAATGATCGCGATTCCTAATACACTTACGCCGATCATTCAGTCAAAAATCGTAAGGCGTATACTTGAAGAGTCAAGTTGGCATAGTTGGGGTAAATGTACAAAGTTAGAAATGAGTGTTCTAACAAACCCCAAAACTTGATGATTATGATTGTCTTAATTGGTTATCGTAACCCTCCTGTATTATTGTGAGCAGTAAATAGAGAGCTTAGCCAATTCATTGTTCATTAAATAAACAGAATCTCACAATTCTAAATTAATTTTGTTAAAGAATCATAATTAATTTCGGATTATATAAAGCATGAAGTACTAAGATTTTTCTTTTGAATTTTATAGATGTCTTTCATTGATGCTACTAAACCACATAGGATAAATCTATTTCGAAATTAGTTCAATGGGAGTAATTTTTCTACTTGGATGCATCACCTTAGAGAAGTCTTAAGAATAGAAAGAATATTGTATGCTTTGGATAACCCCAACACTCCTGAGCCACCTATAGGTTGCACCTCATCTGAGAGGGTGAAACATATTAGACACGAGTGTGAGATAAAATATCTCATATTAACTTAAGTGTCCCCTGAATATGTGGATCAGTTTATGTATCTCTCAAGTCATGAGATGATTGAGGATATCAAATAGAGTCTCCTACCAAACAGATTTTTGTGATTTGAAATTCTTAAAGAGGTGTCAAAGGGTTTGAGACCGGGTGGAGACGTAGTAGCTCACGTTGTTATGTTGCAAGGTTATTTTGATAGGCTTGGCAAACTAGACTATCCCATGAACCCTGAAATTGCTATTGATTTCATCCTTATTTCCCTACCAGAAGAATATGAATCTTTTGTAAAGAGTTACAAAAGAAATACCTTTGGATGGATAATTGAAGAACTTAAGAGGATGCTCTTGGTTTAGGAAACCCAGATGAAGATAGTAGTGAGTAGTGAGTAGTGGGAGGAAGAGGCCATTGACCAAGGTCGATGAGGTCCAGTACATTGTTGCTCTACGTCTGAAGAGTTCAGATATGCCGGGATCTTCTGGTATGCCTTGTTCATTCATCATAATTTTTGAATTAGCAAATCTTTGATAATAATGTGAGTGTCACAATTGTTTCAATTATTTTCAAGTATTCGAGATGGTTGATAAGCTGGAAGCTTGAGTCTTGAATTCCATTGGATGGAAGACAAGACAAATAGAAGAAATGTTCTTTTATTCATTTTTATTGATTGTTTAAATGGTTTAAAACAATTATGAATACTTTTAACATTCTTAGTTTGACTAAGAATAATGCTTCTAGTATTAATTATGCATTTATTGATTAATTATATTTATGCTTGATAAAATGTTTTGATAGCATAATTGATAATAATTATTGATAATGCAAAGTGAATTCTATATGATAGAATTACAAATAAAGGCAATACATATGATTCATATAAATATAATAATTTAAAGTGTTTAAATAATTATAATTAGACAAGATTAACCTTTAAAGCAAGGTGTAATACATGAATCTCTAAACAATTGAAAATGGAATTCATTGTTACAAGAGTTTGATGATTACACAACATGCTTAAGGAAGGTTATAAAGATTGTGATCATTAAAATGCAATTCTGTTGCATAAATTGTCTAAAGATTAAATATGAATAATTCATAAGGTTGTGAACCTAATGAAATCTTTGAAGGAGTTCAAAGAAGATTTACATAAAATGAAGATCTAAAAGCAACAATAGTTATATATGAGATATAACCAAAGGTTACCAAATTAATGCATATACTGTGAAATTGTCTCACAACCAAGTACACAATGATGTAGGTAATTTGATTAATACCAATACATAACGTGCCATTCTCTTGAATATGATCCAATGAAAGAATATCCCAAGGAACTTATCATATGAATTACTACACTAGCTTTAATTACATGTATATTATAAAGAGTTGTAAAATAAACCTGTATAAATTCCTATTTAGGGGTTTGAGGATTTAACAAAGAGTTGTTAAAAATTTATTTGAAATTGGATCATCATAAATGATAAATATAGTTATCATAAATCCCTAAAATGGAATAGATAGAATTTTCATCAATTTCTTCCTAAGGCAGGGAACTGTATTGTTGAAAAATTAGATAGTGCAGATTGAAAGAGTTCAATTGTGCAATGATATGATATATATGTTTCAATCAACACAAAGTGTTTTGAATGGATCTTAAATGAGTTTAAGAACCATTTGTTACACATGACATCTACAGAAGCTCATGGGATCACAGTGAACCCAGAACTTGCAGAAGTGTAACTGTTGATTGATAAATATAATTTATGGTTTGGAACCAAAAACACTAAAGATGCAACAGAACAAGCTAAGAGACTTGTTCAATAACATTTAGATGTTGTGTAGTTGAAATTAGAGAATTTCAATGACAAAATCAACATGAATATACTAGAATACTACAAATTCTGTAAACAAGAGTTGTTTGACAGATAAGTAGTTAAATGTCAAAACCAAATTACCATAAGAACACCTTAATTGAGTATTCTTATAAGTAATTAGAAAGTTTTGAAATCCTAGTATGACAAACTTGTTGCGACAAGTCCACTGTTGATAAAAGCATCTCAAATGAAAATCTTTGTCATGGTAAGAAACTAAGGTGTTAGTTTTGCCTAAAGGACAAAGAAGTTCAACATATATAAGTCAAGGCTAGTGGGAGCGTAGTAAATTCTAATGATAACGTTATGTAAGTATGTAGATGACATACTAATTATAGAAATGAGTTACTATGATAAAGACATAAACTTTAACATGTGATGTTAAACGAAATAAATAACAATTTTATTTGATAAAATTGAATATATATTAATGGTTAATATATGAATTATCCAATGACATTTTCAATAGAGATTGAAAAGACGTCTTAGATAAATTTTGCATACGATGAAGAGTCACATGCAAATTGTCTATGTCAAAGTATGAATTGTTCACTAAAGGTTAGATAACACTAATAAACGCATCAGAATGCTTAGAATGAAAGAGTTCATTGCTAATCTCAATAAGATTCCTAATGACTAGGAATGGATTGAGAAAACATATGACAACAATGTAGCATAGCTAAAACTATAAAATTGTAGTCATATTATAGTAGAAGCATTATGAGAAAGAACTGAAAGAAAGACATAATAATAAATAAAATTCATAAATCAGAATCTAGCAATTCAGTTCACTAAATCTATTTAAAGAGTTGAATATGAGGATAAGGCTGATAAATAGATATTAGATATGCTAGATGGGGAATCTGATTTAACTTTAGTATTAGGTGCTCTACAATCGAAACACGAAACATAGAAAGTTCATTTTGATTTAATGGCTAACGGAAAAATGAATTATGTTTCTGAATTCGAAATTTTGTACATTTTAGTATCCTTGAATATAGTATTCTAAATGTCCATAGTCGATCAGATTCATGGGAATCAATTTGAACTAAGACTACTTGAATGCTTGGTTAGTTTATAGTGATAAAAGCAACCAAGATTCATAGGCATTCATTAGAGAATGATGTCGGACGTAACTCGCTTCAAAACATTCTTCATGGATCGTTGTCATAAGATGTTTTGATATTATAGTATATTCGATATACACAAATATCCTTAGACCTAAGGAGTATATTGAACTAACATTAATCAAAGGTCACTCTTTGATCTTACCTAACGCTGTCTTGAAAAATTGGCAGTAATAAGGGTAACGATTGGGAATGATTCTAAGACTAACTGGGAGTTATATGCTGCCAAAGGGATTCTATACTCTTATACAGAAAGGAGAAGATATTATGGCATCCTCGTTGATTTAAACTGATGTAAACACGTGGCCACGCTCAAACTAAAAGTAGTTTGTTAGATCATTTTAAATTGAGAATGAAAATGAGAATACTTGAACAATATATGAGATTGAAGAGAAACCCATGTCTCATGTTCAAGGAATATCGAAATAGAAAGGATATACAAATAAAGGTTATCTGATACTATAATTATTAGTTAGAGTAAAGAGTTACTTAAATTAAGGAATTTTAGTCGACTTAAGAAGTCATACCTTATTAGAGGCAGCGTGATGCAGCTAGGCATCCAACACTGTCTACGTTGAATCACTTAGTCGATGAATTGTCCAAGTGGGAGTCTGTTGGATATTGGATGTTCGATTAACGATAAGTTCAACGCTACTATGAAAGGTATGAACCAAAGAGTTACACTTTGGAAGACAACAACTTGATGTTTAATTGTTAAACATAATATACGATCACGAAATATCGGTTTTAAGGATTTGGTGATTTTATTATTTATGAAATAATAACCGATGGAATTAATTATTGAGATAATTAATTCATTAGACGAATAAAGTTTTGAACTTTATTAAGGGTTATTTATTAATTAATTGTTAATTAATAAAAGGAGAATTGATTAAATAAGTAATGTTTAAATCAATTAAACATTAACTATTTAATGGATATTAACTGATTAATTGTTAATTGCTTAAATGGAGATTGTAGTAATTAAATAGTTTAATTACTAAAAAGTGTTTAATCAAATTAAAAGGGTTTTAATTTGAATTCAATAAAAGGGTGGGAAACCAATTTTGAATTGGTAATCCTAGATCCTAAAATTGTGGATCTCATTTGACTATTTATAGTTCAAATCACCACAATTACAAAGACACTTTAAAAACCCTAATTCTCCTTGTTCCCCACCCTTTGGCTGTCGCCCCCTCCCCTTTGGGGCTGCCCATTGCCGTCTCACATCACCACCATAATTGGTGGTGTTTTGGTCAACTAGCCACTAGCCGGATCAAGTCGTGGTGAGCTGTGGGTTGCACCGTCGAGCCGAACCGAGCCGTGGGTTGAACCTTCAAGCCTTGAGTGGTGCTATTCGAGCCAAACCAAGCCAAAACCAGTTTTGGTTGTTTCTAGTGATTCGTAGGACGAAATCCGGATTCGGGTGATCGTAGTGAGTCAACTAGCGAGACCGTTGCCGATCCATCGTGTGTTTTTGGAACTGCTTCGTAAAGGTCGATTTCTAAATCCTCCTATGGTTGTGTTGTTAGAATCTTAATTGTTGTTTAAACTTTTTGTAACTGGATCCTGATTTGGGAATTGTTTCGATTACGAATCGAAATGTTATAAAGTTTAAATGTTTCCGCTGTGTCTGATCTGATATGATAGTTTAATATGGTTTTATGAAAACTGATTTTCTCAATTAATTGAAACTGATTAAATTGAAAACTAACCTAGAATTCCCAACATGATCTACTCAACCATGGCTTCCATCTTTGATTTGACTTTTTTTTTAATAAACAACTTAAGGTTATTTTATAGTTATGGGAAACTTGGGAAATATGTTTTTACCATGGATTATTGCTACCTGATATATGCTTTTCAAGCATTTCTTTTTGAACTTACGTGATAAACATTCGGGGTCCTCTAATACCCAACTAATTGGGAGGAATAGGTACAACGCGACCACTTATAATTGGGTTGGTGGCTTTCAAGCATTTTCTGTCTGCCTCATCAGCCTTGACACCAAGATTGCTTGTGAATGATGTTGAGTGATGTGTAAGCTTCGATACCAATTTTTTTATACGATTGTGATTTGTTCAGATTTTGTCTGCTAAAAGGTCTCAAAATGGATGGGTCTAGCGAGTTAGGTAATGGGTTAAAAAAGGCAACTTTGTACGTGGTTGAAAATGAGTCGGGTTTGGTTGACCCGAGACACTTGTCCAATTTGTTTGTTTTTTAATAAGCTAACGGGTGTGTCAGATATGACTATAAAAGTTATTTTTTATTACGTATATAATCTTAAAGTAAAATACACCTAAAAAGGTTTGAAATTATATTTATTAATGATCATACATGCCATGTATGGTCGTATATTCTTGTACGTCCAGTGTATGGGTCGTATTGTGTGTTCTATACAGTCCGTATAAGGGTGTAACAATAACATCACTCTAAATTTATTCTTATGTTAAACGGTGTTAACGTGAGTTTTAAAATAATTCATGGAAAGGAATGTAATTTTCATTCAAAGCATAGCAAAGGTTTGCTCTACATGTTTCGACGATAACCTCACATTGAAGATGATAAAAACATGATCTTAAACATCAAAACTCAGATTAAAGTTATCACTGTGTCATAAAACCTTAAAAACAAAGAACAAAATTTTTTAAAAATAAAAATAAAAAATAAATCCGGCCTAAAACTCGTGTCGCATTGTGTTATCCGACTAAAATTCTACAAAAAATAATTAATGAGCTATATGGTTCTACTGTTATGGCCACTAGATCCCAACAACAATAAAACCATCACAAATATCAAAACATAGTCGGAAAATGATTGCAACAGCTGTCATTTTGTCATAAATCAATCGCAGAATTAAACATCAATTCCAAGAACAACAAAACCTAACATAAACGTGCAATTTTTAAAAGTGTTAGAACCAAAACAAAAATGAAAGCCACTAGCATTAGAAAACTTGACGCAAACGCTTGGTTGTATAAACTAAATTAAACTTCATCGCAAATGTAATCGTTAATTCAAATGGACACGAACCCAAATATAAGTACATAATATAGAAAACAAATAGAACCAGAATAATAAAAAGAAGTATGCCTGGCAAAATGGGCGTGTTGGGTAACGGGTCAGAATGAGTTCGGGTGAGGATGAGTGCGCGTCAGACCGAGTTTTAAGCAGAAATCAGTTCGGGTCTAAATGGTTTGTTCATAAAAAACATCAATTTCGTTTAACTTAATCATTCTTAAATATGTTATTAATCATTCATAAATGGTTGAGTCTATTGCATTTACATAGTTTTTTAGTTACCCATATTGACCCGTATTGTGTTTAAGTGCTACATATCTCAACCCATTCAATATTATGTGTTACCTATTTTAACATATTATATTACAATTGTTTACCCAAACCAACTCATTTCCTTTTATTTGGGTAAAAATTGCCACCTCTAAGGTCGGACGGAGTGGAGCTCGGGAAGAACCCGGGGAGCCGTTCACCGGTCCGGGGAAAATTGGGAACACCATCCCCCGGAAGTGGGGTGGGGTGAATCGGGAACCCCTCACCGAATCGCCGAATTGGGAGGGGAGTGTGTCGACCGTTGGGGGTTGAATTTGGACCGTTGGCATGTTTTAAAAAAAAAAAACTGATTTTTTTCTATTTAAACAACTCCAAAACAATCACAACTCACACTCTTTGTCATTTTATTGTTTCATTCTACACCCAAATTTTATAAAGTTTAAAACAATGGATCCGTTTACGTTTGAGCTTCCCCCATTTGAAAGTAAATCGTCAAGTTCAGAAGAAGACGAGATCAATATCAAACAACGAAACTTTCAGTTTTTGTCAAACATCGTGGCCACGAGTTTAAACGAGTCTGCATCCACCGCATCCTCTTAGAGAAGGTATACACAAATTTTTTAGTATAGTTGATTTTTTATATTTTTTTATTATGTTTTTTACAATATATATGTTACAATATTTTTAAAAGGTATATATGTCAGGACGATTGTGCCGAATCACACAAGAGGCTTATTGATCATTATTTTAGCACCGAAACATTTACTAACGAATTATTTGAAAGAAGATTTCGTATGTCTAGAGATTTATTTTTGCGTATCGTAGACGATATTGAAATGAATTATCAATACTTTCAAACATCGTTTGATGCAAGATGTCAACAAAGTTTTACTGCACTTCAAAAGTGCACGTCCGCGATACGACAATTAGCTTACGGTGATGCTCCAGATGCTCTTGATGAGTATTTACAAATGTCTGAAAGAACGTCGCGTGAAAGCCTCGACCATTTTTGTGACGGGTGTTATTTGTTTGTATGCAAAAGAATTTCTTCGAAAACCCACTTACAATGATGTTCAGTTGCTATACCAAGCGCATTTGGAAAGACACAAATTCCCGGGGATGTTGGGAAGTATAGATTGTACACATTGGGTTTGGAAGAATTGTCCGATTGAATGGCGCGGACAATACACACCGGGTGATTACAAGGTTCCGACAGTGATGCTTGAAGCGCTGGCATCACAAGACACTTGGTTTTGGCATGCAATCTTTGGACCTCCCAGGTCCAACAATGACCTCAACGTTCTTGATCGTTCGTATGTTTTCACCAACATACTTGATGGATCAACTCCAAAGTGCCCGTTTATGGTTAACGGCGTCGAATACAAGCTTGGATATTATCTTGGTGATGGGATTTATCCTAGTTGGGCAACTATAGTGAAATCGTTGCAGCATCCTCCCGAAAATGATTTAAAACGTTGTCGATTCAAGAGAGCACAAGAAGCTGCACGAAAGGATGTTAAAAAGAGCTTTTGGTATTTTTGAAGGGAAAGTGGAATATATTGCATCGTCCCGCAAAGCAAATGCATCCACGAAGTTTACGAAAAATTATGTATGCTTGTATCATTCTACACAATATGATTTTAAAATGGAATGGGTCAGCAATATCACCAGAATACATAGAGGACCCTCCTAGCGATGACCAGCCTGAAGAAGACATTCTTTATCAGCTACGATCAAGAACAACACACGAAAATCTTCGAGCCGACCTTATCGAGCATTTGGAGCATTTATCGCAACAATATCACGCCAATAACCCGAATAATTAGTATTTTCATTTAATGTAATATCTTTTTAATTTAATGTAATATCTTTTTAAATTTTAATGCAATTTTATATTTTATTTTTAATGAATCTATTTAATTATTATTTTTATTTATTGTTAAAACAGTTAATTAAAAATAAGATTTGAAGATGGGAAAAAGTGGGGAAAAGTGGGACGACACCGTGCAAAATGGGGAAAAGTGTGGAAAAGTGAGGAAAGCTGATGTGGCGCTGCTGTGACAACGGGGAAAAGTGGGGATAAATGGGACGACTCCTAGTCCCCTAAAAAGAGGCAATTACATATATTCTCCTATAAAATTCATATATTACATATATACCATATTCAAAAAATAAATTACATATAATTTCTTAACTAATCCTTTAAATTACATATATTCTTTTATCTAAAATTTTAAATTACATATATTTTCTTATCTAATGAATGAAAATCATAAAATAAGAGCAGGGGTGTCTCAAGCCTTTTAGTAGCCCAAAGTGGAGATAAAAATTGGTGCCATTTTTCTTCTTTATATAAAAGCTATCACTAAGTTTGAGACACATAAAATATAGATTATCATAAAAGAGAAAGCCACGAATAGTACATATTACAAACAAAATATGTAGATCAATACAAGAAATTTAACCTCAAAATCCATTGTAACTAAAAAGTGATTTACCCAAAATAATTTAAGACCCCTTAAGATAGGACCTTTTTTCTTTTTTTTTTGTAAATGAGAGTCAGCCATGAAGAAAAGGATATATGTAATTTATTAACTTGGGTATATATGTAACTAGGTCAGTAACCCGTGTATTACAGGGTTGAATAAAAAATATGATAAATATATATCAATTAAAATTCTAACATTATAAAATGATATTTAAATATGATATGCGAAAATTTTATATATTTAGTATTTTAAGTAAAAAAATAATTATATTTTTACTTTTAATACTAAGTTTTTCAAAGTTTGTTTATTTAAACATTTCATTTTAAAAAACTATTTTTAAAATTTTATCTTTAATAATAATTTTTTTAAATGTGTTTTAATATTAATATATATTTAATGTATTTAAAAAACTTTTTTTAATTTAAAAGATATATATATAAAGTATATATTTAATATTTAATATTATTATTAAATATAAGATCTATTTAATAGGAAAGAGATGCAGACAATTAAAGTTGAGATACTCTAGTTAGATAACATGTGTCTATATAAAACATTAATTTATTAGAACAAATAGACTAGATTTATATATAGGAGGATATATATAATTTATGTTGGTGCATATTTTGGATGTCCGCTGTTGGTTTAATAGATTAAATTTGTATTTGTTCATTTGTAATCGTTTGTATGTTGTTACACTGGGAACTGAGTCGTTCGCACGGGCATATGCGAATGAGTTCAATGTGTATTGGTCCATTCGGCCGAATGAGCTTACGAATGGGTCCATTCGTACGAATGGGATACAACCCTATAAATAATAGTTTTCAGAAGTTGAGAGTTAAGGTTTTGAGAGTGTTCTAGGGTTTTGAGTACGAGAGGGGGAAAGGTCATGCTCGATCTCTCCCCGGCAGCACTATGTTCTTTATGATGTGGATTTAATCATGTAATCATTTGATTATTCAATATACCATTTGATTTGATTCATAATCATCATGTGTGCGAACCCTAACCTTCCGTCCATCAATGAAATCGCTGCTCCTTATCGTTTCTTCAATTTTTCGTGATAAAAAATGCATATTCAATCTTAAAATCTTGTGTCAACATGAACCTAACGTAATATAATTTTTTAGTAATATAAGTTTATATTTACGTAAACAATTATATATGAAATTATGATATATATATATATATATATATACACACACACACTAGCATAATACCCGCGTGATGCAGCGGAAAATGCAACACATAAGTTGGGTAATTTTAAAGTTTTGTCTGGGTTCGGTTTTGAGCCATAACCATAACAAATTTTTTTTTAATTTAGTAGTTAACTAAAAAACGACTTTAATTCCAAACATAAAAAGGTCAAATGAACCAAAAATGCCAAGAATTGATCCAATTGGTTTCATGGGTTTTTTCTTTTATAATCACTCTATCTCACTTAAAATCTTAAAGACTACCAATGTGGGACAAAAAGAAAAGAGAAGCAAAACATTTAGGTTAGATTTAAAAATTGTACAATATGCTTTAATAGTTGTAAAACTCTTAATTTTAAGAGATTTTGTTAAATTACTATTTTGTCCTTCTAATATGTATTATATAGTAGTATAGATATATATATATATATATATATATATATATATATATATATATATATATTATACATATATATAGAAGATGGTTCGAATGTTAATCCTTCCTTATTACGATAATCAAATAACTACATCTTATTACTTTGTGCCCACACTAAAGTAAATCTAAAAGTATAGGTTTTTTCTGAATTTTTTATTAATGTAAGTGTGCCCTAGATTAATTAAAAAAAGAAAAAAAACCTACATTTTAAAATTTATTTTATTGTGGGCCCCAAAGAAATAAGATGTAGTTATTCGGTTAACGCAATAAACGTGGGTTAACATTTGATCCTCTCCATATATATAGAGGTGCACAAATCGGTTAACCGGTCCAAACCGGTTTTTGAAATAACCGAACCGGTTAACTGGTACAAAGGGTTTAGGAAAAACCGGTTCGGTTAATAACCGGTTTTTTAACCAAAAATCTCTAACCTATGGAACCGAACCGGGTATAAATCGGACCGGTTAACCAGCCAAACCGGTTCAAAAACCGGTTTTTAAACCTTTTTTTCCGTTAATCCGTTTGATCCGTTCGTTAGACTTAGAGTGTTGGACCGTAACCGTATTGAGCCGTTTTTTTATTATACGTTTTCAACCTTAAAGTTAAATTAATAAAATCATAATAAAAAAAATCATAATAAAAAACTTAACAAAATCGAATCTAAAACTAATAAATAATAATTACTAAACTCTAATAAACGTTAGAAACTAATAACTAATAAACCTTAAAACCTTAAACTAATAATTACTAAACCCTAATAAACCTTAAACTAATCAAACTAATATTAAACTAATAACTAATAAACCTTAAAACCTTAAACTAATAATTACTAAACCCTAATAAACCTTAAACTAATCAAACTAATATTAATCTAATAATTACTAAACCCTAATAAACCTTAAACTAATCAAACTAATATTAATCTAATAATTACTAAACCCTAATAAACCTTAAACATACTATTATTTAATAAAACCATAAATTAGTTATTAGATTAATATTAGATTGATTAGTTTAAGGTTTTATTAGGGTTTAGTAATTATGAGTTGATTATTTTAAGGTTTATTAGTTATTAGATTAATATTAGTTTGATTAGTTTAAGGTTTTATTAGGGTTTAGTAATTATGAGTTGATTATTTTAAGGTTTATTAGTTATTAGATTAATATTAGTTTGATTAGTTTAAGGTTTTATTAGGGTTTAGTAATTATGAGTTGATTATTTTAAGGTTTATTAGTTATTAGTTTAATATTAGTTTGATTATTTTAAGGTTTATTAGGGTTTAGTAATTATTAGTTTAAGGTTTTGATTAAATAATATTAAATGAACTTTATTAGTAAGGATTTCAAATAGCATATTTCATTAAAATTAATTAATTACAATTGATTTAAAGTTACAAAATTAAATACAAAATCGAAAATAGAAATTAGTCTTCGCTTGGTGCTTCGGATTGTAGTTCCGGACTATTGTTCCGCATCCATTCATCCATTGCCTGTTCTTCGTCGAAAAGTGGGAACGTCATGCCTTCCTCAATTTCAACATCGTGTATTGTCACTTCTATCTCAAGCTCGCCTTCAAGTAGTGCGTGGTCTTGTACACGTTCCATTGCGTCCAAATGGTCTTTCAAGCAAATGCACATCTCCAATGATGCAGGAGTAAGCCTCGTCATTCGTATCGATAAAACCCTGCCACTAAGAGAAAAAGCAGACTCCGAAGCTACCGTAGAAGCTTGGACGCTTAGTAAATCACGGGCCATGGCAGATAGAATCGAAAAGTGGGGTTCCTTTTGTTTCCACCAGGCCAAAGTATCAAAGTTTTCAAATTCTTCCGGCGTAAGACCGGAAATCCAACCTGTCCTTAGGTACCTTCCTAGTTCGCTACTTGCGTTATTACCTCGGGCTCGTTTAGTTACATTTTGTCTTAATGTGTTAAATAAATCAAAGTTAACATCTTGGTTTCTACTCGAACTAGAAGCCGCATACATTGTTTGTTGTATGTTAGATGTTTCACCATATTTTTGTAAATAATGATCAAACATATTTTGAAAAAATATGTTAAAGTTATTTTTAGCATTTGTTGCAAAGTTTGGGTCTTCCAAATCCAAACCCAAAGCACAAACTATCTCATCAATTAATGTTTCAACGTCGGCACCATTGAAACATGGGTTTAATGCCGTCGCACAAGTAAATACGGCCGGCATTTCGTGAAAGTATTTCAATAGTTTTAATTTCATTGGAAGTAACATTCCCAACCGTATCTCATTATCTTCACCCCTCGATGGAAAATCGTTAATTTTTCTTGTCATTATAAATAATTGTTGAAGAACCAAACAAGACGTGGGATAATAAACTCCCGATAAAATTGTTGTTGCATTTTTAAAAACTTCAAATAAACTAGTAAATTCTCCTATGGCGTCCCAACATCGGCGATTAAATCTTTTAGCCTTACGTTCTTCCACTAAATTATTATGAAATACTTCCAAGGTTTCCCTTTGTCGTAAGGCGTTGTTAAACATACGCCAAGTCAAATTCCATCTTGTTGGTACGTCCCAAGACGGACCTAAAAAGAGGGAGTTCGTATCCTCACATAATTTTTGATATTCCAAATATCTTCTATGACTTTTCATAAAAACATCCTTTAACATTTGTTTAAATTTTTCTTTTAACTTATTCATTCCCGGAACCGCAAGAGCATCACTCACAACCAAGTTAATAATGTCAGCAACGCATCTTGTATGAAAAAACATCGTTACAAATCGGTTTATATTTAAGTTTTAATTTTTGAACAGCAGTCGTATTATTTGAAGCGTTATCAAAACTTATGGAAAGTATTTTATCTTGTAAATGGAATGTTTGTATTATTCCATCTAACATGTAAAACAAATTATCCCCCGTGTGAGGATACAGAAACATTTCGAATGCAATCGTACGTTTCATCATTTGCCATGAATCGGGATCAATCCAATGCGCGGTAACGCAAAGGTATGATTCGGGCAAACCGTGAGCTGCCGACCAAACGTCCGTTGTTAGGTTAACACCGGTTTTTAAGTTTTGAAAACCTAAAATTAATTCTTGTTTGGCTTGACGCCAACGTTTTAAACAATCACGTCTAATAGTAGTTCGACTTACTTGATGATAACGTGGTTGTAGCGCCTTTTGAATCATCTTCGTCAAGCGTGGGTTGTCAAAATGATTAAATGAAAAACTTACTTGAATCACCAAGTTCCCCATCATTTCACGAACCATGTCGGGATCGAAATTCCAAACCCTGCACTCTTGAGACATTTGTGCTTGATTGTCGGCGAGATTATTTTTGACAACACCACAATGCTTCGTCAAATGGCTTCTTAAAGTAGAATTAGATTCCGGTTTAAGAAAAGTACCGCAACCTTTGCACCGTGCCTTATCGACACCGTTCGACATTTCGCATAAGTTGAAATGTTGAAATACCTCTTTGTTCCTCGTTGTAGTTTTTATTCTAACAACGGTTGGTTCGTTTGAAGTGGATGCACCAAAACCAACGGAACTATGAGCACTTCGTGAGCTTGCCATGGATGAAATAAAGATTGAATCGAATGTAATAGAAGAAGAGATTGAATCGAGAAGAATCGGGGGATCGTTTTTTCAGCGTTTTTGATCGTTTTCGAGCGTTTAAGAACAAGAGATGTTGTGTGATCGAACCAAAACAATCCCCATCTATTTATACTAATGTTTGGGGGTAAAACGGTCCAAAAAAATGTCTCAAACGGTCACAAACGGCTATAAAAACGACTATTTTTTTTACTCGACTGGTTAACCGGTTAACCGGTTCCCCAACGGCTAGTTTTTTTTTGCTGTAGACTACAACGGCTAGTTTTTTGAACTTAGAAACCGGTTAACCGGTTTTAACCCGGTCCTAAAAACCGGTTCTTCTTTAACCGGTTACAAACCGGTTTTCGTTCCAAATCTCTTAACCGGTCAGAAACCGACGGTTTTTTCGAATGGTCCAAACCGGTGGAAATAACCGGTCCAATAACCGGTTCCTAACCGGTCTAAAAACCGGTTCGGTTAGGTTAACCGATTTTTTTGTGCACCACTACATATATATATATATATAGGGATTGAATCCTTTGAAAACCCAACCTTAGAGAGAAAACTCTTAAACCCTATGTGAGCCACTGTGACATCCGTGAAAATCCCAGGTAATAACCATATTAAAATCTTAGCTATCCAGTCATTTACGAACAAAAACCAAGTATTACGTATGTTGAGTTGATGGTATTTAGACAAAACTAAGAAACCATGATCTGTCACGGGTTTCAAATATCGTAATGCGTATAAAAATAATCAAGGAATAAATACGAGATTTTGGAAATATTTAATAAAGTGAATTATAATATAAACCATTTATAAATATCCCAAATATTAAAATAAATTTTATAAAATTTTTGAGTATATCAATAAATATAAATTTATAACTATTTTAATATTTAAATAAATATTTAAATAATTATAAAATGTTCTTTTAAATAAATATGAATTAATAAACTTTTTTTTTTTTTTTTTTATAATTATTTTTACACATTTTTATTTATAAAAATTGAAAGAACTCTTTCCTTAATTAAATTTTAATCAAAAATCCTAATTAAACATAATCATTTAACTTTTTAACCTACTAATCTACACCCCCACATCCTTGTCCCCTTCCAACATTTTTGTCTCCCCAAGACCCTCCCCTCTCCAATTTCAACTATAAATACCACCTTCCATCCTTCACAAATCCTTTGCACCAAATCCATTCTTTCTTTGGATTTCTAATTCTATCTTCCTAAATCACTTCTCTTGAAATCTTTCTAAGGTTTTCAAGGTAATACTCACTTAAACTAAATGTTCTTACATTATTCACATTATGTCTTCATACTTCTTCTTCTTCTTCTTCTAACCCTCTAATTCTAAGTTGTTACCATGCTTGATAACACAAAGGTTTGTGTGTTGTGAGGTTTCCTAATAACTTGTCTTATGACAAGTAACCTATGATCAATCTATACACAAACATATTTTCAAGTTATGGATTCTTGCAATATTGATAACAAAAAGGTTTGTGTGTTTGTTCTCTACCAAACATCCAAACATACCTTCAATATTTGCCTTATTATTTTGAATGTTGATAACACAAAGGTTTTGTATAATTAGGGGTCTTTAATCAAAGATCAACAACTATACAAAACATACTTTCAACGTTTACCATGCTTTTATATTTTTAGCATTTTAATACATTCACAAATATATATACTTGTAATTATTCAAACATATTACTTAAATGTGATTAACCCATTTAAGGTTTGACTTTAAATCAATATTACTTGAAAGTAATAAATTCATAAACCTTATTCCTAAACTTGATTATACGCATTACAAACTTAATCATTTTAAACCATCTTTGGTTTCATTATTTATTATTAGACCATCTGTGGTCCTATTATTATTAAACCATCCGTGGTTTCATTCGTAATTTGGTACGACTCAAAATAACGAGTCGATTAAAATGCCAAATTAAAAAGCGAACTGTGTTATGGCTTAATATCATTATTAAGTTGGAAGATGACAAGTTCGAGTAACGTATTATCATCTCTTATATGACTTAATGAAAGTCATTACTTTGCAATAACCCCAATCTATTAATCGGGTTAACGCATCTCTTATAAAAATACTAAATATTAAATCCATCGAAAAACTCAACAAATGTATACTTTCCTTATTTTAGGAGTTTGAAGTTCGTGACGAGAAACAAGATCTTAATATCATCTACCTTCTAGCATCTTACTACTAGTGAGTTTCATAGCCCCTCTTTTACTTTAATGTTTTGGGGTGGAATACATGCTAGATGCTAAAATCTTTACATCCATATGTGTTTAATTGAAATAGGCATTTTAGTGATTACTTGAGTATACGTGTTACTATCGTTTAAACTTCTTTAATATTCATGATGTACATTAGCAATATTTTGAGTGAAGTATACGTTTGACATCGTTTAAACTCATAATCATAAAATGCATGCTTTATTGTTAAACATTAATGGATGAATATCAATATAAACTCTTTTCTAACCATGCTTTATCAAGTCATAAACCTATGGACTCACCAACTATTTTTAGTTGACACTTGAGCATGTATTTCAGGAAATTAGCTTCATGGATTTTGTCACAACAAGAAGATTTTGAAGATATTGTTTAATTTAGATTAGACTATATAGAGAAATCTTCCATTGTTGTATTGTTTTGATCATATCATTTTGTAAAACTCTTATTGATATGTCATTTGAATTTATGTAATTCTCGTATGTATGTCTATTTGGATTATGAATGCAATTTAGTAAGTTTCTTTATAAACAATGTATTTGTAATCCAATTTCGTCTCGCCCTCGTGTTTCCGCTTTAGCGGGGGTGTGACAGATTGGTATCAGAGCCATTGGTTATAGAGAATTAGGTTGCATGAAACCTAGACTATAACTTATAGCTCATCCTAGGACTTACATGAACTCTACATGCTACCTTATTTGAACTACTTGTTACCACTATACATTCTTACTTGCTTGTTTGTTAGAAATAAGATTCATTAGAATTTAAGTATTCCATTAAGGATGCCTTAGATTGTAAAAGCCTTAGTTAAATCCTACAACTTTTACTTTTCCCTATTATATAAAAATTTAAAACACATAATATGTATGTATGACAAAAATATGTTTAACACTCTTACACTCAAAAATATTTTTATTCTATTCTCGTTAGAGCTAAGTTTTGTATAAACGGACATGTATTAACTGGAAGGGCGAATGCCGGTAGTTGGGACTCCTGTCTAGGAAAGCGATTCGTATAAATCCCCGACATACTGCGGGACCAGTCTAGCTTTCCTGGGGACTCCCGATGAGAACATTCTAACCTATAGGCCAAAGCATGTTATACCAAACGTTGTACGAACTATACGGCTCTAATAAGTCAACGGCAATTCCTTTGGGTTGCCATTCCGCTTCACTTTGAAGCCAACCTCATTGATTTAGATAAACTCCAAAATGATTATTCTATACTCACATTGATATGTCAACCTAAAATAGCAAGAACCAAAGTGATCATGCAAGTCAAACCACCATTACGAGTGCACGCGTAATCGCCATTTGAAATGCATGAGAATTTTGGCAATTCCTATTCTAAGTTCACTACTAATATGGGTTCCTAATCGCAAGATTTTCAAAACATTGGTCATAACCAACAAGATAAACTTTTTGACAAAAGGATGATCCATACTCTTGCACGCACAAAGAATTTAATCAAGTATATAATAAATAAATCATTACGATGAGATACTAAACCATTTCATTTTTAAACTTCATAGCTAATGGCGCCAACGAAAAGAGGACGACCATTAAAAAAAAGGGACCAACTGATAACACCGATGAGGCCATCCTAATGACTCCGGCCGACATCGAGAAACTTGTGGAAGAAAGAATAGCCGCGGCCATACCCGGCATACTGGCTCAAGCTAATTCGGGAAACAACAATAATCATAATACCAATAACAGCAACACTAACGGGACTGACCCCGAAACCAACAATACGAGAAGGGGTTGTACCTACAAGCACTTTATGTCTTGCAAACCAAAGGACTTTTATGGCAACGATGGGGCCATAGGGTTACTAAGGTGGTTGGACAAAATCCAAGCCGTACTCCGCATTTCTGATTGCTTGGAAACCCACAAGGTTAGATACGCAGCCAATTCCTTTCAGGGAAAGGCCTTAAACTGGTGGAACAACCAGATACAAGCTAGGGGTATTGATGAAGCTGAGTCGATGGAATGGGAAGAGTTCAAAGCTCTACTACTGGAAGAATACTGCCCTATTAACGAACTCCAAAAACTAGAGAACGAGTTTTGGCACCTAACCATGAAGGGTGCTGATTTGATGGCTTATAATGATCGATTCCACGAACTCTCGAGTTTACTACCACACATGGTAAACTCGGAAGCTCGGAAAATTGAGCGTTATATTTGGGGACTTGCACCCCAAATTGGAAGCATGGTCACCGCTTCTAGGCCGACCACACTTAAAAGTGCCATCCTCTTGGCCGGCCAACTTCGGGACCATCTGGTCCGAACTAATGCTTTCGAGAACAAGAACTCGGGAGAGAAGAGAAAACTTGATAACCCCAACACATCCAACCATTCCAACCACACCAACCAAACCAATCACTCCAATCACTTCAAGAAACCCAACAATAACAAGAAGCCTGCAACTGTCCGTAACTATGGGGCAGTTAACCAAGAAAGGAAGAATCAACATGCACCTAAGTGTGCAAAATGCAACTTCTTCCACTTTGGAACGTGTCTCGTCTGCACCAAGTGTGGGAAGCCGGGGCATCAAGCCAATAATTGTCGAAGCAACCCCACTCCACGGGCTTGCTACGGATGTGGAAGCCCCGACCACATGCTCAACACTTGCCCCAAAAAGGCGCAAGGATCGGGATCTTCTAACAATCCACCACGGGGAAGAGCTTTCGTCATGGGAGCTAAAGAAGCTCGGGAAGACAACAACGTTGTCACTGGTACGTTCCTTGTAAATAATCATCCTGCTTCTATTTTATTTGATACTGGTGCTGATAAAAGTTTTATATCAACTAAGTTTGAGCATGTTGTGAATCAAAAATCTACCCCGTTAACTGAAATATACACCATAGAACTAGCCAACGGAAAAATATTAACTGCACGAAAGATCCTCAAAGGTTGCGTCCTTAACTATGACGGTCACTCGTTCTACCTAGACCTCATACCCATCCAACTTGGAAGTTTCGATGTAGTCGTTGGAATGGACTGGTTGTCCAAGCATCAAGCCGAAATCCAATGTCACCACAAAATTGTGCGAGTCCCATTACCGAACGGTGAAGCACTAGAAATTCAAGGAGAGATAGCAAGTAGGAAACTACACCTCATTTCCGCCATGAAGGCACACAAGTATCTGAAGAAGGAATGTCAAGCCTTCCTTGCCCACGTCAAAGTCAAGGACCAAGAAGAAAAGAAAATCGAAGACATACCGATAGTCCGAGACTTTCCCGACGTATTCCCCAACGAGCTACCTGGATTACCACCAGTGCGACAAGTAGAATTCCGTATCGATCTGGTTCCGGGAGCAGCACCAATAGCAAAGACACCCTACCGTCTTGCACCATCCGAGATGCAAGAGTTATCAAGCCAATTACAAGAACTCTTGGATCGAGGATTCATTCGACCAAGCTTCTCGCCATGGGGAGCACCCATCCTGTTTGTCAAAAAGAAGGATGGATCGTTTCGAATGTGCATCGACTATAGAGAGCTCAACAAAGTAACCATTAAGAACCGCTATCCTCTTCCTCGGATTGATGATTTGTTCGACCAACTACAAGGATCTAGACACTTCTCAAAAATAGACCTTCGGTCGGGTTATCATCAACTAAGGATTCATGAAGATGACATCCCAAAAACCGCATTCCGAACAAGATACGGGCACTACGAATTCCTAGTAATGCCTTTCGGACTCACCAATGCTCCTGCGGTATTTATGGATTTAATGAATCGTGTGTGCAAACCTTACCTCGATAAATTTGTGATCGTATTCATCGATGATATTCTTATATACTCACAAAACGAGGAAGATCATAAGCAACACCTGAAGCTAGTGCTCCAACTCTTGGCAAAAGAGAAACTATATGCTAAGTTTTCCAAATGCGAGTTCTGGTTAAAGGAGGTTCACTTCCTTGGTCATGTGGTTAATGATAGGGGTATTCAAGTCGACCCAAGCAAGATTGAGGCCGTGAAGAAATGGGAAGCACCAACAACCCCGACGGAAATTCGACAGTTCCTAGGGTTGGCTGGATACTATCGGAGATTCATCGAGAACTTCTCTAAAATAGCCAAGCCCTTAACCATGCTCACTCAAAAGGAGCAAAAGTACAAATGGGGAAGTGAACAAGAAGAAGCCTTTCAATTGTTGAAACATAAGTTGTGCCATGCTCCGATCCTATCACTCCCCGACGGTATCGATAATTTTGTCGTATACTGTGATGCATCGCACCAAGGTCTCGGTTGCGTGTTGATGCAAAAAGACAAAGTTATTGCATATGCATCTCGACAACTCAAAGTGCATGAGAAGAATTACACCACTCACGACTTAGAGTTGGGAGCCGTCATCTTTGCCTTGAAAATCTGGAGACACTACCTTTACGGTACCAAGTGTCTTATATACACCGATCACAAAAGCCTCCAACACATCCTTGATCAGAAAATGCTGAATATGCGTCAAAGAAGATGGGTTGAGTTACTCAACGATTACGACTGTGACATACGCTACCATCCCGGTAAAGCAAATGTGGTGGCTGATGCACTAAGTAGGAAAGAGAGGGTCAAACCCGTTCGCGTACGCGCCTTAGGTATGACAATCCAAACCTCTCTCAAAACCCAAATTCTTGAAGCACAAAAGGAAGCTCTAAAGGCAAAGGAACTCAAAGAAGAACTACTATGCGGGGCGGAGAAGAAACTCAAACCAAAGGAAGACGATGTGTTGTATTTCCAAGAAAGAATGTGGGTTCCCGAACTGAACAACATCCGAGAGCTCATTTTCCATGAAGCCCACAAATCCAAATACTCTATTCATCCAGGCGCCGACAAAATGTACAAAGATCTCAAGGAATACTATTGGTGGCCCGGAATGAAGAAAGACATCGCCTTGTATGTCGGAAAATGCCTAACCTGTTCTAAGGTGAAAGCCGAACATCAAAAACCATCGGGTATGCTACAACAACCCGAAATCCCGCAATGGAAATGGGAGCAAATTTCCATGGATTTCATCACCAAACTACCACGTACCTCTGGTGGTTATGACTCTATATGGGTCATCGTCGATCGATTGACGAAGTCCGCTCACTTCTTGCCCATTAGAGAGGATTTTAAGATGGAGAAGCTTGCAAAATTATACATCACTGAAATCATCACAAGGCACGGGGTGCCCATGTCCATCATCTCTGACCGAGATAGCCGATTTACCTCCCGATTTTGGCAATCCATGCAAAAGGCACTCGGAACTCGTCTTGACCTTAGCACCGCCTATCATCCACAAACCGACGGCCAAACTGAAAGAACAATCCAAACCTTAGAAGATATGCTTAGGTGTTGTGTGGTAGACTTTGGTGGAAGTTGGGATAACCATCTTCCATTAATTGAATTCTCGTATAATAACAGTTACCACACGAGCATCAAGTGCGCACCGTTCGAAGCCTTATACGGACGAAAATGTCGATCTCCCGTGTGTTGGGCAGAAATCGGGGAAAGTCAAATAACCGGTCCCGAAATCATTCAAGAAACAACAGATAAAATTGCACAAATCAAAGACCGAATCAAATCCGCCAGGGATCGTCAGAAAAGCTACGCCGACAATCGAAGGAAACCATTGGAATTTGCAATTGGCGATAAGGTAATGTTAAAAGTGTCTCCATGGAAAGGTGTTGTGCGATTCGGGAAGAAGGGCAAGCTAGCTCCGAGGTACGTCGGACCTTTTGAAATTCTCGATAGAATTGGTCCCGTGGCCTACAAACTTCAATTACCACAAGAACTCGGTGGAGTGCATGATACGTTCCATGTGTCCAATCTAAAGAAATGCCTATCGGATGAAACATTGATAATACCATTGGATGAGGTTCGACTCGACGACAAACTCCATTTTATCGAAGAACCAATTGAGGTTATGGATCGAGATGTGAAGACATTGAAGCGAAGCCGCATTCCGATAGTTAAAGTTAGATGGAACTCTAAACGAGGACCTGAATTCACATGGGAAAGGGAGGATCATATGAAGAAAAAGTATCCTCAGTTATTCACGAACGACTCTACCTTGGTAAATAAAGACTGAATTTCGGGACGAAATTCTTTTAACCGGGGGAGACTGTGACATCCGTGAAAATCCCAGGTAATAACCATATTAAAATCTTAGCTATCCAGTCATTTACGAACAAAAACCAAGTATTACGTATGTTGAGTTGATGGTATTTAGACAAAACTAAGAAACCATGATCTGTCACGGGTTTCAAATATCGTAATGCGTATAAAAATAATCAAGGAATAAATACGAGATTTTGGAAATATTTAATAAAGTGAATTATAATATAAACCATTTATAAATATCCCAAATATTAAAATAAATTTTATAAAATTTTTGAGTATATCAATAAATATAAATTTATAACTATTTTAATATTTAAATAAATATTTAAATAATTATAAAATGTTCTTTTAAATAAATATGAATTAATAAACTTTTTTTTTTTTTTTTATAATTATTTTTACACATTTTTATTTATAAAAATTGAAAGAACTCTTTCCTTAATTAAATTTTAATCAAAAATCCTAATTAAACATAATCATTTAACTTTTTAACCTACTAATCTACACCCCCACATCCTTGTCCCCTTCCAACATTTTTGTCTCCCCAAGACCCTCCCCTCTCCAATTTCAACTATAAATACCACCTTCCATCCTTCACAAATCCTTTGCACCAAATCCATTCTTTCTTTGGATTTCTAATTCTATCTTCCTAAATCACTTCTCTTGAAATCTTTCTAAGGTTTTCAAGGTAATACTCACTTAAACTAAATGTTCTTACATTATTCACATTATGTCTTCATACTTCTTCTTCTTCTTCTTCTTCTTCTTCTTCTTCTAACCCTCTAATTCTAAGTTGTTACCATGCTTGATAACACAAAGGTTTGTGTGTTGTGAGGTTTCCTAATAACTTGTCTTATGACAAGTAACCTATGATCAATCTATACACAAACATATTTTCAAGTTATGGATTCTTGCAATATTGATAACAAAAAGGTTTGTGTGTTTGTTCTCTACCAAACATCCAAACATACCTTCAATATTTGCCTTATTATTTTGAATGTTGATAACACAAAGGTTTTGTATAATTAGGGGTCTTTAATCAAAGATCAACAACTATACAAAACATACTTTCAATGTTTACCATGCTTTTATATTTTTAGCATTTTAATACATTCACAAATATATATACTTGTAATTATTCAAACATATTACTTAAATGTGATTAACCCATTTAAGGTTTGACTTTAAATCAATATTACTTGAAAGTAATAAATTCATAAACCTTATTCCTAAACTTGATTATACGCATTACAAACTTAATCATTTTAAACCATCTTTGGTTTCATTATTTATTATTAGACCATCTGTGGTCCTATTATTATTAAACCATCCGTGGTTTCATTCGTAATTTGGTACGACTCAAAATAACGAGTCGATTAAAATGCCAAATTAAAAAGCGAACTGTGTTATGGCTTAATATCATTATTAAGTTGGAAGATGACAAGTTCGAGTAACGTATTATCATCTCTTATATGACTTAATGAAAGTCATTACTTTGCAATAACCCCAATCTATTAATCGGGTTAACGCATCTCTTATAAAAATACTAAATATTAAATCCATCGAAAAACTCAACAAATGTATACTTTCCTTATTTTAGGAGTTTGAAGTTCGTGACGAGAAACAAGATCTTAATATCATCTACCTTCTAGCATCTTACTACTAGTGAGTTTCATAGCCCCTCTTTTACTTTAATGTTTTGGGGTGGAATACATGCTAGATGCTAAAATCTTTACATCCATATGTGTTTAATTGAAATAGGCATTTTAGTGATTACTTGAGTATACGTGTTACTATCGTTTAAACTTCTTTAATATTCATGATGTACATTAGCAATATTTTGAGTGAAGTATACGTTTGACATCGTTTAAACTCATAATCATAAAATGCATGCTTTATTGTTAAACATTAATGGATGAATATCAATATAAACTCTTTTCTAACCATGCTTTATCAAGTCATAAACCTATGGACTCACCAACTATTTTTAGTTGACACTTGAGCATGTATTTCAGGAAATTAGCTTCATGGATTTTGTCACAACAAGAAGATTTTGAAGATATTGTTTAATTTAGATTAGACTATATAGAGAAATCTTCCATTGTTGTATTGTTTTGATCATATCATTTTGTAAAACTCTTATTGATATGTCATTTGAATTTATGTAATTCTCGTATGTATGTCTATTTGGATTATGAATGCAATTTAGTAAGTTTCTTTATAAACAATGTATTTGTAATCCAATTTCGTCTCGTCCTCGTGTTTCCGCTTTAGCGGGGGTGTGACAGCCACTCATTTAGAATGTTGAAAATAAATATGTGGTCCACATTAAACCTGAACAAAAAATTGGGTTTTGAATAAACAAATCATTTTTAATGTGGGTTAATATGGACCACATATTTATTTTCAAGATTCCAAATGAGTGGCTCACATAGGGTTTAAGGGTTTTCTCTCTAAGTTTGGGTTTTCATTGAATTCAAGTCCTATATATATAGGAGAATGATCAAATACATATGGTTCTTAACATACAAAACGTAGGATGATTTAGGGACCATTTGATCAAACTAATCAATGGATAAGATCTAGTGGTCCCCACTTTATACAACTTTCTCCACAAAATAAGGGTAAAATATAAATGGAAGAGCAAAATATGAACAATCGCATTTTTATGTTAAAACAAGTTCCACTCGGTTTTTAAAAATTAAATAACTTTTGCATGCTTTATTATTTTCAAAAAAAAAAAAAAATACACCATAAAAATGAGAATTTTATTATCTTTGATTTGAGTATAATATTGTTATTATTTTTTTAAGTTTTTTTACGTGGTCTATGATTATTATGTTTGGTACGTGATTGTTGGTACGTAATTATGCAGATGTTCTTTTGATGATGCGTGTTAAATGATGGTCCGTGATTATTGGTACGTGATTACGTGGTCTGTAATTTTATATGGACGATAATGCCCTTACCCTGATGACACATGGCGCGTTCTTGTGGCTTCCTACGTTTAGCACGTTAATTTTCATTTGTACGTTAACCGTCCCATATATATATATATATGATTAGGTTCAACTAAATAGTCACCTTATCCTAAAAAGGCTAAGAAGGATTATTGACCATTAGATCATGAGATCAAATTTAAGATGGAAAACTTAAAATTTTAGAAGGAAAAGTTGTTAGATGATAATTTAGTCATAACCACTTTCCCCTCATCATTCTACATCACTGTAGGAAAACATAACATTGAGCAAACACTAAAAACACAATGAGCTATATAAAAGACACAATGACCAATACAAAATACATAACGACACATATAAAAAACACAATAACATGTACAAAATACACAATAACCAATACAAAAGACAAAAGGACATGTACAAAAGACACAATGCCTATACAAAAGACACAATAGCCTGTACAAAATTATTATACTCGTCAATGTGTCTATTTGCACTTAATTGTGTCTTTTTTAAACATAATTGTGTTATTTATGCTCGTCATTATGTAATTCTGGCTTGACATTATGTATTTTATAATATCATTGTGTCTTAATTGTTTACAAAAACAAAATATTGAGCAGAAACACAAAAGACATAATGACTTGTACAAAAGACACGATATCATATACAAAAGATAATTCATATACAAAAGACACAATTACCTATACAAAAGACATATTGAACTAAAAAAATAAAATTTTTTCTGTAGCAATATTATACTAATTAGGAAGATAAAAAAATGTTCGTTTTTATAGTATATTTTTTACAAAAAATAATTTCGTATGTAAAAGTTACGAATGTTTAAACAAGATGAAGGGAACTTGATAAAAAAATCAAACAAAAGTAGCTATTATTATAATACCCTTTAACAATTTGATTTAATCATACTCATTAATTAATTATCTAATGACTCAATATCTTTCTTAAGTTTTTTATGTTAAGAGTCTTATTTAGTTTAACTTAGCCCTATTTATATATAATTGTCATATTAACTAAATAAAAAGAATGAACTTTCTCGTAAATCAACCAAAATAAATTATTGATTATAGCCAAATATCATTAATTTGCCAAATAATGAATATATGATGTTGTAGTTTAAACTTAAATTTAGTAACATGCATACGAATATTTTGACATGTAATTTCATACATACAGGATACCGTACAACAATCTTAGTACTATAATAAACCAATATATTCATTTGCCACTTATCACATTTTAAGAAGACATTGTCTTTTCATGCTTTTACATAATTATCTCTCTTATTAAATAATTATAATTATATTAATAATAATTAATAATATTATTCATCTCTTACAAATAAATAGTTTTCAATAAATTGAAAATCAAATCATTTTCAATAAGAAATATTTCAAATCGTTATTTTTTTAAAATAAAGTTCTATATTAAACAAGTATTTTAAAAAAAACAATATATAAACCAAAAGTAAAAATGATAATAAAAGTTATTTTTTTGATCTTTTATGTTTAATGATATTTTCAAGTTAGGTTATTAAATTTTAATAATTACAAAAATATTACGTTATCTTCTTAATTTGAATTAATTAATTTTTCACATAATTGAGCTTAATTTTTTAACATCGGTTTGTTTAGAGTTCTTAATTATTACAGATCAAGAAGGTTAAACATTATTTATATTGTTATTAAAATTTTTAATTATTGTTTTAATCATTTATATCAAAATATCTTTAATAATTATCATATTTTCATTATTAATTATATAATATTTAAATTTAATCCGTGTGACACACGTAATAATCTGGTTAATATTATATGATGGTTTTGTCAAATCATTGAAGCCAGTTATAACCCTGTCAGACGTTCTACGAATTCAGTCTATTGGTTGGGTTTCATTTTTAGCCTAGAGGTCATGTGTTCGAGCCCTCACAGAGGCAATTTAAATGACATCAAGGTGAGAGAAGTAATCTTGAGTTTAATCTCAGGTTCTTGATTAATAGTGGGCAAGTTTACCCAATACAGGGGGTTCCTGCGCAACTGTTTCCTCGTCTTTCCTCTGTCTGGTGGGCCTGTTAAGACAACATACGTGGTATGTAGGATCGTCTCTATTAAAAAAAACCCCACTGTCAAACCGCTGCATTTTTCAATGGTAGAATAGCCAATTAGACCTCCAAATCGATTGATATCACTTCTCTTAATACTATCTATACTGATAAATAAATGTTTTAGTGACACACGACATGTTTTTAGAGTATCTTAACATTTATTTCCCTCATCTTTCTCCTATTAAATACATTTAATATTAAATAATAATATTAAATATTAAACATACTTTTTATACATTTTTAAAATAAAAAATATTATTTAGTACATTAAAATATGTTAATGTTAAAAACATACTTTTTTAAAACAATTATTATAAATTATAAAATTTTCAAAAACAATTATTCGAAACACAATGTTTAAAGAAAAACAATCTTTGAAAAAAGTTAGTGTTTAAAGAAATAATATTATTGTTTTTAATGCTTAAAATATTAAATCATAGGAAATTGTAGTCGTATTTTATAATAAAAATCATCTTATATTTTCTAAATTCTTGTTGATAATTTTTCGTTACATTTCTTTATTCAATCCGTTTAATACACGGGGTACTAACCTAGTTTATTATTATAATCATTCTTTTAAAGATTTTAGCATTCTTGATCTATTCGATCAACCCTTAAGCAGCATTTTAAATCCATTGTTGGCCTCCTCCACTTCACACTAGGGCGAAGGTATGAAGGGACCGGGAGGGGCTACCACCCCCTCCCTCTTTTTTTTCGTCAGTAGCGTTAATTTTCGGATCGAAAGATTAATTTTAAAAAAATTGATTTCGTCCCCCATCTTTAAAAAATATATAAATACTACGATCTCCTCTAAATATTCTTTTTTCGTAATTGGTAAGTAAAAAATTAAATTCAAAAGTCACCCACATGTTAAAATCCCTAATTTTTTTTGTTCACCCTTTTTTCTCATAAATAGAGTAAATTATTGTTTTGGCAGTTGTGCATTATGTGTTGTAACTAATTCAACCCAGAATAAAATCTTCTATCATTACAACCCTTGTGATTTAAACAACTAACAATTTTGGTCCCCAAACTTGACTTTTCTAACCGTTTTGACCCTCAAACCTAACAATGGTTAGGGGTCAAACTGTTAGTTTTTTAAACCGCATGGTCCAAAACCTTATTTTACTCTCCTAAATATTTAAATCTCTACTTCCTCATGACTTCTTCATACCCTAATTTCTTTATTTTTTTCTTTCTTATCACAAAGCATTTTCTTTCTTGAATTTCGTCCCCACTAGTCCACCGCCACATGTTCCAGGCCACCACCCACCCCGGATACTTGTTTAATGAAGAAATTGTTGATGCAAATCAAGATAAACGTAAAAAATCCTTAGCTAATTTCAAAGGTTGTCGAGCTGAATTGTAATTTTTCTTTCAGATATTTACTCTTTTTTCACGCATAATGATAATTATAAGATATTTGTATTTTTATTTTTTGACCCGATTTGACACGAATCATTGACCCGAACATTTAACCTGAGTAACCGAGACATACCGATCGATTGACAAAAATTTAGGTCACGTAAATTTTCGCCCCCCTAAAAATCGTCTCAAGCTCCGCCACTGCTTCACACAGAGCTCGAGCAAGGTTTTGGGTTGTAAACCTAGCAGTATACTGTGACACTCGACAATTTCAGGTAAATTGAAACTCTTATATTCTTTACATTTCACATTCATACTTGTTGCATTTTATTTAATTATGTTTAATTAGATGAGTTGAACACAAACAACTGCGATAGTTCGTGGAACTATCGAATCGTACATTGCACATTGGTTTTGGAAACCAAGTGTGACAATCACAACACTAACACGAAACAATAATTCGTGGAATTATTGAATTGTGCATCACACGTTGATAAGGAATAATCAAGCGTGCAAACACTTCGTTAGACACTAACACAAACTATCCAAGATAATTCGAGGAATTATCGAAACACACACACGAGTCTCACGAACGTTGGTGAGCAATCAAACTTATGTGCTACTTGTATTTATGTGCTTGAACGAGCATTAGATGCTTTGGATAAATGTTAGGAATCGAGTATGAGTGAAATCATTTCAACGAAATAAAAAAAAACAATGATATGGACCCGTCGCGGTACGCGGAGAGTTCCTCGGTGAGAGGCTTCGCGTTACGCGAAGCAAACCAGGAGTCGAGACTCTCGAATTCCATCGCGGTACGCGGCAAAATATTTTGATCGGCCTCCGCGGTACGGGAAGGCCATGCAGATCAAAAATTTTATAAAAACCCAACCCAGCTCATTTGTTCGGTTTTCTCTCATCACCACCGAACTTCTCCTCTGTAAATCGACTCAAACACTCAGTAATCAACATCTCGTCTCCCTGGAATCAATTGGTGTAACAGCCCAAGCCAACCGTACCAAGATATTGTCCGCTTTGCTCTCGATGGGTTGCCCATCCAGGAACTCACGGTTTTGTTTTCACCCGACGAGTTGTTCGCCCAGGCAAAACGCGTCTTGATAGGAAAGGTATCCACCTCCTTATAAAGAAGGTTTTGTTCCCCTTTCCAACCGATGTGGGATATTACAATCCACCCCCCTTACGGAGCCCAGCGTCCTCGCTGGCGCATCGGTCCGGCCCCTGGCTCTGATACCATCTGTAACAGCCCAAGCCAACCGTACCAAGATATTGTCCGCTTTGCTCCCGATGGGTTGCCCATCCAGGAACTCACGGTTTTGTTTTCACCCGACGAGTTGTTCGCCCAGGCAAAACGCGTCTTGATAGGAAAGGTATCCACCTCCTTATAAAGAAGGTTTTGTTCCCCTTTCCAACCGATGTGGGATATTACAATTGGGAAGCTATTTCTTGGTGTTGGTAGCCTTTGGAGATCAAAGAGAGGGTCGAGAACCATCAAGAAGCTCGAAACAACCATCAAGCCAGTAGCTTGCCATCATCAGAAGTTGTTTGAGCTTGAATCTGTAGCTCTAAGGTAGTTTTAAATGTTTACATAGTGTTAGATCGTACATGCAATGGGTGAAAACGGACATGCAACTCCATGTGACCATTGTGCACGATTTTGTTGGTAATTTGTTGAGTAGATGCTATAGATTTACTAATTCTAAAGTATTAGAATGCTAGATTTGAGTTTTGTTGAAGTATTGGGTGATTGGATGATGTATTGGTACACTTGCCATAAAAGGAAACTTTTATGTTGCAAGTCTTGGAATTGTGATGATCTAGACATGTTAGACATGTCTAGATGTTGTTAAATGCATATTGGAGTGTTTAGAAACACATTGGGATATTTGATTTTGTCAAAAACTTGGTTTTGTAGAAACTTGCTATTTATGGAAACTTTTAGAAATCAAAAGAGGGCTTTTGATGCTTTAAAGTGTTTTAATAAACTTTGGTTATTAAAATATGTTTAGAAATGATTTTTAACATATTTGGAAACTTGGATTTGTGAAAACGAGCTTTTAAACAAGTACTTACTATTTTAGGAAACTTTATTTGGGCAAAACGACATAAATGGTGATTTATGCGCAAACGACGTGTTTTAAGAGTTTAAACAAGTTTTATAAACATATTGGAAGTTATTAGTTTTTTGAAATGGGATTTCATAACCACACTTTCCTAAATTGGAAACTTTCTAAAAATAGCAACTTATGTGATTAGAGTCATAGGACGCATTTTGGTGTCTCATGTGCACTAAGGCACATAAGCACAACAATCGTGTCACCAACGATTCGTTGAGACAACACAAGTCAACACGCGCTCGGTTGAGCACACCGACACTTGGAGTTGTATGGGATACAACACACCACAAAACACATACTCACACCTATATGGTTATAGGTGCATACTAGCAGGTGCTAGCATTCATCGACGCGAACACATACACACCGGGATTGCTGTAACAGGTGAGTTCACGGCCCCTTTTTACATTTTCTACCTTTGGTGGAGAAAACATTGCATACAACCATTTTGAACAACTTACACACTTTTGGTTATTTTTTGTACATTCTAATATCGTATATGCATATGTGTGGCATTCATCCACAAAACTGATAAGTCCTTGTTAAACACACCTCGAACCGTTAATAGCGCATTGCGCTCAGCGTGGTAATTCTGAATAGTACTATTTGGCCTGACAAGCTCCACTGTTGCGCGCCGTATGGCCACCCCGACCGGAGGTCGGAACAGTGCATAATTGACCAAACAACATTTGCCATGTCTTGGATGGACATGGCGGGAGGCAGCATGTTAGCTTCGGTTGCGAACACGGATATGATATAACACATATTGACTAGCTATCAATGGATATTGCATTGTATTGAAAAATAGACCTGCTAAAAATTTACTTTAAACATTTTGACGTTTAGTACTGATTACAAACCTGTGCTCTCTGTGTTGACCTTTTACTCGCATGTTTTCTCAGGTAACTAAGGCACGCGCACGAGGAATCTAGGATGCTAGGATGGAGTCCATGCATCTGTTTAAGTGTCTTAGTTTACTAAACATTGATTATCATCTGATATGTTGTGTAATGTTAAACAACTTTAATCGCTTCCGCAACTATTGCTACTTATCATTTTGAAAACTTTTAATTAACGCTTCCGCAACTTATGAACTTTATATATGTTGATACCTTTGAAATTCCGCAACTCTGATTTACAAAACTGTTTTATCCAAATTATTGGATGTACGTACATAACCAGACATATAGGTCTCGCATGTTGTGTGACCGGAGACTGCGATCCTGACAATCTGCCGCCGCTCGCGCCCCGGAAGGGACGGGATTTCACGGGGTGCGACATATACGACCACTACTGCACGCTCCGATGAACTCCTTCGGGCCTGCTGTCAATTTCAATTCGCACAACTAGGATTTTATATTACAAAGGCTTAAATATCATTATAGTTATTCGTTTCCGGTTAAAGGTACGGATTTGATTTTCATCACATATAGTACATTTATTTTTTTTGCCTACCGTAGCGTTATTGGGGCATCGATGGCGTAGCATTTTCCGTGACGGTGTGACTGATTCACGGCGTCTCCTGTGATAATTGTGTATGAAGGATTACGTAATCATTGACGAGAATACATTTGATCGAGCTAAAAATCCACGTTGAATTGACAATCGAAATTAATATGGGATGATAGTATGCGAAAAACGATGAACGTGGGCGAAAACCGTGCGCGAAACGGAGTTACGGATTGTCCGGAATCGCGAAATGAAGTTTCTGTCGAAAAACGGGCGAATTTGCCCTGGGGCGGTACGCCCCAGGTCATGTGTTGGAACCAGGCGATGCGCGCGGGTCGCGTAAGAAAATATCTGGCAATCTGGTTCCACGCGGTACGCGCCGGTTGGCTGCGGGCGGCTAGGCGTTACGCCTGGTGTGATCAGATCGTGCAACTTGTTTAAAAATCAAGGATTTCATTCTTATCTTCATTTTTTCTTCAACCATCGACGAAACCAGCCCCAACTCACGAAAAATCTTCATCAAACTCATCAAATCTCTGTTTCAAAGCCTCTGGGACGTTTAGATCGCATCCAGGAACGTTTATACGAGTCCAGATCATCTTTCTATCCGCAGAACTCCTCCAGATTAGGTAATGGTTCATTTTAAACCTTCTGGTTTGATTAAGAATGATTAAATCTTAGTTTTGAACGTAATGATATAGTTAGGGTTGTTGATTATTGCTTAGATGATGGCTAGGATTGATTTTGAATGACAAACTCGAACTGTTAACGGGTAAATCCTTGTTTTGAGTCGTTGTAATGCCCGGTTTGCATGGAATCATAACAATGGTTATAATGGTTTAAACCATTTGGTTGTGACTATGTATGTGATTAGTTTGATTAATCTTTAACATGCAACGTGAAAGTTGAGTGTTTTAAACTAATCACAATCATTAACATACTCATTGGAACGATTATCTGATGTTTCTGATAACAGTCAGATTAGTATGTTAAACATGGTTATTAAACCTATTCTAATACTACATTGTGATATTCCATGATATTTGGGTAATCAATAACAAGGATTAATCAATCCTAAGCCATTAAACTGGTTAGAGTCTATCTTAGCAATTATAATCAATAACATTAACTATTTGGTTAATCTGAGATTATACTGATTAATCAAGTGAGTCATCAACTTAGTATTAGGAACCTGAATCAGTATAGGTTCCTACATTATCATACATTGTATGATATTACATTAAAATATGTAAATAAATACTAAACATCGAGTTGATGACTGTTAAGGCAATGTCTTTGACATTGGACATTCAAAAGGATTTAATCAGCAAGTTAAAACATAAATAACATATCAAACATAAACTAATGCAGAATCTTATCAATAGCACCAGTTGCGTGTGTTTCTACTGCCTTGAGACATCAAGTGAGTTTCGTACAACCCCTTTTCTCTTTACTGTTTTTAAAACATCGGGGTAACTCTGCAACTCATTTTCTGAACATATGATATGCATCACTGATATCTGTGTGATTTCATGTGACTTTTTGTGTGATTTCATGGGATTTTGCCGTTAGTAACAACTATCACAGTTTCAAAAGTCCTCATTCATGAACTGTATCTAGTGAACCCATGTGCGGCCGAACAGGAACCATTGATAGTACTATTGGCTGACAACCCATTTGCTGGGAGGATTGCATCTCCCCTGGTGTGAATGTTTGGTACCTGTTTCCATAACAACTTCTTAATGTTAGTGATAGACATTAAGATAATGAGGCAATAAGATATCTACCGACGGGTAGTATCTTCGTGAACAAACAACTGTCCGAAAGGAACTAGATACGGGTCCCATGGTTATCATGAACTGAACTTTTTGAGAACATACCTATCATATCATATTGTTTTAAATTGAATTGTCGAACTCACAAGCTTTGTGCTGATGTTTTAAACTTAACATTTTTGCAGGACATAGGTGACGACAGGGTGAGGATGCACTTCACTTAGTTGAATTAAAATGTATCAGTTTGTGTAATAAACTTAGCCGTTAAGTTGAAGTATTTACGAAACCCTTGTAATATATTTATTTTAAGTAAATCTGTGTGCTGCGATATCGGTTCAAGTAAGTCACACCTCATCTCTGAGACATCACCACTATGCTTCCGCAACCCATAGAATGAGACTTATAACATCATCTCAGGTGACGAGAGGTGGGGGTGTGACAGGGTGGTATCAGAGCCACAGGTTATAGAATTTAGGAGGACTTAGAGACCTAGACTATAACCATAGGCTCGTATAGTGACACAGAGAGCACCGACACATTAATAACGAACAAAACTTGTTTTGACTTAAGCCAGGATAATCAGGTGGTACGGATCTCAGTTATGAGTGGCCAGCATAACTGAAATCCGCAGCACGTGTGCGTTCTAGTTTAATTTAATACAAGCAGAACATTAATAACTAAAAGATCGAATAGTTGCTTTAAGATAGGAGAACATGTCATATCATGTTATGTTGAATATTTTGTTCAATATTTATTTCATGATACTGATCTGAGAATTCTGTTCATACAGCGATGGCAGATCAAGGGGAGAGGTATATTTACCAGAGATTTCCATATGTCATTGTGGATGATACTCCCAGTTCTAGCTCCGGGTCTGACTCAGATCCTTCGGAGGCTGTATCATTAGCATCACACACATCTACAGTGCCTCCCATACCACCACTACCTGAGCCAGTACCAGTGCCACCACCACCACCAGTACTCCCTATTATACCTAGTCCTCCTCACTCACCTCCAGCCGATCCAGTTGTTGATTGGAGGCAGAGTATGTCACCCCCTAGAGTACCTGCTTGGGACGGGTTGCGTCGTATGCGGGGAAAAGCCCGTAAGACCACCGGATTGCCTCAGCGACATCAGATGGCTCCACAGGAAGAGCCACAGGCTGTTCATGAAGTGGGAGAATCCTCCCACCAAGCTGAGATGCGGGCGCAGGTGCAGCAGATCTCTCAGGATTTACAGGCCCTGAGACAGGAGGTTCACCAGCATCATACTTGTGACAATTCGACTTTTCAAGTTAACCTTGTTAACCTCCGTAGGCCCAACAAGGCCAATGAAGGCCCAACAAGGCCAATGAAGGCCCAATAAGGTCCATGAAGGCCCAATAAAGCCAAAGAAGATCCAGTGAAGTCAAGGAAGACCCAACAAGACAAATCAGTTCCAATAAAGTCTATGAAGGCCCAACAGAACTAAGTTAGGCCCAATAGGGGCAAATGAGGCCCAATGTAAACAAATTAAGGCCCAATAAGGCCCAGGGAGGCCCAATGAAATCTGGGAAGGCCAGTAAAGTTTAGATAGGCCCAATGGTATTTTGAGGCCCAATTAGTTTAATTTAAGCCCAACAATGTTCAATTAAACCGAGTAGTGACAATTCGGGATTTTTCGGCTCAATTTTGTAAACTGAATTATTATGTATTTGAGAGAAATCAAGACTAAGGGATTAGAATTTGTTGAAAATAGTCTCAATACATTTAGATTGCTAAGTTTGGGTTTGTAATTGAATTAAAGGTTCAATTTTGACTTTAGAAGTCAAAATTCGCATGGGATTAGCAATTAAGTCCGAAATTCCTCACAAATCGGTTTGTAACTGATCATTAACTCTCCTTAATCATCATATTGATGATTATCATTAACGATTAACAGTTATATTGAACCATAATGTCGAATTGAATTCAAGGGAAGCCTCAAAGATGAAACCGATGCTATTCATTACCCAAAATCATATCATTCGATTTCATTACATCAAATTGAAGTTTCATACTTCCCATTCGGCACTTTTAGCATCTTCTACACATCACAATCGGAAACATTAGCTTCAAGATTGAAGATTCGATTAAGGGCTTAACCGAATTCAAGGCTCAAGTCGAGATATATCAATTTGGCATTCATTCAAGTAAGTGTTCACTTCTACATCACCTAAATATGCCGATTAAGCAAACCCCTATGATAATTGTGGCTTCTAACATCAAATGGTACGAATCCGAGTTCTAGGGTTCATACTAAGAACATATTTGGGGGATTTCAATGTAATGAGTTCTAAAATCAAATTGACTTATACAGATTGTTTCGTGGCATCACATTGAACGAAATCCCTAAGTTAATTTCATCAAAAAGTATCGAATTGATGAATCTTGAAATCTAGGGTTAATCACGAAAACTATTTTGGGGGTTTTGATTTAAACAGGTTTGATATTCAAATTAATTGATGTAAATAGTTTCAGACAGATTCGATTAAGGTTATACCTAAGTTAATTTCAATTGATAACATCGAATTGATAGATTTCAAGTTCTAGGGCTTGTTTTAGTAATGGAATTGGGATTTTGATTATACGGTGTTCAAAAAATGAAATTGTTGGCATTAATAGTTTCAGAAGTGGTCGATTTAGAGTGATCCCATGTTGATTGCAACAAATAATAATGAATTGTAAGTATTCGGGTTTTAGGATAAAACCGGTTAGAAGTTTTGATCCATTTGAATGTGTTATCGAGGAATATGATCAATTAAGCACCCATATATAGTCGATTGGGACAACAAAAGTAAAGCCCTAAGGAATTGGGTTAGATCGAGTTCGAATTTGGATTCAATCGAAAGCTTGGTGGATTCGGTTGAATTGGGGAACCGGCTAAGGTGTGATTAAAAGAAATTAAGTTGGGTTTTGGTTAACAAATGTTGGTGGGCCGAGATGGTAATTTGTGGGCGTGGAGTGTTGGAGGTCACGGGTTCGAACCTGGGCCCCAACTGTTTTTCAAATTTAAAACATTTTAATGTTTTACTCATAAATTTCTCATTTTAAATCCGATTGAATCCGTTCAAGTTGCGTTGGAACCGTAACGAGAATACGAACGTGTTAGGATGATAAAATTCATATTTTAATCCGAACACGAAATCGCGTATAATTACGATTAATTGAATAAAATCAAATATGATTTTATTTAATCGATTTCAATGGCACGCGTACTTCCGTATGCATAATTCTCACACTTTAATATACGTGTGTTGACACGTATGTGATTTTAAGCACAAAACGATTATTCGAATAACACTAGGTTATTGTTTAAACACAGATTCTTCGTAGAAGGATTTCTTTCACGAGCTTTTAGTGTGTGATCATTCTGCTATCATCAAAGGTGCGTACACGGCCCCTTTCTTATTTTAAACTGTTTTGGGGGAGAAAACATGTGCAACAAACTATTTTTAGATACATATCACTTGCATGAGTTATCTGTTTACATTATGTGACAACATATCAACTTGAAAGTCCTTACACACCTCGAACCGTTTAGTTTGCTGTAATGCAAAGCGTGGTAGTTGGAAATAGATCTATTAGGTTTGACAAACCTCACCTGGTAGATGGGATCTACGCAGGTGTTTGACTGACCAAACACAATTTTTACTATTGTTGTGATAGACAATAGTGGCAAGGCGAAAACATGCTATAGCATGGCAACTAGTCAGCTTCGGTGTCGAACACGTATGTAAATAGTTTATATGACTAGCTATCATGACTGTGCATTTGTGATTATGTTATCTACAACTTGTTATTCAAACTGCTGTTTTGAACATTGTGATTACTTAAAACCTGTGTTATGCACCAACCTTTGTGTTGACTTGATTTGCATGTTTTCTCAGGACGCTAAGGTGCGCGTAACAGCTGGCATGGACTAGGAAGATAGAGTCTCATGCATTATAAACACTTTGAACATTTGAATTTGATTATTTCAGTATTTTGATTTGTAATGTTTTACTTATCAACAGTTTATTGGTTTGATTTGAAACGCTTCCGCAACTTTTTGTAAACTCTGAATATTATGTTTTAAAGACCAACGTATGTTTTGAAATTCATATAGAGGTCTTCGCTATGTCTAATGATCTGAGATCCTGGTTTGTCACGTTCCCAAACGGTATGATTCCGTTAGTTGAAATTGGGGGTGTGACTGATTGGTATCAGAGCCCTTGGTTATAGCGAACTAGGTTTGCATTTGTAGGCCTAGACTATGACTGTTAGACATTAGACACACATGTTTACACATACTGTTTAGAATTACATATGACATTATGTAATTGATTTGCTTACGCATTGCACTTACATATAATATTATGTAACAGGCATGGCATCATCATCGGTACCTTATATTGTCATTGATGATTCCGAGGATGAGGAACCGATAGTTCCGGCACCACCATCATCACCACCACCACCTATTCCATCACCTCCACCGTATGGGATGGATGACTTAGACCCAGACGAGGATCCAGAGGAGGATCCAGAGGAGGATCCAGACGAGGATCCAGAGGAGGATCCAGATGAGGATCCAGTTGAGGACCCGGATGAGGATCCGGAGGAGGCACCATGGGTGAATACTCAGGGACTCTATGCTGCAGGACCATCTACACACCCACCACCCGCACTAGATGCTCCTGAGCCTAAGAGGCGAAGGACGGACGCGGAGGAGATCGCCAAGTTGCGCGAGGACTTGGATGAGACAGAAGACAAGCTTATACAGAGATCTCAGGAGTTATGGGATGCCATTGAGAGGCAAGATGAACTTGTCCATCTAGTTCATGACATGCGGGATGAGATGATCAACATGATTGGTCGTCTAGAAGAGTCAGAGAACCGAGAGGAGATTTTGGCAGGCAGGATTGAAGCTTTAGAGGACTTAGTGGTAGTTGAGAATGAGGAACAAGATGAGGATGAGGAGGAGGAACCAGCACCAGTTGCTGAGTCCGATCCTGAATCCACTGTTGAGGACGATTGATTCTCTTTCTTTTATTTTCTGTTTTGTTTAAACTTATTAGGAACGGGTTGTGTTCCTACATTGGTAGTTTGAAATTTTGTATTTCATTTCAAAAAGTATTGTACTCCAAGAAAGTTTCTATTTATGGAAGAATTATAGTTTGTTTCCAACAACTGTGTTGATTATATTACATGTTGTGTTTGTTGTTTTACTTACACATGTTACATTGGATTTTGACTTCGTGCTAACACTTCTTATAAATAGGAAACTAATGGCCAAGGGAAACGTACATATGACTGTTGCTGAGCTCAACGAGCTAATTAACAACAGAGTCGCAGAGGCTATTGCACAGTATGCTCAGACACACAACACAGGGCCACAGGGTCCAGCTGGGGGATTGGTTAACCCACAAGTTTGCACATTCAAGATGTTCTTGGACTGCAAACCTCACAACTTCAAAGGGTCGGAGGGGGCCATAGGACTTCTCCGATGGATTGAAAAGGCGGAGTCTGTGTTCGAAATGTGCAACTGCCCGGATGACAGCAAAGTGAAATTTGCTACTGGAACGTTGGAGGGTCCAGCCCTGACTTGGTGGAACTCCAATGTTCAGACCCTGGGGTTGGGAGAAGCAAATGCGTTGACCTGGAACAACTTCAAAACTTTGCTACAAGAGGAGTATTGTCCTCGTAGTGAAATGCAGAAGTTGGAGGAGGAGTATTGGCACCTCAAGATGGAGGGGTCAAATATTGAGGAGTATACGACCAGATCGCATGAACTGGCCAGACTGCTACCACACATGGCTACTCCAGCCAGTAAGTGGATCGAAAGGTACATTGGAGGACTAGTGCCTCAGATCCAAGGGTTGGTTACTTCAGCAAATCCCACCACTATCCAACAAGCTGTTCGTCTAGCACATCAGCTTACTGACCAGGCAGTGTTACAGGGGACTCTGCCTAAGCGAACATCTGCTACCAAGGTAGGAGATCACAAGAGAAAGTGGGATAACAACTTCAAGGGTAACAACCAACAGCAGAACAGGAAGCAGGACTCAAACAAGTCCTATCATAATTCCAACAGTGGTCAGCAATCATCATCATCGGGGGGTTATATTGGTAAGCACCCCAAGTGCAACAAGTGTGGTTACCATCATGCGGGTAACCAGTGTGACAGAGCTAAGTGCCAGAGGTGTGGCAAGATTGGGCACGCGGCTAAGGATTGTCGCGGGGAACTGCAGAACAACCATAACAACCAGAATAACAATCAGAACAATGCGCAGAAGGGTTGTTTTGAGTGCGGCAAGATGGGCCATTTCAAGAAAGATTGCCCACAACTTAAGAAAGGCGGGGACAACAATGGTAATGGAAATGGAAATGGCAACGGTAATGGAAATGGCACCAACAATAACAACAACAATAACAACAACAACAACGGTGCTAGAGGCAGGGCGTTTGTGATCGGAGGACGTCAAGCGCGGGAGGATCCCAACATTGTTACGGGTACGTTCCTCTTAAATAATCACTATGCCTCTATGTTATTTGACACCGGTGCCGATCGGAGCTTTGTATCTAGTTCACTTGTTAAGTTGTTAAATGTTAGTCCCACTGCCTTAGATAGTCCCTATACTGTGGAATTAGCTGATGGTAAGTTGATTGTAGTAGAAAACATTTATAAGGGATGTATCCTTGATTTGATGGGTCAGACATTAGAGATTGATTTGATGCCTATTGCCTTAGGCAGTTTTGATGTAGTCATTGGCATGGACTGGTTGTCCAAGAACCAGGCTGAAATTGTATGACATGAAAAGATTGTTCGCATACCTCTTCCGCAGGGAGAGACATTATATGTACAAGGCGAGAAGAGCAGTACGCCACTGCGTCTCATATCTTGTATGAAGGCACACAAATGTCTGCGGAAAGGTCATACGGCAGTTATAGCACTTATAACTGAAAAGCCAGTAGCTGAGAAGAAGCTTGAAGATATACCTATAGTTTGTGAGTTTTCGGAGGTATTTCCAGAAGACTTGCCGGGATTACCGCCTATCAGACAGGTGGAATTTCGAATCGATCTTACACCAGACGCAGCACCGATAGCTAGGGCGCCTTATCGACTTGCACCGTCAGAGATGCAAGAGTTATCTACACAATTGCAAGAATTGTTGGATAAGGGTTTCATACGACCTAGTTTTTCACCGTGGGGAGCTCCAGTATTGTTTGTAAAGAAGAAGGACGGGACTTTCCGTATGTGTATTGATTACCGGGAGTTGAATAAGGTTACTATCAAGAACCGGTATCCGTTACCCAGGATTGACGATCTGTTCGATCAGTTGCAAGGTTCGAGTTACTACTCGAAGATTGATCTCAGGTCGGGTTATCATCAACTAAGAGTCCAGGAGGAGGATATTCCAAAGACAGCATTCAGGACGCGCTATGGCCATTATGAGTTCTTGGTCATGCCATTTGGGTTGACAAACGCTCCAGCTGTATTCATGGATCTCATGAATCGTGTTTGTAAACCTTATCTGGATAAGTTTGTCATTGTTTTCATTGATGATATTCTCATCTATTCAAAGTCTGAGGAGGAACATGCTGAACATCTTCGATTGCTACTAGAGTTATTGAAACAGGAACAACTGTACGCTAAGTTCTCGAAATGTGATTTCTGGATGCGTGAAGTACAGTTCTTGGGGCATATAGTTAATGAAAAGGGTATACATGTTGATCCAGCGAAGATTGAAGCGATTAAGAATTGGGAAGCGCCAAAGACCCCTACCGAGGTACGACAATTCCTTGGTTTGGCGGGTTATTATCGACGATTCATTGAGGGTTTCTCAAAGATCGCTCAACCACTTACAGCTCTGACGCACAAAGGAACAAAGTATAACTTGACGGATAAACAGGAAGCTGCATTCCAGTTATTGAAGCAGAAACTCTGCAGTGCACCGATTCTGTCCTTACCGGAAGGAACAGAAGACTTTGCGGTGTATTGTGACGCATCTGGACAGGGTTTAGGATGTGTGTTGATGCAACGGGATAAAGTGATCGCTTATGCTTCCAGACAATTAAGAACACACGAAAAGAATTACACTACTCATGACTTGGAGTTAGGAGCAGTGGTTTTTGCTTTAAAGATTTGGAGGCATTACTTGTATGGAACTAAGTGTACTATTTATACTGATCATAAGAGTTTGCAACATATCTTTGATCAGAAGGAGCTTAACATGAGGCAACGACGATGGGTTGAGTTGTTGAACGATTATGAGTGTGCGATTAAGTATCACCCGGGAAAGGCTAATGTAGTAGCTGATGCTTTAAGCAGAAAGGATACTTCAACAAGACGGGTTCGTGCACTTATGATGACAATACACACTGACTTACCTGATAAGGTACGCAGTGCTCAGATCGAGGCCTTGAAAAAGGAAAACTTGGTACAAGAATCCTTACAAGGAATGGAAGAACAGTTGGATACGAATGCTGATGGAATTCGTTATTTCGTTAATCGAATGTGGATACCTTTGTATGGAGATTTAAGGGAACTCGTGATGGATGAAGCGCACAAGTCTAGATATTCAGTCCATCCGGGATCAGACAAGATGTACCATGACTTGAAGGCACTGTATTGGTGGCCTCATATGAAAGCTGATATTGCTAAGTACGTTAGCAAATGTTTGACTTGTTCAAAAGTCAAAGTTGAATATCAGAAGCCATCTGGTTTACTGCAACAACCAGAGATACCGATGTGGAAATGGGAACAGATTTCGATGGATTTCATTACTAAGTTACCCCGTACACCGAGTGGTTGTGATACGATATGGGTAATTGTCGATCGATTAACGAAATCTGCACACTTCTTAGCAATCAAAGAAACTGATAAGATGGAGAAACTGACTCGTATTTACATTAAGGAAGTAGTAGCACGGCATGGTGTGCCAATTTCTATCATATCAGATCGGGATGCCCGGTTTACTTCAAATTTTTGGAAATCTCTCCATAAGTCATTGGGGACTCGCTTGGATATGAGTACCGCTTATCATCCACAGACCGACGGTCAAAGTGAACGAACGATTCAAACGCTCGAGGATATGTTACGAGCTTGTGTAATTGATTTTGGCGATAGCTGGGAGAATCATTTACCGTTGGTGGAATTCTCTTACAATAATAGTTATCATACAAGTATTCAAGCAGCACCGTTTGAAGCTTTGTATGGTCGCAAATGTCGTTCACCAGTTTGCTGGGCTGAAATTGGTGACAGTCAGTTAACAGGTCCTGAACTGGTGCACGAAACGACAGAGAAGATAGTCCAAATCCGGAATCGTATGGCAGCGGCTCGGGATCGACAGAAGAGTTATGCAGACAAACGTCGCAAGCCGTTGGAATTTCAAGTAGGAGACCGAGTTCTTCTAAAGGTATCACCTTGGAAAGGTGTGATACGGTTCGGCAAGCGCAGCAAGCTTAGTCCACGCTACGTAGGACCTTTTGAGATTTTGAAAAGGATTGGTCCGGTTGCGTACCAACTCAAACTACCGGAAGAACTCAGTGGAGTTCATGATGTTTTTCATGTATCAAACTTAAAGAAATGTCTTTCTGACGAGACATTGATTGTACCGTTGGAAGAGATACAAGTAGATGAACAGCTGTGATTCATTGAATAACCAGCAGAAATCATGGACCGAGAGGTCAAACAACTGAAGCAAAGCAAGATTCCGATAGTCAAAGTCCGATGGAATTCAAGACGGGGTCCTGAATTCACATGGGAACGGGAAGACCAAATGATGAAGAAATATCCTCATCTATTCAAGACAGCTACTGCTAACACTGAGAGCGCACGTTAAATTTCGGGACGAAATTTCCTTCAACAAGGGGATGACGTAATGCTTTCACACATCAACACTGCAAATCTCAAATTGTAAGCACTAACATTTTATTCAATTGATTTTGTTACAAACATTTGTGCTACATTGCATACTATATGTTTTATGTGCTACATTTCATATGTTACATGTTATGGTAGTACATACATGATTGGTTACACACATTTTGCTATGTGCAGGGTTACATAGTACAAACAGTTTCAGACACTCACTATGTGTGAGGTTACACAACACACAGTTTCAGACACTCACTATGTGTGAGGTTACACAACACAGTATGATCAAACACAAACAGTCACAGTTAGGTGAACTAACTAGTGAACACGCAAAACAGTTACATTGAACGATCACAATTGAGTTGTGATGTTGTAAGCATTAGACTTTGTGTGTAAGTACACACAAGCACACAGAATGATCAAATCACACTAACACGTACGATTTAAACTCGTAAGTAGTTTCCTAACTACTCTTAACACTTACTAATTTTCGGGACGAAAATTCCTTCAACAAGGGGATGATGTGACAATTCGACTTTTCAAGTTAACCTTGTTAACCTCCGTAGGCCCAACAAGGCCAATGAAGGCCCAACAAGGCCAATGAAGGCCCAATAAGGTCCATGAAGGCCCAATAAAGCCAAAGAAGATCCAGTGAAGTCAAGGAAGACCCAACAAGACAAATCAGTTCCAATAAAGTCTATGAAGGCCCAACAGAACTAAGTTAGGCCCAATAGGGGCAAATGAGGCCCAATGTAAACAAATTAAGGCCCAATAAGGCCCAGGGAGGCCCAATGAAATCTGGGAAGGCTAGTAAAGTTTAGATAGGCCCAATGGTATTTTGAGGCCCAATTAGTTTAATTTAAGCCCAACAATGTTCAATTAAACCGAGTAGTGACAATTCGGGATTTTTCGGCTCAATTTTGTAAACTGAATTATTATGTATTTGAGAGAAATCAAGACTAAGGGATTAGAATTTGTTGAAAATAGTCTCAATACATTTAGATTGCTAAGTTTGGGTTTGTAATTGAATTAAAGGTTCAATTTTGACTTTAGAAGTCAAAATTCGCATGGGATTAGCAATTAAGTCCGAAATTCCTCACAAATCGGTTTGTAACTGATCATTAACTCTCCTTAATCATCATATTGATGATTATCATTAACGATTAACAGTTATATTGAACCATAATGTCGAATTGAATTCAAGGGAAGCCTCAAAGATGAAACCGATGCTATTCATTACCCAAAATCATATCATTCGATTTCATTACATCAAATTGAAGTTTCATACTTCCCATTCGGCACTTTTAGCATCTTCTACACATCACAATCGGAAACATTAGCTTCAAGATTGAAGATTCGATTAAGGGCTTAACCGAATTCAAGGCTCAAGTCGAGATATATCAATTTGGCATTCATTCAAGTAAGTGTTCACTTCTACATCACCTAAATATGCCGATTAAGCAAACCCCTATGATAATTGTGGCTTCTAACATCAAATGGTACGAATCCGAGTTCTAGGGTTCATACTAAGAACATATTTGGGGGATTTCAATGTAATGAGTTCTAAAATCAAATTGACTTATACAGATTGTTTCGTGGCATCACATTGAACGAAATCCCTAAGTTAATTTCATCAAAAAGTATCGAATTGATGAATCTTGAAATCTAGGGTTCATCACGAAAACTATTTTGGGGGTTTTGATTTAAACAGGTTTGATATTCAAATTAATTGATGTAAATAGTTTCAGACAGATTCGATTAAGGTTATACCTAAGTTAATTTCAATTGATAACATCGAATTGATAGATTTCAAGTTCTAGGGCTTGTTTTAGTAATGGAATTGGGATTTTGATTATACGGTGTTCAAAAAATGAAATTGTTGGCATTAATAGTTTCAGAAGTGGTCGATTTAGAGTGATCCCATGTTGATTGCAACAAATAATAATGAATTGTAAGTATTCGGGTTTTAGGATAAAACCGGTTAGAAGTTTTGATCCATTTGAATGTGTTATCGAGGAATATGATCAATTAAGCACCCATATATAGTCGATTGGGACAACAAAAGTAAAGCCCTAAGGAATTGGGTTAGATCGAGTTCGAATTTGGATTCAATCGAAAGCTTGGTGGATTCGGTTGAATTGGGGGAACCGGCTAAGGTGTGATTAAAAGAAATTAAGTTGGGTTTTGGTTAACAAATGTTGGTGGGCCGAGATGGTAATTTGTGGGCGTGGAGTGTTGGAGGTCACGGGTTCGAACCCGGGCCCCAACTGTTTTTCAAATTTAAAACATTTTAATGTTTTACTCATAAATTTCTCATTTTAAATCCGATTGAATCCGTTCAAGTTGCGTTGGAACCGTAACGAGAATACGAACGTGTTAGGATGATAAAATTCATATTTTAATCCGAACACGAAATCGCGTATAATTACGATTAATTGAATAAAATCAAATATGATTTTATTTAATCGATTTCAATGGCACGCGTACTTCCGTATGCATAATTCTCACACTTTAATATACGTGTGTTGACACGTATGTGATTTTAAGCACAAAACGATTATTCGAATAACACTAGGTTATTGTTTAAACACAGATTCTTCGTAGAAGGATTTCTTTCACGAGCTTTTAGTGTGTGATCATTCTGCTATCATCAAAGGTGCGTACACGGCCCCTTTCTTATTTTAAACTGTTTTGGGGGAGAAAACATGTGCAACAAACTATTTTTAGATACATATCACTTGCATGAGTTATCTGTTTACATTATGTGACAACATATCAACTTGAAAGTCCTTACACACCTCGAACCGTTTAGTTTGCTGTAATGCAAAGCGTGGTAGTTGGAAATAGATCTATTAGGTTTGACAAACCTCACCTGGTAGATGGGATCTACGCAGGTGTTTGACTGACCAAACACAATTTTTACTATTGTTGTGATAGACAATAGTGGCAAGGCGAAAACATGCTATAGCATGGCAACTAGTCAGCTTCGGTGTCGAACACGTATGTAAATAGTTTATATGACTAGCTATCATGACTGTGCATTTGTGATTATGTTATCTACAACTTGTTATTCAAACTGCTGTTTTGAACATTGTGATTACTTAAAACCTGTGTTATGCACCAACCTTTGTGTTGACTTGATTTGCATGTTTTCTCAGGACGCTAAGGCGCGCGTAACAGCTGGCATGGACTAGGAAGATAGAGTCTCATGCATTATAAACACTTTGAACATTTGAATTTGATTATTTCAGTATTTTGATTTGTAATGTTTTACTTATCAACAGTTTATTGGTTTGATTTGAAACGCTTCCGCAACTTTTTGTAAACTCTGAATATTATGTTTTAAAGACCAACGTATGTTTTGAAATTCATATAGAGGTCTTCGCTATGTCTAATGATCTGAGATCCTGGTTTGTCACGTTCCCAAACGGTATGATTCCGTTAGTTGAAATTGGGGGTGTGACAATACTATACTTGAGGATACACGCTCCACCGTGCTGGAGATACTCACATCACACCTGAATCTAATGGAGCAGGTAAATATGATGGGTCTGGATACTCAGGCATGGAGGACTACAGTGGAGGAGAGACTGCAGAGGAACTGGGTGCAGAGGCTTATTGTTACATTCTGGCAGCAGGTTGTGGTGTTGAGTGCAGGAGTAGAGAGGGTGAGAGCATTCCTGGTTTGGTTTGGGATGGCCAGTTTTGAGACCAGGATGTTAGTGGTGGGAGTGTTTATGGCAGCAGTAGCCATGTTGTTTTCTTGTTTATCGTATTTCCTACGATAAGTATGATGAGGCGGTTTTCTCTTTTTGGTTATCATATGTACTGACGGATAGGTTGCTAGTATGTGATGCATGGGGAAACTTTTGATTGTGAAATAGATTCTCCTTTAGTTGATTTTGGATGTTCGGGTTGTCAGTAGTTAATATACAAAAACTTTTTGGGTTGTATCAAAGTTGATCTAGTGTAATGAAATGGTGGTTTATGTACATTTGTTAGTATCTATTGTGTTGCATGAGTAGGTATATCAAAATCCTGTGTGTTACGATCTCAAAGTCCTGTGTGGCAACATATCAAAGTCCTGTGTGGCAAACATTTTAATTGTCTGTGTGACAAATATATCAAAGTCATGTGTGGCAACATATCAAAGTCCTGTGTGGCAAACATTTCAATTGTCTGTGTGACAAAAATATCAAAGTCCTGTGTGGCACATATCAAATGTCTGTGTGACAAACATATCAAAGTCCTGAGTGGCAACATGTCAAAGTCCTATGTGGCAACATTTCAAAGCCCTGTGTGGCAACATATCAAAGTCCTGTGTGGCAAACATTTCAATTGTCTGTGTGACAAACATATCAAAGTCCTGTGTGGCAACATATCAAAGTCCTGTGTGGCAAACATTTCAATTGTCTGTGTGACAAACATATCAAAGTCCTGTGTGGCACATATCAAATGTCTGTGTGACAAACATATCAAAGTCCTGTGTGGCAACATTTCAAAGTCCTGTGTGGCAACATTTCAAAGTCCTGTGTGGCAACGTTTCAACGTCCTACATGATCTGATATCCAAAAACATGTAAATAATAACATATCAGTATTAATATCATGAAGCAATGAGCTGAGTGATGATATGACATGTTTTTGAATGTAGGACTAAGTATAACTACAAACATTTGTATAATCACGGTTCATTGAGAACATAATGGGATTATGCCAAGTAGTTATACTGTATTTACTATAATCACATTTTCAATTTCATAAAGTTTCAGTATAACTGAATATGATTGAATTTATGTGATCAAATGGGTTATATATTTAATGTTCTTGACTGACCTGAGTTTGTCTGCATGTGAGCAGAATAATGGCTCCCAAACGAGGTCGACCGGCAAGGAAATCTATCAGGAACATTACTAACCCTGAGCCGAATCAAGTTCCACCGGTAAATACTGAATCGAATCCAGATCCACAGGTTAATCTGGAAACGAATACTGTTCCACCAGTGAACCCGGGAGCGAACACTGCTCCACCTGCAGGTGCAAGTGGATCTGAATCAAACGAAGCAATGATAGCGCGAATTGTACGTGAACAGCTATCTGCTTGTGGTGTTCTGGTGCAACACCAACCACATGTCACTGCGGGTTCTGGTGGGGATCACGCGCATACTGAACATAACGCTACCGGTGGTCATGTCGAAACTAATAGAACTGCCGGTACAACTACAACGGTTCCTGATCCACCACGACAGGGATGCACTTATAAGTACTTCGCTTCCTGTAACCCTCCTACTTTTACTGGCAAGGAAGGAGCGGCTGGATTGTTGAGGTGGATTGAGGAAATGGAAACGAAACTAAAAATCAGCCAGTGTTTAGAGGAGCATAAAGTGTCTTATGCTGCCTGTTCTTTCAAAGAATCAGCTTTGACCTGGTGGAATACCCAGGCTAAAACGTTGGGCTCAGCTACAGTCGACTCAATGGGCTGGAATGAGTTTAAAACTCTGATTAGATTAGAGTACTGCCCACTCACCGAAATACAAAAGCTCCAGGAGGAATTCTGGAACCACTCCATGATCGGAGCTGACTGTTTAGCGTATACTCATCGTTTTCATGAACTCACATGTTTACTTCCCGATATGTTTCCTACTGAAGCAGCATTGATCGAGAAGTATATTAAGGGTTTGGTTCCCCAGATTCGGGGAATGGTAACTGCAGCAGAACCCACAACCCTTAAACGTGCAATTCTGTTAACTACTAAGCTTACCGATGAGGCGGTAAGGAGTGGTATGTTGGTAACAAAAACTCAGACGGCTGTGGGTCGTAGTGATGTCGGTACCTCTAGTGTTCCTAAAGGTACTAAACTGAAATGGTTTGGCAAATCTAAGGCGAGAGCTCCGGCTGAGATCAACCAGAGCAAACAAACTGTGAAAAACTATGGTACGGTTATTCCTGAAAGGAAAAACTATGTTGGACAGGCACCTAAATGTACTTGGTGTTCATTTCATCATAATGGACCATGTCCTACTTGTGCCAACTGTAATAGAGTTGGGCACTACACCAAGTATTGCAACTTACCTGCTCGCCAACCAAATCAAGCACCACAACAAACCACTCAAACAAACAGGTCGTGTTACAAGTGTGGGAGTCCCGACCACTTGATAAGAAATTGTCCAAACAATAACAACACCAATCCGGGGAATGAAGCTAGAGGGAGAGCTTTTCAGATTGGTGCTACTGAGGCGAGACATGATGCTAACATTGTTACTGGTACGTTCCTACTCAATAACCTATATGCATCAGTTCTGTTTGATACGGGGGCAGATAAGAGTTTTATCTCTCCTGAATTTGCATCATTACTATTATTGCCTGCGGTAGAATTAGAAACTCCTTATGTTATTGAACTTGCCAATGGCAAGTTAATCAAAACTAACAGTGTTATTCAAGGATGTTCCTTGAATCTGAATGATCATCTTTTCAATATTGATTTACTTCCTATTGAGCTTGGGAGTTTTGATGTTGTTGTCGGTATGGACTGGCTTTCCATTAACCAAGCTGAAGTAATATGTCAAACTAAGGTGATCCGTATTCCATTACCTGAGGGTAATACATTGATAGTTCAAGGGGAACGAGCTGGTAGAAAACTGGGTATTATTTCTTGTATGCAAACTCAGAAATGCTTACGGAAAGGGTGTCCAGCCTTTCTAGCATATGTGATCAATAACAGCTCCTCACAAAAACGTATTGAAGATATTCCTGTAGTCAAGGATTTTCCTGAAGTCTTTCCTGACGATATATCAGGATTACCCCCAGTGAGACAAGTTGAATTTCGAATTGATCTGATTCCAGGTGCAGCACCTGTGGCTAAAGCTCCTTATCGTTTAGCACCATCAGAGATGCAAGAGCTTTCAGGTCAACTGCAGGAACTGTTAGACAAGGGTTTTATTAGACCTAGTTTCTCACCTTGGGGTGCACCAGTCCTTTTTGTGAAAAAGAAGGATGGATCATTCAGGATGTGTATTGACTATCGGGAGCTCAATAAATTAACAATCAAAAATCGTTATCCACTACCACGTATAGATGATTTGTTTGATCAACTACAAGGCGCTACTTACTTTTCAAAAATTGATTTAAGATACGGATATCATCAGTTACGAGTGTATGAAGATGATGTTCCTAAAACTGCATTCCGAACTCGATACGGGCATTATGAATTTTTAGTAATGCCGTTTGGATTAACGAATGCACATGCAGTTTTCATGGATCTGATGAATCGGGTATGTACGCCTTACTTGGATAAGTTTATGATTGTATTTATTGATGACATTCTTATTTATTCTCGAAGCCAACAAGAACATGCTCAACACTTGAAACTGATCTTGGAACTTTTGGCACGTGAAAAATTATACGCCAAGTTCTCCAAGTGTGAGTTCTGGTTACGAGAAGTACAATTTCTCGGGCATGTAGTGAATCAAGATGGAATTCAGGTGGATCCCAGTAAGATTAAAGCTGTAGAACAATGGGAAACACCGCGAACCCCAACTGAAATACGTCAATTTTTAGGGCTGGCAGGTTATTACCGTCGATTTATCAAGAACTTTTCAAAGATAGCCCTGCCATTAACTACATTGACACAGAAAAATCAACAGTTTATATGGGGTTCTCAACAGGAGGAGGCGTTCCAACTGTTGAAACAAAAACTTTGCAATGCACCTATTTTGGCATTACCGGAAGGTATCGATAACTTCACAGTGTACTGTGATGCTTCCCGCCAAGGTCTGGGGTGTGTTTTAATGCAGAACGATAAAGTAATTTCTTATGCTTCTCGACAGTTGAAAGTACACGAGAAGAACTATACCACTCATGATCTAGAACTTGGTGCAGTGGTGTTTGCACTCAAGATTTGGAGACACTATTTGTATGGAACTAAGTGTATTGTATACACTGATCACAAAAGTCTTCAACATATTCTAGATCAGAAGATGCTTAATATGCGACAAAGGCGGTGGGTTGAATTATTGAACGACTATGACTGTGAAATTCGTTATCACCCCGGCAAGGCAAATATTGTTGCTGATGCCTTGAGTCGCAAAGAACGAGTCAAACCGTTACGTGCGAAAGCACTAGGTATGACTATTCAAACCAGTCTAATTCCTCAAATTAAAGAAGCTCAGCAACAAGATTTACAAACACCGAACTATCTTGCTGAGGAACTGAAGGGATTAGACAAGAAACTTGAAAATAAGACTGATGAAATGTTATATTTCAAAAGCCGAATATGGGTTCCTTTATTCGGTAACACAAGATCAATTATCTTGGATGAGGCGCACAAAACCAGGTATTCTATTCATCCAGGTGCTGACAAAATGTATAAAGATCTTAAAGACTTTTAATGGTGGCCTGGAATGAAGAAACACATAGCAGAATACGTGGGTCGATGCTTAACGTGTTTAAAGGTTAAGGCTGAACATCAACGACCTTCTGGGTTATTACAACAACCGGAGATTCCCATGTGGAAATGGGATCAGATCTCTATGGATTTTATCACTAAACTACCCAGAACATCGCATAATCATGACTCTATATGGGTTATCGTTGATCGCCTTACTAAATCTGCGCATTTCATACCCATCCGAGAGGATTACTCCATGGATCGACTTGCTAAACTCTATGTCAAAGAGATTGTCTCTCGACATGGAGTACCCATCTCTATAATTTCGGATAGAGATAGTCGATTTACATCACGATTTTGGCAAACTTTTCAGAATGCTCTGGGCACGCAAATCAATATGAGCACAGCTTATCATCCGCAAACTGACGGGCAAACTGAAAGAACTAATCAAACTCTGGAAGATATGCTGAGAAGCTGTGTTATTGATTTTGGTGGTAGCTGGGATGTTCATCTTACACTTGTTGAATTCTCATATAACAACAGCTATCATACCAGTATTCAATGCGCTCCATTTGAAGCACTCTATGGACGCAAGTGTAGATCACCTGTCTGTTGGTCAGAGGTAGGTGAAAATCGAATCATAGGCCCAGAACTCATTCAAGAAACAACTGATAAGATCGCACTTATTCAAGAACGTATTAAAGCTGCTCGCGATCGACAAAAGAGTTATGCTGATAATCGTCGTAGACCTTTGGAATTTCAAATTGGTGATCTGGTAATGTTGAAAGTTTCACCATGGAAGGGCATCTTCAGATTTGGGAAGAGAGGTAAACTTTCACCACGATTTGTAGGTCCATTCAAAATTCTTGAAAGAATTGGATCAGTAGCTTACAGACTTGAATTACCTCCTGAACTCGGTAACGTTCATGATGTCTTCCATGTGTCAAATCTGAAGAAGTGTCTAGCTGATGAAACATTGATTGTACCTCTGAAAGAAATCCAAATTGATGAGAAACTTCAGTTCAGGGAAGAACCAGTTGAAGTAATGGAACGAGAAGTGAAGGTACTTAAACGTAGTCGCATACCTATTGTCAAAATTCGGTGGAATTCACAGCGTGGACCCAAATATACGTGGGAACGTGAAGATCAGATGAAACAGAAATACCCACACCTATTCACATGATCAATTGTTATCAAGTAAGTCTTTTCTAAATTTCGGGACGAAATTCTTCTAACAGGAGGAGACTGTGATAATTGTGTATGAAGGATTACGTTATCATTGACGAGAATACATTTGATCGAGCTAAAAATCCACGTTGAATTGACAATCGAAATTAATATGGGATGATAGTATGCGAAAAACGATGAACGTGGGCGAAAACCGTGCGCGAAACGGAGTTACGGATTGTCCGGAATCGCGAAATGAAGTTTCTGTCGAAAAACGGGCGAATTTGCCCTGGGGCGGTACGCCCCAGGTCATGTGTTGGAACCAGGCGATGCGCGCGGGTCGCGTAAGAAAATATCTGGCAATCTGGTTCCGCGCGGTACGCGCCGGTTGGCTGCGGGCGGCTAGGCGTTACGCCTGGTGTGATCAGATCGTGCAACTTGTTTAAAAATCAAGGATTTCATTCTTATCTTCATTTTTTCTTCAACCATCGACGAAACCAGCCCCAACTCACGAAAAATCTTCATCAAACTCATCAAATCTCTGTTTCAAAGCCTCTGGGACGTTTAGATCGCATCCAGGAACGTTTATACGAGTCCAGATCATCTTTCTATCCGCAGAACTCCTCCAGATTAGGTAATGGTTCATTTTAAACCTTCTGGTTTGATTAAGAATGATTAAATCTTAGTTTTGAACGTAATGATATAGTTAGGGTTGTTGATTATTGCTTAGATGATGGCTATGATTGATTTTGAATGACAAACTCGAACTGTTAACGGGTAAATCCTTGTTTTGAGTCGTTGTAATGCCCGGTTTGCATGGAATCATAACAATGGTTATAATGGTTTAAACCATTTGGTTGTGACTATGTATGTGATTAGTTTGATTAATCTTTAACATGCAACGTGAAAGTTGAGTGTTTTAAACTAATCACAATCATTAACATACTCATTGGAACGATTATCTGATGTTTCTGATAACAGTCAGATTAGTATGTTAAACATGGTTATTAAACCTATTCTAATACTACATTGTGATATTCCATGATATTTGGGTAATCAATAACAAGGATTAATCAATCCTAAGCCATTAAACTGGTTAGAGTCTATCTTAGCAATTATAATCAATAACATTAACTATTTGGTTAATCTGAGATTATACTGATTAATCAAGTGAGTCATCAACTTAGTATTAGGAACCTGAATCAGTATAGGTTCTTACATTATCATACATTGTATGATATTACATTAAAATATGTAAATAAATACTAAACATCGAGTTGATGACTGTTAAGGCAATGTCTTTGATATTGGACATTCAAAAGGATTTAATCAGCAAGTTAAAACATAAATAACATATCAAACATAAACTAATGCAGAATCTTATCAATAGCACCAGTTGCGTGTGTTTCTACTGCCTTGAGACATCAAGTGAGTTTCGTACAACCCCTTTTCTCTTTACTGTTTTTAAAACATCGGGGTAACTCTGCAACTCATTTTCTGAACATATGATATGCATCACTGATATCTGTGTGATTTCATGTGACTTTTTGTGTGATTTCATGGGATTTTGCCGTTAGTAACAACTATCACAGTTTCAAAAGTCCTCATTCATGAACTGTATCTAGTGAACCCATGTGCGGCCGAACAGGAACCATTGATAGTACTATTGGCTAACAACCCATTTGCTGGGAGGATTGCATCTCCCCTGGTGTGAATGTTTGGTACCTGTTTCCATAACAACTTCTTAATGTTAGTGATAGACATTAAGATAATGAGGCAATAAGATATCTACCGACGGGTAGTATCTTCGTGAACAAACAACTGTCCGAAAGGAACTAGATACGGGTCCCATGGTTATCATGAACTGAACTTTTTGAGAACATACCTATCATATCATATTGTTTTAAATTGAACTGTCGAACTCACCAGCTTTGTGCTGATGTTTTAAACTTAACATTTTTGCAGGACATCGGTGACGACAGGGTGAGGATGCACTTCACTTAGTTGAATTAAAATGTATCAGTTTGTGTAATAAACTTAGCCGTTAAGTTGAAGTATTTACGAAACCCTTGTAATATATTTATTTTAAGTAAATCTGTGTGCTGCGATATCGGTTCAAGTAAGTCACACCTCATCTCTGAGACATCACCACTATGCTTTCGCAACCCATAGAATGAGACTTATAACATCATCTCAGGTGACGAGAGGTGGGGGTGTGACATCTCCATATTTTGGTAGTTGAGGAATGATATTGTAGGAAGACGTATGAACTGGTCTTAGGATAATTGTTTTGTTTTGGTGAGTGTTGGTGTGTGCTCATATACATCTCATAATTTTGTACATCAAGCCGACGAGTCTGTGTACACCATTTGTTTTGGTTTATGCTCAAATTGATATCTCCTTACCATACGATTATTTTATTATGTATTCATTCTGGGTAATTACAATTGTTAATAATATGGGTAGTTCGTTCGGATGTCCTTTATCATATGTTTTGGTTATAATCCTTACAGTTGTAATGCAAGATGACTGTTATTCCTTGTCGCTTTTATAAGCTTTGCATTTTTTTTATATTTAACCATATTTACTATTGTTTTTCCGTTACTCGGCAATTTTTGGCTCAGTCTTATTTCGTTTTTGTTGTTTCTATATCTTTACAACAGGTAATTACGGGATATATTAGGATATGTGAAGAGAATATAAAGATGAGTAAATCATAAAGAGTTTACATAGACCATGATAATAACTAATGCAATTAGGCATTTTGTATTTCTTTAGTCAACTTTGTATTTATTTAAGGTTAAATTCATTAAATATGAATTACGTTTTGTTATGATTTCTGTGATAGACACACGTGAGTCGTTGCTGAGTTGGGTGTTACATATACATATTCATATATATATATATACATAATTAAAAATAATTAAAAATAAATTAAATAATTAATAATAAATGACTATAACTCGAGTTTGAAAATTTTCTTACCAATAAAGCTCGACCTTTAAAATTAAAATTTCAAACAAGTAGAGTTCAAGCTTAAGCTTTCTTAAGTTAAAACAAGCTCAATCTTGACTCAGACCGATTAGACTGTAGTTATAAACAATCGTAATAAAGATCATAATATAAAACAAAAAAAATGTATATTCGAAAAAAGAAACAGAAAAGTAAAATTAGGCCTATTTTTTTAACCAAACAAAACTAATAACCAAAACCCTCACTTCTTATTTTGTTCATCAAGAAAAATTACGATCTCATTGACGTAAAAACAAAAATTCTGTTAAAAAATATTGCATGTTTAATTATCTTTATCATTATTTAAATATACTTAGTATTATTTAAGTATTATTATTCGTATTATTATTTATTCAAGTTTTTTAATGTATGCAACCAAATTAATAATAAAAAAATGGATTCTTATACCCTGCATAATTTGACAAATCGATTATACACAATATTAAAAATCCTAGAACCAAAATAATAAAAGTGTGATCATGTATATTCTCTATAAACTTCATAAATTATATATATATATATATATATATATATATATATATACACACACACACCATATTCAAAAAATAGTTACATATATTTCCTTAACTAATCGTTTAAATACATATATTTTCTTACCTAAATTAAATATATCATCTTATCTAAAGAAATAAAATTATAAAAGAGGGGCAAGGTCGTCTCATGGCTCAAAGTGAAGACAAAAATTCGGGCGAGTTTTCCTTTTTATATAAAAATCATCATCAGGTTTGAGACATGTGTATATCATGTAAAAACATATTTATTTTCAAATTTTTTTACAAGTTTGTAACACTATTTGACACATATTTGTAAAAGAAACAAGAAAACGACGAGTAAATAATTTTAAAAAAAATATTTTATAAACCTATGTAAAACATATGTAATGCTGCGTCATATTTGACGATATTTTTTTACGTTTCGTTACGTATGCTTTCCATGGTTTTATAAAATATTTTTTAAAAATATCTATTCGGCACTTTTTTTTTGTTTTTCTTTATAAAAATGTGTCAAATAGTGTTATAAACTATAAACAATAAGTTTTGTTTACTTGTTTTTGCCTTAATTTCATGTTCTTTCTCACGAAGAAGTGGTTTTCAAATTATTTCCCCACAGGGTGGGATTACACTGGGTACGTGTTGTTGTTGTATACTATTATATAATACGTATTAGAAGGACAAAATAGTCTTTTACCAAAAACTCTTAAAATTAAGATTTTTACAACTTTTATAGCATGGAGTCAACTTACAAACCTTTAAAAACCATAAACAAAGTTTTTTTTTATTAGCTTGTCCCATATTGATACCTTTAAGAAATAAAATGTGAAAGAATGACTATATAAGAAACCATTTCAAATCAAATGAATCACACTTTAACATTTACGTCTCATGTGTCATACCATATTTGGCTATTTAAATTGTGACTTTTATCGTAATAGTTTTTTAGTTTAATATTAATCTTAAATTAAATTAAAAGAGTTGATTTTATGAAAATGTGTTTGTTTATGCTTTTTACGAGGCAAAAAAACAACTCAAATATTTTGTTTTCCATCGCATCACGCGTGCATCTAAATAGTAGTATATAATGTATATATTGGAGAAATATGCAAAAACAGATTAAGACATGTACATGATAGAAAGCTTAATGTACAACTAAATAATGCAATGTCTCAAACACCAGCGGGTATAACCCACCATTTCAAAACCCTAAACTCATTTCAGAATATAAACTCACTTCTCCATATCTCTCATATTTACGGAGAACCAAAACCCACCGTATCTTCTCCGGCCAACGGCGTGACGATCGCTTGACCATAATTTGGACCCATGGGAGGACTGCACTAGCTTTGTCAAAGAACATTAACCGAAAGAGATAAGGAAATCACATGTTATTCGTATTCAGACACGCTAATGGTAGTGTTAAATTTTCTCATTCTTCAAACAAAATTAGGACAACAGGTCTTCTTCGGCAACCATCACTAGCGGGACTTCGGCAACCAAACATACCACTAATTCTCAGGCAACCAAGTTTATTTGGCCGCTCTTACATTTGCTTTAGTTGCATCGTTTAAAGTACACATGTGGTGCCCACCCTACTTGGATAAGTTGCTCCACCAAAGGCATTATTATATATTTTTTAGTTGTTCAAGAATTGACAATCTTGGTATAAATCATTGTTTTATTTTATGTATGTAACTTATTTAAAATTGTTTCATCAACTTGTAGGTGCAAAAGCATAATCATCTTCTTTTGCAAATTGGCAACATATTTGTAAACTTTGTGGTAGTCAATTGAAGTTGCTGCTAATCATCCTCACTGAAGTTGAAGGCTTGAAAAGAAAATGCATAACATTGTAGAAATATAACCACCTTTTCATTTTATTCCAATCAAGTCACTCAAACTTTTTTTTGGTCATAATTAAGTCATTCTAATTACTTTCGTGTTTGATTCTATGTTTTAACTTGAATAGTGGTTAATACATGTTGACACAAGTTTGAGTAAATAGTTTTTTTTATAACAAATGGCTGATTTGAATAAATAATTATTAATTTTAACTAATATTTGATAAAGAAAAAAAATTAATAATTAATAATTACTTATTCAAGTTAGTCATTTTTTTAACAAAATTATTCACTCAAAGTTATATCAACATGTATTACCTACAATTCAGGTTAAAAACATAGAATTCAAAAACAAAAATAACTTGAATGACTTACCATGAACTAAATCTTCTCATTAATTCCGCAGATCTTGGGCCGAAACCCACTCGGTAATTAGTCAACATTCACACCCTAATTACCGAGTAGGGATTTAGGCAACTCTTCTACTCCAAGCTTCTTCGTCATATCTAAGAACTATAGTCTTCCAAGTGCTTTAATGAGAATATCAGCCTTTTGTTCATTTCCACTTATATGTTCTATCATAATTTCCTCTCAATCCATGCATTCACGTATGGAGTGAAATCTTGACTTTATGTGCTTAGTTCTTCCATGAAAGAAGGAATTTCTAACTAGAGCGATTGCTGAGGTGTTGTCAATTAGTAGCCGTATCCTCTCTTCAGGTTTCCTCATAATTTCTCCCTTATGGCTCGAATCCATACCAAGACATGCAGCTGCAGAGGCTGCCATATATTCGGCTTCTGTCGCACCCCGGCCCTCCCGTCCCGGATGAGGGCGCGACTGGCTGGCTCATCTTGCAGGATCGCAGTCCCCGGTCACACAACTTGCGAGACCTACATGTTTGGTTGTATACGTACGTCCAATTACTTGGATAAATCAGTTTTGTAAAGTTAAAGTTGCGGAAGTAAAGTTGATAATATCAAACGAATATGGTTGAAAAGTTGCGGAAGCGTTAATTAAAAGTTTTCAAAACAACATAAGTTTAATGTTTGCGGAAGCGATTAAAGATGTTTAATATTACATAACATATCAAATGATAAATGTTTCTCAAAACGTCCTAAGACACTAGAGCCGATGCATGGGACTCCGCCTAGCATCCTATCCTTGTGTGCGTGCCTTAGCTACCTGAGAAAACATGCTAGTAAAAGGGTCAACACAAAGGTTGGTGAGAGCACAGGTTTTTCATAAGCAGTAAACATCCAATGATTAAAACAAGAGTTGCTATTTACATATCATTACAATACAATATCGATTGATAGCTAGTCAATACAGTTATATTATATGCGGGGTCGTACCGAAGCTGACAGTTGTGCCTCCCGCCATGTCCATCACAAGACGATGGAAAAGTGTTGGTCAATATTGCACCCATTCCGACCTCCAGTCGGGTTGGCCTCCCAGGCGCGATGGGTGGGGCTTGTCAGGCGCAAATAGTACTATTCAAGATTACCACGCTAGGCGCTACGCGCTACTAATGGTCTGTGGAGTATCACGAGGACTTTTAGTTGTGATGTGGTCCACACATATACATATAGTGATAAAGCATGTCCATACATAAATAAAGTGAGTTGTTTGTTCAAAACAGTTGTAATGCAGTGTTTTCTCCCCCAAAGGTTAGAAAAGTAAAATAGGGCCATGAACTCACCTGTTAAGCAGTTATGGTGTGTTTGTGTGTTCGCGTCTGCGAATGCTAGCAATCCTGCTAGTAGGCACCTATAACCATATTGGTGTGAGTATGTGTTTTGTGGTGTGTTGTATCCCATACAACTCCAAGCATCGGTGTGCTCAACCGAGTGTGTGTGTGTGTTGACTTGTATTGACTCGACGAATCGTTGGTGACACGATTGTTGTGTTTATGTGTCTTAATTCAATAAGACACCAAAATACATCTTATGACCCTAATCGCGCAAGTTACTATTTTTAGAAAGTTTCCGATTTAGGAATGTGTAGTTATGAAATCCCATTTCGTAAAGTTAATACTTCTAATATGTTTATAAAACACGTTTTAAACCCTTAAAACATGTCGTTTGCGCATAAATCACCATTTATGCCGTTTTGCCCAAATAAAGTTTCCTTATTTGGAAAGTATATGTTTAAAAACTCGTTTTCACAAATCAAAGTTTCCAATATGCTTAGAAACCATTTTTAAGCATATTCCAATACTCAAAGTTCATCAAAAAACGTCTTAAAACATCAAAAGCCCTCTTTTGATTTTTACAAGTTTCCATAAATAGAAAGTTCATACCAAATCACGTTTTTGACAAAATCAAATGTCCAAATGCGTTTCTAATCACTCCAATATACATTTAACAACATCTAGACATGTCTAACATGTCTAGATCATCCAAATCCATGACTTGCAACACAAAAGTTTCCTTTTATGGCAAGTGCACCAAAATCATCACCAAATCAACCAATAACTCAACAAAAAAAACCTAACATTCTTAGACTTTAAAATCAGTATATCTAACTCATCTACTACATCAAATCACCAACACATTCGTGCACAATAACCTTATGGAGTTGCATGTGGGTTTTTACCCATTTCATGTGCGATCTAACTATAAATAAACATAGAAAACTACCTTAGAATCTAAGATTCAGTGGGGATGGCTACTAATGATGAAGTTCCAGTGGATTGATGGTTGCTCCAAGCTTCTTGATGGCTTCCAAGACCTTCCTTATGCTCCCATGGCTTACAATCACTAGGATATAGCTTCCAAAGTGATTCCAGAGGTTGAAGCTTGATTTCAGATGGTTTTTAGTCGAGAAAATGAGTGGGAGTTCGGAGAAAATGGGAAGGAGTTCGACTGAAAATGAAAGGGGTTGATTTTTATAAATTTTTTTACCTGCATGGCCTTCGTGTACCGCGAAGGCCGATCAAAAATTATTATCGTGTACCGCGATGGGATTCGGAAGTCTCGACTCCTGGTTTGCTTTGCGTACCGCGAAGCCTTTCGCCATGTGGTTATCGCGTACCGCGACGAGTCCATTTTCATGTTTTTTTTCGATTTCGTTGATACGATTCCGCTCGTACTCGATTCCTAACGCTTATCCAAAGCATCCTATGCACGTTTAGCACACAATCATATATTAACATATAAGTTTGATTGATCACCAACATTCGTGAGACTCGTGTGTGTGTTTTGATAATTCCTCGAATTATCTTCGGTAGTTAGTGTTAGTGTCAAACGAAGTGTTTGCACGCTTGATTAATCCTAATTAATGTGTAGTGCACAATTCAATAATTCCCCGAATTATTGTTTTGTGTTAGTGTTGTGTTTGCCACACTTGATTTCCAAAACCAATGTGAAACATACGATTCGATAGTTCCTCAAACTATCGTTTCATAGTAGTTTGTGTTCAACTCATCTAATTAAACATAATTAAATGAAATGCAACAAGTATGAATGTGAAATATAAAGAATGTAAGCGTCGTAATTTACCCGAAATTGCCGGGTGTCACAGCTTCACATGAGGATAATGCTACGGTGCTTTGCTTTTGAGAACACCATGTTATCGAACCATTTCCATAGTAGATGACATGACCAGTAGTACTCTTCCCTTCATTGTGAACTATGTTATGACTATTGAACAAGTCAGACACTTGTTCACGTAAGTCGCGATGTCAGACTTCATGTTCGGCCACTAATATGTGTTTTCAGGTCATGATACATCTTGTCAGATCCTGGATATACAGAATATCTGCTCTTATGAGTTTCGTCCATCAATACGTTTCTCATGTCTCCATAGGGTGGCATCCAAATTATGTCCGTGAAATACTATGCTCCATTTGTCTTCGCCTCTAGTTGTTTATCCATACAGCGAAAGGATTCATGGGTAAGGTTTTCTGCTTTCAGAGCTTCCTGTTGAGCATTCTGAATTTGGTTATGTAATTCGGAGTGTATGGTGAGCTGTAGCGATCGTACTCGTTTCATTGTCTCTTTTCTGCTTAAGGCGTCAACAACTATGTTTGATTTTACTTGGTGATACTTGATGGCACAATCATAATCACCTATAATTTCAACCCATCTTTTTTGTCTCATGTTTAATTCCATCTAATCAAAGATGTGTTGCAAGCTCTTATGACCCGTGAATATGGTGCATTTCGTGCTGTATAGATAGTGTCAACATATCTTTAATGCATACACCACGGCTCCCAACTCTAAGTCATGAATTGTATAGTTCTTCTCATGCACCTTCAGTTGTCGTGAAGCATAAACGATGACTTTCTCGCGTTGCATTAACACTCAACCGAGTCCTTGCTTCGAGGCATCACAATAAACCACGTAGTCATCACTACCCTCGGGTAAGGATAGGATCGGTGCGCTGCATAGCTTCCGCTTTAATAAGTTGAATGCAGCTTTTTTGTTTCTCTCCCCATTCAAACTTCTTGTCTTTGTGGGTTAGAGAGGCAAGTGCTTGCGCGATCTTCGAGAATCCTTCCATAAATGGACTGTAGTACCCTGCTAGTCCTAGGAATTGTCGTACCTTAGTCGGAGTATTTGGTGCTTCCCAGTTCTTCATGGATTCAATATTAGACGGGTCTACATGTATTCCCTTCTCGTCAACCACATGTCCAAGAAATTTGACTTCGCGAATCCAAAAGTAATGTTTGGACAACTTCGCATAAAGTTGTTCGGTCTTTAACATTTCTATGACGAGCCCAAAGTGTTCAGCATGCTCTTCCTGACTCTTAAAGTAGATCAAGATATCATCTACGAACACTATTACGAATTTGTTTAACCACCGATGCATTGGTCACTCCAAAGGGCATGGTCAAAAATTCATAATGCACATAATGTGTCCTAAAGGTTGTTTTAGGAATATCTTCCTCTTGTATCCTCAGCTGGTCGGTGATGAGACTGTTTTTGTGGAGTGAAGGTTATGTTGTTGCTTGGTTCCCACTTGCGCTTGTGGTCAGCTTGCTTTAGATGCTCACCCCTCTTGGGTAGCTTTACTAGTGCTACCGCGTAAACAGTCAGACGGTATGCCAGTCGGATGGTAGGCTGGATAAGTTTGGGATCGGCAGCTGTTACCATGCTCTAGATCTCCTTCCGCAGTCCACTGATGTACTGTTCAATCTTTGTGTACTCTGGGGTCACCGTTCCCGGGCACAGTTTGCACAGCTCGTGGAATCGGGAGGTATACTTCTCTATCTCCAACCCCTCCATCTTGTGAACACAGAATTCCTCCTCAAACTTCTTGATTTCATTGTGAGGATAATACTCCTCTCTCAGCATCTTGATAAAATCCTCCCATGGGATTGAGTTTGCAGTTTCCAGACCCAGTGTCGAGATGTGTGAATTCCACCAACTGTGGGCCTATCCCTCTAGTGTCCCTGTTGCATACTTCACCTTATTGTCCTCGGCACATTCACACATACAAAAGACCGATTCAGCCTTCTCAATCCACCGAAGCAGTCCCACTGCACCTTCTAATCCCTTAAAGGTATAGGGATGGCAACTGAGGAATGTCTTGAATATGCATCCCTTTGCGTTGTTGTGTGATCCATTGTCGTTCCCACTAGATTCACTCAGGGTACGAGCTGCTTCATACTCAGCAATTGCCTTGTTGACTAGGCGTTAGACCATAGCTTTGATCGTCGCCGATCCTATAACTCGGTTGTTGGCTCGTACGTATGTTCCTCATCCCGCCATTTTTAGGGTCTAAATACAATAAAGCTTTTTGCGTTACTTAATGTTAACATAAGTGAGAGTTATTAAATGTACAACACAAAATTTTAAACTAAACATGATATTTGATTTATAGTTTTCAAAATGATTACATAATGCTTTTCAAGCATTTCAAAATAGTTGCTTGGGCACAGCCGACCCATCTAGGTCGTACTACCACAAAGTAAAAGAAACATCTATAACTGGTTAACCGACGTGATAGTGGAAACTAAATTCCCACTGTCGGTCGATCCATCTTCCTCCTCCTCGAAGGGCTCTTCCTCATCCTCAACTAGGTCTGCCTCATCCTCGAAAGGCTCTTCCTCCTCCTCAGGTGCCGGCTCAATGGCCACTTGTGCAGCTACAATGTCAGCCATGGCCTCCAATGTTGATGTCCATGCCTCGACTAGTCATGCCCTAGCCTTGGACATCTCTAGCCGTGTCGTGACGTCATGCAACTATTCCTCCAATCGGTGCACAATATCGACCAAATTGTTATGGTACTGGTCGGTGTCAGACAACTCCTCCTCGAGCTGTGCCACCCTTTGGTAGGTGCGGTGCTCATCCACCAGCATGCCTGTTATTGCCCCTGCGGCATCCCACATGTTACAGATATCTCGATCCATAGTCAAGACAAAAGCCGCGAATGCCTTCTCGAGAGGGTACCCTAAAGATGGAAACCTAGGAAAACTTGAACTGCTGCCTGGGTCAATGGTGGGGGTACCTGCACCCCTCAGATTCATCGTCAGATCATGTCGGGATACCAGTCCCAACGCTGGTTATGGCTGAGAGATCTAACGTTAATGATCTCGTTAGGGACTATGATATCTGCTAAAGGTACCATCGTCCTCATATTTCTCTCCTTTTCCTCCGATGTATCCTCAGCAGGTCTCTTTCCTAAGTTGTGTTCGCGGTTATCGGCCATTCTTGCTAAGTTCGTTTAATAAGTACATGTATAACGTAAAATGAAAGTGTAATGTCTAAGTGAAGTGTCTTAGTGTAGATCCATGGTTATAGTCTAAATTTACTACATGCAAGCCTAGTTCTCTATAACCAAGTCTTTGATACCAGTCTATCACACCCCCAAATTATCACTTATGGCATTAAGCCGTTGGGTGTGATGTGGCAGGATCAGATATGTTGGTCATATAGAACACTCTATATGCTTTGAAAAATACACAGTTTTAATATAAATAACTCAAGTAGATCAAATGTTATGCAGCGGAATGTAGAAGTTTACACAACTGATATGTTAAGTAGACACCACAATGTTATACATAAACATGACTTTATGAATAGTTCAAATTAATTGTAATGCATGCAAGACTCTCTTCCCGTGACTCCTTGTGCATCCTACCTTCGTGCATTCAATTACCTAAGAATACATGCTAAAATGTGTGAACATAAAGTTGGTGAGTTCATAGGTTTAAGTAATAGTAAAATAGTTCATGAGATATATACTGGGCATGTTAAGTTGTAGAACATAGGTCCCGAGTGTATGTGTTGCACCTCTACTGAAACTAGACTGTTATATCCCTCTACCAAGTATATCGTAAAAACTTTGGCATAGATTGATATTACGCTCGTCCTGACCGTCGGTCAGGGTTGTCGTCGAGCGAGGTTTATCAAACCCAATAGTACCATCCAATAACGCCTTGTTCGTGTTTAACTAATGGTATGGTTTTGTGAGGACTTTAGTACCATATAAGCACACTCAAAAAGTTGTTTGTACATCATACCAGTAATATCTAAAAGTTGTTTGCAATGTATTCTCCGCCAAGTTTAAGTAAAAACAATTAAGATAAATAAATGGGGTCGTAAACTCACTTGAGTTGTGGCTGTTGTTCTATGAACATTTGTCCTTAACTGTCACCTATATCACATAGGTATTGTGAGTTCATGTTTGCAGTCATGTTCGTGTTCGTGTTCATGTTCGTGTTGGTCTGCCTAGACCATGTTCGAGTCCAAACAACTCGAAGTTGTTGTGTTTGACTATGTTTTACCATTCTGGCTCAAAAACCCATTAGTAACTCATTTAGTTCTTAGCATTTGTTTAACGTTTTTCAAGTATCATGCATCGCACGTAAACACATAGAGCTCATTAAATGGGCATCTTACTATTTATAGTAAGTTTCCATTTTAGCTGGTATCTATTTCTGGTAAATTTCTATTTTTGGCAACTTCCTTTTTTAGTAAGTTTACATAAAATGACATTCTTAACATTCTAGCATGGTTGTTTTCCCTATACGATCATGTTATCACATGCACATTGTCACGTGTTATCACATAAGCAGATAATCCATTTCAAGCAATTAAAGTTACTAATTTTAATAAGTTCCTATATTTATCATGCAATAACTTTCGTATTATCATAACAAGGCATTTACAATCATGTTTCACCTTTTATTTATGCCTTTACATCTTATTATACAAATTCCCCAATTAAAGTTTCCTTTAATGGAAATTTTCTTGTAAACATCATTTTAATCAAAATCAAACTACTCAAATATGTTCTTAAGACCTTTATTATCATCAATTCACTTTAACATCTATTAAACCTTACATGCATTTTATATTCTTGAATAAAAGTTTCTATTTATAGAAATCTATAAAAAAATCATCATTCTTTAAACACAAACTTATCTAACAGGTTTATATCATCAACAATAGTCACAATTCATCATCTAAGCATGCATATCATGTCAATAACATCACCTATCATCATTTTGCTCAACAAAAGTTCCTATTTATAGTAACACATCAATAACTACCAAATGAACTCAATACCCAATTTCATAACATCTCATGACCATAAATCATCATTCAAGTATACTTATTATTTCCGAAGCATCATAAATCAAACATGCATATCACAAAAGTTACTATATATAGAAATAGTTATCTATTTTCACACAATGGCTCTAACACTTATCATAGATCATTATAACATCTCAAATTCATGCATGGGTGTATATAGTGTTGCATGTGTGTGTATGAAGTTGCATATGTGTGTAGAGGTAAGGTTAGCCATGGAAACTACCTCACAAAGCTCTTTGGAGCTTGGAGTCAGCTGGTACAGAGTCTGAATGGCTCCACAGGTGGCTGATGGTGGTCAAATCAATAGCTATTGAGGTGTAGCTAGCTTCCTTAATGATCCCTTCCTTGTTCTTAAGCTCCAAGCCTTCAATAAACTTCCAAACAGACTTCTGGTGGGTGGATTTAGTGTTGGGAGAATGATTTTGATCGGACAAGTGGTGATTTAGCCGAAGGAGATGGTAAGAAATGGTGTGAAGTGAAGGGGTGGGTATTTATAAGATTTTAGGCTTTTGGGGGCCTTTGCGTACGCCAAGGGAACCTCGAGGGGATCGTGGCGTACCACCACGGAGAAAAGAGTCGGGTTCTTCACCGAGACACGCCGCGTACCGCGAAGTGGAAGATGATTGGTCATGGTGTATCACGACGAGTTTCGACTGAATTCAAATTTGCCGCTAAGCCTTTGCGTACCACAAAGGGATTCGCCGTGCCCCATCGCGTACCACGATGTGTCCTAGGCTGGCCTAGTGGCCTATTTTTATTCAATTGATTCATTTTTCGTCCGTTTTTCATTATCACTTATCGTCTCTCGATATTTGTCTTAGTTTTGTTTGTTATTTATTCACATATAACTCAATGTTGTTTGATTGCATCAATTGTTCGTTTGTTCACCAACACGTGTGTGCGTTTATGGTAATTCATTGTATCACTGTGCGATGTGTTTGTGTTTGCACAATCGTGTCATGTGTCACACTAAATTTGTATATTGTAATAATATAAAATATTATTTATTCAAATCAATTGCTGACCTAGATTTTGCCGGATGTCACAAACACCCTAGCATCCTAAGACTCTATGATTACTTATATGATCAGGCATAAAACTTCTTTAATATGGCTATTTTTTAAAGTCTGCAACATAGTTTATAGAATACAAACACCAATCTACGAAGAAAACAATCTACTAAATTTTAGAATATGCTACCAAAAGGGGACCTTAGAAGGAGCTGCAAAGGTCCAATCTATGTGATTAAAATTTACATGTGCTATGTTTTCTTTAATATAATTAGTGCCAATATGTTACCAGTATTATGTTATATTTGTAATAATCAAGGGTATTGAACTATGTCATCGACAAAATGGGCTTAAATAAAGAACCAGGTTTTTTTAAAGCATCAATCTTAAAATTTTTTTGTTTACAGTTTGTGACAATCAAGAAAAGGGAGTTACTACCATTTAAAGCTACATAACTGGAACATGATATTGGGATTTACTCAAAACTTGCTAAAGTGGATATTGTTACGCTTTTGTCATCATATAAGCAACTTTTGTTTTGAAGGAGAGACTTATAGACTTTAAAGGTTAGTTCATTTGACCTCAAAAATAAAATTCAACATCATTTTGTTAAAGAAATCAATTGTAAGCGTTGATTAATAGTTAATGGGTTACTAGGTATAAGTAAAACAAAAGATTAATGACTTGGTTAACGGGTCAATATGGGTCAAAATGGGTAACTATGTGTTGAAACATGTTCGTTTCTTCATTTCCATATATTGTGCAAAATTTTTCCGACCAAAGACATGTAAAAATATTTGTTTTTGTTGAGATTCAATCAACAGAATCAAATATGTGTGCATGTGAGAAACCAGAAATCATTCAATTATTACATTCTGTACATATGAGAGTCTACTTATAGCCATACAATGACAATTATGTTGACAGTTAATTAACTAACTTAACTGTCATCTAACCCACAGGTTCTATTAACTAACATTTGACCCGCTTCTAGGTCCATGCATACATAACATTAATCTTTGACTAAGTTAACATATTAAAAGAATTAACATAACGTTTGTATTCCAACAATCACCCCCCTAAACGTGATGTTGGTCTTGATAATCTTCTTTCTTTATTTGTTGGCTAGCTCTTGATTACATTGTGGTTGCCAATCTTGATAACTTGAACATTCATTTTCTTGTAAGGTAGATCTTTATTTTTGAAATGATCCATGACTTGCTTTTGACATTTTAACTTGATCTTACTTCATTGTAATAGTAAATTCACTTTGTCATTTGTTTATGTTGTTGTAGTATCAACATGTCACTGGTTTCGTATTGTTTCACACATCTCCTGGTTCTTCTCAAATTTTATTTGCATCGCACAACTTGATTCCTTTTTATGTAAATTCTTCACTCCCATTTGCTTCTCACAAACTTTTGCACTTCTTGATTTGTTTCTCACAAATGATTTCACGTATGTCTTTCACAGTTTGGCTTTCACAGTTTTGATTGTCTCACATAACTACCTTTCACAGTTCTTTACGTTGTTTCTCGCTAACAACATTCACAGTTTAATTTTGTTTCACACAACCAACATTCACAGTTTTATTTTATTTTGACCAAGTTACATGATCAATTTTCTTTCTTTCCTTCTGCGACTTGACACATCAAAAGTGCAATTTCTTCTTCTTGTGTTTCCACAAATAGAGACTCAACATTCTTGTGATTCTTATTTGGACAATCATAATCATAATGTCCAAGTTTCTGACATCGATAACATGTGATTTGAGTTTTCTCATTTGTATCTGATGTGGAATGCTCACCATCTTTTCTTTGTGGTTTGTTGTCGGTTCTCCCTGACTTATATGAGATGTGCCCTTCCTCTCTTTGTTGGTAATCATTTCTTCCACGGTTTTGTCTATATCCTTGTTGAAATCTTCCATTGTTATTATTGTGTCTAAAATTATTTCCACGTCCAAATCTTCCTTTGTGATGAGTGAATAATGACTTGTTTGACTCGTCATTTTGTTTGTCTTCCTTAGGACGAATTCGTTCTTCATAGATTTTCAATCTTCCGATTTTTTCATCAAATGATATGGTATCTAAATCTGAATATTGCTCTATGGATGTGACAATTTGTAAAACCGTTCATGAACGGAATTTAATACTTTTGTACCAAAGTTGCATCATCAAACACATCACTAAGATTCTTAGCCATTGATGCAATACTATTCAATCTTCCCGCGAATTCGTCAATAGTTTCATTGTTGTTCATTTCCATCACTTCAAATTTTGAACGTAGACTTTGAATTTCTGCTTTTTGAACACGATCTATTCACATGTATCTTGTTTTTAGTGCGTCCCACACTTGTTTTTCCATCTTGATTTTGATACTTGTAAAGTTAAATCTTTCGGTATTGATTGAAACTAATATGCAAAGGCAGTCTTGTCTTTCTTTAAATCTGGTTGTGTTCCTATAGTGAGTTCAATTTGTTCCCATAACCCGTTTGCTTCAAGAATAATTTTCATCCGAATTGACCAAACCGTATAGTTTGTGTCACAACTCGAGCTGTCGGGAGGGATCGACTTCCCCGCCGGGCGGAAGGTTCTCGGGGCGCGATATCGTGAGTGATAATCATTATGATCAGATTGTTAACATGGCATCAATGTTAATAATAACTAAAGCACAATAAAGCATTAAAATAGGATTACAAAGTTAAATTACAATATCAATGTTTAGTAATTTAACCCGGTAAACCTATCAAAAGAATCAAATGTTTTCTATCTTGTAACTGTACAAGACATCCAAAAGTGATTCATATTAATAACAAAAGATGTGCTTCCAAAAATTAACTAGGTCCTCTATCTGGGCAACCTAGTATGCAATCCAAACGCCTTAGCCTATTCCTGTGCGTCACCAGAGAAGGCATGTAAGAAAACAAAGTCAACACATTGGTTGGTGAGTTCATATAGCTTTAGTATATGTAAAATAGCTTTTGCAAACCTTTTCGGTAAAACCTTAACCTCATTAACGTCACTTGCGATATCCAATTCGGTATGCTTATATATAGGGCATACGAAAGGGTCGAGCCTACAACCCGCCCAGACGTCATCCCACCACATACTAAACCACATATGACTTTGCTGTTAATGATAATTAAGCATTTTACCTGCCATCCAATCCCTTTCCCATCATAGCTTTAGCATTTTGTTTGTAAGTTTCAACACGCATACAATAGCATCCGCAAGTCTAGCTTTGAGATTTACCTTTATGGACAACTGAATACCCTAAAGAATCCAGAATCAATCCATAACGGATCTAATTATGATTAGAAACATCAGTGTAATGATAAAGGATTTCTAAGATGACACAAAGTCATCTAAAGAAAACCAGAATCATCCTAGTCACACATCACAACCATGAGTGGACACAGAGGAATCACTGTATGGCAAGCACTGAGAGACCAACAGTCTGTTCCTCTAGTCTGGACTATGAAGGTCAACCTATGGAAAGCACTGAGAGGTCGACGGTCTGTTCCTTCAAGTCCCGACATTATGGAGAACACCCTATGGCAAGCATGGAGGGGCCAAAACAGTATGTTCTACCATAGTCGATAGCTTTAGCATACAAGTTTATAGCATTCATATAGCATAACATTTACGTATCTTGTGCACAAGTACTAGCTTCACAACCGATAAGGCAAGTACTGAGGGGCCAAATCGTTGTTTTAGCATGGCAAGCATATAAGCATACAACAGTTTATAGCATTCATGGTTTTAAGCAATCAGTATGTATGTGTGTAGTATCAACATGAATTCATTAGCATTTAGCATTAACATTAACATTAGCATTTCCCCGTAGCATTACTATTTAGCATCATCATTATCTTTTATCATGTGCCCATAGCATTAGCGTATAACATTATCATTAGCATTTAGTATTAGCCATAGTATTACCTCGTAGCATTATCATATAGCATCATCATTAGCATTTAGTATATATCCCTAGATTTAGCATATAGTGTTAACATTAGCACTTAGCATCAATCATTAGCTTTAGCATATAGTATCATCATTAGCATTTAGTATTAGCCTTTGTATTACCTCTTAGCATTAGCATATATCATCTGCCTTTAGCACTTGGCATTAGCATGTATCATTAGCTTATGTGAATAATTAATAAAACATTTATGAAACATTTAAAACATTTGTTTAAAAATGTATATCATGCTTCTCAGTCGCGTAGTAAAACAAAATAGTTTGAAAAGGGACAAATGAACTCACCTTGTTGTTGATGTGGTTGACTAAGCCTAAACAAGAAATGCACGCGCACTTTGTTGTTCTTGATATTGTTTTCACGATCTCGTATTGATTTAACGTTGTTGGAAACTTATAAGTATAAGTTTGTGAGTGATTTGTGTGTGTAGGTGTTAGCCCTAAAATCGGTTAACACAAGTAAGTCTCGGTCGTCATTCGGCCTCGTTTCTGTTGTTATAGGTCATTATTATTACATATTTCTATGTTGTGTGTTTAGCATTAACTCGTTCTTAAAAATATGAACACCTTATCATGATGTGCTCGTTACTTGTATAAACGGGATTTATGTACATTAACCTAAGTATAAACTTAAATTTTATAGCCTAAGATCTCACTTAGTGTCCTTGTCCCTTTCGAAATAATTGTTACATAGTTGATGTTTAACTAAGCCGAAACTTTGTAAAAAGTTTAGTGTTTTATGTTTTAAGGAGTTTATTCCCATAATCCACCACCTTTGTAGTAAATTAGGTTATTTTAAACTCATACAAGTCATCAACATAAAGTTTTTTACATCGTTCGTTATGTGAGCCAAACCAACATATGGGCCGAATGAATGGGCCATATCTGTCCGCTGGTCCTAATCAATGCACTTGGGCTGAAAACTTTGGGGTTAGGCCGAATCTGTTGTGGGCTGAAATAGCAGGCTCTGTTAGGCCTGGCCAAGTGTCCTGGCCAAACTATTGGGCCGCAAGAATTACATGGTTTCAAACCATCATGGGCCGAATAACCTGGGCTGTAACAAACAGGTGGGCCAAAACGGTTGTGTGGGCCACACATGTGCTAGGCGAATGGGTTCCATGAGATTATGGTTCGCCTGAATAAGGTTGGTCGAAGGGAGCTCGGCTGAAGGAGAACATGGCCTAGCCGAATGTATTGGGCGAACGGTATTGGCCGAATGAGGGTGATGCTCGACCGAATGAATGTTGTTGGCCAGAATGATGCTCCAACAACGAATGGCCTATCAGATCGAATGGATGGCAACTGAAAGGGATGAATGGCTGGTTCTGTCGGTTGACCAGTCGGCCAAGCCATTCGGTCGAATAGTCCTATTCGGCTAACTGGGTTTGGAGGTCGACTAGGGTTCTTCCAAACGTGTTCTTAGCCAACCTCCTTGATGAGTGTAGGTTTTGAGGTGTGTTAGGACTGGTCTCGAGTGTATAGGATTTGAAGATGAAGGTATAAAACTGGTTTTAGTTGGTGGTATAACAAATGGGCTCGAAAACCCTATTTTTCGGAAGTTTTGCAGCTTGTTACCTTGATTTTCAGTGGAGTTTGGCTCAGATCAGTTGTACTTTCATGTAAGGGGTGATGAGATCTTTGTTTAGATTCAAGAATCACTCAATTTCATCAAGAAATGAGCGAGTTGGATTTGAAGTTTGAAAATGATGGTGGGAGTCAAAATCCGTTTTTAGAGAGTGTAGGAGATGAGAGAAATGAGTTGGTTGAACTCATTTAGGGTATTTATACCCCGAGTGAGTTCAGGTTCGTTTCTGTTGCTCGGTTCGCGTCTTCGTTGTGTTTCCGGAACGTAACGCGCGTTATTTACGTAATTTTAATAAAAAGACTTTATTTATAAATTCTTGGAAGGTGTTTATTTCTAGTAAATTGTTTAAATATCATTTTCTTGGATTATTTATAGAAATTTATTATTTTTATGCGTTTCGTTATTTCTTTCACGAATTTTACGTATTTTAATTAAAAGAGTTTCTTTTAAATTTATTTCTGATGAGTTTCAAAATTATAAAACAGGAAATTTTATATTTCCTTAAATTTATTATCGTTCGTATCGTTTTCGTTTTTCGTTTCGTCAGAATGCGTCACCATCGCGCGTATTCGTTCGAATCGTCATTCGAATGAACACGACGATGGTTTGGCTTCCTGATTCTTGTTTTCTACTTTCTAGTCATCATTTCAGAACTTTAAACTTTCAGATTTATTGGTACAGATCATCACCTATACGAATAATTCGTCGGTTTATCATTCCGTAACAACAACGGTTTCGTGCTGTTTAAGCTCACATACGTTTATACATAATAGTATCAAATCAAGCATCTCTGTGTTGACTGATGTGTTTCTGACTGTTAAACCGTGTGGTTTAATCAGGTTTTAGAAACAATAGCATAATAGTTTACTTGTCAAGCTTCATGATATTAATAGCATAACAGTAGTTTACAGTCTCCCCTTGTTAGAGAAATTTCATCCCGAAATTTAAGCGTCGTTATCAGGTATGGCTTCCTCTGTAAACAGTTGGGGATACTTAGACTTCATATGATCTTCGCATTCCCAAGTAAACTCAGGTCCGTGCTTTGAGTTCCAACAAACCTTGACAATCGGAATACGGCTTCGCCTCAGTTTCTTAACCTTGCGATCCATAATCTTCCAACGTTCTTCGACAAAGTGTAGATGTTCATCCAATTGAATTTCTTCAACTGATATGATGAGTGTTTCATCGGCAAGGCATTTCTTCAAATTTGAGACGTGAAACACATCGTTTACACCACTAAGTTCATTTGGTAATCTTAGTCTGTACGCCACAAGACCAATGCGCTAGATGATCTCGAACGGTCCCACGTACCGTGGTGTTAGTTTGACTTTCTTCACAAAATGAACTACACCTTTCCATAGGGATACCTTTAACATGACACGGTCTCCCACTTGGAATTCCAACGGCTTGTGCCGCTGTAACATCAGTGCCGGACGCGTGCCGGAACAGTGATCGCAACAATAAACCGTACAGTAACTCAGGTACACATTACGTGAAACTATGTTTATGCTATTGATACATAATGCTTAACACGAAACTATTATACGATTGTCTGAAATTTGATTTAAAACCTTAGGGGTTTAATAGTCAGAAACATATCATACAACACAGTGTGGGAACACAGATACTTGATTTGATACTATTAGGTATAAACGTATGTGAGGTTAAACAAAACAAAACCATAACAGCTGTTGTTACGGAATACTAAACCGACGAATGATTCGTATAGGTGACGATCTGTACGAATGATTCTAAGAGTTTAACGTTCTGAAATAATGACTGAGAAGTAGAAAACAAAAGTCAGAAAGCTAAGCTATCGTCGTGTTTGTTCGAATGACGATTCGAACGGATACGCGCGATGGTGACACGTTCTGACGAAACGATAACGAAAACGAAAACAATACGAACGATCATAAAATTAAGGAAATATAATATTTTCTATTTTACAATTTTGAAACTCATCATAAATAAGATTAAACAAAACTATATTACTAATTCGCGAATAAATAATCGAAACGCGTAAAATAATGAGATTCGATAAATAAATTAACTAAACGAAATTTAAAATAATTATTAGAAAAATAACATCCAAATTGTTAAAAATAATCCTTTTTATTTAAATTACGAAGAACACACGTAACAATCCGGAAACATAACGAAAACGAGAACCGAGCAACCGAGACAAACCCGGATACCCACGGGATATATAAACCCTAAATGATCACATTTAATTTATTTTTACTCTCATCTTCTTCTCTCTAGCTCAAAAATCCGGATCCCACATTCACCACCATTAACCTTCAAAGCTTCGTATCTCCTTCGTTTTTCCATGAAAATTTGTGATTCTTGAACCTACGTGAAGCCCTCAACCTCCTCTACAAGGAAGTACAATAGATCTGAGCTTTTTTGTAACATTTGTACATTTAGTCATGTAGTAGTGAACAGTGTTAGAACAGTGTGTATACATGTTCAGTCAGTCAATGGGAATCATGTGTCATTATGTGCTTGTGTGTTAGAATCTTTATCATTTAACAAGTATGTATTATTTATTTACAGTCGAGTTCACTAGGCAAGAACAGTATCGTGTTATATCGAAACAGTGGTGGGCAGCGAGAGTGAGCCCTATATATATACTGCGTTCGGTGTAACAGGATAGTGTTGGTGCGTAGTGTCAAGACGAATATTATGACAATTAATTCAACAAGAATCATAATACGTAAGCGAGACTGAGTATAGTTATGGGTGACGATCCATAATGATACGAATGTCGAACTTATAATTATGATTAAACGACTTTAAATTTTTAATACAATCGGAAAACGTACGCGATTGCGGGTATACACGTAATTGTGAATGTTTAACGATCCGACAACACACGAAGAGTAAAAATAATTATATTAATTATTTTATATTTTTACAATTTTGAAACTCATCATTTAAATGAGTTTAACAACTCTTTTATTTTAAAACCGCGTAAAATACGCGTTACGTTCCGGAAACGCGAACCGAGCGACCGAAACGGACCCGAACACCACCCGGACTATAAAAGCCTTGAACAAGGCTTAAATCCTCATTTATTTCACCTACACCACTTTCTCTCACTAGAATTTTCGGCTAACCCTTTCTCTCTCTAAAAACCGAGCTTTAAACGCGCATAACTCACTTATTTCTCAACGGATTTCGTCGTTCTTGGTGTCCACGCGTAGCTCTCAACATTATCTACACGAAAGTACAAGAAAACAGCGAGATCAGCCGGCCAAAGACGAGGTATAATCGGTTGAAAATTCTGGAAAAGAGGGTTTTCATGTTTTTGTGTTGTGTGTGTGTTCAAACCCGATTAACGACCTGTTCTAGCACCACCAATCTTATTTCGCACATAGCGACCCTCTCTGAGGATAGGTACGCTTAGATCAAGGCTTAGAACCATGTCTTAGACGATGAAGATGATGCAGATGACAGGTTCGGCAAGGGGAACTACGGCCGAACCTTGTTCAGCTCCGGTGAGCCTTTAGCCGAACCCCTGGATCGTGCGAACCTTAGGGCGAACCTTTGCATGGTTCGCTGAGGATCAAACGAACCTTCATGCAGCATCCATCACGGGCGAACCTTTCAAGAAACCACGAACCTTTGCATGGTTCGTGGCAAGATCTGCCGAACCCTACTATGTCGAACCCTATACAGACGAACCCTGTATGGTTTTCTGATTGTCGCCGAACCTTGGAACCTAGCCACGAACCATGTCTGTTGTCATGATAACCGAACCTTTAGTTAAACAATAGTAACGAACCTATGGTTCGTGGGACACATGGACGAACCTTGATAGCCATTATCATAGACGAACCTTGCTCGCCACTTTAAAGCCGAACCTTAGTCGAAAAGGGGAAGGGTTCGCTGCCCAAAGTTGGCAGCCCACATCTCTTCCGGCCCAATTCAAGTCTCCTTGGCCCAACTTCACTAGATATGGGCCCATAGTCTTAAACCAAGCCCAATCGAGTTATATAGACTCGTTTTGATCTTAAGTGGCCCAATATTGACTTAGAAGCTTAAATGGTCTACATGAACATTCGATGGCCCAACTCAACTCCCTTAGGCCCAATCCAAGCCCATACGGCTCATTATGATCTTAATTAGCTCGATATTAGCTTGGGCGCGTTACGAGGCCTATATACGAGTTGTTGGGCCAACATCACACTCAATTGGCCCAACACCATATTCAATTGGACCATTATTAACTTAAATGGCCCATGGTGTGGACTACGATGTAAAATGTCTATGAATTGATTTAGTTGGGTTAAGATTAACCTAAACTAATAATGAGATCAATTCATAAACATATGAGTCTAAAACACTTAAACATATTCATACATTTCATGTTTATCAAAGGTTAATCAATTTCTCAAACACATGTGATGTGTGCCAACAAATTTGAACACAAGGATCATTTCACATTCGTTTCTTGGACCCATGATCAATCAGATGATTCAAAGCATAACATTCAAGTTTTCACAACAATCATAATCATGAGAACACAAGTCAATCAATGAATCAAAGTCTATACAATTATAAATCCTATATCTTATGCATGATTACAATGTTATAGGAATCAATTAGAAGTCCTGTTTGCTACTTGCTATCTGTTTTAGTTCAGAGTCTACTGCAGACAGGTGAGAACATTAGCCCCTCTTTTACTGTTTTATAACTGTTTTGGGGTGGAACACGTGATCAAAACCGCTATTTCAACCTTGTTACATTACACAAGTTATGTGTATTTCATAAACATTACAGGTTCATCTTACGAATCCAAGGGATTCATCAATTGTTAAAGAAATTGTCAACCGTTTTAAGTACTTATTAACTATTGGGATCTTTTTACTAAAAAGGATTTTATAAAGACTCTGTGAAATGTGTTATAACAGATTTACTCAAATGTTCTTATAAAGGATCAACACTTTTAAATAAATGATTTTATAAACTCTTTTGTTATAAACCTTGTTGCTACACAAGGTCATCACAACATGGTATTCAAATCAAGTGGTTCAAAACATGATATTCATATCAAGTGGTTCACATGATGGTATTCAAATCAGATGGTTCAATTCATGGTATTCAAAACAAAGGATTTAATTCGTGGAGTTAAATCCAGGTTTTCAATTCATGTTATCAAATAAGGCATTAACACATCCGGTTAAAGTAAGATTCAGAAAACATGGTGTCTATTGTTGTAAACAAACTTGTAAAAGCATCAAGTATCATATTCATTAGCGTTAGTACTGGGTGATCACAACAAGGGAAAGCGGACACATTGTTTCTTATCCAGGATGGAGTTAGCTTTTAAATTTGTTTTAAAAGCTAACTGTAGGTCTGGTGTCATTGTTTTCTTATCCAGGATGGAGTTGGCTTTTAAATTTGTTTTTAAAAGCCAACTGCAGGTCTGGTGTCATATGGTTATCAAAACTGCTGATGTATTATCTAACTCCAAACGTGTTTTGGGACTTGATATTATATGTTGGCTTTCGTGCGAACAGTGATTGGACTGTTTACACTCATTTTCTTACTTGATGTTAGTTTGGGTTGCAGCTCATCCGTGTGAATCTTATGTTGCTTTAACTTACCTATGCCTTATATCATATAACTCATGTTTACAAATGTTTAAACCTATTGTTCTCACCAACTACGTCTGTAGTTGACAGTTACTTTTCACGTGTTTCAGGTAATCAGGTTTAAGACATTCTCAGAGACAACTAAGGAGACCATACTAAGATAGAAAAAGATGAAGAAACATGCTAGGATGGATTAGAAACACACTAAATCCTAATTGTTTACTTGTCTTGTTTGAAGTCTTACTGTGTAAACTATATTTTGGGTCTGTAGTTGTCTTTCTTTTGGTAGATAGCTGTCTGTAACTAAACAACTGTCTTAACATTATGAAATGTAGTAATCCATTGTGGTTGTTCTTATTCAATACTTGTGCATGATTCAACTGTTCATACGTCACCGCGCCGTGGATTCCGCACGCGGCGCAGGGGTGTGACAGGTTGGTATCAGAGCCAAGGTTGTAGTGAACTAGGAAAAACCCAATGTTTAATGACCTAGACTATAACCTAAGCTACCCTATAGGACTAAGTGCTATAGGCTTGAGGATACTTAGGATCTAAGTAACTTAAGTGAGCATTAAGTCTACAATAAGCTTGAAAGATCTTAGGGACAATTTTCTAAGATTAGATATCGAGTCAAAGAATTTGAACCGGAATTCTATAATTTTAGAAACCGGATTAAATTCTCACACATATGCATTTAAGGATTTCAGAGGCAAGGATCTGTATTCTTAGTATCCTTGATCTGAAATTCTCACACAGAGATCATTATAGAAATTCGGAGGCAATGATCTGTATTTTCAGTATCTTTGATATGAATTTCTTGTCATATTCATTATAGGATTTAGAAACAAAGATTGATATCTTTGATCTAAAGTCCTTGTCATATTCATTATAGGAATTCAAATGTCAAAATCTATTAATTTAGAGGCTTGATTTGAAATCCTTGTCATATTCATTATAGGAATTCAAATGTCAAGATCTATTAATTTAGAGTTTTGATTTGAAATCTTTGTCATGCTCATTATAGGAATTCAAAGGTCAAGAACTATTAATTTAGAATCTTGAGTTGGAATCCTTGTCATTGTTATCATTGATATCATTATCAGGTGTTCATTATCATAAGAACTTTATAACTTAGAATCTGTGTAACAATATTCTTTAGTTGAAGTTCTCACAAGAGATCATTATACTCGATACTGTAAGTATTGAGAACCTAGGTTAATTAACCTAGGACACACATGCTAAAACCTAAGGTTTTAATTTCGAGTAAATTAAGAACCATGGTTTACATAATCGTTATCATAGTCACAGAACAAGAGGCAATCATGAAACAATCATAATCAATCAACAGTTGGAATCTTAACCCCAAATATAGACGACGGATTAACGCTAACGTGTTGAGGTAAGTGGTGGGTCGGTGAGAGCTTACCCTATATATAAGCTTATTTCAGTATGTTAGGGGGAATCCGGCGTTTGTATTTGGAGTGAGGATTCGGGATCAACTGGACACATGGAACATTAGTCAAACACATGGGATACAATCATTTGGGAAACAATCCTTGGTGAATCAAATCATAGTGCAATTCAAACTTGGATGAACCAAACATTATGGTGAATCAATCAAGTTGTGAACATTTTCAATGTAAACCTTAAGTGAAATTCTTAAGTGATTACATCAATAGTACTTACTGACATAAGTTAACAGGAAAGTGTAGAACACACGTATGATTTAGTTCTACATGTTAACAACTGTTAGTAGGTGCACACATAACGTAATCATAGTTCAAACATGGAATCAATCATAGTTCAAGTTGATCAAAGATCATGGGATTCTTAATCAATGGAACACACTTGGAAATCAGTACAAACGTGTTGCCAAATGCTAGCAAGGGCATGATCGTGGTATACCGAAACGGTGGTGGGCAGCGAGAGTGAGCCCTATATATAAACTATTTTCGGTATATCGGGAAAGTGTCAGTGTGTAGGTTTGGTGGAGAGATCATGGGACATCGTACATATTCACATGATAAGTATGCAAATAAGTTGATAACTTATACGTGTACTAGATCATATTACAATTGAATGATAATACTAGTAGTATGGATATATTACTGACCTTATCATGAAAATTCAATTGTATCCTTCCTCATTACTGACCCACTTGTGGCTTCTATTCGTAGAATGCCTCCCCGACGTGATCCTAACGGAGGGGGTTCAACAAGTGGCAACGACGATGAAATCAACAAGATTGCTCGAGCTATTGCTGTACATATGAGGGAAGTAATCCCTGGTATGGTCACTGATATTACTCAGAATCTTCGGGGAAGTACTAGTGATTCAGCACATAACTCAAATGCTACAACTACTGGAACTGCTAACTTCACATTCAAGCAGTTCAACGATGCTAAGCCTCCTAAGTACTCCGGTACTGAAGGAGCTACCGGCCTACTGCAATGGCTGGAAAGCATTGAAGACATTCTCGACTTCACTGGATGCCCTGAAAATCTGAAGGTCAAGATGGCCTCAAGCGCTTTTCACAAAGGCGCACTCACCTGGTGGAATTCTGAGAAGAACACCAGAGGACGTGAAGTTACTCTAGCTTTACCATGGGACGGATTCAAGAACTTACTCGTGGAAAAGTTTTGTCCGCGTCATGAACTGAAGAAACTCGAGGTAGAGATGTGGAATCTGGTGCAAGACAGTGGTGAAAATGCCAAGTATACAACTCGATTCCATGAGTTGTGCATTCTGGTACCCCATTTGGTTACTCCTCTATCCCGCAGGATAGAGAAATATATTGAAGGCTTACCTCTGGTTGTTAGAGGGACTGTCATGGGTAATAATCCTACTACTCTAGAGGCGGCGATTCAACTTGGTGCTAGTCTTACTGAAGAGTATGTGAAGTCTGGAGTGCTCACCCGAAAGGGATTCAAGAGAGCACAGACTGAAGAAGGCAAGAAGCCTGAACAACACCATCACAAGAAGAAAAAGCAAAAGACAATCAAGAACTTTGCAGCGTTGACTGCAGCTGCTCCTACTCATGCCACACCTATCACTGCTATGCCACAACCTGCTAATGTCAGAAAGCCTTACACTGGCCCGCTTCCACTTTGCACCAAATGCCAGTATCATCATCTACCCAACACTCCATGCAGAAAGTGTCTCAAATGTGGGCGTATGGGACACTTGGCGGCTACATGCCGATCTGCTCATCTTGCTGCTGCAACAACTGCTACCACTACCACTGCTGCTACAGGTGGAAGGGCCTGTTACAATTGTGGAGCAGAGGGACACCTCAGAAATCAGTGTCCAAAACTCAACAACAATACTGCTGCTGCTCGTGCTTTTGTTATTGGAACTGCTGAAGCACGTGAAGAGCCGGCAGTCATCACGGGTACATTTCTTATCAATGATCATTATGTTCCTATCATATTTGATACTGGTGCCGATAAAAGTTTTATCTCTACTCATACTGCTTCTTTGCTTAATATGCAACTATCCACACTTACTGCTCCTTATACTGTAGAAGTAGCAAATGGTAAGACCATAGTTGTAGATTCCTTAATTCATGCTTGTGAGCTAAGATTAAACGACCATCTCTTTTCCATCGATCTCATTCCTATGACTCTCGGAAGCTTCGAAGTTGTAGTAGGAATGGATTGGTTATCCAAAAACAATGCTGAAATCGTATGCTCTGAGAAACTTATCCGAATCCCCTTACCGTCCGGCGAAACGATGATAGTCTACGGCGAGAAACCATGCCTCGGATTGAAGATTGTATCGTGCATCAAGGCGAGGAAGTACTTGAAGAAGAAATATTATGCTTTCTTAGCCCATGTAGTGGAAAAGAAACCTGAAAAGAAAGCAGTTGGAGATGTTCCAGTTATCAAAGAATATCCAGACGTATTTCCGGAAGACTTGCCTGGACTACCACCAGTCCGACAAGTGGAATTTAGAATTGATCTCGTCCCTGGAGCAAACCCAGTGGCGAAGTCACCGTATCGATTAGCACCGTCTGAGATGCAAGAACTGTCTAGTCAGCTTCAATAACTTTTAGACAAAGGTTTCATAAGACCGAGTTTCTCTCCATGGGGAGCTCCGGTTCTCTTTGTCAAAAAGAAAGACGGTTCATTTCGTATGTGTATCGATTATCGTGAGTTGAACAAGTTGACAATCAAGAATAGATATCCTCTGCCCCGGATCGATGATCTGTTTGATCAATTACAGGGAGCAACTTGCTTCTCTAAGATTGATTTACGATCTGGGTATCATCAGTTAAGAGTAAATGATGAGGATATACCAAAGACTGCATTTAGGACTCGATATGGACACTATGAGTTCGTGGTCATGCCATTTGGACTGACCAACGCACCTGCAGTGTTCATGGACTTGATGAATCGAGTCTGCAGGCCTTACTTGGATCAGTTTTTTATTGTCTTTATTGATGATATACTGATTTATTCCAAGTCGGAACAAGAGCACAAGGATCATTTGAGGAAAGTCTTAGAATTACTAAGAGCTGAACAACTCTATGCTAAATTCTCAAAGTGTGAATTTCGGCTAAAGGAAGTTCACTTCTTAGGACATGTCATAAACAAGGATGGAATACATGTAAATCCAGCCAAGATTGAGGCGATTAAGAACTGGACTACTCCATCTACTCCAACAGAGATTCGTTCATTTCTGGGTTTGGCAGGTTATTACAGAAGATTCATTGCAAACTTCTCTAAGATAGCCTTGCCACTTACCACACTAACTCAGAAAAGTCAAGCATTTATATGGGGACAGAAGCAAGAAGATGCATTTCAACTTCTTAAACAGAAGTTATGCAACTCCCCTATCCTTAGTCTTCCAGAAGGCAGTGATGATTTCATTGTCTACTGTGATGCTTCAAACCTTGGTCTCGGTTGTGTACTTATGCAACGGGACAAAGTCATTGCTTATGCTTCAAGACAACTTAAGGTTCACGAGAAGAATTACACTACTCATGACCTTGAGTTAGGGGCTGTGGTCTTTGCATTGAAGATTTGGAGACACTACCTGTACGGTACTAAATGTGTCATCTATACAGACCACAAGAGCCTGCAACACATTCTCAATCAGAAAGAACTCAACATGAGACAACGGCGTTGGGTTGAGCTTCTGACTGATTACGACTGTGAGATTCGTTACCATCCGGGTAAAGCCAATGTGGTGGCGGATGCTCTTAGTCGCAAGGAACCAGTCAAACCAATTCGTGTAAGAGCCATGGAGATCAACACACAGCCAAACTTGAAAGACTTGATTCGTATTGCACAACAACAAGTAGTAACAGACAATCAACTCAAGACGGACTTGGATTGTGGCATTGAGAAGAAACTAGAACCCCGATCTGATGGGGTGTTATATCTCAACGGCCGCATTTGGATTCCAAAGTCTGAAGAATTGCGCACACTCATCTGTGATGAGGCTCATAAGTCGCGATACTCAGTTCATCCTGGAGCCGACAAGATGTATCAGGACTTGAGGACATCTTACTGGTGGCCGGGAATGAAGAAAGACATAGCACTGTATGTGGGAAAATGTCTTACTTGTTCAAAAGTCAAAGCAGAACATCAAAAGCCTTCGGGACTTCTGCAGCAACCTGAAATTCCTCAATGGAAATGGGAGCAAATTTCCATGGATTTCATAACAAAGTTGCCGAGAACTCCACGAGGTTTCGATTCGATTTGGGTGATCGTTGATCGACTCACCAAATCTGCTCATTTTCTCCCGATCCGAGAGGATTACAAGATGGAGAAGTTATCCACATTGTACATCAACGAAATCATTGCACGTCATGGTACTCCAACATCAATCATATCAGATCGTGATAGTCGTTTCACTTCTCGCTTTTGGCAATCATTGCAAAAGGCTTTGGGAACGCGTGTTAATCTTAGCACGGCGTATCATCCTCAAACCGACGGCCAAAGCGAAAGGACTATCCAAACACTTGAAGACATGCTTCATTCTTGTGTCATTGACTTCGGTGGAAGTTGGGACACTCATCTCCCACTCATTGAGTTTTCATATAACAATAGCTATCATACGAGCATTCAATGTGCACCATTCGAAGCTCTATATGGTAGAAAGTGCCGATCACCGGTCTGTTGGACCGAGATTGGTGACTCACAGGTCGTAGGACCAGAACTCATTCAGGAAACATCAGACAAGATCACAATCATTCAGTCACGGCTAAAGGCCGCACGAGATCGGCAGAAGAGTTATGCTGATCGACGTCGGAAACCGCTTGAGTTTCAAGTCGGTGACCGAGTCTTACTCAAAGTTTCTCCCTGGAAAGGCGTGGTCCGATTCGGGAAGAAAGGGAAACTTGCACCAAGGTACGTTGGACCTTTTGAGATCCTGGAACGGATTGGTCCCGTAGCCTACAAACTCAAACTTCCAGTGGAGCTAAGCAACGTTCATGATACTTTTCATGTATCAAATCTTAAGAAATGCTTAGCGGATCATGATGTTCAGATTCCACTGGAAGACATACAGATTCAGAACAACATGCAATTCATTGAACGTCCGGTTGAGATCATGGATCATGGGATCAAGAAACTTAAACGCAGCCGTATCCCGATCGTGAAAGTACGATGGGAGGGCAAACGCGGTGCTGAGTTCACCTGGGAACGTGAAGACCAGATGAAGCTTAAGTACCCTCATCTTTTTACAGTATCTTCGGCTAGTTAATTTCGGGACGAAATTCCCTTAACTAGGGGAGACTATAACATTTGTACATTTAGTCATGTAGTAGTGAACAGTGTTAGAACAGTGTGTATACATGTTCAGTCAGTCAATGGGAATCATGTGTCATTATGTGCTTGTGTGTTAGAATCATTATCATTTAACAAGTATGTATTATTTATTTACAGTCGAGTTCACTAGGCAAGAACAGTATCGTGTTATATCGAAACAGTGGTGGGCAGCGAGAGTGAGCCCTATATATATACTGCGTTCGGTGTAACAGGATAGTGTTGGTGCGTAGTGTCAAGACGAATATTATGACAATTAATTCAACAAGAATCGTAATACGTAAGCGAGACTGAGTATAGTTATGGGTGATGATCCATAATGATACGAATGTCGAACTTATAATTATGATTAAACGAATTTAAATTTTTAATACAATCGGAAAACGTACGCGATTGCGGGTATACACGTAATTGTGAATGTTTAACGATCCGACAACACATGAAGAGTAAAAATAATTATATTAATTATTTTATAATTTTACAATTTTGAAACTCATCATTTAAATGAGTTTAACAACTCTTTTATTTTAAAACCGCGTAAAATACGCGTTACGTTCCGGAAACGCGAACCGAGCGACCGAAACGGACCCGAACACCACCCGGACTATAAAAGCCTTGAACAAGGCTTAAATCCTTATTTATTTCACCTACACCACTTTCTCTCACTAGAATTTTCGGCTAACCCTTTCTCTCTCTAAAAACCGAGCTTTAAACGCGCATAACTCACTTATTTCTCAACGGATTTCGTCGTTCTTGGTGTCCACGCGTAGCTCTCAACATTATCTACACGAAAGTACAAGAAAACAGCGAGATCAGCCGGCCAAAGACGAGGTATAATCGGTTGAAAATTCTGGAAAAGAGGGTTTTCATGTTTTTGTGTTGTGTGTGTGTTCAAACCCGATTAACGACCTGTTCTAGCACCACCAATCTTATTTCGCACATAGCGACCCTCTCTGAGGATAGGTACGCTTAGATCAAGGCTTAGAACCATGTCTTAGACGATGAAGATGATGCAGATGACAGGTTCGGCAAGGGGAACTACGGCCGAACCTTGTTCAGCTCCGGTGAGCCTTTAGCCGAACCCCTGGATCGTGTGAACCTTAGGGCGAACCTTTGCATGGTTCGCTGAGGATCAAACGAACCTTCATGCAGCATCCATCACGGGCGAACCTTTCAAGAAACCACGAACCTTTGCATGGTTCGTGGCAAGATCTGCCGAACCCTACTATGTCGAACCCTATACAGACGAACCCTGTATGGTTTTCTGATTGTCGCCGAACCTTGGAACCTAGCCACGAACCATGTCTGTTGTCATGATAACCGAACCTTTAGTTAAACAATAGTAACGAACCTATGGTTCGTGGGACACATGGACGAACCTTGATAGCCATTATCATAGACGAACCTTGCTCGCCACTTTAAAGCCGAACCTTAGTCGAAAAGGGGAAGGGTTCGCTGCCCAAAGTTGGCAGCCCACATCTCTTCCGGCCCAATTCAAGTCTCCTTGGCCCAACTTCACTAGATATGGGCCCATAGTCTTAAACCAAGCCCAATCGAGTTATATAGACTCGTTTTGATCTTAAGTGGCCCAATATTGACTTAGAAGCTTAAATGGTCTACATGAACATTAGATGGCCCAACTCAACTCCCTTAGGCCCAATCCAAGCCCATACGGCTCATTATGATCTTAATTAGCTCGATATTAGCTTGGGCGCGTTACGAGGCCTATATACGAGTTGTTGGGCCAACATCACACTCAATTGGCCCAACACCATATTCAATTGGACCATTATTAACTTAAATGGCCCATGGTGTGGACTACGATGTAAAATGTCTATGAATTGATTTAGTTGGGTTAAGATTAACCTAAACTAATAATGAGATCAATTCATAAACATATGAGTCTAAAACACTTAAACATATTCATACATTTCATGTTTATCAAAGGTTAATCAATTTCTCAAACACATGTGATGTGTGCCAACAAATTTGAACACAAGGATCATTTCACATTCGTTTCTTGGACCCATGATCAATCAAATGATTCAAAGCATAACATTCAAGTTTTCACAACAATCATAATCATGAGAACACAAGTCAATCAATGAATCAAAGTCTATACAATTATAAATCCTATATCTTATGTATGATTACAATGTTATAGGAATCAATTAGAAGTCCTGTTTGCTACTTGCTATCTGTTTTAGTTCAGAGTCTACTGCAGACAGGTGAGAACATTAGCCCCTCTTTTACTGTTTTATAACTGTTTTGGGGTGGAACACGTGATCAAAACCGCTATTTCAACCTTGTTACATTACACAAGTTATGTGTATTTCATAAACATTACAGGTTCATCTTACGAATCCAAGGGATTCATCAATTGTTAAAGAAATTGTCAACCGTTAAGTACTTATTAACTATTGGGATCTTTTTACTAAAAAGGATTTTATAAAGACTCTGTGAAATGTGTTATAACAGATTTACTCAAATGTTCTTATAAAGGATCAACACTTTTAAATAAATGATTTTATAAACTCTTTTGTTATAAACCTTGTTGCTACACAAGGTCATCACAACATGGTATTCAAATCAAGTGGTTCAAAACATGATATTCATATCAAGTGGTTCACATGATGGTATTCAAATCAGATGGTTCAATTCATGGTATTCAAAACAAAGGATTTAATTCGTGGAGTTAAATCCAGGTTTTCAATTCATGTTATCAAATAAGGCATTAACACATCCGGTTAAAGTAAGATTCAGAAAACATGGTGTCTATTGTTGTAAACAAACTTGTAAAAGCATCAAGTATCATATTCATTAGCGTTAGTACTGGGTGATCACAACAAGGGAAAGCGGACACATTGTTTCTTATCCAGGATGGAGTTAGCTTTTAAATTTGTTTTAAAAGCTAACTGTAGGTCTGGTGTCATTGTTTTCTTATCCAGGATGGAGTTGGCTTTTAAATTTGTTTTTAAAAGCCAACTGCAGGTCTGGTGTCATATGGTTATCAAAACTGCTGATGTATTATCTAACTCCAAACGTGTTTTGGGACTTGATATTATATGTTGGCTTTCGTGCGAACAGTGATTGGACTGTTTACACTCATTTTCTTACTTGATGTTAGTTTGGGTTGCAGCTCATCCGTGTGAATCTTATGTTGCTTTAACTTACCTATGCCTTATATCATATAACTCATGTTTACAAATGTTTAAACCTATTGTTCTCACCAACTACGTCTGTAGTTGACAGTTACTTTTCACGTGTTTCAGGTAATCAGGTTTAAGACATTCTCAGAGACAACTAAGGAGACCATACTAAGATAGAACAAGATGAAGAAACATGCTAGGATGGATTAGAAACACACTAAATCCTAATTGTTTACTTGTCTTGTTTGAAGTCTTACTATGTAAACTATATTTTGGGTCTGTAGTTGTCTTTCTTTTGGTAGATAGCTGTCTGTAACTAAACAACTGTCTTAACATTATGAAATGTAGTAATCCATTGTGGTTGTTCTTATTCAATACTTGTGCATGATTCAACTGTTCATACGTCACCGCGCTGTGGATTCCGCACGCGGCGCAGGGGTGTGACATTTTTTCCGGCTAAAATCGAGGTATAATCGAAAGAAAACAACTGAAATTAGGGTTTTCAACTTACTTTTGTTAGAACCAACCCACAAGCCGGCTAACCCCCTTCATTTCGATCCACATTACCGAGGGAACATCCAAACCGCATAACCACAAGGGGAAAACAACCTTAGGAACAACAACTCGTATAAGATAAGGTTGAGAGGGAGGCTACAGGTTCGTGAGATCTGGGTGCCCGAAGTGCCGAACCTGCATGGGCAGCGGCAAACCCCTGATGTGCAAACCCAACTTCTCTAGCCGAGTGTAGGATCAGATGTTCTCATTTGATCAATATTAAGTAATAGCAGCGGAATTCAAAGATGAATTAGCCCAAAATTAGCAAGAACAAAGTTAATCTAATAGAACAGTAAAGCACAAGTTGTTATAGAAAGAGAATTCTGCAAAAGGAATAATTCATTCAATTCGCACTAACTTGGTTAAAGATACAATATGTCAACTGCCCTTATATAGAAACAGTGACGTATGATGATGTCACATGATGTTGACACCTAACAGACAAAAGATAACTACTGAAATAACTAAACTACTAAGGATGTTCACAACATCTGAAGACATCCTCTTACAACTACTGAAGAATTAAAACTACTGAAATAAAACTACAACATCTGATGAGTAAAATACTCATCAGACTTTTACAATTACTGAAAGAAAACTATTGAAGACAAAATTAACATCACAACATCTGAAGATTAACACTTCAGCTGTTGTGAATAACTTCAGATCTTGTAACTTCTGTAAAGTGCATATCAGCTGTTGTGTTCTTCTTCAGTTGTTGTAAGTATTGTGAGACTTAGAGATTTTTCCTGATCAGGCTCATTGGTTCTTTTAGTCCAACAAACTCCCCTTGAACCAATGCAGCCAAAAACCTCTAATTATTGAATGTCTCACTTATTTATATCCCAGGCTGAAAGATATGTCTTTTTCTTTGAGATCAGCATCAAAAGGACCAATTTAAGTGCATGCCTGGTAATCAACAGCTTCTGAAAATCTGACAGTCAAAGTATGAGAGGGAACTCCATTGGGGAAATGGACTATGAGCATTAACCCCTCTCGTTGAAGCTATTGATCATATATAAGTCTGAATGACTCCCAGACATAGGCTTCCAGCAAAATTACTTTCTCTTCAGGAGTTAGCCTTTCAGGTTCACCTTCAAAAAATGACTCAGGTCCGTAGTACTCAGATAAGTACCTGGCCGTTGTCCCGTCATGTAGCTCCACCCTTGTTATCTCTCTATACACAAATTCATCTGGATGCTTCCCTTCCAGAAATAAGGGAAGTTCATTCTGTTTAACCCCTTCAAGTTTTCTGTACACCAACCCTTTCTTGATCATCTTGTTTTCTAGAAACTTGGGAGCTTTCAAACCAGAGTTATACACACTTTTAAAATCTCCAATAATTTCCCAAGGATCAAGTATAGATCCTAACATGATATCAACACTTATTACCTTTCTTATTCTTCTTGCATAAGCAGCTGGAGGCTCTCTCCTGTGAATCCTGTCTATTACTCTTGGATCAGGCCACATCCTGATTTGTTCTTTCCTGTACTGATATGTAAACCTCAGAGCATACAACCTTTGTGCTTCTTTCTTCATTGTTATAATGGTTGATGTCTGAGGGTATTCCTTGTCAACCAGTCTTAGGATGTTCTCATCATGTTTCTTCTGGTTCTCTTCCTCTTCAAGTTTAACTTTTACTGCCAACCTCTGAGATTCTGGTGTAATCTTTGGATGTTGTCCAAACACCAATGGCTTTTCTGGCACATAATTGGCAGGTATTTTACTACCTTCTTCTGAACCATTAACTCTGAGCCAGTTTTTGAAGACTCAGGCTTTTGAACTTTTGTTTTCATTACAATGGAAATGGGAAGCCTGTCTTCTTCATCAGATCCTTCTTCTTCTTGAATTCTCAAGAATCTCCTCTTCTTGGGAGGTGCATCATCATCAACAATTGGAGCAGATTTGGTAGAGGGAATTACTTGCTGCTTTTGAACAGCAGTTACATCAATTTCTATCTCCTTCCCAACTCCACCCATCTGAACTTGATCTTCCTGTGCTTGCACTTCCTCTGTTTCAATTTCTTGAGATTCAGATTCTGTTTCTGATTCAGAGGTTGTAACCTCTTCTGCAGTTACTTTCTCAACAATTTCCTCAACCTCTTTTTCAACATTTACCTCAACCTCCTTTTCAACATCCTCTTCAGTCACTTGCTCAACCTCCTCCTCAGCAATGGCAGCAACATCAGCAGATTTTGTCTTCTTTTGTCTCTTATATGTAACTTGAATGACTGGAGACTTTTCAGAAGCATTTTCTTCTTCTTCATTTCTTGGCCGTTTAGATGCTGTGTCTGAATCTTTTCCTAACTCCCTCTTTTTGGCTGCAGGGGAAGAAGGAGTGTGAAGAGTAGAAAGTTTGGCAGTCACTGCATCATCTACCATTTGCTGGATTTGAGTTTGGGAGGGAAGCCTCTCATCAAGGGCTTGGGTTATGATATTCTTTAATAATGGAGTGATGAGAGGTAGGACTGTGAGAAGGGCAGCAGCTAATGCCTCTGGGGGGCTTGAACCCAAAGGATTAGTGCCTGAAGCAGAGGCTGGTGGTTTATCATATTGTGGAATAGATGTGGAAGTGTTTGTGTGACCTTCAAGAGTTGAAGGTGCCATCTGTGGGGTAATAGGGGAAGATGGACTTTTGTCCTTGGACATCTTGGTGAGCAGCTCATTGAGCCTGCAGACCTCAGCCTCAAGGAGTTTGTTCTGGTGTAGAACTTCAGCAAGGGTCCTTTGGTCATCATTAGCCTTGGCTAAATCATCTGACCTCCTGATAGTATCAGGATGTACCTGAGTTGAGTGTGGCTCAACATGATCAGGTGCCCCTTTGTCTTGGAACTGGGGACTTCCAACCTCAGGGATAAACCCTTCATCAGTTGTTGCCTCTGGTAGGGTCTTATCTATGTTACTACTATCAATCACTCCAAATGATGGAGTTGATGAAGTAGCAGCCCTGTCAGATGTCAGAATCTCTCTTTCCACACTAGGAGATCTGATTTGGTAGTCAAAATCCTGTGGGTTATCAGAGACACTTTGATCCTCCCCCTCAATGTTGGAGCTAATCCCAGTATTAATAGGTGTCTGGGTAGGGATAGGAGTGTTCAACTGATCCAGGATTTGTTCAATTACAAAAGTTGGGCTTTGTTGGGTGGTTTCAATAGGATTTGGCTGTGAAGCAGAGTGCACCCGGGGAGAGTGGTGCTGTTCAATAGAAACCTTTTCAAATGAAAGAGGCTCTAGATATGTGTCTGCCCCTTCAATGGTTGCACCAAGTTCCTGTTGAGAGGAATCCTGGGCGGTTTCAGCTGGTAGAGTCTTATGGACCACTGGTTGACTACTTCCAGTGGCCATATCATGCCTTGGTGAGGCATGGGCAGACTCAGGGGACTCATTTCCCTGAGCAGCCTTTTTGGGCTTTTTGGAATGAGGTTTAGTGGGGACTTTAGATTGCGATTTGGAAGTGGAGACTGTGGGTTCCCTATGCTTGGGTTTTAGCTTTCGGGCAGCCTCTTTGAGAGTGAGGTTAGAGTTGTGTCGGGAATATACCTCCAGCAGAACTGCTGGAGCAGAGATCCCCTGACCAACAAGGCCATTTTGCTTTAGCTGTTTTTCTATGATGGCCATGATAAAACGTGGGTAAAGTAGCCATCTAGATGAAACAGGTTTAGCAGCATGTTCAGTTAATTCTGAAAATAGGATTTGTGAAAAATTTAGTTTTTGAGATTCCAGAATTGAGTACAATACCTGCTGCCACCTTGATGACATCTGGTCCCATGAGGATGATTTTGGAGCCAAGCAGATGTTGATCATGTGAAAGATAAGACGTTCAGGATCATTGAAATTCTTCTTGTACAGAGTGGAATCACTCAGGTCACCCTGGTATTCATGACTTGTGAAGCAGAGGTCAGTTAGGTTCTTTGGGAATTGAGTGACTAAGTTTGCATCATCAAGTTGAAGAACCTCCCTCAGTTCGGCTGGACTGATGTGCACATTGTGTCCATTGACTATAGATCGAAGAGAAATAACACCAGTGCCGACATTGATGAGCTCGACATTCATCCAGAATTGATGAATGGATTCCACATGAAGTTTGGGATTTATAAGAAAGGCGGTTTGGAATTGCGATGCATTCATGAGATCAACTGCTTCATCGAATTCGGACCAGAATAAGGATTTGGTAAGATATGCGACAGAGTTATGACGAGGTTTAAGGTGCATGGTCGCCATGGAAGCAGAGACTTGAGAGGGAAGATAGGTTTTTGAAAAAAGATTGAAAGTTCTGATGAGGAAGTAATGAAACAACTGAAGAAGGTTTGAGTTAAATAGAGAGTTGGAATTTGTTCTTCAGATGTTATAACTAGAAATCAGCAGTGGTTGAAACATCTGAAGAGTAAAGTTACTCATCAGATGTTGGCGACAATTTTTGTTCATCAGCTGTTTTCAGCGGTTGCTCATCAGACTTTATGAAACATCAGACTTTGTGAAAAATTTGGTCATCAGCACTTGTGAACAGAAGTTGTTCATCAGTATTTGTGAAAGATGTTTGACCTTTAGTACTTAGTGAACCAACACCCATCAGTACTTGTAACTGAGAATATTGGTAAAGGTCATATATTTCCTTTAATCAGTACTTCTGATATTTATCAGTATTTACTGAAAATATCAAAAGTTGCAAGGTGATATAAAATTTTTTATTTTTGACTAAAGTTGAATATTTTTGTATTTTTGAAAATTGATTATCAAGTGACTGAAAGTTTATTTGTGGGAAAACCAATTTATTCAAGTTGCAGCATACCAAGCCTCAGAACTAAATTTTGAAAAGTGGAGGTGTCTAAAGGCTTAGTAAAGATGTCTGCAAGCTCATCAGCACTAGGAACAAACTTTGGATCAATCAGACCCTTTTCAAAACAATCTCTTATAAAATGATTATGTTTGGTCCTAGAGTGCTGAACTGGATTCTTGACAATACAAAGAGCTGAGGCACTGTCCATTAACAATGGTGTCTTAGACTCTTTGATGCCATAATCCAAAAGTTGAGTCTGAAGCCAGAGAATTTGTGAAGTACAGCTTGCAGCAGCAATGTACTCAGCTTCAGCTGTTGAAGTGGCCACAGATGTTTGTTTCTTACTTTGCCAAGAAACCAGACAATTTCCTAGAAACTGACACCCACCAGATGTTGATTTTCTTGTAAGTTTGCATCCTGCATAGTCACTATCAGAGAAAGCAACCAGCTTGCAGGAATGCCCAGTGGAATACCAAATTCCCAGTGATTGAGTGCCCTGTAAGTATCTGAAAATTCTGGAGATAGAGGAACCAGCTCCCAGACTTGTTGTTTCTTGAACTGCAACAGCTCCAACTGCATAGCTTCCACCCAGCCATTGTCTCTAAGTGCTGTGTGATAGTTCTTTGGCTCTTGTTGACTGACAAATAAAGCATAGAGACAAAAGTTTGACAATTGACTTCTTGTTGAAACACCAGCAGAGATGTCACCCAGAACTTGAGATAATGGATGATTCTTTAGTTCTTGATATGGAATGAGATCAGTGCAAGTGTTTGCTGGTGGTCCAGTTGCTGTAGATGTTGATGAAGATCCAGGGAACAATTCAGCAGGAATTTCAAATGATTGAGAGGATGCTAGAATTTCATCAGCATTTGTATTGAGGGGAACAACTGTAGCAGGAGGAGCATCAGATTTAGCAGATATAGGCAGATTATCACTAAATCTGAACAAATGAGTACTTTCATCTTCATCATCTTGACTTCCTTGTGTGGTTTTTGTAGAAGCTGTTGGTGGAACTGCTGTAAGTGCATCATCTGCATCACCAATAGGCTCAACTGGGGATTGATAGGATTCATGTTGCAAGATGTCAAGATCAAACATCTCAACAGGATTTTGAGGTATAGAATCTTTGGGACATTCATTGAATTTAACATGAAGAGTTTCTTCAACCATCTTTGTTCTGCAGTTGAACACTCTGTAAGCCTTGCAAGTTGAAGAATAGCCAACAAAATATCCTGCATCAACTTTGGAGTCAAATTTTGTAAGTTGATCTTTGGTGTTGAGGATATAACATGGACACCCAAAAGCTCTGAAGAAAGAAATCAAAGGGGTTAAAGAGTGAAGTATTTCATAAGGACTTTTCAACCATCTTTGATTTACCAAAACCCTGTTTTGCACATAGCAAGCTGTATTGACAGCTTCTGCCCAGAAAGTCAGCGGCAAACCAGAATCAGCAAGCATTGTTCTGGCAGCTTCAATCAAAGTTCTATTTTTTCTTTCAACAACTCCATTTTGTTCAGGACATCTGGGGATGCTGTACTGCCTCTTAATTCCCTTTGCCAGATAAAATTCATCCAAAATATGATTTCTAAACTCTGTGCCATTATCACTCCTTACACACTTGACAGGAATAGAATATTGCTTCTCAACATACAACACAAAGTTTATAATAGACTTGGCAACCTCACCTTTTGAGTGCAAGAAGAAGGTCCAGACAAACCTTGAGTAATCATCAACAATAACTAAACAATACTTCTTCTTTGCCATAGACATGACCTTCACTGGCCCAAACAAATCCATGTGCAACATTTGCAAACAACCAGTGGATTTAGGATCACCAATTGGAGGAAAAGAAACTTTGTGTTGCTTTCCTTTTAAGCAAGCAGTGCAATTCTCATCACAACTAAAATCCTTTAATGGAAGACCTCTAACCAATCCATGCTTCACCAGTTGATTCATGTTTTTGATATTCACATGACCTAATCTTCTATGCCACAGATTTGATTCCTTGAAGGAAGCCTTAGAGAATAAACAAGGATGACCCTTAACAGAAATTTTCTTTGATAAATCAAAGGCATAAACCTTTCCCACTCTGTTAGCCTTAAGGAGTGTATACTCATCTAAGACTTTGCCAATCAAAGGCAACACTTCAGAAGACAATATCCTACAGTCTTGCTTGGTGAAAAGAGAAATGTGACCCTTATCACACATCTGATTGACACTCAGAAGATTATACTTAAGATTCTCTACATGATTCACATCATCAAACCTTATCTCACCATTTGTCACAAAACCTTTCCCTATAATGTAACCCTTAGCATCATTTCCAAAAGACACAAATCCCTTCCTTCCTGTAAAATAATCATTAAGAAGAGATCTGCTCCCAGTCATATGCATGGATCCTCCACTGTCAACATACCAGATGCTATTTTGGCATGCTGAAGGACCCTGCATACATCAACACACTCAGTTAGACTTTTGGACCCAAACCATTTTGGTTTTGGGTCTGTTAACATATGAGGAAATATAATTAGCATTTTCAGTTGAAGCAACACTTGAAGCATTCTTATCAGAAAATTGAGCCTTGACTTTTGATTTTGGTTTCTTCTTTTGAAATGAAGCAACAGATACCTCTGCTAGATTAACTCTTCCTAGCAGTTGTTGCATCATTAACATCAGTTGATTATGGTTTTGAGTCAAAATTTTGATTTCATCAGACACATCAGGACTTGACTTTTGATTTTTGTGTTTTGTCAACTTAGTTTCTTTAATTGATGAAGAATCTTTCAAGTGTTGTTTCTTTGAATCTGGAACAACCCCTTTACCTTTCTTGGATTTACTTGATTCATTTCTTGGAACTAAATTCATTTTTCATTTTGAGTATGTTCTTGTTTTTATGATTTATTTTGTTTAATTTAGAACCTTTTCTGTACCAGCATTCATCAGAGGAATGATTAAACAACCTACAAATTTCACAAGGCACCCTCTTTTGCTTTTCCTTGTGAGTGTCTACAAGTACTGATGACTTAGATACTGACTTTTTGTTCATCAGAACATTTGGAGCATCAGTATTTGTAGACAATTTGACAACAGCTGATGTGTTGACAACCTCTGAAGAATTATTCTTCAGCACTTGTCTATCAACACATTTCTCATCCTCAGTTGTAACATTATCAGCTTTTTCTACAACTGCTAATGAGTGACTCTGGCTTATCAGAAGCCGTGCATCATTCTCTCCAATCCCATCCCCATCTGACTCAATCAGGTTTAAATTTAAGACATTTGAAACTTTTTCATCAGGATTAATCTCAATTAAGACACTATCCTGACATGTGTCATCCTGAATGACATTTGTACACCCAATTGAATAAGAATATGTCTCAATCTCCACAGTTTCAGACTCAATTTTGCATACACTTGACTCTCCTTCAGATATGTCTACAGCATCAGACATTTCTGAAGATTTGGTGGATTGATATACATTGTCCCCTTCAGACTCACAGTCATAACATTTTGGTGCATAATCAGCAGGGGGGCAGTGTGATTGTAACCAATTCCAAACTTAACATTTGAAGCTGATTGTTTGTTTAATAACATCTCAAACCCCTTACAGGACTCAACCCATTTGTCACAATTTACTTGGGTTGCTGCAAGTGTTTGCTTCAAATCATTATGTTTCACAAGCATGACTTCCACTCTAGCTTTTTCATCAGATAACAAACATTTGAGCTTATAAATTTCAGACTCCTTTTCATTTAAGACTTTCTCAAATTCAGTTTTGTTTTTAGCCACAGCTTTTTCTAATTCAAATTTCTCATTTATTAATTCAACATTTATTTCCCTAATGGAAGCAAATGCTGAAATGCATGACTCTGAACATAACTTGGCTTTTGATTCAGAAGATACCTGTGATGTTGAAGAAGTTGGACAAGAATTGTCAGTTGAATCAATAGCCATCAAAGCAAGATTTCCAAATGGATTGTCTCCACCATGTGGACCAGCTTCAGAGTACATATGCATATTGAAATCAGATAAGTCATCAGGTAGACTACTCCAATCAGCTACTCCAGGGGTGAAGAAGCTCTGATGTTGTTGTTGTTGAGGCTGTTGATTGGTTTGAGATTTGCTGGGGTCAGGAAGAGCAGGTGATTGTGAAGGAATTAATGCTGGAGTGTGAGTAGGTTGAGGCATGTAAAAGCAGGGATATGGATACGGCATAGGACTTTGTGGAACAAAGTGGGCTGGATAAAATTGTTGTTGACTGGTTCCAGAAGATTGTTGTCCTTTGTTTGGTGTGTTGTTGCTTGGAAAGGTCACAAAAGGTGCAGAAGAACTAGGTCCAGTAGATTTGCACTCTCTAGCAAAATGACCAAGCCTGTGACACTTGTGGCATCTCAACTTCCCTTTGTCAAAACCAACTTTGGTTTTGCCAGTTAATCCAGGAAACTTCCTTCCAGTTCTTTTGTAGAATTTTTGAGATCTTATGTTGATTAATGCCATTTGACTTAAAATATCCATTTCCTCCAGATCATCATCTGAAATTCCTTTCAAGTCATCCATCACAAAACACAGATTATCACCATAATTTCCTGCATTACTATCAACTCCCACAAAAGCATGTTCAGCATTGTTAGTAGAAAAATCAATATGTTCATCATAAGAACATTCAGACCCATTAAACTCAGACTCTTGACCTATTAAAGCAGTATTACCAGGAACAAAATCATCAGTGAGTTTTCCAGATGAAGACAGTTTTCTCTTCTGTTCTACCTCTCTTTCAAAAGTTAAGAGTTTCCCATGGAGTTGGTTGAGAGATAGATTCTCTAGATTTGCATTAGAGCGTAGGAAAATTGTATATGTGTCCCATCTATCAGGCAGTGATCTGAGAAATCTGTTATTCATCTGACTATTTGTATATTCCTGCTTAACCATTTTCAACTCAGAAATCAAACATGAAAACCGCTCAAATTGTTGAGTCAATGACTCACCCTTTCTATGAGAAAAAGTCTCATACTGCTGAGCAAGGATTTCTCTAGTGTTTGCTAAAACCTCATCGGTTCCACCGAATTGTTCTTTCAGTGCAACCCAGAGATCATGAGCAGTATCGTGATGCATCAAGCCTGAATAAATCTCATTCGGCAAAGCCATGGCCAGAATACCATGAGCTATCGCATCAATTTCAAACAGTTTAATATCCTCATCCGAATACATATCCGAAGGTTTCGGAATCATGATTTTAGTTTCAGGATCAGTGATCATGGGTTTATACGGACCATGCACTACAGATTTCCAACATCCTGCACTGTTAATTGACAGGTGATGTAGCATTCGACGTTGCCAAATGTTGTACTCACTCCGAACCAGTATTGGAGGCTTGGTTGCGAAGCCTGTATTGTGCGGATCATTGTTTGGAGTTGTCATGATCTCAGATTCAAACAATATCAAATGAATTAATGCAAATTTCAATCAATTGATTCAAAACAAATTGATATTGAAAAACAAATCAACAGAAGTTAACAGAAAACTTCAATCTATAACAAATTCTTACTAATCAGCTAATTCGATCAATCAGAGAACTGAATTGAGCAGTTTCAGAGATCAATTGTTTAATCGATCAATGATTAACCAGCTCGGATACCAATTGTAGGATCAGATGTTCTCATTTGATCAATATTAAGTAATAGCAGCGGAATTCAAAGATGAATTAGCCCAAAATTAGCAAGAACAAAGTTAATCTAATAGAACAGTAAAGCACAAGTTGTTATAGAAAGAGAATTCTGCAAAAGGAATAATTCATTCAATTCGCACTAACTTCGTTAAAGATACAATATGTCAACTGCCCTTATATAGAAACAGTGACGTATGATGATGTCACATGATGTTGACACCTAACAGACAAAAGATAACTACTGAAATAACTAAACTACTGAGGATGTTCACAACATCTGAAGACATCCTCTTACAACTACTGAAGAATTAAAACTACTGAAATAAAACTACAACATCTGATGAGTAAAATACTCATCAGACTTTTACAATTACTGAAAGAAAACTATTGAAGACAAAATTAACATCACAACATCTGAAGATTAACACTTCAGCTGTTGTGAATAACTTCAGATCTTGTAACTTCTGTAAAGTGCATATCAGCTGTTGTGTTCTTCTTCAGTTGTTGTAAGTATTGTGAGACTTAGAGATTTTTCCTGATCAGGCTCATTGGTTCTTTTAGTCCAACACCGAGCCCTCAACCTTAGGTGCAAACCTAACATGGACGAGCCTTGCTGCGAACCTTCTGCACGAGTTTAGCCGAACCCACCTAATGTCACCGAACCTTGCTGAGGACTCCAAGACCGACGAACCTAGCTCATCATCAGCCGAACCATCTACATAACCCTTCTTAATTGCCACGAACCTTTGACCTTTGAGCGAACCCTCCTCAGTTCACGAACCCACCTTGGTGACGAACCTTCTGTAGATGAACCAATACCATCTAGCCGAACATTCAGATGTTTAACGAACCTGTGAGCTGAGAACTTACACAGCCGAACCCCATGCAGCATCGGTTAACTTGTGGCTATATTGATAAGAGGTTCGCTGCTCTAATGTAACCAATTCGTCTGTAAGGCCACAAAGTGAGCTAAAACCTATCAGGCCCATCACACGATTTCATGCAAATTGTTTCGGCCCAATCCCATTCTTTTGACCCGTTGGATTAGCTTACACATCGGCCCATTTATTTCATTTGAGCAAAAAAAGTAGTCGGCCCAAAACCCTATGTGCCTACGGCCCACAGGAATTACTTCGGCCCAAAGGCACCAGCCGGCTCATGTGTTTCGCCCGCATAACCATTTGGCCCTTGTGGTGGAATACGAGCTAACGTGGATAAATGAGTAAACGAGTATAACCTATACATAATAAATGAGTTAAAGACTGCAAGAGTGACCTATGGGTGGTCAACAATCACTCATAACAACTAATAAAAATCATTTTGTGTTCAACTAAGGTCAATTGGCAAACTAAAAACCTAAGTGTTGTAGTTTATAAACAATAATAGTATAAGGTTACACATTTGATGAGGTTTGCGTTCAATTCAAACAATAACACATAAGGGGTATACAAAAATCAATTAAGACCGATTGAGAGTTAGTACAATCTATAATCAATAAGCAAGGGCCGAATGTTGATCAAGCCGGGCATGTGTTGACCAATCTTAGTGTTAACACACACACACGCACATAAATCAACTACAATCAATACTTATAAGATTACATGCAACGTGAAATCAATACAGGTGCGTGAACATCATAACAAGTGCAAACAAAGAGCGCGTGCATTCATATTCTACTTAGTCAAACACTTCAGACACAAGGTAAGTTCACTTGTCCCTTTCCAAACTTATTTGTTTTACTTCGGGACTTAGAAGCATGTTAAACATTTTAATAAACTATTGAAATGTTATTTAATGTTTTTAAACTTAAACATGAGACTTATATTGATGCTTATGCTTGGAAACTAGTATACTTGAAAAGTGATAAATGATGTGTTGTAAAACACATCTGCTTTTTCTAATTGTTTTTAAGTGATTTTGTAATGTTTTATTTAACTTTAGAGTCGATTGATGCTGGTTCTTCACATTTCCACAAATTGTTGCTTGCAGGTCATAAACGTGTGTATTTGGTGCTAAAGATCAAGAAATAGAGCTCCCGGTTGGTCGAGAACAAATCCGAAGACACAAGAAGATGAAAACTGGAAAATAGACTTGTCGCGTAGCGCAACAACCACTTGAAACCCTGTCGCGTAGCGCGATAGGTGGAAAATGACGTTTTTACCCCTGTTTAATGATTGCGGGTTTGACCCGACTATTTGGTCGGGTAGTGGGTTGCGTTGCGTAGCGCGAAGGGTAATTAGATGCCTGTCGCGTAGCGCGACAATGTTAATTTTTCCGAATTTCGAGTTTTATGTTTTGGAAACGGCTGGAGGCGGACATATTCGATTTTGGACGATCAGAGAAGACTTGGGAGGCGACTAGAAGCAAAGATTCAAGATTGGAGTCGAGTTGGATCATCGGGAAGCCCTAGACGAGTGATCCGAAGGGTGTAATGTGATCGGTTCTTCTTTCTTTCTTGTTATTCTCTTTTACTGATGTTTGAGATGTGTTTTGACATTGAATGCTACGGTTTATTTAGTATGATTTGCGACTAAACATTCTAGACCACCTAGGGTTTTACAAATATGCATGTTTGATGTTGGTAATGATTGATTGCGGAACAAGTTTTGATTTTTAATGGTTTAATGATTTGGTTTGAATTCTTGGATGTAATCAAATGTTTATGATGTTTGTGATTGAGATATTGGTTCCTCATATGCTTTGGCGAATCTCTTTCGTGTAATAGGCATGTGCTAAGTCGTTTACTTGGTGTTTATAATTTTTGGATGTATTACTAGACGTAGTAATTCACAGGAACAATGATGAGATCACAAAAGAATTAAGTGTTTAACCAAATTCAATAGCCGTGAGGTGAGGGTTTGTTAGTGTATCTTGCATGTTTAAGAACTAGTTAAGGTCTTTGTGTATAGACCAAGATTAGGTAAATTGAACATAGTCTTGTATGCTAAATCCAAGATGAATTTTCTTATTATCCCTTGCATTTGATGTATTGAGATTATCCTTTCCGTGAGGTAGATGGTTTTAGGATATACCATTGATGGGTTGGTTAACTTGTGAGAGTAATTAACCTAAACCGGTGTTTAAGATACTTGTAGACAATTTAGTTGAAATCTTTGAAAATAGTTAAGGAATCTCTAAATTGTTGATAAGCTAATATTCAAAGATCCCAGTTCCACAACAAGTTCCATAATCAATCTAAACACATGAAACATGTATAAAGTAAACCCTAGGTAGTCTTTTCATCATTAGTGAGTTTTAGTTGCGGGTTCCCATTTGAGTCTTTTATCGGTTTTTTAGAAATTTATCAATTTCAGTTTGGTTAGTTATTTATAAAACCCCCCTTTCAAACAACTAATTTAATTTAAATCTTTTGTATAGATAAGTACCTGAGTCTATTTTGTATTTTCTATAGGAGTGTGTGGGTTCGATATCTGGACTTGTTTTTTTGTGCTACTTCTCGATAGGTTCACTTGCTTGTGAGTAGTTTAGTTTAGAGAGTCTAGAGTATTACTTATTGTCTAGGTTAGTTTTGATTTTTTGTTATTTTTAATTAAACTACTTTGCACACATCAAGTTTTTGGCGCCGTTGCCGGGGACTTCTTAGTCGATTGTGCAGTTTAGTCTTGTGTCTTATCTGTGCATATTTATTTTTAGTTTTATTTTTTATTTTGCTTTATTTTTATTTCTTTTTGATTAATTTTTATTTGTTTGCAGGTTTGGTAGTGTATGCCACACCTACGTTCACACGGAGCGCCACCTGAGCTTTATTTGCCTTCAAGGAGCGATTTGCGGGACTTCTCTGAGGGTTCTACGAGCGAGGTAAGTGCTTCCACTCCCGTTTCTACATATTTTTCTAAGCACACACCACCATCTTCTTCTAGTTTTTCCACCATTCTAGTCCACGTTTACACTTTATTCCACCCATGGCTGAGCGTCGCACGGTTCACCAGCAGGTCACTGCTGATTCACGGGACTTAACAATCCCATCACTGTGCCAAATATCACGAATGAAAATTCGTGGCAGATTCCTTCGTACATCATGACTTCCATTAACAATACTCAGTTTAATGGCCGGGATGATGAGGATGCTCCAGCACATATAGCTCGCCTCACTCGCATCTGTGGTACCTTCAATCTTCAAGGTGCTACTGAAGATGCTATTTTTCTGCAGCTATTTCCTTTTTCTCTTGCGGGTAGGGCAGCCACTTGGCTCGATTCGCATGCACCTGGATCTTTCACTACTTGGGGCAGTCTTAGGGATGCATTCCTTAAGAAATACTTTCCACCTGCCAAGGCAGCTCGCCTTCGTGATGAGATCCATTCTTTTCGTATGGCCCCTAATGAGCCATACTACCTTTCTTGGGAGAGACTCCAGAATCTGCTTAGCAGATGCTCCCAGCATGGTCTCTTTGACTGGGCCCTTGTAGAGAAATTCTACAATGGTCTAACTTATGAGACCCGAGCTCGTTTCGATACTTCTGCAGGTGGTCATCTTATGGGAAAGAGGGATGTTGCTGAGTGTACTGATATGTTTGAGAATTTTGCTCAGGCTGAATATGAGCAGAGATCTGCTAATAGGAATTCAAATCCTATTCCTAGTTCCTCCTCTTCCACGAGAGGAGTTCACCACGTTAATGTGGATACTAGTGTGGCAGCTGCTCTCGAGGCCTTGTCGAGGGATGTGAAGGAGCTGAAGATGAAGGTGGATAGGTGTGAGATTTGTAGGGGTGGCCACGCCACATCTAAGTGTTTGGTGGTCAACCAGGAGCAGGTTGACTATCTTGTGGGTTAAGGTAGGGGTAACACGAACCCTTTTAATAATTCCTACAATCAAAATTGGAGGAACCACCCGAATTTTAATTGGCGCTCTTCCGGTCATCCCCCTGGTTTCCAATCTGAGTCATCTGATAACCAGGGGCAGGGTCATTCTTCGGTTAGTCATCCGAGTCATACACCTGTGGTGGGTAGCAGTAGTAGTGGTCGTAGTTCTGGGGGTAGCATGAGTAAGATTGAGGAGTTATTGACCCAGTTGGTTTCTAAGGATGCTAATACTCTGAAAACCCTTGCTGTGCATGACATTCTTATGAAAAACCAACAATATGCTTTTCTTGATCTTCAAAGACCTGTTGGTGATATTGCTAAGTGTTTGGATGAGAGGCCCCAAGGCCAGTTTTCGGGCAGCACTCAGCCTAATCCAAACGCTCATGTGAAAGCAGTGACTACGAGGAGTGGTCGAGGGGGTATGAGTGTAGAGCCACCGGTCGATGTAGATTATGAGGAACCGAAGGATGAGGAGATTGAGATGGAGACTCCTGGGGGGTGCACATGAGGTCGGTCCCAGCAAGTACAGTACCGACCAGTGAGTCTCCCGTAGTGGTCCCGGTTGAGAAGAAACCGGTTGAGGTTAGGCTGAGTCCTAAGATTGATCATTCGCGACTTCCTTACCCTGCTCGCTTAGCTCACCAAAAGCATGCTAAGGAGTATGGCCATTTTCTTGACATGTTCAAACAGTTGAAGATAAATCTTTCATTTATTGAGGCTCTTCAGCATATGCCTAAGTATGCTAAATTTCTTAAGGACTTGTTGAAGAGGAAGGATCGGCTAGGGGAACTTTCTAATGTTCCATTGAGTGGGGGGTGTTCTGCGGTGATTATGAACAAGCTACCGGAGAAGTTGACAGATCCTGGGATCTTTACAATCCCATGTTTGTTTGGTAGTGACACTCAGAGGCACGCGTTGGCAGATTCGGGTGCTAGCATCAATTTGATGCCCTATTCTTTGTATGAGAAGCTAGCACTTGGTGAACTTATGCCTACGCGCATGACATTGTCCCTTGCTGACCGGACGGTCAAGTGTCCACGGGGTATTGTTGAGAACCTGTTGGTGAAAGTGGATAAATTTGTTTTCACCGTGGACTTTGTGATTCTTGACATGGAGGCCGACGAGAGTGTGCCTATCATTCTAGGCCGTCCTTTCTTGAGGACCGCTAAGGCCATCATTGATGTGTTTGATGGGAAGCTCACTCTTAGAGTGGGTGATGAGACTGTCACTTCTGAGGTTGTGAAGTCTATGAGGCATCCCAGTGATTATGATGACTTTAGTGACCCATGTCACTCAGTTTACTTCATAAATTCTTTCATGTCACACGTAGATAGGTGTCTTGAGTACGTGTTCGGGGCTGATTTGGTAGTTGAGATGTTCTTCACAGCAGCCCAATGACTTTTACCAGGATTTTGTTGGTATCTACTTGTTATACTCAAAACAAAAGATACATAGGTCTAGTACATAACATGGCATACATGTAGGACCAACTTGGAGCTCGGAAACAATCCGATTCCAATGTATATCTACTTGACAGCCTCTAGAATAGTGCGGAATCCTATTCCAGGGTTTTCCAAACGAAACCAACAGTAACCATGATGATCCGAGTATGTAGGAAGGACGTTTGAACAAGAATCAAACACCACGGGATGGGAATCGAACTTGGATGATCAATGGCCGCTCAGATTTTCTAGGGTTTGACACTAGGTGCTCTGGGAAGAAGGAGGGCTCACAGAAGTTAGGGTTTGAAATTATTTGAACTTGTATTTATAGGAAGCAGTCATTCGCCCAAATGAGTTGTCGAAACAGCTCATTCGGTGAATGACCACATCGAATGGACAACCAATAGAATGACTCATTCGGCGAATGACTCATTCTCTCGCCTGTTATTCGCTATTTCGTTCATTCGGCTAATGACTTCATTCTTAGAGTCATTCGCCTGAATGTGCAGCATTCATACTCAAGTATTAATAAACCAAATCAAACAATCATATAATCAATATTAGACATTAAAAACTATATAAAAAGACAACTTCCATTAATATAACTTGAAATTTACATGATGGATAATACAAAATCGAACTAGGGACATATAATGCGTCTACAAAATCCCCCTCGGACCTAGTTCAATCCTTGGAAATGTCTTTCTTGAAAAACTTGTCTGAAATGGCTATCCAGTCTGTACCAGCATGAATCTTGAATATACTTCAGAGCCGGATCACCCTCATAAACTGTAAAGCCTGTATCATGTCTTGAACATCGAAGAAAATATGATGACGATAGAGAGCTAAGACATCTTTGTAGGACAAGTTAGTCAACCACATTGGGTCAAAAATGTTCCGTCTCCCATTTCTTGTCGTTGCACAAAACAATCACTGCCTCTCCAGTCCGTCCATCGTAATACCACCATCGGAAGCCCTCCATAAAGTTTTGACGCATCTTCCGTAAAGGAATCTTCTTCATTACTTTAGGAGGTAGCCACTCAGGATAACTTTATGCTTCCTTGACTGACCATCAACTCAGGCAGATAATATCTTTCAGGCTGTTGGGGCTAGAAATTTACCCATATCTTCCTGTACTCGTACTAAAGTTGTCAAGAAAACCAGGCTGACATTCCAGAATCTTCGCTATAAAGCATCCTCATACGTGCTAACTAATTAACTTCAAAACCAGGAAACGTCTTAAAATCATTAGGATGCTTGAAGTAGTCAATGCCTTTTTCTCTCTTCACTGCATAGCCCCCGAGATCATGGAAGTATGCCCAGCTCAAAATTTGACCTCCAGCCTTGTAGCCTTTGGTTATGTAAACCTTCTTGTGCGTAGCTGGCATCTTTACAGTGCTTTCTTTCTTCAAAATCTCCCAATAGGCCTTCCATTATTCTTTCCTTCTTTTCTGATCATCGGTTTCAGACTTACTGACCTCAACCTGTTCTTCTAAGTACCTAACAAGCAGATCTTCGGTAGCTTGATCAAACTGATCAGTGAATGTAGGCAGCTCATCCTCAGCCGATGTATACTTTAGATATTCCTCAACAGTGATATCCTCCAAAATGACTTCATCTACATCATCAAAGACCTCTGGAGTTGGCTCATCAATCACTGGAACAGAAGTATCATCGGTGATAACCTCATCAGGGTTTGACCTGAACAACTCTGCGATTTGCTCCCTGGATAAGACATGTATAATCTCCCCTTCCTCTTTATCATAGCTCACTGGGTGCTGTATTATACCATGAGAATCCAGTATCATCATCAAAGTCTCATCTAACTGACGTCTCAAAGGTACAGCTTCTACTTCCTCAGCAGCTGTTGGCTCTTCATTTGTAGCAGGAGAGGGGGAAGGAGTCGGTTTCTTCTTGTCATGCATCGACTTGGAACGAATCTCAGGATGGGAAGGACCTTAGTCATCATCACCATCATCTGAAATTGATGAACCTGAGGACCCACTCCCTGACTCATGCAGATCATCTCCGTCCGAATCTTCATCTTTGTCTGTATCCTCATAATCCACTTTCTCCTCATCAGATTCTTCCTCTTCTTCATCATCTTCCTATTCGTAATCATTTTCTGAATCTGAGTCATCGGAGCGGACTGTCGTGCCCTCAAGTCTGGGAGTGTTGTCTATAAGATCTTCTATTTGTTCAGCGAGACGAGCGTTCTCTGCTTCTAGTTGAAAGATTCTTTCATTGGAACCAGTGGCAGTCAATGCCAGCTAATTGTGGTCATCTATATACTTGAGCAACTGTTCTTCTTGCTGGGCTGATCTTTCTCTGAGATCTGCTCGCTAATCTATAGCTTGAAGCAACAGTGCATCCTGATCTGTTATCCTCTGAGTAAGTTAAGCGATAACCAGATCCTGTTCCCTGCTCTTCCTTTCATGTTCCAGGTTCCTCTCCATCAGTCTGAGTACCATACTGTTCAAAGTGTTAAGCTAATCCACAACTAAAACAGTAGGCACGAACCTGTTAGCTCGTGATACGGAGGGACCAGCAGAAGCAGCAACAAAAATGGGATCCAGAATGATAGGAGTGGTCAGAGGGTCAATAGTGATACGTGATGGAATAGCCCTTGACTGTGTCAGTGAAGAAACTGTAGTTGGAGCCACTGATGTAACAACAGTAGTAGCAGCAACTGACAGTTCTAACCTCCTCTATAATAAGAACCTTGATCTCTTCCTCCTTTCGGCAGAAGATGAAGTGGATTGAACAGGAAAAGAAACTGTTGTAGTATTTGGAACAGAGGAAGTACGAGGAGGAGAAGGAATGTCAAACTCCGGAATAAAAGTAGGATCTCTGATCTCATCATGCTCAGCTTCACTCCTTTGTGTCATTCTCTTTCTCTTTCTCCACCTTCCTCCTATTCATACATTCTCAAACTCCTCGTCTGGTGTGTCTTCAGAATCAGAATTCTGAGCATCATCACCACCAGCTTCACCACCTTCATTATCTTCATCACCTGAGTCATCCGAATCATCTTTTTCTTTAGCAGATGTGGTGTCAGCCATATCAAGAGGATTAGTCACTATGGAGGTATTAGTGGCCATTAAATCCAAATCCATCAGTGAATCAATGTCTACATCCTCATCATCAACAATAGAAGTACTGACTCCAGCACCAGCAGTCACAACAACAGCCTCAACCAGGATAACATCAGCAGTAGTGGCTATGTCACCAACACCATCACTCACCATAACAGAACTAACATCTGCAGTGCTCACAGCCACTGAGCTCTCACCAGCACCACCACCACTACCACTAGCACCAACATCATCAGGAACAAGTATGTCCTTCACATCAGAGTCTGAGTCATCATGCCTCCATTTCCAACCAGTCGGAGCTACATAATCAGGCCTCGCAATATGACCAAAAAATATCGTAGAGTAGGCTTCCTATCTTTGCCTCTGTATGACAGTACTCTGTTTAGAGTAGTGTCATTCATGTGCTCCAAGCGTAAGATATCAGCATTGATCTTTGGAAGATTAGGCAACTGTGCATCAATCAACTGCTGCAAAAATCTGGGGTACATCAAAAACTTCTTGTCCCCTTTCAAAGTCACATTCTCCTTCATATGTGAGAAGATCATCTTTGAGAAGTTGTATGGCAGATTCAGCACCAGTGTAACAAAGGCACTTTGTATGGTCTATCTCATGTCATCAAATCCTCCTCTCCTCGACCCAAGGCAATGAATAAGTACATGTGCTAGGTACTTGAACTATGGAGACATGAATGCCTTATTCAGGATCCCGGCTCCAAGGTCACCCTCATATATGCACCTCATGAAGCAGCCTCAAACTAAATAACGATCAAGAAGATACGGCTGGTCAGGTGCGTCTTGGAAACCACAAACTCTTCTGATGTGTTTAGCAGAAATGACCACATCCTATCCGTGAACTTTGCCTCGAATGACTGTAGGCTCAGCTTCACAGTCTATATCAGCAGATGCCCAGAAGTATTGTTGATGTGAAATATATGGCACATGCAAAGTTGAGATGGCAGTGAATATCCTCGAACGTCTGAGAAATGTGATGATCTCAGTGTAATGTCTGGCATTCGGTGTAGAGAGATCCAGGTGAGCACAAATGTTATTCTTTGTCACAGATTTATATCCAGCCATACTGAAAAACAAAGAATATATATGTTAGAGCAATTCATTTGAACAAAATACAGAAATCAGATCAAAGACACATTTGAAACAATTTGGTCGAATGAGACTGATTTGGGCAAATGGGCTCTTTGGTCGACTGAGCCATTCGCCGAATAGACCTTATTCGCCGAATAGACCTTATTCGCCGAATAGACCTTATTCGCCGAATAGACCTTATTCGCCGAATAGACCTTATTCGCCGAATGAACCTTATTCGCCGAATGAGCTATGTGCTGACTTAGTCATTCGTTGAATGAGCCATTCTCCGAATGAGCTTCATTCACCGAATGAGTTATAAGCTGACTTAGTCATTCGTCGAATGAGCTTCATTCGCCGAATGAGTCATTCACCGAATGACGACATTCGGCTGTCTGTTCAGGTTTAAAAATCCCTTTGATAAAAAGTTCAAATCAGCTCGCAAAATTTATACTTTCAAGCTCAGACATGACCGACTAAGAGTTTTAAAACAGGTCTTTTGTGATGTTAAGTCCATTTAGGCCATTTATTGCAAGGGCGAAATTAAAAACCCTAAAACCCAAAAATTTGTTCTATTCCAGATGATTTCATGGTCAAAGTTTGACGATATTTGATCCCAATGTACCTGAGATGATAAGATACAAGATTATCAGTAGCTGGGACGAAAGAAATCAAAGAAAAATGATGGACCGAAGAGAGATGATGTTAAGGAGAATGGGGCTCACACAGTACAGGGCGAACGAAATTTTGGCGAATGAGGTGGTTCATCCGATTAACTATTTATATAGGGTGAGCCATTCGCCGAATGAAAATGGCGAATTTGTCATTCGACATTAGGTCATTTGCCGAATGACACCAATGAATTAGTCATTTGGCATTGAGTCATTCGTCAAATGATATTCAATAGGCAATAGTTATTCGCCGAATGAACACTCGAAAGACTTGATTCTCTTTAACACAACACCTCATTCGTGCGAATGAGTTGTTCTCACACCCCATTCGTGCAAATGAGGATTCTCTCTCAAAAAACACAAGATGATTTAAAAATTTTACATTTTGATCATCAAAACAAATGCCATTTATGAAGATAGGTCTGGTTGATTCAGGATTCAGATGAGACATACATCTGAACCTACAAATGATCACCTAAAATAAAATGGAAAGTATAAAATCTTTTTGTAATTTTGTGAAACAAAATTCAACTTTACAACTAACAACTATAAACAAAGAAACACATATTTTTGTGAGAGGTCTATTGAGAAAATGATACATACATCTAATCAAATCAAATCAGCATTCTTGAATGTTTTGTTTCAGACACTTTTGACTTGTGATCTGATTACTGATATATCTGTCCACTTTAAGCTATTCAATACAAAATTATCAAACTCATTTGGTGATCACTTATGTTTTCTGACTGAGTTGCCCGTTTTATCTATTCAACAAAGGTTTGAATTCAGTTTGTAACTCATCTCTGCACATCTTAATACCCAGCATCATAAATTCCATAAGGTTCCAATTTATTTTCTTTTTTTATTTTTCTTTTTGATTTGTCTCATAAGACCAACATATTCTCATGGACGGCTTCAACTAGGTTCGTCCCAGTAATATGGCACGTATACAGACCTGTGTTGACACGCTTGGCTTGTTCTATCCAAATGGACGGCTTCAACTAGGTTTGTCCCAGTAATATGGCACGTGTATGGAATTGAACTAATTTTATTTTTGTATTTTTCACAAGCTTAATACCAGTTTGATTTTCTTTTTCTTTTGTTTTGATTCAATCATTCACATCTGAATGGACGACTTCAACTAGGTTCGTCCCAGCAATATGGCACGTGTACATACTTTGAATTCCTGAATCATTGGAAACCTTATTGGATCTCATGATAACAGGTGTATGCCTGATTTGAGTCATAAACTATTTCTCACTAAAGTGTCTTTCAAAAACAGATCCCACAAATCAGATTTTGTAAGTATTCACAAATTTTTCTATTTATTTATTAAAGTCAGCCTATCAGTACATCAACTCACACTTCTCATATGTCTTCCATTTATGCATTCATTAACACTTTTAGGACATGATAGATTAATGTATTATATTCTCAAAGAAGACCTTCTCATTTTTATACTTTTTGAACTGTTTTTGTATTTTTTAAATTTTTTAGATGTTTTTGGTTTTTCAATTTAGCTAATATCACCCCATAAAAACCTAAAACAAAAAATTTTTTGAGTTTTTTATTAAGATAAGGAACTAGACAAAAGAACTTGAATGAAACAACTAGATAACTCAAAACAAAACTATCTAACAAAGTCGATGATCTTTTGTTAGATTTAGATGAAGGTAGGACTTCATCCTTTAGAAAAACACCATTAGCCGATAACAAATATAAAAATCTGGGTTTATCAAAAGCTTTTGTGAAAAGATCGGCTTTCTGGTGATCGGTGTGAATTTTAACAACATCAATTAATTTGTTTTCAAAACAATCACGTATGAAATGATATTTAATGTCGATGTGTTTTGTTTTTGAGTGCTAGATCGGATTCTTAGTGACAACTATGGCAGCAGTATTATCAACATATATAGGGGTGTTAGAAAAATGTAACCCATAGTCCCTGAGTTGCTGTTGGATCCAGATGATCTGAGAACAGCAACTGGCAAAAGCAATGTATTCAGCTTCACAGGTTGAAGTAGACACCGACGTCTGCTTCTTGCACTGCAAGGTAACTAAGAAAGTTCCAAAGAACTGACATCCCGCAGACGTTGACTTGTAGTCTCTCTTGCATCCACCATAGTCTGAATCACTGTATGCAGTAAGATCAAAATTATCATCATTAGGATACCATAATCCAAGATTCGGTGTACCCTTCAGATAACGCATAATACGTTTCACCGCAATCAGATGTGACACTCTTGGTTTAGATTGATAACGAGCACACAAGCATGTGACAAACATGATGTCTGGCCGAGAAGCAGTAAGATACATCAGAGATCCAATCATTCCTGGTACAGAGTAGCATCTATTAAATCCCCCTTTTCATCTGGCGTAATCCCGTGATTAACAGCTAGCGGGGTACCAGCAGGTTTCGCATCTGACATATTGAACCAACTCAGTATGTCACCAACATATTTGGTCTGATGAATGAAAATGCATGCCTCAGACTGATCCACCTGTAATCCCACAAAGAATTTCATCTCTCCCATTTAGCTCATTTCAAATTTCTCTTTCATGACTTTCTCGAAATCCTTGCACAGACTATCATTCGTAGAACCGAAAATGATATCGTCTACATATACTTGCACCAAGAGTAAGTCACCATCCTTTTATCGAATAAACAGTGTACAGTCAATGACACCTATTTTGAACCCGTTGTTCAGAAGGTGAGTGGAGAGTATCTCATATCATGCGCACGGTGCTTGATGTAATCCATATAATGCCTTGTCTAGCTTGTAGACTTGGTCACGATGTACTGGATCCTCAAACCCAGGAGGTTGACTGACATACACTATTTCACTAATCACACCACGAAGAAATGCACTCTTGACATCCATTTGATAGACTTTAACCTTTTTGAAAGATGCATATGCCAAGAAAATACGGATTGCTTCAAGTTGAGCAACCGGTGCAAATACTTCATTGTAATCCAAACCTTCAATCTGTCTGAATCCTGAACAACCAGACATGCCTTGTTTCGCATGATGATCCCGTGATCATCTTTCTTGCAACGAAGAACCCATCGAGTGCCAATTACTTTTGCACCTTTTGGTCTGTCAACCAGTTTCCAGACACCTAACTTCTTGAATTGCAGGAGTTCTTCTTGCATGGCATCAACCCACGATTCTTCCTTTAAAGCCTCAATGATGATTCGCGGTTCAACTTGGGAGATAAAACAGGGATGGGCACAAAAGCTTACATTAGCAAAGTCAAGAATGTCTGCAAGTCCCCCTAAAGAAAGCTGATGTCTGGTCTTAACCCCATCTATGTGACTTCCAATAATGTTCTCTTGAGGATGAATACGAGTAATTCTTCCAACCGGATGAGGAGGAACCTCAACCTGTGGATCTAGATTGTTCAAATTCAAATCCTCAAGATCAGGTACAAGATCATCAACATTTGGTTTGGGGGCAGCCAGCTAAATGGGATTGTCATCTATGTCTGAACTATCATCATTTGTCTTTATTGGAGGAATTGAAGTGGATGAAGGTTGCACTGGTTCATCAAGTGTATTCTATACATCATACAACATTTGAACTACAACGTCTTCATCTGACTACATGGGAGGAATATTAAATGAGTCAAAAAGGCCAGAATAATCAAGCATCCAGTCTGGGCCTTTTCCAGGTGGGGGCATAGAATATCTCTGAACATCAACATGATACCACTCCTCTACATTCTGAGTTAATCTGTTATAGACCCTTTTATTTGGAGTGCTATACTTAAGAAAATACCATTCTTCCACCTTCTCATTGAATTTTCCCTGCTCATGTTTCTTAAGCATCCTACATGTGACGCCGCAAGGTTCAAGATAATAAAGATTTGGCTTTTTGTAATGAAGCAGTTCAAAACAAGTCTTCCCATGCCTCTTCACTATCAAAACCATGTTTAAAGTGTAACAGGCATTTTCTACAGCCTCATTCCAGAACTGAACCGGAAGAGAAGAATCAGCAAGCATCGTCCTAGCAGCCTTTATCAAAGTTCGGTTCTTTCGCTCAGCAACACCATTCATTTGTGGGACATAAGGGGCGCTAAATTGTTGAACAATTCCCCGTAAATTGCAAAAATTCTCCATGTTGTGGTTCTGGAATTCTTTCCCATTGTCTGTTATGAGAATATGAATCTTGAGCTTATACAGAGATTCAAGTTAGGTAACCAACACTTGAATACAGTCAAACGTTTCAGATTTCTCCTTTAAAAAGAACACCCAAGAGTATCTGGAAAACACATTAGTTATGACAAGACAATATTGATCACCAGTTATACTCTTGCGGTTAACAGGACCAAAAAGATCCATATGGAGAAGCTCAAGTGGAACAGTGATTGAATGATATTTCTTTGGCTTATGAGACTGCTTTGTTTGCTTTCCCTTCTTGCAAGATACACAGACATCAGACAGTTTGAAATTCTTCAGAGTAACCCCCTCAACCAAATTGTTGTGTACCAAGTGATTTATCCTGCGTAGACTCAAATGACCCATCCTCTAATGCCAAAGGATTGAATCTTTCTCAGTTGCCTTTGTCATAAAACATGAAGCTGTGAAGGATGTTGTTGAAGCTGTGGCCATATTGAGAACAAACAAGTCTTGTTTTCTGGGGGTTGACATCAATATCTAATCTTCAGGAATAGTAACACCTTCCTTTAGAATGTAGCATTTGGAGTCATCAAAGAGAACCTTGTACTGTTTATCACAAATCTGTGATACTGAAAGAAGATTATTCTCCAATTGCTTGACATATATGACTTTGTCAAATGAAACTTGCCCATTTGATAAAATCCCCTGTCCCGTGATAAAACCACCTTTGTCACCTGCAAATGCGACGTATCCACCTCGAACTGAATTCACATTGGTGAGAAGCGATATATCACCAGTCATGTGTCTGGATGCCCCACTATCAACGATCCAAGAGCTGTTAAGAGCAGCTGTTGGGGCAACCTACACAAAAAGGAATAAATTAGTTCATTTTGGGAACCCAAGCCTTTATAGTCTTGGGTTGACCCAATGAGCCTCGGATCCAAACATCAATCCATTTACCATCAGAGCTAGCCTTTTCTGGATTGGATGTAACTAAAGTCGCAGAAGACTTGACTTTCCAGACTGCAATTTTACCGAAAGATTTTTTCAGATAAATGGATGATGACTTTGATTGATTAAAATTAATCACTTTGGGAGCATTCAAACTCAACAGTTTCGCTATACCCTTGTCCAAAGATTTAACATGTGTAGGTTGTTTGGGTTTTGTCTGAGCTAACTTGGATTCAGATTTTTCAGCTTTGATGAAAAACTGATTTAGTTTTCTAGGTGGTGCAATCTTTGGTCTGAGCTACTTGGACAAAATCTGACTATGTGTCCAGGTGCACCACACTCAAAACAAACTTTATCACCTTTTTTATGAAAATGTTTTAATTCAGAAAAAGATATGTTTTTTTAGTTTAAAAACATTTGTTTTAGGCTTGTCCTGATTAAAACCCAAACCCTTTTTCCCATTAGGAACAAGATGGTCAATCTTGTTAGACACACAAGCATCATTCTCTTGTGATGCTTTCACAAAACTCAAGGCTTGATAAATTTTGGAAGATGAGATTGGGTCACCTTTCATGACAACAGGGGATTGATTCTGAGCAGCAACACAATCAGATGAATAATCGGATTCATCCTTAGAATCTGAGACCCAATCTTCAACAATCCCCTCCACAAAAGATTCCTCTGACAAGGAGGAACCCTCATCAGTTATCATCCTAATTGGATCAATTACTAATGGAGTTTTAACTTGGAAATCTTTAACATCTTTGTCATCTGGTGAGTTGACAAAGCTATTTAAGATTGGTGGAGGACAATGTTGATAACTCACTTTCCATTACCCTTCATATTAGTACCCTTACTAATCATGTGCTCAATGATATATGATGAGCTCTCATAGATCTTAAGCTTTTGTCCTAGGGTTTCATAGTCACACTCAACTATTTCTAACTTCTTCTTTATCTCATTGATGGTATTGAGATAAGAATTAATAGCATCATGCTTGTTCAAAACAGCAATCTCAGCCTCATGAAGTTGTCTATTTAAAAATTCAATTTTAGCTTGAAAATCTTTTTCATTAGATTTTAAAACTTTGTTAGCCTCAATACACAGGTTGAGATCACTGATCATCAGATACATGATCAGATTGTGAAGAAACAACAGGGGTAGCAGATGAAGTTACCATCAAAGCAAACTGAGCAACAGGTTCTTCAATGTCAACATAAGAATCCACTGGAATATCTGAGTCTGATGAGATTTCTGACTCTGAATCCAATGATTCTTCTCCAAAAGTAGTCTCTTCATATCGATCAATCAACTTGTGAATCTCAGCAAAACATGCTTTATCAGGTTCCCTTTGATTAGAATTGAACCGAAAATCCTAGTTTTCACCTTCATCTTGTTGCACCATCAACGCCTTTCCGGTGTTTGAAGAGCCAGCTTGAGCAGGAGAATCAATAGGAACTAGCCTTCTCTCTGGATTTGCTGCAGAAGACTTTTGATAATGAAACGGATTCTTGTTTCCAGCTTTTCTTGGATGTTTGCATTGTCTGGCAAGGTGACCTTTTTCACCACAATTGTAACAAGTGACAGAAGCCATGTCAAATCCAAACTTAGATTCCTTGTTCAAGTTAATGTCATTACCAGTCCTTTTCACAAACTCCTTAGCTCTCCTCACATCACTTGCCAAAGCCCACATGATGTCAATCCCTTTCATGTCATCTGGATCTATCTGAGAGTAGTCATCATTTTTCAGATAAGGATTTCCAATCTATCCTGCTCTTGTGACAGGTTGGTGATGTTACTTTTTGAGAGCTGGATGAAGAGGATGACTGACTAAAATGAATCGGATTAGAATATGGAGCTTCAGTCGTTTGAGAAACAAAAGTTGTCTTCAATGGAGCATGAGAAGATGATTTCTCAACAGTAGGAGTTGAGTAATACAATGAAGGATCTTGAACTTGAGCAACTCTCTTGGGCTTCCACTTGTTCTCTATCTCTTGCTCTTTCAGCTTCTGAATGAAATCACTTATGTCCATGTTGGCCATCATCTCATTTTGCTTCAAAACCATCAATAATGACTCCCATTTGGGAGGTAAAACATCTGCCAAGCATTGTATCTTCTCTTGAGTTGTTGTCTTGACCTAATAATTGAACAGTTCACTGAGAAGATGATAGAATCTGGCAATCAGATCATACAAAGATTCATTTCCAACATACATGAAACTGTTGAATTCCTTCCTTAAAGCCTTTTACTTGATATTCCTCAAAGCATCATTGCCCTCATACCGCTGCTGCAAAGCATCCCACAAGTACTTAGAGGATGTAAACTGTCTGAACGGATGGAAAATATCAGTAGCAATGGATTGAGATAAAATAGCATAAGCCTTCTTCTCATAATCATAAAGTTTTCTCTGAGGCTCAGTCATCCGGATGACTAACATAAGAGTTCCATCCTCATTCAGAGGCCTCAGATAACCTTCTTCAATCATCATCTATAAGTTGGTATCCACTCTATTGATGTGAATCTCAAATCTGTACTTCTAGTGTGGATAATCATCTAAGGACAGTAACTTGGGAGCTTAGTTGGACTTTCCCGTCTCAGTCTCGGTCAACAGCAAAGTCTGAATACGATGGCTTTGGTTTTCCATCAATGCTAAATCCTCCATTTAATCAAAAACAATAAGATTCAACACTTAGAAAATTTTCGGATGGCCGAATGAAGAAGATCAAAGCGAATGTTAATATGAGTATGACAACTGGGAGAATGAACCTATTCGGCGAATGAAAGAATCGAATGAGGTTCTTCGCCAAATGTCTTCGTCGAATGCGCTTATTTGGCGAATGAGAAACCTAGTAAATCTATTCACTGAATGAGCCTATTCGGCGAATGAGGGCTGATTCGGCCAAACCTATTCGGCCGCCATGCTCATTCGGTGATCTGGGGGTTTTCAGCAACAAAAATCGCAATAACTTTCGATTTAGACCAGATCTAGGTACCAAATTTGGTACAGAACACCATGAAAATATTACCAACCAACTGGGATGAAAGTTTTGACATAAACACCACAAAAACCCACTGATTCTAAATGAAATAGTGACTTGGAGACCAAAAAGTTCAGGGTTTTTGCAAGTTACGAAAATATAATCTGAGATAAGATGATTTTGGATGGAAATCGAGTAGAATCAAGAGCCAAAGCTCTGATACCAATTTGTAGGACCAAATTGGAGCTCGGAAACAATCTGATTCCAATGGATATCTACTCGGCAGCCTCTAGAATGTGTGGAATCCTATTCTAGGGTTTTCCAAACGAAACCAACAGCAACCGTGATGATCCGAGTATGTAGGAAGGACGTTTGAACGAGAATCGAACACCACGGATTGGGAATCAAACTTGGATGATCAATGGCCGCTCAGATCTTCTAGGGTTTGACATTAGGTGCTCTGGGAGAAGGAGGGCTCACAGAAGATTAGGTTTGAAATGATTTGAACTTGTATTTAAAGGTTGTAGTCATTCGCCCGAATGAGTGGCCGAAATAGCTCATTCGGCAAATGACCACATCGAATGTACAACCAATCGAATGAGTCATTCGGAGAATGACTCATTCTCTCGCCTATCATTCGCTATTTCGTTCATTTGACGAATGACTTCATTCTTAGAGTCATTTGCCCGAATGTGCAGCATTCATACTCAAATATTAATAAACCAAATCAAACAATCATATAATCAGTGTTAGACATTAAGAACTACATATAAAGACAACTACCGTTAATATAACTTGAAATTTACATGATGGATAATACAAAATCGAACTAGGGACATATAATGCATCTACAATACATAATTGAACCGGTTGCAGAAGCATATGGAAGTATTTCCATTTTCTTCTTCTCCTCATTTGTTTTAGGAGATTGGATACTATTGAGTATTGTACCATGTGCCATGGATAAGATTCCTCTCTTGGAATCTTGTATTGAAAAACATTTAAGAACTTTATCATTGTATGTACTTTTATTTAACCTTATGAGTCTATTAGATTTATCTCTATAGATCTTTATTCCCAGAATATAAGAGGCGTCACCAAGATCTTTCATTGCAAAACATTTACCTTACCAAGATTTTATATCTTTTAGCATAGGTATGTTGTTTCCAATGATCAGTATGTCATCCACATACAAAATAAGTAAGGTAACACAACTCCCATTAGCCTTCTTGTAAACACAAGGTTCGTCTTCATTCTTGATAAAACCAAAGTCTTTGATTTTTTGAACAAAACGAATATTCCAGCTCCGAGATGCTTGTTTTAGTCCATAAATATATCTACTCAACTTACCAACCTTATTATAATTCTTTGGATCAACAAAACCTTCAAGTTGCACCATATAGAAATCTTCAGCTGGATGCCCATTTAAAAATGTGGTTTTTACATCCATTTTCCATATTTTATAGTCACAATATGCAGCTATGGCTAATAAGATTCTAATTGATTTAAGCATGGCTACTGGTGAAAAGGTTTCATCAAAATCAACACCTTGAGTTTGTGTGAAGCCTTTTGCTACTAGCCTAGCTTTGTAGGTTCGTAAATTTCCATCCATGTTGTTCTTCTATTTGAAGATCCATTTACATCCTACATTCCAACACTCAGGAGGAAGTTCAACCAAGTCTCATACATGGTTTTAATAAATGGATTGCATCTCTGCGTTCATAGCATCCAACCAGTTTGTGGATTCTGAATCCAATGGCATCTTTATAAGAAGTAGGTTCAACTTGATCAATAACCAGGCTGTTGAAGATCCATCCATGTCGTTCTTCTTTTTGTGAAGCCTTTTGCTACTAGCCTAGCTTTGTAGGTTTGTACAATTCCATCCATGTCGTTCTTCTTTTTGAAGATCCATTTACATCCTACATTCCAACATTCGGGAGGAAGTACAACCAAGTCACATACATGGTTTTAATAAATGGATTGCATCTCTGCCTTCATAGCATACAGCCATTTTGTGGATTCCGAATCCAATGGAATCTTTATAAGAAGTAAGTTCAACTTGATCAATAACCAAGCTGTTGAAATTTTCATGAAGTCCAATATATCTATCAGGTTCATGTCGATCCCTAGTGCTTCTATAGATCCCTAGCTCTCCTCTTAACGAAAAAACGATTTTCAGTGGGATTGTAGTAATAATAACAGATTGTCTAAGGGTATCAAACGAAAACAACTTTATCGCCTCGGGGATCTAGTTTGTCTTGAGACTCTCGTGTAACATATGTGTTATATCCCCGTACCTTAAGATAAGACACATTGGGTTTATTCCCATCCCGTATCTCATATGATATCTTTTCTACTTTTTTTGTTGGAGCTAAGTTAACAATTCCTGCGGTGGTTTCAAGAGCAAAACTCCTTTGGCAAGTTTGTACAACACATCATTGATCGAACCATATCTAATAAAGTTCAATTTCTCCTTTTAGATATACTATTTAATTGTGGTGTTCCAGGTGGAGTAAGTTGTGAAACATTTCCACAATTTTTCAGATGTTCATCAAATTATTGACTAAGATACTCAGCTCCTCGATCCGATCAAAGTATCTTAATCGTTTTACCTAACTGGTTTTGTACTTTGTTTTGGTATCACTTGAAAATTTCAAACTTTTCATGTTTATGCTTCATAAGATAAACATAACCATATCTACTGAAATCATCAGTAAATGTAACAAACTACCTTTCTCTATTTCTAGCAGTGGTTCTGAATGGACACATACATCTGAATGTATGATCTCAAGCAGATCCTTGGCTTTTTGACTATTCCCTTTAAAGGGTTTCTTAATCACCTTTCCACTTAAACATGATTCGCGTTCATCAAAAGATTCCGAACCAGTTGAATCTAATATTCCTGAGGTTTGGAGTTTCTCGATGCGATTCTTGTTAATGTCCAAGCCGGTAATGCTCTCACACCACCAAATTTCAACTAACGGAATCACATCGTTTAGGGCGTGACAAACCAGGATCTCAGTCATTAGACACAGCGAAAGACCTCTATATGATTTTCAAACATAATTTTGATCTAAACTGTTATATCAAAGTTTCAAAATTTGCGAAAGCATTTTAAAACAAATAACAAAACGTAACGGTTTGTAAAATATAAATTACAAGTCAAAGTCTTAAATATTCAAATTCAAAACACATGAATTAAAATGTATGCATGAGACTCCACATCCTAGTCCATGCTTGTCCTTACTTGTGCTTTAGTGTCCTGAGAAAACATGTAAATCAAGTCAACACAAAGGTTGATGCATACAGAGGTTTGAATAATCTTAAATGTTTGAAATAACTCTTTGAAATGAACTGTTTGCAAATAAGATAATTACAAATGCATAGTCATCATAGCTAGTCATTTGTACTATTTTGATCTAAACTGTTATATCAAAGTTTCAAAATTTGCGAAAGCATTTTAAAACAAATAACAAAACGTAACGGTTTGTAAAATATAAATTACAAGTCAAAGTCTTAAATATTCAAATTCAAAACACATGAATTAAAATGTATGCATGAGACTCCACATCCTAGTCCATGCTTGTCCTTACTTGTGCTTTAGTGTCCTGAGAAAACATGTAAATCAAGTCAACACAAAGGTTGGTGCGTACAGAGGTTTGAATAATCTTAAATGTTTGAAATAACTCTTTGAAATGAACTGTTTGCAAATAAGATAATTACAAATGCATAGTCATCATAGCTAGTCATTTGTACTATTTACATAAGCGGTCGACATCGAAGCTGACTGTTAGATTGTAATTTGCCTTTCTACTATTGTCTAGCCCAAAAAATAATAATGTTTGAAATGGATAGTTAAACACTTGCGTAGACCTACAATATACCAAGTGAGGTTTGTCAAACCCAATAGATCTATTTCAAACTACCACGCTTTACACTTCGGCAAACTACACAGTTCGATATGTAAGGATTTGTAATGCTATGTTCGCACTTATTGTAAATAACTAACTCATGCAAGTGATATGTATCTAAAATGTTTGTTGCACATGTTTTCTATCCCAAACCAGTTAAAATAAAAAAGGAGTCATGTACGCACCTTTGAATGCAGTAGAATGATCAAAAACACGTGAAATCGCGTAAACAGTCTTCTACGAGAAATGTGTGATTTAACAATAACGTTGTGTTATTCGGGATGTAGTTTTATGTTTGAAATCACACACGCGTCAACACACGTATGTTAGATTGTTTGAAATGTACATACAAAAGTATGAACTACTTTGTGTTTGTTTGTTTAAATTGTTTAAGCCCATACGATTTCATTTAAATACGCGTAATTATACGCGATTATGTTTTCTGGTGAAAGTATGAATTTTGTCATATCATGTTGCTCGTATTTTCATTTTGGTTCCAACGCAACTTGAACGAGTTAAATCGGAAATCGAATGAAGAAATTATGGTTAAAATCAAAAAAATGGTTTTAATCTCAAAAATTGTCAGAGGCAGGGTTCAAAACCTTGACCTCATGGACCAAAAACTTAAACCCTATCAACGACTCTGCTTCAACATTTGTAATTTGATTTGTTTCAGTTGACTTTAAGCACCCATAAACCAGATTCCCTCTTGATAACCTTAGCCGAAGCATACATCAACCAATTAGCCCCCCTATTCGAACCTGAACAGTTTATGATCAGGTTCGAACAACCCAATCCCTAATTCAATTGAACCAAATTCGACTCTATCAATCCCAAATTCATAGGGCTTTTCATCCCTATGTTAAACCGAAATCATCTGTGTAATTTAATTAGATTTTTAATGTTGTTTATTTAAGAAACCCCAAAACGTTTTTCAATTTAACACTTGAAATTGGTTTGTATTGAATTCAATGTGGTTTAACAAAATTGACATAAGGTTTTCATTACACAAGGTATCTAGAAACTATCTGTGGCAATTAATTTGGTTTTCGTGCTTGGTTTCATCAAAATCCCCAAATTAGTTTTGTTTAAGAACCCTAGAATTCGATTTCACCCAATTTGATATAATTAGATGAAATTGTCATAAGGTTTTCTTTAAAAGGGTGATTTCGAACCTCTTTGCAAAATTTAATTTGATTTTTAAACCCGTTTGATCAAAAAACCCCTAAAACGTATTCTAGGATGAACCCTAGAATCTAAACTCATATAATTAGATGTTAGAACCACGAATTATCATGGGCTATGCTTAATCGGCTTGTTTAGGTTCTATAGAAGTCGATTATTACTTGATTTGATGTTGAACGAGTTTAGTTCGACTTTTAAGTTGAGGTTCGGCCGACTCACGATCAAAATATTCTTTATGTGGCTTCTCAGGTCGAATTTTTGGATGTCAAAGGCCCTAAAGAAGCCAACTAGAGGTTCTAGAGTTCCAATTTTGTGAATTGTGGTTGAGGTATACGGTTTTGATATGTAAAGCTACGGTTTCGACTATTGTGTATAATTTGAGTTAAATTCGATCATTAATAAGCTCAATAACGAATGCAAACTGATAATAATCATCAATGTGATGATTATGAATGATTATTAATATAAATTACAGTGGGCTAAGGTTAATTTCGAATTTCCTCCATGTTTTACAACCGAATTTTGATTTTAAAAGTCAAAATTGTATGTTTTAGTGAATTACAAGTTTGATCCATGATGTTTATATGTTTTGAGATTCAGTTTGTTTAATTTTTGACCTTCTAATTTGATATAGTGTAATTTCGTATGATTTTGTTAACGTTCGGTTAACTAGGTTAACCTGAAAATGTCGGATTGTCACATGATCCCCTTGTTGAAGGCATTTCCGTCCCGAAAATTGTTAAATGTTAGAAGTATTTAGGACACTACTTGTGAATTTAGAATGTAAGTGCGAGTGCGATATTTGATCATTTCGTGAACTTGTGTGTAATCACACACAAGGTTAAACGTTTGCAACATCACACCTAAGTGTGATCGTTCTATCTAATTGTTTGCGTGCACACTAGTTAGTACACCTAACTGTGAATGTTTGTGTTTGATCATACTGTGCTATGTAACCTTACACATAGTGAATGTTCGCAACTGTTTGTACTATGTAACCTCTCACATATCAAATGTTTGAAACTAATCATGTCTGTACTACCATACCATGTAACATATGAAATGTAGCACATAAAATGTAATGTAGCGCCAATGTTTGTAACAAAACCAATTGTATAAAATGTTTGTGCTTACAGGTTGAAATGTGAAGTGTTGAAGTGTGAAATATCACATCATCCCCTTGTTGAAGGAAATTTCGTCCCGAAATTTAACATGCCTTCTCAGTGTTTGCAGTTGTCGTTTTGAACAGATGGGGATACTTCTTAATCATTTGATCTTCCCTTTCCCATGTGAATTCAGGTCCACATCTTGAATTCCACCGGACTTTGACTATCGGAATCTTGCTTTGTTTGAGTTGTTTGACCTCTCGGTCCATGATTTCAACAAGTTCTTCAATGAACCGTAACTGTTCGTCCACTTATATTTCTTCAAGTAGACAACCAATGTCTCGTCAGAAAGGCATTTCTTCATGTTTGAAACGTGCAATACATCATTAACTCCACTGAGTTCATCCAGTAATTTGAGTTGATACGCTACCAGACCAATCCTTTTTAGAATCTCAAAAGGTCTTACGTAGCGTAGGCTAAGCTTCCTGCACTTGCCGAATCGTATCACACCTTTCCAAGGTGATACTTTTAGAAGAACTCGGTCTCCTACTTGAAATTCCAACGGCTTGCGACGTTTGTCAGCATAACTCTTTTGTCGATCCCGGACTGCTGCCATACGGTTACGAAATGGAACTATCTTCTCTGTCGTTTTGTGTACTAGTTCACGTTCTGTTATTTGACTGTCACCAATTTCAGCCCAACAAACCGGTGAACAAAATTCATGACCATATAAAGCTTCAAATGGTGCCGCTTGAATGCTTGTATGATAACTGTTGTTGTAAGAGAATTCCACTAATGGTAAATGGGTTTCCCAGTTGTCACCAAAATCAATGACACAAGCTCGTAACATATCTTCAAGTGTCTGAATCGTACGTTCACTCTGATAGTCGGTTTGCGGATGGTATGCAGTACTCATGTCTAAACGAGTTCCCAATGACTTATGGAGCGATTTTCAAAAGTTTGATGTGAATCGAGCATCTGGATCTGATATGATGGAAATTGGTATGCATAGTCGTGCTACCACTTCTTTAATGTAAATACGAGTCAACTTCTTTATTTTGTCAGTTTCTTTAATTTCTAGGAAATGTGCAGATTTTGTGAATTGGTCGACAATTACCCATATCGTATCACAACCACATGGCGTACGGGGTAACTTAGTAATGAAATCCATCGAAATCTGTTCCCATTTCCACGTAGGTATTTCTGGTTGTTGTAGTAAACCAGATGGCTTTTGATATTCAACTTTGACCTTAGAACTAGTCAAACATTTGCAAGCGTACTTAGCAATGTCAACTTTCATGTGAGGCCACCAATACAATGCCTTCGAGTCATGATACATTTTTTCTGTTCTCGGATGGACTGAATATCTAGATTTTTGCGCTTCATCCATCACGAGTTCCCTTAGGCCACCATGCAAAGGTATCCAAAGTCGATTCATGAAACAACGAGTTCCATCAGTCATGTCACACCCCCAATTTTCAACTAACAGAATCATACTGTTTGGGAACGTGACAAACCAGGATCTCAGATCATTAGACATAACGAAGACCTCTATATGATTTTCAAAACATACTTTGGTCTTAAAAACATAACATCAGAGTTTTCAAATTTGCGGAAGCGTTATAAAACCAATAATAGTTGTAAAGTGTAAAGTACAATACAAAGTTTCAAATGTTCAAATTCAAATATCTAAAATATATAAAATGCATGCGACTCTATCTCCTAGTCCATGCCAGTCTTTATTGCGCGCCTTAGCGTCCTGAAAAAACATGTAAATCAAGTCAACACAAAGGTTGGTGCATAACACAGGTTTTAAGTATTCACAATGTTCAAAACAACAGTTTGAATATAGAGTTTGCAGATAACATAATCACACATGCACAGTCATGATAGCTAGTCATTTGTACTATTTACATAAGTGGTCGACACCGAAGCTGACGAATTGCCATGCTATAGCATGTTTTTGCCTTGCCACTATTGTCTAGCACAACAATAGTAATGTGTGTTTGGTCAGTCAAACACCTGGGTAGATCCCATCTACCAGGTGAGGTTTGTCAAACCTAATAGATCTATTTCCAACTACCACGCTTTGCGCTACGGCAAACTAAACGGTTCGAGGTGTGTAAGGACTTTCAATTGCTATGTTGTCACATAATGTAAACAGCTAACTCATGCAAGTGATATGTATCTAAAAATAGTTTGTTGCACATGTTTTCTCCCCCAAAATAGTTTAAAATAAGAAAGGGGTCGTGTACGCACCTTTGAGTATTGCAGAATGATCAAACGCACTTAAACTCGCGTAGAAAGTCCTCTACGAAGAATCTGTGATTAAACAATAACCTAAAGTTATTCAAAATGTCGTGTTGTGCTTGAAATCACATACGTGTCAACACACGTATGTTAGAGTGTTATAAATGTGCATACGAAAGTACGCGTGCCTTTGGAATCGTTTAAATAAAATCATATAGTCGTTTATGATTTTATTTAACTAAACGTAATTATACGCGATTTCGTTTTCTATCAAAAATGTAAATTTTATCATTCTAATTAGTTCGGGATGAAATTCTGGTTCCAACGCAATTTGAACGAGTCGAAACGAAGTTAGAATAAATAAGTTATGCTTAAAATACCAAAATAGTTTTTAAAATTCAAAAACTGTTGGAGCCCGGGTTCGAACCCGTGACCTCCAACCCAACACACACATGCACTACCATCTAATCTGCGCTTACAATTGTTAAAGGATTGCTTCTAATTCCTTTTAACCAAAACCGATCGGGTTCTCCTTAGTATTACTATAGCCGAAGCATACAACACCTAATTGACCACGATTCCGAACCCCATCGGTCCTAGAACCATAGGGCTATGGTTCTATAGATCCAACCGACCTCAAACATGTTTCCAATTTGATAATCCATGAACTCAGAATCAAATAAAGAAATGAAAATGGGTTTCGAACCTTCATATGAAACCCACCACTCAAATTAACTTAATTTCGTGACAATTAACTATAAATTCATGGGGTTTTTATGAAACATCAAATTTCGAAACTTCCTATATGATTTAATTCAGTTTTTGTGTTCAGTTATATCAAAAACCCCAACTTGCCTTTTAACCGATGAACCCTAACATCACATCCTTCGGATTCAATAGTAAAACTTCTAATTAATCCATGGTTATGCTTAGTCGAAACCTTCTGAAACTATCCCCGACAATCAATTTCATTTTTAAACACATTAGAATCCAAAATCCCAATTCCGTTCCTAAAACAAGCCCTAGAAACTTGAAATCGATCAATTCGTTGTTATCAGTCACAATTAACTTAGGTTTAACCTTAATCGATCCCTTCTGAAGCTACCTATAACATTAGATTTCATTCTTAACCTCATTTGGATCAAAATCCCTAAAACCGTTTTGTTCTATAAACCCTAGAATCGAAATCATTAAATACGTGATTGCATCATAAAATTAGCATATCATTTAGCACATTTGGAGATTTCTGAAACTATCTATACATATTAATTTGAATATAAAACTCATTTGTTTTGAAATCCCCAAATTGATCTTGATATGAACCCTAGTTAACCGAACTCTAACAAATCGATGTTTTTGCTAGAAATTGTTATATGTTTCAGAGTAGTCGGCCATATTAGAGTGTGTGTGTGCCGAATTTTTACCTGATTTAATGTAGAATCGTGCTAATTCGACTACGGCTTTGATTTCGACCACTCCAAAACCAAAATCTTCAATCTCGAACTGTCAGGACCGAATTGTGATGTGGGAAATACTCTGAGAGGGCCGATTAGAATTTCTGTAGGTTCAATTGCGAGGAATGAAGTCGAATTGTGCGAATTTGATACCCATTGATAACGGTTACGGCTCTTGAGTGTGATGTGGGTTTTAATTCGATATTAATCATGAAATTAGACGGGTCATTGATGATAATTATCATCATAGTAATGATTAATACCGTTTAACTTGATTATTAGTTCGAATTTACATTGGGCTCTTGAGTTACCCATTGAATGTGACGAATTTTGACTTCACAAAGTCAAAATTACAAATTTTAATTAAAATACACTCCTAATCCTTGCTGTTTTGATGTTCAACCTAGTATCCCAAAAATTTATCATTTAATCTATACAATATAAGTGTTATGTAGCCAATTTAATTCATTTAATTCCCATTTATATAATATGGATTGATTTCCTATGATTTCATTAACTTTTGATTAACGAATTTAAACCAAAATATCGAATTATCACAAATTGGACCAATTGGAACGTTATTGGGCTAGGTTAATCCATTTGGGCCTTATTATTGCAATTGGGCCTACATTAAACTCATTGGGCCTATCTTGGCCTTACTAGGCCAACCTTGGCCTTATTGGGCCTACTTTAGCCTTATTGGGCCTTCTTTGGCCTTACTGGCCTTACATGTCTTGTTGGGCCTGTGATCCAACCATTTTCAGTTAACAAGGTTAATCCAAAAAGTCGGATTGTCACATCATCCCCTTGTTGAAGGAATTTTCGTCCCGAAAATTAGTAAGTGTTAGGAGTAGTTAGGAAACTACTTACGAGTTTAAATCGTACGTGTTAGTGTGATTTGATCATTCTGTGTGCTTGTGTGTACTCACACACAAAATCTAATGCTTGCAACATCACAACTAAATGTGATCGTTCAATGTGATTGTTTGCGTGTACACTAGTTAGTTCACCTAACTGTGACTGTTTGTGTTTGATCATACTGTGTTGTGTAACCTCACACATAGTGAGTGTCTATAACTGTTTGTACTATGCAACCCCGCACATAGCAAAATGTGTGTAACTAATCACGTATGTACTACCATAACATGTATCATATGAAATGTAGCACATAAAATGTATAAAATACAATGTAGCACAAATGTTTATAACAAAACCAATTGAATAAAATGTTTGTGCTTACAGTTTGAAATTTGCAGTGTTGATGTATGAAATATCACGTCATCCCCTTGTTGGAGGAAATTTCGTCCCGAAATTTAACGTGCGCTCTCAGTGTTAGCAGTAGCTGTTTTGAATAAATGAGGATACTTCTTCATCATTTGGTCTTCCCGTTCCCATGTGAATTCAGGACCACGTCTTGAATTTCATCGAACTTTGACTATCGGAATCTTGCTTTGCTTAAGTTGTTTGACCTCCCGGTCCATGATTTCTGCTGGTTCTTCAATAAATCGTAACTGTTCATCTACTTGTATTTCTTCCAACGGTACAATCAATGTCTCATCAGAAAGACATTTCTTCAAGTTCGATACGTGAAAGACATCATGAACCCCACTGAGTTCATCCGGTAGTTTGAGTTGATACGCCACCGGACCAATCCTTTTCAGGATCTCAAAAGGTCCTACGTAACGTGGACTAAGCTTTCCGCGCTTGCCGAATCGTATCACACCTTTCCAAGGTGATACCTTTAGAAGAACTCGGTCTCCTACTTGAAATTCCAACGGTTTACGACGCTTGTCAGCATAACTCTTCTGTCGATCCCGGGCCGCTGCCATATGGTTCCGGATTTGAACTATCTTCTCTGTCATCTCGTGCACCAGTTCAGGACCTGTTATCTGACTGTCACCAATTTCAGCCCAACAAACTGGTGAACGACATTTGCGACCATACAAAGCTTCAAACGGTGCTGCTTGAATACTTGTATGATAACTATTGTTGTAAGAGAATTCCACCAACGGTAAGTGATTCTCCCAGCTTTCACCAAAGTCAATTACACAAGCTCGTAACATATCCTCGAGCGTTTGAATCGTTCGTTCACTTTGACCGTCGGTCTGTGGATGATAGGCGGTACTCATATCCAAGCAAGTCCCCAATGACTTATGAAGTGATTTCCAAAAGTTGGAAGTAAATCGGGCATCCCGATCTGATATGATAGAGATTGGCACGCCATGCCGTGCTACCACTTCCTTGATGTAAATGCGAGTCAGTTTCTCCATCTTATCAGTTTCCTTGATTGCTAAGAAATGTGCAGATTTCGTTAATCGATCAACAATTACCCATATCGTATCACAACCACTCGGTGTACGGGGTAACTTAGTAATAAAATCCATCGAAATCTGTTCCCACTTCCACATCGGTATCTCTGGTTGTTGCAGTAAACCAGATGGCTTCTGATATTCAACTTTGACTTTCGAACAAGTCAAACATTTGCTAACGTACTTAGCAATATCAGCTTTCATGTGAGGCCACCAATACAGTGCCTTCAAATCATGATACATCTTGTCTGATCCCGGATGGACTGAATATCTGGACTTGTGTGCTTCATCCATCACGAGTTCCCTTAAACCTCCGTACAAAGGTATCCAAAGTCGATTAATGAAATAACGAATTCCATCAGACTTAACATCCAACTGCTCTTCCATTCATCGTAATGATTCCTGTACCAAGTTTTACTTTTTCAAAGCCTCTATCTGAGCACTGCGTACCTTGTCAGGTAAGTCAGTATGTATTGTCATCATAAGTGCACGAACCCGTCTTGTTGAAGTGTCTTTTCTGCTTAAAGCATCAGCTACCACATTAGCTTTTCCCGGGTGATACTTTATCGCACATTCGTAATCGTTCAACAATTCAACCCATCGTCGCTGTCTCATGTTGAGTTCCTTCTGATCAAAGATATGTTGTAAAATCTTATGATCAGTATAAATAGTACACTTAGTTCCATACAAGTAATGCCTCCAAATCTTCAAAGCAAAAACCACTGCTCCTAACTCCAAGTCATGAGTAGTATAATTCTTTTCGTGCGGTCGTAGTTGCCTGGAAGCATAAGCAATCACTTTATCACGTTGCATCAACACACATCCCAAACCCTGTGCAGATGCATCACAATACACCACAAAGTCTTCCGTCCCTTCTGGTAAGGACAGAATAGGTGCACTACAGAGTTTCTGTTTCAATAACTGGAATGCAGTTTCCTGTTTATCCGTCCAGTTATACTTCGTTCCCTTGTGTGTAAGAGCTGTAAGTGGTTGAGCGATCTTTGAGAAACCTTCAATGAATCGTCGATAATAACCCGCCAAATCAAGGAATTGTCGTACCTCGGTAGGGGTCTTTGGCGCTTCCCAATTCTTAATCGCTTCAATCTTCGCTGGATCAACATGTATGCCCTTTTCATTGACTATATGACCCAAGAATTGTACTTCTCGCATCCAGAAATCACATTTCGAGAACTTAGCGTACAATTGTTCCTGTTTCAGTAATTCTAGTAGCAATCGAAGATGTTCAGCGTGTTCTTCTTCAGACTGTGAATAGATGAGAATGTCATCGATGAAAACAATGACAAACTTATCAAGATAAGGTTTACAAACACGATTCATGAGATCCATGAATACAGCTGGAGCGTTTGTCAACCCAAATGGCATGACCAAGAACTCATAATGGCCATAGCGTGTCCTGAATGCTGTCTTTGGAATATCCTCCTCCTGAACTCTTAATTGATGATAACCAGACCTGAGATCAATCTTCGAGTAGTAACTCGCAACTGATCGAACAGATCGTCAATTCTGGGTAATGGATACCGGTTCTTGATAGTAACCTTGTTCAATTCCCGGTAATCGATACACATACGGAAAGTCTCGTCCTTCTTCTTGACAAACAAAACTGGAGCTCCCCACGGTGAAAAACTAGGTCGTATAAAACCCTTATCCAACAACTCTTGTAATTGTGTAGATAATTCTTGCATCTTTGACGGTGCAAGTCGATAAGGCGCCCTAGCTATCGGTGCTGCATCTGGTGAAAGGTCGATTCGAAATTCCACCTGTCTGATAGGCGGTAATCCCGGCAAGTCTTCTGGAAATACATCCGGAAATTCACAAACTACTGGTATATCTTCAATCTTCTTCTCAGCTACCGGCTTTTCAGTTATAAGTGCTATAACTGCCGTATGACCTTTCCGCAGACATTTGTGTGCTTTCATACAAGATATGAGACGCAGTGGTGTACTACTCTTCTCGCCTTGTACATACAGTGTCTCTCCATGCGAAAGAGGTATATGAACGATCTTTTCATGGCATATTATTTCAGCCTGGTTTTTGGACAACCAGTCCATGCCAATGACTACATCGAAACTGCCTAAGGCAATAGGCATAAGATCAATTTCTAATGTTTGACCCATCAAATCAAGGATACATCCCTTAAATATATTTTCCACTACAATCAACTTACCATCAGCTAATTCCACAGTGTATGGACTATCTAAGGCAGTGGGACTAACATTTAGCAATTTAGCAAGTGAAGTAGATACAAAACTCCGGTCGGCACCAGTGTCAAATAACATAGAGGCATAGTGATTATTTAAGAGGAACGTACCCGTAACAATGTTGGGATCCTCCCGTGCTTGACGTCCTCCAATCACAAACGCCCTGCCTCTAGCACCATTGTTGTTGTTGTTATTGTTATTGTTGTTGTTGGTGCCATTACCATTACCATTGCCGTTGCCATTGCCATTTGCATTATTATTTTCCCCGCCTTTCTTGAGTTGTGGGCAATCCTTCTTAAAGTGCCCCATCTTGCCACACTCAAAACAACCCTTCTGTGCGTTGTTCTGATTATTATTCTGGTTGTTGTGATTGTTTTGTAGCTCCCCGCGACAATCTTAGCCGCATGCCCAATCTTATCACACCGTTGACACTTAGCTCTATCACACTGATTACCTGCATGATGATACCCACACCTGTTGCACTTTGGGTGTTTACCAATATAACCCCCTGATGATGACGATTGCTGACCACTATTCGAATTATGGTAAGACTTGTTTGAATCCTGCTTTCGATTCTGCTGATTCGACTGTTGGTTGTAGTTCTTGGTGTTGCTGCTCTCCCATTTCCTTTTGTGGTCTCCCACCTTAGTAGCTGATGTTCGTTTAGGCAGAGTCCCCTGTAATACTGCCTGATCAGTCAGTTGATGCGCTAAACGAACAGCTTGTTGAATGGTGGTGGGATTTGCAGAAGTAACTAATCCCTGAATCTGAGGCACCAATCCCCCGATGTACCTCTCTATCCATTTACTGACTGGAGTAGCCATGTGAGGTAGAAGTCTGGCCAGTTCGTGTGATCGAATCGTATACTCCTCAATATTTGATCCCTCCATCTTGAGGTGCCAGTACTCTTCCTCAAGTTTCTGCATCTCACTGCGAGGACAATACTCCTCCTGCAGTAGAGTTTTGAAGCCATTCCAAGTCAAGGCATTAGCCTCACCCAACCCCAAAGTCTGAACATTCGAGTTCCACCAAGTTAATACTGGACCCTCCAATGTTCCCGTAGCAAACTTCACCTTGCTCTCGTCAGGGCAGTTGCACATCTCAAACACCGATTCAGCCTTCTCAATCCATCGAAGGAGTCCAATGGCCCCCTCCGACCCTTTAAAGTTATGTGGCTTACAGTCCAAGAACATTTTGAACGTGCATGCCTGTGGGTTAACCAGTCCCCCTGCCGGACCCTGTGGCCCTGTGGCATGTGTCTGAGCATACTGCGCGATTGCCTCCGCGACTCGATTATTAATCAGCTCGTTGAGCTCAGCAACTGTCATGTGGATGTTTCCGTCAGCCATTATCTTCCTATTTACAAGAAGTGTTAGCGTATTATCAAAATCCAATGTGACATGTGTAAGCAAAACAACAAACACAACATGTAATATATAAATTAACACAACTGTTGGAAACAAATAATAGTTTTTCAATAGATAGAAATTTGCTTTGAGTACAATACTTTTGAAATCAAACATAAGTTTTCAAACTACTAATGTAGGAACGCAACCCGTTCCTAATAAGTTTAAACAAAACAAGAAAGAAAAAAAATCAATCATCCTCAACAGTGGATTCAGGATCGGAATCAACAACTGGTGCTGGTTCCTCCCCTTCTTCCTCTTCATTCTCCTCATCCTCCTCTTCATTGTCTGAGACTACTAAATCCTCTAAGGCTTCTATTCTGCCCTCCAAGATCTCGGCTCGGTTCTCTGAAGCTTCAAGACGACCAATCAAATTCATCATCTCATCCCGCATATCATTAACCAGATGGGCAAGATTATCTTGCCTCTCATTAGCATCCCATAGTTCCCGAGAGTTATACGTGATCCTGTCTTCTGCCCAGTACAAATCTTCGCGCAGTTTGGCGATCTCTTCAGCGTCAGTCCTTTGCCTCTTGGGCTCAGGAGCATCCAATACTGGTGGTGGATGTGTAGAAGGTCCCTCAGCAGGGATCTGCTGAGTGCCCTCCACTGGCTCCTCCTCTGGATCCTCATCCGGGTCCTCATCTGGATCCTCGTCTGGATCCTCCTCTGGATCCTCCTCCGGATCCTCCTCCGGGTCCTCGTCTGGATCCTCCTCCGGATCTGAATCATCTCTATCGTATGGTGGAGGAGATGGAATAGGTGGTGGTGGTGATGACGGTGGTGCTGGAACTATCGGTTCCTCGTCCTCAGAATCAACAATATAGATGTAAGGTACTGATGATGATGCCATGCCTGTTACATAATACTATATGTAAGTGCAGTGCCATGGAATGTGTAAACAAGTCAATTACATAATGTCATATGTAATTTCTAAGTAGTATGTGTAAGCATATGTGTCTAATGTCTAACAGTCATAGTCTAAGTCTACAAATGCAAACCTAGTTCGCTATAACCAATGGCTCTGATACCAATCTGTCACACCCCTAATTTTCAACTAACGGAATCATACCGTTTGGGAACGTGACAAACCAGGATCTCAGATCATTAGACATAACGAAGACCTCTATATGATTTTCAAAACATACTTTGGTCTTAAAAACATAACATCAGAGTTTTCAAATTTGCGGAAGCGTTATAAAACCAATAATAGTTGTAAAGTGTAAAGTACAATACAAAGTTTCAAATGTTCAAATTCAAATATCTAAAATATATAAAATGCATGCGACTCTATCTCCTAGTCCATGCCAGTCTTTATTGCGCGCCTTAGCGTCCTGAGAAAACATGTAAATCAAGTCAACACAAAGGTTGGTGCATAACACAGGTTTTAAGTATTCACAATGTTCAAAACAACAGTTTGAATATAGAGTTTGCAGATAACAAAATCACACATGCACAGTCATGATATCTAGTCATTTGTACTATTTACATAAGTGGTCGACACCGAAGCTGACGAATTGCCATGCTATAGCATGTTTTTGCCTTGCCACTATTGTCTAGAACAACAATAGTAATGTGTGTTTGGTCAGTCAAACACCTGCGTAGATCCCATCTACCAGGTGAGGTTTGTCAAACCTAATAGATCTATTTCCAACTACCGCGCTTTGCGCTACGGCAAACTAAACGGTTCGAGGTGTGTAAGGACTTTCAATTGCTATGTTGTCACATAATGTAAACAGCTAACTCATGCAAGTGATATGTATCTAAAAAGAGTTTGTTGCACATGTTTTCTCCCCCAAAACAGTTTAAAATAAGAAAGGGGTCGTGTACGCACCTTTGAGTATTGCAGAATGATCAAACGCACTTAAACTCGCGTAGAAAATCCTCTACGAAGAATCTGTGATTAAACAATAACCTAAAGTTATTCAGAATTTCGTGTTGTGCTTGAAATCACATACGTGTCAACACACGTATGTTAGAGTGTTATAAATGTGCATACGAAAGTACGCGTGCCTTTGGAATCGTTTAAATAAAATCATATTGTAGGTCCGAAAAATGTTCAAGATCCAAGCTTTTTGTTTCCAAACATCATCAATCACCTCTATAGTGTGCGGAATCCATAATAGAGTGAAATAAGAAGCAAGATGAAGAAGAAAGATCAAAACTTTGAATATATTCAGTAAGTATACGAAAATGTGCCTCAATACGTCTAGAGAGCACACCTCGAGATTCGTGTTACAATCTGTACAAAAATACGTCTATTTATACTAGATCAGTGAGTAAACGAAATTCAGGTTCGTGTACACGAACCAGGTTCGTGTACACGAACCTGAGTACACGAAATTTGTCTGAAGTCTTCCAAAATCTTAGTGTTGACTCTTCCGTGTTGACTTTGTCAGTCTTCATCGTTGATTGGGCTCTACAAACTCCCCCTAGACTGGCGAAGTCATCCAATCGGAAGAGTAACTTTGTGCGGTCCTACTCCAGCGTATAACTTTAGCTTTATGGCAAATGCAACAGCTCTCATGAATGGCTTGGCAAGCTCATCATTGCCAAAGTATACTCGTATAGGAGAGTTGTGCAGCTTCATCATGTCATCTTTTCCATACTTCAGAATATCCATAGGATCAAGAATGATGTCCATGTCATCAACATCATCAATGTTCCTAAGAATAACTGCAGCAAGATTCAGCTCATCAAAGTACCATGATAGAAACTTAGCCAGAGAGTTATCAGGAACTCTTGGCGAGACGGGCACTGCCTGCACTACGTGAGGAGGAGGGTACTTGTAGTACACCCAAGGCTTCCTCGTCTTAGGATCTATGATACATGAAGAAACAAAGCGTCGCCCCTTAGCTGTGCGCATCACAGGAAAGTTCTTCTCACACTGATCTTTGACAAACTTCGCGAACAAGTCAGCTTGTGAATCCTTAGATGGGTTAAAGAACATAGCCTTGTCCATACTTCTGATGTCTACCTTAGGCAGTGAACAAAAATCTCTTGGCCTTTTGTAGAACTCGACTTTTCCGCTCATCCGTTTCACCAAGTAGATATCTCTCGGTTTGTCGTACATCCAGCAGCATATATTGGATCTATCATTGCGAACTGCAAAAAGGTTGCTGTCATCAGAAATGAATGTATGCTCTGGATGTTGATCTCCCATTTCTTTAAACCATGCCTCTTTGTCTACAGGAGGAGCCGGCGTCCAGTCTTTCTTGCGGTCAAACCAGCTATCTATAACTTCTTTTAGCGAAGTGACCTCATTTCCCAAGGCATCAATGTATTTGTGGGCATACAAATAATCAATATAAGGATCTGATGATACGTTGCCAAGGATGATGTTTTCTGGTTCTTCTTCTACAGATGCCCCTGCAGAAGACTTGGCTTGATTCTCCTTTTGATCGCTTGGTGACCCAAAATCAAAGCTATCTGGAAGATCATCAAAGAAACTGTCAAGCCCGGCTCCAGTCTCGTCGGGCTGTACACAATCGCCAAAAAGGATGTCATCCGGAACATCTCCAAATAGATCATCATATAGTCCCGACGGCTTCCCAGAAGATGATGGATTCCCAGAATCTCCTCCTTGGTCTTTGTCATCAGGAAGACCTTTGTCTTTATCTTGATCATCCCCATCTTTATCAGGTTTGTCGTCTTGATCTTCTTTATCGTCCTTTACATCTTTGTCCTCCTTTTGATCATGATTATCATCTCCATCATCAGTATCATCATCATCACTATCATCGCTAACGTCCATAGCTTCATCTTCTGACTCAGATACTTCTTCTCCTTTGAGTCGCTTTAAGTCTTTTTGCATCTTATGGTTCTCCAGCAGAAGAATTCTGATTGCCTTCTCATGAGCCTTCAGCTTTCCTTTACATTTGTTGAGATGTGAGCATATCTTTATCTTTCCTTCGCGCAGGTTCATGATCATTTTGTCTTTTATCTCCGCATCTCTCTCTAACTGATAGACTCGCTCCTGAAGTCCAATGAGATCCACAGGCACCTGCTTTGGCTCGTAGGGTGAATCGGAACGCAAAGGAGATTTTCCTTTGCTGCTTCCGGAATGGGGTGAAGGTGGTTTGGTCTTGGTTTTGGCTTGAGGCGGAATGGTGACTGATGGACGTGTGGAGGGAACTCGGATGATGAGTTTGGTTTTCGAAGGTTTGGATGCAGGTTTGGGTTGTTGTGGCTTAGTGGGTTGAGAAGGTTGAGGTGGTGGAGGTGGTTGAGTGACAGGTGGTGGTGAGGGTGGTAATGTGACATGAGGTGGTGATGGTGGTTTGGTGACAGGAGGTGGTGAGGGTGGTAATGTGACATGAGGTGGTGATGGTGGTTTGGTGACAGGAGGTGGTGAGGGTGGTAATGTGACATGAGGTGGTGATGGTGGTTTGGTGACAGGAGTCATGACGGCTGCAGCAGAAGAGAAAGATAAGCTGGAGAGAACAGACTGAAGCCTTGGGTCTCTGGCCTTGCGCGCCATCGTCTTTTGTCTTTTCTTCTTTGGCGGAGACTCGGGAGTAGGAATGTAATCAACATCTTGAGCTTCTTCCTTTTCTTCTCGTGTGGGAGGTGGCCTTTCTGGGACAAAATCTTCACTGGATGAAGAAGAGGAGACATCAGACGCAACTTTTGAAGCTTTACTCACTTTGGCCTTAGAGCTTGCAGCTTGAGTGTCATGCTCCTCTGCTACAATAGCCACTGGGGTTCCTGGCATATCCTCATCCACTCCATCTCCCACAAATCTCCCAAACTTGATCAAAGGCCTTTGACCAACATATTGCCTTTTCCCTCTCTTGTTCATCTTCATATACCCAAAGATGTCCTCACGCATCCTTTTGATTCCCAGAGTGCCGACAGTGGGAACCAGATCCTGGTGTAGTTTGTTGATGACGATCTGTATAAAGCGAGGAAACGCCAGAAACCTCTCCTTTCTCCTTCCCTTGATGTTAGCATACATGTCAAGAAATATCATTCTTGAAAAGTTGAAATCCATTCCCAGAGCCAGAGCTGTCAAACAAGAGCTCAGTGTCTGATTCAGCACATCATACCCGCCTTTCCTTCCGGACAGACACTGTGTGACAACGTGAGCCAGATATCTCCAGTAGGGATGGAGAAGTTTCTTCTCAGTAGGAGGATAAGCACCCTCGTGTCCCATCTGAAAGATAGTACGGTTGACCAAGTCCTGGTCCAACTCAACTGGATCTGTATCCTTATCTCCAAATTGCAGACACTCTCGTAGAATCTGCTCTGTGATGGTGATTGACTTCCCTTGAATCTTCCCAACAATACTGATGTCTCCATTACTGTTGGTGTGCTCAGTAATGGTGCTCCAAAAGCTCTCAATATAATCAGAAAAGATGGTAGGATGCTCCATGATAGCATAGTTTACTGGAGACAAAATCAGACCATCGACCATGCTCTTGAACTCTGAATGTTTTTGCGGTGGATCTCCGAGGTATGCTGACATGTTGTGGTCAGGTACGAATCGTAAGTCTGCCATCTGAAACATAAAACTGATTAAGTTAGATAATATGAATTGTACACAAAACAGCAGGTGTACACAAGATGAATTTAAAAAAATTTCTAAGTCTGAGTGTACACGAAAGTTGAACTTATTGAAAATTTTCTAGGTCTTGTGTACACGAAGACCATGATGTACACGAAGTACATGCTGTACACGAAATAGAATCTGTATACAAAGTTTGATCAGTACACGAAGTTCATTCTGTTCACGAAATTTTGAGTATTCGAAGTTGAGGCTGTACACGAAGTAGTTCGTGTACTCGAAAGTTCATATTTCGTGTACTGAAAAATTCTTGAAAAGTTTAACAATTTGGCTCCTTAGAATTTCTAATTAAGTTCAATATACTCGGAATTGAAAGGCGACCAACATATTCACGAATTGCCTTTCAATTTTAAGTGTTTCTATACCAATTTTACCAAAAACCCAACTGTATACGAATTTGCGTACACGAAAACCAATTTTGACCATAACTTTCGAACGCACGGTCAAAATTTGATAAAATTCTATACCTAGGGTCGCCTAATGATGATCTATAAGATGGTCGGAGTAGAAGTTTGAGATCGGGTCTAGAAATCGAAATCGCCTCAGAGCAACAAAACTGTACTCGAAATGAATAACTGAGTACACGAAATGAATGGTACTCGAAATTAAATGCGATTGGACTATTTATAGGGTTATTTCGAGTACGCATGTTTCGTGTACTCGATTTCGAATACACGTTTATTTTCTTATTTCGATTTAAGATTCTAACTTTTCTAAAATAAACTAAAATAAAATAAAATAAAATAAAATAAAATAAAATAAAATAAAATAAAATAAAATAAACTTTGAACAAGTTTTAAAGTTTAATCGGTTCAGATTTGTGGGATCAAATCTGTTATCAAAAATTAACTATCTTACTTGAATTTCTTAAAGAAGTACAACCTTTAAATAGTTATTCCCCACCAATTATTTCCACTCGTTATTCCATCTCTTAAAAATCAGTTATATGATCAAGTTTTTCTAAAAATATCTTATGGGAAATTTGTGATCAATTAGATTGTAGTACTAGATTAATATGCAACCTATCAGTCTTGTTAAAATCTTTGCTTCAAACTTTGATTGTGTTTCAACGAACTAAAAATCATTTTGACAGAGTTTTAAGATGGGAAAAGAAAAGAACAGATCCATTAGATTAGAATCAAGAACAAGAAGGAGTTCTATCATCTTGTGCTCATTGGCATCTTTTATTTACTGATCTGCAGACACATTGGCCTTAACTTCACACATCCAGGTCTTTGCTTACGCAAAACATAGGATGCTTCAGTAGGTATTTCCCGCTCTTTGTTTGCACAAAACATAGAAAATACCCGAGTTTTTCAAACACAATTTCAAGTTTATTGAAACACAATCTCGTTTTGATTCAAGGATTTAATCAAGAAGTCAAATAGTTGTCACACATTTCCAGTTATCTAATGATCACAATTTCACACTTATTTATATATATATATATATATATATATATGTATTTTAAGTTTGATCAAGTCTGATTATTTAAGTTTTGAAAAACTTGTTTCAACTTCTTAGCATAGAATAGATATTCAAGATTGTAATTCCTTTTAAAATCATATCAAGATAGTAAAATTTTGATCCTTAGAGATTATTTCACTTCCCAATTTGATCGATTCACTTTGCTTGTTCAAATAAAATCTTTTTGTATTTTCTTGATGTTAAAGTGTAAGGTTAAAACTCTTTTTGTAATTTTCTTTGAATAGTTAAAGGCAAAATCTCTTCTTCTTCAAAATTTTACTCCCCCTAAACTTATAGATTATCTTAGACTGACTCAAATAATGAAAAATCTTTTTGTTGTTTTGTAAATTTTGACTCAAAGAATGTAAAATCTTTTTGTTGTTTTGTAAATTTTCTCCCCCTAAATTTGTGACCAAGGTAGGACACAAATTTTAATGTATTTACAAAGAATGCTATTAATCAAAGCTTATTAATTTGAGAGAGGCAAGCAAGTGATGGAAGCGTGCTGTATCGAACGGTTTTGTGAAAAGGTCCGCTAGATTGTCATCAGTATGGACCTTTTCAAGATGAATCAGCTTTCGTTCGAAACAGTCACAAATGAAGTGAATCCGGATGTCAATATGTTTAGTTTTGGAGTGTTGTACCGGATTCTTGACGATCTGTAGGGCTGCTTCATTGTCACAATAAATAGGAGAGTCAAGAAAGTTCAAACCGTAATCGAGGAGTTGTTGTTGCATCCAGATAACCTGAGAGCAGCAACTGGAAGCAGCAACATATTCAGCTTCTGCGGTGGATGTGGATACAGTTGTCTGCTTCTTGCATTGCCATGAAACAAGACGATCTCCCAGGTACTGACACCCACTAGTGGTTGACTTCCTATCCAGGTTACATCCACCAAAGTCACTGTCTGAGTATGCGAATAATTGAAACTCAGAGTTCTTTGGGTACCAAAGTCCGAGCTTAGGTTTCCCGACTAGGTACCGAAAGATTCTCTTGACAGCTATGAGGTGAGATGCCTTCGGATTTGACTGATATCTGGCACACTGACATACTGAAAACATAATGTCTGGACGACTAGCAGTCAGATACATCAGAGAACCGATCATCGAGCGATAGAGGTGCTGATCAACATCTTCACCTTCCGAATCCGAAGTCAGGATAGGACGTGCAGCCATGGGAGTGGATGCCGGCTTTGACTCCATCATTTTGAACTTGTTCAAAATGTCTGTGACGTATTTTCCTTGGTGAATCAGCACACCCTTACAATCTTGCTTTACCTGCAGACCCAGAAAGAAGGTCATTTCTCCCATCGCGCTCATTTCAAATTTCTTCTTCATCACTCCTTCAAATTCCTTGCACAAAGCTGAGCTGGTGGAACCAAAAATGATATCATCCACATAGTTTGAACGAGAATTAAATCATCCTTATCTTTGCGAACGAACAAAGTCTGATCAATGGCTCCACGGGTATATCCATTTGCAAGCAGATGATCAGTAAGTGTTGCATACCACGCTCGCGGTGCCTGATGAAGACCATAAAGAGCTTTGTCTAACTTATAGACATGGTCTGGAAATTGGGAATCTTCAAATCCTGGAGGCTGACAGACATAAATTTCTTCCTTGACCTTCCCATACAGAAAAGCAGTCTTCACGTCCATCTGATATACAGTGAAGTTCATATATGAGGCATATGCCAAGAAAATCCGTATGGCCTCAAGTCTTGCAACCGGTGCAAAGACTTCTTCATAATCTATCCCCTCCTGCTGATAAAATCCTTGAACAACCAGTCTGGCTTTGTTTCTGATAATTACACCAGAATCATCTCTCTTGTTTCTGAAAACCCATCTGGTTCCTATAGGCAATTTTCCTTTGGGTAGAGGTACCAGATTCCAAACCTTGAGCTTCTGAAACTGCATCAACTCCTCTTGCATTGCTTCAACCCAGCTGGACTCCTTGAGAGCCATTTTGACGTTCTTGGGTTCTACCTGAGAAATAAAACAAGAATATAAACAAGAATTAATAGGACCTGATTGACTTCGAGTGAGTGTCTCTTCAGGCAACGTGTTCTGAACTGTAATTGATTTGCTTCGAGTAAGAACGCCTTCTGAGAGAGGTCCAATAATATTCTCCACTGGATGATTCTTGTTTACACTCAGTATTGGCACCTCTTCTACTGCCAGATTATCTAGCAGGTTGCTGATGTTGTTGACTTGTTCTTCACTTGAAGAGGAAATGTGATCTATAGGAGCAGTTTCACTAACTTCAGCTCCAGGATCCACACAATGTTCCTCAGGAATGCTATCTGAGAAGAGTGGATTATCAAAGGTCTGGTGGGAAGAGGATGAGGTTTGATCATTTTCAGGAAGAGGCTGAACTGACTGAGAAGTGTCTGGTTCTGAGGGAAGAACTTCATGAATTGGGGCTGGCTGAGCTGGAGGGGCACGATTGTACATGCCTGGAGGGTCAACCGTCAAAATATTAGGATTACAAGGAACATAGTCGACCCTATAGTCTATGTCATCACCCGTAGAAAAATCATCAGTCTGCTCAGATGCACCTGCATTCTCTGATGCAGTATTGAAAGGTCTGAAGGTAGAATCATACTCGAATAGCCAATTAGGACCAGAACCGGCATCTGTGGAGTTCATTTCTTGCCAATCTATGTAGTATGATTCAACAATCATCCTAGTTTTCTTGTTGTAGACTCTGTATGCAGCCTTTTCTGATGAATACCCCACAAAGTAACATTCGTCCGCCTTGTCATCAAACTTGTGATTAGGCTCGGTATGAAGAAGGGTACAAGGACATCCGAATGACTTGAAATGGCCAACTTTGGGCTTCTGATTAAAGAGAATCTCGTATGGAGTCTTTTGATGACGCTTGTTCAGTAGAGCTCGATTCTGAACATAGCAAGCAGTGTTAACTGCTTCGGCCCAGAAGAAAATAGGCAGCTTTGACTCTGACAACATTGTTCGAGCCGCCTCTATCAGTGTTCTATTTCTTCTTTCAGCAACTCCATTTTGCTGAGGAGTTCTTGCTGCACTGTATTGTCTGGCAATTCCTTTCTCATCACAGAAATCTATAAGAGTCTGATTTCTGAATTCGGTACCATTATCAGTTCAGATTACCTTAACTTTCAGATTTCTCTGATTCTCAATTAAGGTAATAAACTTCTTCAGAATCTCTGGAGTCTCATCCTTCTTAGCCAGAAAGAATACCCAAGTGAATCTGGAATAGTCATCAGTCACTACCAGACAGTATGACTTCTTCCCGATGCTCATAACGTTGACTGGTCCGAAGAGATCCATGTGAAGAAGTTGTAGAACTGAAGAGATAGAATTAAACAATTTAGGCTTGTGAGGTCTCTTATGTTGCTTTCCCTTGGCACAAGCAATACATTTCTCAATGGTGGAGAAGTCCTTAGAGGGCAATCCAATAACATGATCTCCCTTGGCTAATCTGTTGAGATTCTTCAAATTTACGTGACCCGGCCTCCGATGCCACAACAGACAATCATGCTCCGATGCCTTTGAGAACAAGCAAGTATTTTCTGTGAACGAATCTGAGTTCATATTGATGATATAGGCATTGTTTATCCTTGGAGTTCTCATCAAAATCCACTTCTCAGGCACCACAAATCCAGGTTTCAGAATGAGACACTCCTTTTTTGTGAAGTGTGTAGAAAAGCTTTTGTCACAGATCTGAGAAACACTCAGAAGACTGTGATTGAGCTCTTCAACATAGTACACGTCTTCAAAACTGAGAGTTCCATTTGTAACTGTTCCTTTCATGCTTATTCTTCCTCCCTTGTCTCCAGCAAACGACACATATCCTCCATTGAATAGTGTAACTTCATGCAACTGAGAGAAATCCCCAGTCATGTGCCGGGAACAGCCACTATCTACATACCAAACGTTTTTGAGCTTGTTTAGCTGTCCTTGCATTTCACACACAATCAATGAGAAACAGGTACCCAAACCATAACAGGTTTAGGCACTTTGGTAAGGGCAGAGGCTATGTCCTTGGGTTTGGGCTTGGGTCTGTTTTTGGAGCTGTCTGAGTTGTGTCTTATATGTTTTGTCATTCTTCCACTGCCCAGGTTAGCTTGTTTCGTCTTGTTTTTGAAAATCCTTTGAGTTTGCTTATGAAAATTAGATGGAGGTTTATTGGATTTACTAGGTCTTTTTGCAGTGGAAGAGGTTTGAGTCTGTGTCTCCTTCTGAGAAGTTACCTTAGGCTTGGAGAATGACATGGTTCTCTGATGCTTATTAACTGGTTTAGCCTTAGGGATAACCTTCTGATTCTTCCCATAGAAGAATTCAGTAGGTCGGTGCAGACAGTGTCTAGCAATGTGGCCTGGTTTCCCACATGCATAACAACAGACCTTTTGGTGAAATTCAATTGGGTCAAAGGGCTTTACATCACAGTTACTTTGACCAGAGGATAAGTTTGAGGAAATTAGTTCCAAGGACCCAGTTGGAACATAAGGTTCACAGTTGGGATTCAACTGTGGAACCCCCTCTTGAGTAACAGTGGAATGAGCCTTGACTGCCTGATTGGTCAAAGGAGAGGAAGTTGATTTTGAAACAAGATTTATAGCAAAAGTTTTCTGAAAACTCTTTAACATATCATTAGGTTTAATATTAATTTCATCAAACTTTCCAACAAAATCAGTTTTTGGAATAAAAGATGATTGTCTTGTAGATGTCGAACAATCTGTGCTCCTCCTAGCACTTCTTTCTACCTCCTTCTCCTCTGAACCTGAAACACTTAGTTTTTCTGCACAAACCTCAGAATCATTAGTCATAATAGGGTCAACTGCAAGAACAACAGGATTGGTGTGAAAATCATAAGTACAATCAGAATCCGATTGCAAGTCATCAACAGATGTGTTGATCCTTGGCATGCTTGAATAGTTATGATTAAAAGGTGGTTCACACTCAGTATAACCAAGGCCCTTACCCTTCTTTACCCGGTATTGTATGTTTACCATGTTTTCTAAAACTTTGCTTGAGTAATCAAACTTTTCACATTTTACTGAAGTTTTAGAAAGCTGATCTTTAACTTGGTCCAACTCCAAAGTGAGTTCATCGATTTTGCGTCGAGCATCTCGATAGTTGGACTCTTTATCACTTAAAAGTTCTTTTAGCCTTGCCACATCCCGACCCTCGGCTTCAAGTTTCCTTTTGAAAATTCCTTCATTTTTAAGAAATTCTGAGTTAAAGTATTTAAGTTTGTTCACTTCTTTGATTAATGATTCATTGTGTGACCTGTATTTAAATACTTTATCTATGCATGAGGTAGAGCAGAGATTTTCAGTTACCTCCTTCTGTTTTTCATCCACCTCAGCCATGAAGGCATGACTCAGAGTCAGTTCCAACTCCTGCGCTTGATCACTCCAGTCATAGGAGTCAGTTTCCTGAGTTACCAACGCTTTTGACGAGCTAGCGTTTTCTCCAGCAGCAGCATTTCCCACTTTCTCCTCTGGTTTCTTCTCTCCTCCTTCCTTAGCCACTTTTGGCTGCTTGCATTCTCGGGCGAAGTGACCAGGTTGGTCACAGTTGTAGCATCGCAGTTTTGACTTGTCAAAGCCGAGTTTCTTTCCTGGAGCATTTCCAAAACTATTTCTTCCATACTTCTTGATAAACTTTTTCGCTCTGAACACTGCCATTGCCATTTGCCATGAGATATCCATTTCTTCAACATCAGCTGGGTTTATTTGCTCTAGATTGTCTTGAGTAAGGTTTGATGGTGCCAGTTCTCCTGCTATGAAAGCATTATAGCTATTCATGAATCCCTTGAATAGCAGCAGGTTTTCTTCACTTTCAGGGTTGACTTTAGGTACCAAGACACCTTGTCCCGATGACAAGAAAGCAGTTTCAAAAGGAACTCCATGAGATGCAGAGGTCTGATAATGTTGCATTCCTGATGTTTGAAGATTGATTGTTGATAGAAGAGCAGAGTTTTCAGAGGTGGGTGCAATGCCCATTGAGCTGGCGTGATTCAGTGCTCTCTGTTTATCATCCATATCATAGGAGTTGATGATTGAGATTAGCTCGCTCAAGGAAGTCTTGTACATATCCTTGGTCCTTTTGATTGTTGTGCAGTTGGAGTTCCAAGTGTAAGGAAGCGAATTCAGCAGCTTCTTGTTAACCTCTCCCTTAGTCATCTCAATTCCAGAACTGGTCATCTCAGTCATCAGATGTGTGAATCGGTTAAGTTGTGCTTCAAGAGACTCTCCCTTGATATGATTAAACATGTTGAACCTTTGTCTGAGCATGTCCTTCCGACTCTCTCGCATGTCCTCATTTCCTTCAAATCTTTCAACTAAGGCATTCCAGAGTTCCTTTGCAGTCTTGTGTTCCTTGAATCCGTGAGCAACATCAGTTGACAAAGCCATTGTGATCGAGGCATATGCCTTTTCATCCTTCTCCATCATGAGTATGTCATTGTCGGTATACAGTTCTGGATCCTTGGGAACGAGAGGACCATTGATTTCACTTTGGTATGAGGGCACAAAGGGACCCTCTTCTATTGATCTCCAAAGTTTAGGATCGGTATACTTGATGAATGACTGAAATCTGAACTTCCAATCTTGAAAATTATCTCCAGACACAAGCCTTGGTGGCTTTGTTCCGGTGCCAATTTCATTGTCCAGATTGAGCAAGTTGGACAAGTTAGTCAAATTCTTTGATGCCATGATGATCTGATATTTCTCTATCTTCAGTACACGAATCTTACTGTTACCACTCCAGAAAGTTGCTCCAAGTCTTCCAAGTATGCGAAGTTCCTCTGAATACACGAAGCTCCACCAGTATGCGAAGTGAGGACAGTACACGAAGACGAGTACACGAACTTGATCGTGTACACGAACTTGACTGAGTATACGAAGATTCTCAAGTACACGAACTTGTCAAAGTATACGAAATCCTTCTTCTACTCGAAAAGTATTTATACTTCGAATACTCTGACTATACTCGAAATAGTACTACTCGAAAATTTTAGAACTTGAACAATACTTAAGAAAAATTTTATAAAAATTTTTCTTAAGAGTTAGAGTCCCAAATTTTTACAGCTGCTAGATGGAGTATAGAGGAGTAATAAAGTATAAAACTTGCTTCAAAAAGGCACTACCTTGATGATGAAAAGAGCACTCAAGCTCTGATACCATTTGTAGGTCCGAAAACTGTTCAAGATCCAAGCTTTTTGTTTCCAAACATCATCAATCACCTCTATAGTGTGCGGAATCCATAATAGAGTGAAATAAGAAGCAAGATGAAGAAGAAAGATCAAAACTTTGAATATATTCAGTAAGTATACGAAAATGTGCCTCAATACGTCTAGAGAGCACACCTCGAGATTCGTGTTACAATCTGTACAAAAATACGTCTATTTATACTAGATCAGTGAGTAAACGAAATTCAGGTTCGTGTACACGAACCAGGTTCGTGTACACGAACCTGAGTACACGAAATTTGTCTGAAGTCTTCCAAAATCTTAGTGTTGACTCTTCCGTGTTGACTTTGTCAGTCTTCATCGTTGATTGGGCTCTACACATATAGTCGTTTATGATTTTATTTAACTAAACGTAATTATACGCGATTTTGTTTTGTATCAAAAATGTAAATTTTATCATTCTAATTAGTTCGGGATGAAATTCTGGTTCCAACGCAATTTGAACGAGTCGAAATGGAGTTAGAATAAATAAGTTATGCTTAAAATACCAAAATAGTTTTTAAAATTCAAAAACTGTTGGAGCCCGGGTTCGAACCCGTGACCTCCAACCCAACACACACATGCACTACCATCTAATCTGCGCTTACAATTGTTAAAGGATTGCTTCTAATTCCTTTTAACCAAAACCGATCGGGTTCTCCTTTGTATTACTATAGCCGAAGCATACAACACCTAATTAACCACGATTCCGAACCCCATCGGTCCTAGAACCATAGGGCTATGGTTCTATAGATCCAACCGACCTCAAACATGTTTCCAATTTGATAATCCATGAACTCAGAATCAAATAATGAAATGAAAATGGGTTTCGAACCTTCATATGAAACCCACCACTCAAATTAACTTAATTTCGTGACAATTAACTATAAATTCATGGGGTTTTTATGAAACATCAAATTTCGAAACTTCCTATATGATTTATTTCAGTTTTTGTGTTCAGTTATATCAAAAACCCCAACTTGCCTTTTAACCGATGAACCCTAACATCACATCCTTCGGATTCAATAGTAAAACTTCTAATTAATCCATGGTTATGCTTAGTCGAAACCTTCTGAAACTATCCCCGACAATCAATTTCATTTTTAAACACATTAGAATCCAAAATCCCAATTCCGTTCCTAAAACAAGCCCTAGAAACTTGAAATCGATCAATTCTTTGTTATCAGTCACAATTAACTTAGGTTTAACCTTAATCGATCCCTTCTGAAGCTACCTATAACATTAGATTTCATTCTTAACCTCATTTGGATCAAAATCCCTAAAACCGTTTTGTTCTATAAACCCTAGAATCGAAATCATTAAATTCGTGATTGCATCATAAAATTAGCATATCATTTAGCACATTTGGAGATTTCTGAAACTATCTATACATATTAATTTGAATATAAAACTCATTTGTTTTGAAATCCCCAAATTGATCTTGATATGAACCCTAGTTAACCGAACTCTAACAAATCGATGTTTTTGCTAGAAATTGTTATATGTTTCAGAGTAGTCGGTCATTTTAGAATGTGTGTGTGCCGATTTTTACCTGATTTAATGAACAATCGTGCTAATTTGACTACGACTTCGATTTCGATCACTCCAAAACCAAAATCTTCAATCTCGAACTGTCAGGACCGAATTGTGATGTGGGAAATACTCTGAGAGGGCCGATTAGAATTTCTGTAGGTTCAATTGCGAGGAATGAAGTCGAATTGTGCGAATTTGATACCCATTGATAACGGTTACGGCTCTTGAGTGTGATGTGGGTTTTAATTCGATATTAATCATGAAATTAAACGGGTCATTGATGATAATTATCATCATAGTAATGATTAATACCGTTTAACTTGATTATTAGTTCGAATTTACATTGGGCTCTTGAGTTACCCATTGAATGTGACGAATTTTGACTTCACAAAGTCAAAATTACAAATTTTAATTAAAATACACTCCTAATCCTTGCTGTTTTGATGTTCAACCTAGTATCCCAAAAATTTATCATTTAATCTATACAATATAAGTGTTATGTAGCCAATTTAATTCATTTAATTCCCATTTATATAATATGGATTGATTTCCTATGATTTCATTAACTTTTGATTAACGAATTTAAACCAAAATATCGAATTATCACAAATTGGACCAATTGGAACGTTATTGGGCTAGGTTAATCCATTTGGGCCTTATTATTGCAATTGGGCCTACATTAAACTCATTGGGCCTATCTTGGCCTTACTGGGCCAACCTTGGCCTTATTGGGCCTACTTTGGCCTTATTGGGCCTTCTTTGGCCTTACTGGCCTTACATGTCTTGTTGGGCCTGTGATCCAACCATTTTCAGTTAACAAGGTTAATTCGAAAAGTCGGATTGTCACAAGTCATGACATCCAATTATTTTTACATTCATTCATCGTAAGGATTCTTGTTCCAAGTTATCTTGTTCCTATTCCATCAGTCTGGTAAGTCAGTATGTATCGTTAACATAAGTGCGTGAACCCGCCTTATTGATGTTGTGTCTAATCTGCTTAGCACATCAGCTACCACATTAGCTTTTCCCAAATGGTATCTGATTATTCAACAATTCAACCCACTGTCGCTGTCTCATATTGAGCGATCAAAGATATGTTGTAAACTCTTATGATCAGTGTAAATGGTACACCTGGTTCCATATAAGTAGTGCCTCCAAATCTTCAAAGCAAATACCACTGCTCCTAACTCCAAGTCATGAGTAGTGTAATTCTTTTCATGTGGTTGTAGTTGTCGTGAAGCGTAAGCAATCACTTTATCACGTTGCATCAACACACATCCCAAACCATGGGCAGATGCGTCACAATACACCACAAAGTCTTCCATTTCTTCCGGTAAGGAAAGAATTGGTGCAGTGCAGAGTTTTTGTTTCAATGGCTGAAATACAGCTTCCTGTTTATCCGTCCAACCATACTTTGTCCATTTATGAGTAAGAGATGTAAGTGGTTGAGCGATCTTTGAAAAACCCTCAATGAATCGTCGGTAGTAACCAGCTAAACCTAGGAATTGTCGTACCTCGGTAGGGGTCTTTGGTGCTTCCCAATTCTTAATCGCTTCAATTTTCACTGTATAAACATGTATGTGATTTTCATTGACTATATGATCCAAGAATTGAACTTCTCGCATCCAGAAGTCACATTCGAGAACTTAACATAAATTGTTCTTGTTTCAGTAATTCTAACTGCAATCGAAGATGTTCAACACGCTCCTCCTCAGTTTGAGAATAGATGAGAATGTCATCAATGAAAACAATGACAAACTTATCAAGATAAGGTTTGCAGAATCGATTAATGAGATCCATGAATACTGCTGGAGCGTTCGTCAATCCAAATGGCATGACCAAGAATTTGTAATGGCCATAGCGCGTTCTGAATGCTGTCTTAGGAATATCTTCCTCCTTGTAACATCAGTGTCGGAACCGTACATGAACAGTGATCTTAAACAGTAACATGAACAGTAAATAGGTACGAACTATATACATCTCAATGTACTTCATATTCATATCAATTATCATTATCATATGGTGTTATCATATAGCAAACTCAAAACTTTTTCAGAGAAACATAACTCAGTAAACATGGTTTATCAGTCAGATAATTATCTGGAAACACAGAATCCTCATGGGACTATTAGTTAGGATTTATTATATGTAAACGTATGTGAGGTTTATAAAACAAAACAACACGGATATCGTTATGTGAATACTAAATCAACGGATTATTCGTAGAGGTGACGATCTGTACGAATATATCTGAAGGTTTAACATTCTGAATAATATCTGATAATTAGAAAACAATATTGAAGAGGATAGTTATCTTCGTGTTCGTACGGGTGACGATTCGAACGAATGCGCGCGACAACTGTATGATTCGATTTTTAAACAGTAAATTAATATTTGAAAATTTAAAATAAACGAAAGATATTAATTAATTTATTAGGAATCACAACCTAGAATAAATGTATAAATCTTATTTTATAAACCGTTTCGTTTCGATATAAAACCACGAGAAACCGACATTTTACACGAAACCGAACGAGACCGAACCTACCGGGCAGTTGGATCATTAAATGAAGGCATTTAATGACCCAACCACCAACACCAACCCATTCTCTCCTTCAATCCTGTTTCTTTCTCTCTAACTCTCTCTCTAAAACTACAAACATCTCTCTAAGATTTGGAGCTCGTTTCTCGTCGGATTCAAGTGTTCTAGGTGTCAAAACGTTCATCTCAGCACGTAGATTTCGGAAGTACAAGTTTTTCGAGATTTCATCTGTTATTCTTGAGGTAAATCTTGATCTTAATTTCGGTTTTAGAGGGTTACACGAGTCCTTGTAGTTATCGCTATGTTAACCGGCTTTAAACATTTAGTAACCTTAAGATAACCCCTAGTTAGCGACTACGTGCTTGTAGAAAATGATTTGCAACAGGTTGAGCTGGATGAAAGATGAAAATGATACAAATTTGTGGGTATTTTCAGTCGGCCGAACCTTTGGCTAATGAAGATGAGGGCCGAACCCTCGATGGATAGTCGAACTTGCAACGAACCTGCTAACCCACATGCACCGAACCCTGCAACACTGCAACGAACCCTGTGGCTATCCTGCACCGAACCCTGTTGGTGTAACCGAACCTTGCAGGTGACGAACCCTCTTTAGTGGGGCGAACCTTCGGCTGCCACCGAACCCTAAATGGCCAACCTTCAGCCGAACCTTAGATTTCAAACGAACCAGGGTTGGGAAAACAATAAGAACCACAGACCCTCACATAGTGAACCACGAACCTGATGAAGTACGAACCTCACATAGCAGATGAACCTTGTTTCTCCAAATGACACGAACCTATGACCAAGGACAGCGAACTTTAGACCCTTTTTGACCTAGCCGAACCATTCCCTTTGAACGAACCTAGGAGACTCGCGAACCCTCATGAGACGAACCTAGCTGACAACGAACCATTGGAGCAACGAACCTAGGTTTAAATTCAGGACTAGCGAACCTTAGGTCGAGTGCATGCTTGTGGCCGAAACTAACGGCCGAACCTTTAAGGTTCGTTGGAGTTAAAATGATAGCCAAACCTCCCATTAACCTTATCCGAACCTTGGTTTGCATTCAGAGGTTCGCTGCCCTGGGGGATGTCGAACCTAAATAAACTCAAAATCCTTACTTATCATGGTGCATAGGGCTTGTGTACAGGTGCATGCATGAGATAAATCATGAGTGTGCATGGGGATGATATAGAGCATACAGTTACATGCAACCTTACTTTTAGTGTACACTATGGAAATATGGGTTGATAGCATATAATTAATGGGCTAGAAATAATTGGATCAATGAATTTAAGTCATGTAATAACAAAAGCCACGAACTAACGGTGAGTGTTAATTTAAATTCTAACACTAACCTAGTAAAAGTCTTAAAAATGTGCAATTAACCTAGATGGTTAGTCTTCTATGTCATACTATTTCAAGAAAAACTTGAGTGATGACCAATATGGAATCAAAGATCATTACTGGGCCTAATGGGTGTAATTAAAGCCCATCATATGATAAATGTTAATTTGAGATAAATTAGTGATATTTTGATAAAAAGAAATAGTATTTAAATTTTGTTAAGATAAATTAAACTAAATGACTTTTTAAATTAATGTGTATCTTAAAATGGGCTTAATTAAAAAGTGCTAATCAAGACTTATAGTTAACTGTGAGGATACTGGTAGTAAATGGGTATCTAGGTTAGATTAGAAGACAAGATCTTAGAAGCACACTAGTAATTAAGACACTTAGTTACACACAACAAGACCAACCTTAGATAAGACGACTAAAACTTATACTTATCGTACTTGAATCCTTTTAAAACAACTCAGAATCTGAAGAAACCTAAGCTACAACCAAGAGCGTGCATTTTGTGACATATCATTGCACAACAACACGGGTGAGTTCATTGCCCCTTTTCTAAACATTTTGTTTTAAAACGCGGGGCACGGAAGCATGCGTAAACTATTTTATTTAAATTGTTTACTTAAATGCTTTTAATTCTATATGATTTACATGTATGAATGATATCCTAGATCATGTCTAGGTAAATTTTATGCATGTTTTACTAAGTGTATTTACTTATGATTTAAGTGAATAATTGAATTAAACTAAACATTTCAAGGAATCAAACGAAACTATTTTGACAAAACAAGTGTGTGAGTTCAACAAATCAAACGAAACTATGTTGATGAAACATGGGTGAGTTCAAGGAATCAAACAAAACTACTTTTACAAAACTAATATTCGATGTTCAACGAATCAAGTGTTTGATGAACAACAAACCAAGAGTATATTTGATCAACGAATATAATATTCCATGATCAACGAATCAAGTACATCTTATAACAAAACTAGGCAAATCAATAAATCATTTTCAGGGGAAACGTCTGGGAAATATCAAAGATAACAAATGCCAATGAAACAAAACGAATCAAGTACGAAACAAAAACCCTACATTTCAAGAAGTCCTAGCTAGACTGTTTGATTTGTAGGTCATATGTTTGATTATATTTACAGAATTCCCTAACTACTAAGAACTTTGATTGATAGACTAGTCTACTCGAGTTGACCAAGGCCCAATCATTAGGACTTAGATTTTATTAAGTGTTTATTTATTTATTTTATCAAGCATTTATAATTGTTTCTACAATTGTTGTGGTTGATCATATTGTATGATAAACGTAGGAAATCAATAGAGATTTCAAATGATTGTAATTAAAGGAACAAAGAACCGAAGAACTAATGGGTAATGGTAGGAGTGAAATGCTTAATTATCATTAACAACAATATACTAAGCAGTCCGGTATGTGGTGGGACGGTGGCTGGGTGGGCGGTAAGCTCGACCCTACATATGCCCTATATATAAGCATACTTGATTGGATAGTATAGATGTAGTTGGTGAGGTTAAGGTTGTCATTCAGGTTGTTCAAACTCATTTTTATAAAACTTAATGAACTCACCAACCATGTGTCGATTTTATTTTTGCATGACCTCTCAGGTGACGAACAGGTCAATTAAGAAGCTTATGCTTTTGGACAAGGACTTCAGATAGAAGACTTAGTACTTTTGGACCTGCATAGTTTTGGAACATCATTATACAATTATTTTGTATATCTTGTGCAGTTACAAGATAGATATCTTATGATGTGTATGATAGATTTACATTGTTAAATTATGAACGATAAGGATGCAATTTAACTTTCTAATTCTATTCTATTTAGCATTTCTCATTTATATCATGTGCAATGTAAACAATCTGATCATCATGATTATCATTCACGATATCGAGCCCCGGGAACCTTCTGCTCGACGGGGAATCCGATCCAACCCCGCCGGCTCGGGGTGTGACAGAAATAGTTTCGTTTTATTCCTTGAAATTTTAGTTTAATTCAATTATTCACTTAAATCATAAGTAAATACACTTAGTAAAACCTGCATAAAATTAACCTAGACATGATCTAGGATATCATTCATACATGTAAATCATATAGAATTTAAAAGCATTTAATTAAACATTTAAATAAAACAGTTTATGCATGCTTCTCAGCCCCGCGTTTTAAAAAAATTGTTTAGAAAAGGGCAATGAAATCACCAACCATGTGTTGATTTTATTTTTGCATGACTTTTTAGGTGACGAACAGGTCAATTAAGAAGCTTATGCTTTTGGACAAGGACTTCAGATAGAAGACTTAGTACTTTTAGACCTACATACTTTTGGAACATCATTATACAATTATTTTGTATATCTTGTGCAGTTACAAGATAGATATCTTATGATGTTTATGATAGATTTACATTGTTAAATTATGAACGATACGGATGTAATTTAACTTTGTAATTCTATTCTATTTAGCATTTCTCATTTATATCATATGCAATGTAAAAAATCTGATCATCACGATTTTCATTCACGATATCGCGCCCCAGGAACCTTCCGCCCGACGGGGAATCCGATCCAACCCCGCCGACTCGGGGTGTGACACTCATGTACTCTTAGTTGATGGTAACCCGATCTGAGATCAGTCTTCGAGTAGTTGCTCGAACCTTGTAACTGATCGAATAGATCATCAATTCGAGGTAGTGGATATCGGTTTTTGATGGTAACCTTGTTCAGTTCCCGGTAATCGATACACATACGGAAAGTCCCGTCCTTTTTCTTAAAAAATAAGACTAGAGCTCCCCAAGGTGAAAAAACAAGTCGTATAAAGCCCTTATCCAACAAATCTTGCAGTTGTGTAGATATCTCTTGCATTTCAGATGGTGCAAGTTGATAAGGCGCTCTAGCTATCGGTGATGTGTCTAGTGTAAGGTCGATTCGGAATTCCACTTGTCAGATAGGAGGTAATCCTGGTAGGTGTTCTGGAAATACTTCAGGAAATTCACAAACCACTAGGATCTCTTCAATCTTCTTCTCAGCTACTGGATTTTTAGTTATAAGTGCTATAACTGTTGTATGACCTTTACGCAAACATTTGTGTACCTACATACATGATAGGAGACACAATGGCGTATTGCTCTTCTTGCCTTGTACATACAGTGTCTCTCCATGTGGAAGAGGTATACGGACGATCTTTTCATCGCATACTATTTCAGCCTGGTGTTTTATACAACGAGTCCATGCGAATGACTACATCAAAACTGCCTAAAGTGATAGGAATAAGGTCAATGTCCAGTGTTTGACTCATCAAATCAAGGATACATCTCTTAAGGATATGTTCTACTACAATTAACTTGCCATCAACTAGTTTTACAGTGTAAGGTCTTCTAGAGTAGTAGGACTAACATTTCGTAATTTAGAAAATGTACTAGATACAAAATTCCGGTCTGTACCAGTGTCAAATAGCATAGAGGTAGAGTGATTATTCAAGAGGAACGTACCCGTAACAATGTTGTGATCCTCATGTACTTGACATCCTCCAATCATAAACGCCTTGCCCTTAGCACCATTGTTTTTGTTATTATTGTTATTTGTGCCGTTGTCGTTACCGTTTGTATCGTTAGCCCCTCCCTTCTTGAGTTGTGGGCAATCCTTTTTGAAATTCCCTGGCTTGCCACTCTCATAGCACCCCTTTTGAGTGTTACTCTGGTTGATGGAGTTTGTTTGCAGCTCCCCACGGCAGTCATTAGCTGCATGACCCGCTTTACCGCACCGTTGACACCGGTACTTATCATACTGATTCCCGACATGATGGAATCCACATTTATTGCATTTTGGGTATTTAACAATATACCCTCCCAATGATGACTGACTATTGTTTGAATTGTAATATGTCTTATTTGACTCCTGCTTGCGGTTCGGCTGAAATGACTGTTGATTGAAATTCTTGGAATTGTTGCTTTCCCACTTCCTCTTATGGTCTCCCACCATAGCACCTGTTGTTCCTTTAGGTAGAGTTCCTTGTAGCACTGCATGATTAGTCAGTTAGTGCGCCAACCGAACTGCTTGTTGAATCGTTGTGGGATTTGCATAAGTCACGAATCCTTGAATCTGAGGTACTAATCCCCCAATGTACCTCTCAATCCAGTTGCTCGGTGGAGTTGCCATATGAGGTAAGAGCCTGGCTAATTCATGTGATCGAGTAGTGTACTCCTCGATATTAGACCCTTTCATTTTAAGATGCCAGTACTCATCCTCCAACTTTTGCACCTCATTGCGAGGGAAATATTCCTCCCGCATTAGTGTCTTGAACCCATTCCAAGTTAGGGAATTGGCCTCGCCCAATCCTAATGTTTGAAAGTTGGAGTTCCAGTAGCGTACTTAAAATGGAAGTTATGCGGTTTGCAGTCCAACACGTTTTGAACGTGCACACCTGTTGGTTTACCAATCCCCCTGTTGGACCATGTGGTCATGTCATGTGTGTTTGAGTATAGTTCGCGATAGCCTCTGCAACCTTACTGTTAATCAGTTCATTGAGTTCAGCAACTGTCATATTTATGTTTTCCCCATCCATTATCTTCATAGTTCGAATAAGTGTTAGAGTATTATCAAAATCCAATGTGAAATGTGCAAACGATACAAAAAATGTAGGAACACAACGGTTAACAATAGATAATGGTTTTCAATAGATAGTAATTCAACTAGTTACAATGCTTTTAATATCAAAACATAAGTTTCCAAACATCTAATACAGGGAAACAACCCACCCCTTTTAGGTTTAAACTAAATAAATCAAGCATCCTAAATCATGGAATCAACATCAGAATCAGCATCCTGTGCTGGCACTCCTCTAATTCCTCTTCCTCCTCAGACTCTGATGCAACCAACTCCTCCAACTCTATAAGTCTCCCCTCCGCTATCTCCGCTCAGTGCTCTTCCTCCTATACTCGTACAGTCAAATGAGTGATGTGAGTCTCCATCCCGTTGATTACGCTACGAAGCTCTGCGTATCGAGCGTTCACATCCATGAGCTCCTGCGTGAGTTGCTCGATCCTATCATCTGCCCAATTCGCCTCCCAAGTCAGTCGGGTAATATCAACGGACTCAAATCGCGGCCTCTTAGGGGCACGAAGTGTAGGTGGCATACGATCAGAGGACTCCTCATCGGGATCCTCCTCAGGATCCTCCTGTGGGTCCTCCTCCGAATTCTCCTCCATATCCTCCTCCGGGCCGTCCTCCCCGGGATCCTCCACTGAATCCTTCTCTGGGTCCTCCTCCTCCGGATCCTCCTCGTAATCATGCAATGCTGGAGCTATCGGTTCCTCATCATCAAGTACAATCACGTGTGGTGGTGACGGTGCTACCATATCTGTTACATAATACCATATGTAAATACTATGCAAAACTCAGTTGTGTAAACAAGTGTCAAATGTGTAACTTTTATAGTCTAAGTCTACTGATGCAAACGTAGTTCGTTATAACCAATGGCTCTGATACCAATCTGTCACACCCTCAAATTTCAACTAACGGAATCATATCGTTTAGGGTGTGACAAACCAAGATCTCAGTCATTAGACACAACGAAAGACCTCTATAAGATTTTTAAACATAATTTTGATCTAAACTTTAATATCAAAGTTTCAAAATTTGCGGAAGCGTTTTAAAATAAATAAAAAAACGCAACGGTTTGTAAAATGTAAATTACAAGTCAAAGTCTTAAATATTCAAATTCAAAACACATGAATTAAAATGTATGCATTAGACTCCACATCCTAGTCCAGACTTGTCCTTACTTGTGCTTTAGTGTCCTGAGAAAACATGTAAATCAAGTCAACAAAAAGATTGGTGCATACACAGGTTTGAATAATCATAAATGTTTGAAACAACTGTTTGAAATGAATTGTTTGCAAATAACATAATCAAACATGCATAGTCATGATCGCTAGTCATTTGTACTATTTACATAAGCGGTCGACACCGAAGTTCACTGTTAGATTGTAATTTGCCTTTCCACTATTGTCTAGCACAAACAATAGTAATGTTTGAATTGGCTAGTTAAACACTTGCGTAGACCTACAATCTACCAAGTGAGGTTTGTCAAACCCAATAAATCTATTTTCAACTAACACGCTTTGCACTACGGCAAACTAAACGGTTCGATGTGTAAGGACTTGTAATGCTATGTTCGCACTTATCGTAAATAGCTAACTCATGCAAGTGATATATATCTAAAATGTTGGCTGCACATTTTTTTCTCCCTCAAAACAGTTAAAATAAGAAAAGGGGTCGTTTACACACCTTTGAATGCAGTAGAATGATCAAACACACGTGAAATCGCGTAAACAGTCTTCTACGAGAAATCTGTTTTTAACAGTAACGTTTTGTTATTCAGGATGTCGTTTTATGTTTGAAATCACATATGTGTCAACACATGTTTGTTGGATTGTTTGAAATGTACATACAAAAGTATGCATTACTTTGTGTTTGTTTGTTTAAATTGTTTAAGCCAATACGATTTCGTTTAAATACGCGTTATTATACGCGATTATGTTTTCGAGTGAAAATATGAATTTTGTCATTTCATGTTGTTCGTATTTTCATTTCGGTTCCAACGCAACTTGAACGAGTTAAATAGGAATTCGAATGAAGAAATTATGGATAAAATCAAAAATTGGTTTAAATCTCAAAAATTGTCAGAGGCAGGGTTCGAACCCTTGACCTCATGGGCCAAACACTCAAACCCTACCAACAGCTCTCCTTCAACATTTGTAATTGGATTTGTTTCAGTTGATTTTAAGCACCCATACACCGTATTCCCTCTTGATAACCTTAGCCGAAGCATATATCAACCAATTTGCCCCCCAATTCGAACCTGATCAGTTTATGATTATGGAGCTTTTGTTTCAGCTGTTTAGACACATCAATAGGTGGCTCTAATTCATCTAATTATTCGATTGAACACCTCAATTCAGTCCCAATCAAGGTCGGGTTCGAACAACCCAATTCCCAATTCAATTAAGCCAAATTCGACTCTATCAATCCCCAAATTCATAAGGCTTTTCATCCCTATGTTAAACCGAAATCATCTGTGTAATTTAATTATATTTTGAATGTTGTTTATTTAAGAAACCCCAAAATGTTTTTCAATTTAACACTTGAAACCAGTTTGTATTGAATTCGATGTGGTTTAACAAACTTGACATAAGGTTTTAGTTACACAAGGTATTTAGAAACTATCTGTGGTATTTAATTTGGTTTTCGTGCTTGGTTCCATCAAAATCCTTACTTTTGTTTAAGAACCCTAGAATTCGATTTCACCCAATTCGATATAATTAGATGAAATTGTCATAAGGTTTTCTTTAAACCCCCCCCCCAAAACGTATTCTAGGATGAACCCTAGAATCTGAACTCATATAATTCGATGTTAGAACCACGAATTATCATGGGCTATGCTTAATCGGCCTGTTTAGGTTCTATAGAAGTCGATTATTACCTGATTTGATGTTGAACGAGTGTAGTTCGACATTTAAGTTGAGGTTCGGCCGACTCACGATCAAAATATTCTTTCTGTGGCTTCTCAGGTCAAATTTTTGGATGTCAAAGGCCCTAAAGATGCCGACTAGAGGTTCTAGAGTTCCAATTTTGTGAATTGTGGTCGAGGTATACGGTTTTGATATGTAAAGCTACGGTTTCGACTATTGAGTATAATTTGAGTTAAATTCGATCATTAATAAGCTCAATAACAGATGATAACTGATAATAATCATCAATGTGATGATTATGAATGATTATTAATATTATTTACAGTGGGCTAAGGTTAATTTCGAATTTCCTATATCTTTTACAAACGCATTTTGACTTCAAAAGTCAAAATTGTATATTTTAGTGAATTACAAGTTTGATCCATGATGTTTATATGTTTTGAGACTCAGTTTGTTTAATTTTTGACCTTCTAATTTGATATAGTGTGATTTCGTATGATTCCGTTAACTTTCGGTTAACTAGGTTAACCCAAAATGTCGGATTGTCACAAATGCTATAAGTACGTATCATTGAAATCCAATTTCATACATTTATTGGAGATATTGTATATTCCGTTATTAGTATGGACATCAATCTCTATAGATTCCATTATGAGGCTTTGCGTCAAAATAAAACACACCATTCAAATATGCAAAAATATAACCATTGTCATTAAAAGCATACTAAAGCCATGTTCACACAAAGCAGAAACTGAAATAATATTCCTAGTCAAACTGGGAATAAAACAAACATTGTTCAAAACAAGTTCTAAACCATTAGGTAGTAAAAGTACGTATTCTCCTACTGCCTTTACTGCAACCTTTTGTTCATTTCCCACGTGGAGTTCTAGGTCGCCAGTTTTCAGCTTCCTAGCCTTCCTTAGTCCCTGCAAATCATTGCATATGTGTCACACCTCGGGCTCTCGGCGACCCGAGTGCTGTGAATTGAATTGGTTTAATGGATAACACAGTCTCGGTCAGAGTATATTATTCATTTTAATATGTTTCAGTGGAAGCATTGTTTCGTGAATTGACAATTTTACAAATAATTCACACGCATGGATGTGACAATTGTTTTTCATGATTTATAAAAAGTTCATACGCATAGGTATGAAAACCTCACTGTAACACTTTTATAAAGTAAATTTTCATAATTAACTTTTCAGAATTTCACAAAATTTCATACGGATAAGTATGAATATCATCATTTCATTTCATATTATATTAAACCGACTTTTAGCAAACACATATTATACATTATTTTATAATATTCTGTTTATACAAGACTTGGAGGCATAGCTCAAATATCTCTGTGGTCCTACCATAAGATCCTATTTAAGGCATCATAGGCCAAGAATCTCTAATCTTGTTTCTCTTTTACATTTCATTATTAACTGAAAAGTTTTTAAAAATAAAACGTCAACATTATGTTGGTGAATACAAATAACAGACTCGATATGTAAGCATAGCAAGTTCGGTCCTTTAACCATAAATAATAGTGGCAATACTACACATTTAACAAGTTATTTCACTGATCGATACAACCACTGCATACCATGGCTTGTATTGTCACTGTTTAGGAACAACAGCGTAGTGCGTCTTACAATTGTTCCCTCCAGCCCACAGCCCGTCACTGGTAAGGTTTCCTGCGAAGTGCGCCTTACGTATAACCTTCCAGCACACGTTACCAGCCACATATGGGAATTTCACCCATAGCGGATACAATATGCAAATCGTATATAACTAATGGCCTAAATGCTGGTCTAATAATATCCCTTTATGCGTCAACATTTAAAAAAAGCATGCTCATATAAATTCATTTATAAATTTAAAAACAAGTTAAATGTATTCACGTGAATTTTTGGTCGACTGATTGACAGCTTAAACTTCTCGATATCAATTTGGGCCGCGTTTCTGATTAATCTATTCTTATAATTATTCTGAAAAAAAAAAAGATTTACTTATTTATTTATTTAATATTATCACGATTAATAATATTATTACTATTATTATTATTTTTATTATTATTTTAAGTAAACTAAAATTTTTAATATATACATAGGGTCGGATCGTAACCCTAACCCTATAAATTAATATTATATTAAATTCTTAAATTTAAGAAATTCGATGATATACCTAAACAAACCGACTTATTAATCCTGACTCTTTAGATTGATTACACCTCCTAGCATCCAGGGCTTCTAACTTCCTTTTAAAAGTGGCTGCATGTGTGTATATGTATATATGTTTTTGTGATTTCAAAATGCAGTAAATTTGTAAGTATTTATAGTTTGTAAGTATTTATAGCAGTTCAAACGTGATGGCCAAGATTTTATAGTTGACTTGGGTTTCATACGTGTTTTGTTGTTCAATGAAATTACTCCACGTAAGTTTTTGATTTCCATTGAATGCTCCACGTATGTTTTTTTGCAGATAACTTCAATTTGAATTGAAATGTAGATTTATATTATTTTATTAATATAATTAATTTAGCTCATATTTGTTTTTCTCTTATAACTTTTAAAATTTAATGTTTTATGAAATTCTAAAAAATACGGTTAGGATCAGCTTATTTTTCTCTACATTTTGACCTAAGTTTCGTTAAAAACAGAGAACGTTCAATTATAATATATTTTATTAATTTTAGACGGTCTCCTATAACAATGACCGATCGTTCAAACAACGATTATTCTAATAATCTTTTCATCCTACCTATTCGTTTAAACGAACGCTAAAAATTTTGAACGATTATTTTTAAACTCGCGAATAATCATATTTATGAAATAAATTATTTTATATTATTAGACGAGACCTTACGTTTTAATTGATCGTTTTTATTTTTTTTTTATTTTTGACTAATAATATTATAATTATAAACGAGAATATTTTACTTATTTTCTCAAAACAGGATGTTACAATATGTGAGAACCACATCTGGATTCAAACACCTAATATTTGCTAGTAAAAGAGAATATTTCAATAACAAAAATACCTTAGGTGCTCGTAGTAGAACGCTTCTTCTGTTTTATCTCAATTAGGTATTTTGGGCAGTTTCTCCTCCAATGCCCAATTTCATCACAATGAAAGCATTTGGCATCCTTTAGAGGTTTAGTCTTGGCAACAACCTTGCCTTTGCCTTTACCTTTCACGCTCTTCTTTCTGTTACTTTTGGATTTCTCAAATTGAACCTCTTTGATCATCAGCACTGAACCAACTTTGTTAGAGCCTAGTATGTTCATCTCATCAGTTTTGAGCATCATATGCAACTCTTAGATGGTGTTCCAAGCATCTATATTATAGTTCAAAGTGAACTAATCATATGGCGTAGGCAATGAATTGAGGATTATATCCCCAAAAATTTCATTTGTCAATGGAGACTTAAGACGTGCAAGATGATCAATATAACCCTTCATTTTTAGTACATGAGAACTAACCAACGAGCCTTCTTGCATGTAACAACCTAAGAGTGATCTTATCAGTTCAAAGTGTTCATGTCGACTGTCTTGCTTAAACATTTCCAGTAGATGCTGAATCATCTCATATGCCTTCATGTGGTCCAGGATCTTTTGGATTTCTGGAATCATGGAAGCAAGCATTAAGCAAGAAACATTACCAAATCATTTATATGTTTGTCATTGGCTTTATGGGCTGCACCGTAGCATTCACAGGTTCTTCTGAGATTGGTGTCTCAAGGACATACTATTGATGCATATTTTGACTGTCCGCTACTTGTCGAATAGTATAGATTAGTATTTGTTCAATTGTATTCACTTGTATGTATTTGTACATTGTTACACTACTACTGGTCAAATAGTATATATTAGTATTTGTTCTATTGTATTCACTTGTATGTATTTGTATGTTGTTATACTGCTACTGGTCGAATAGTATAGATTTGCATTTGTTCTATTGTATTCACTTGTATGTATTTGTATGTTGTTACACTGAGAACTAAGTCATTCTCATGGGCATATGCGAATGGGTTTCATATGCATGGGTCCATTCGTGCGAATGGACATACGAATGGCTCCATTCATACGAATTGAGCGGTGCCCTATATATATCAGTTCTCAGTGTTTGGAAAGTTAAGGTTTTGAGAGTTTTCAGGGTTTGAGCAGGAGAGGGGGAGACATCATGCTCGATCTCTCCCCGGCAATGACTATGTTCTTTTATGTGTATGGATTCAATGATGTAATTATCCATTTATTCAATATACAATTGATCTGATTCATATTCGTGATGTGTTCTTGCCCTAAATTTTCTGTCCATTATAGAAATTTTCGGTCCTAAACGCTTTTTTCAACTTGTATCAGAGCGAGGTTACCACTAGAAAGGTCTAACAACCAATCTAATAGACCAAGCTCTTGATTTTTGGACGTTAAAAGTTGTCTCTATTTGATTCGATTTGTCTCACTTTTTGGTGTGTTTTAGCAAAATTGGTCATTTCAGTGCCTTAGTCGTACCCTTTAGATCATTCGTTCATCTTCATGGGCATCACTCACGCGGATGAGTGTTCATTCTGGTAAATACATACGAATGGATCCTTCATTCGCACAAGTCACTCATTCTTATGGTCCATTCGCATAGGTCATCCATCCTATGTCCATTAGTACAAAGAGACCCCTCATTCGCACAAGTCACCCATTCTGGAGGTTCATTTGACCCAAGCCAGGGGCGCTACCCCAGACCCCCGTCAAGAGGGTATTGTGGCTGTCATGGGTGTTATTAAAAGTCCATGATACTATCATATTCATGCAAGGTCAAAGAATATAGAAGAGTCTTGATGCATGCTATCATGAAGTGAGACTACAGAGACTATTGAGATGATCAACAACAAGGTTCATGACAATTCAGATGATTCAGAGTTTCTTTACCTAATCTAGGTTACTTTATCTTTCAAGGGAAGAAATGTCTGAAAAGTTTGAATGCATTTATCTGTTGATTTTGTGGGTTAATCAAGAGCATATGTTTATTTGGGCCTATCAAGTTAAAGTTTATATTCTACATGTTGAAGATTCGACTTTGTGGAGGGAATCTTGGTTTTTGAAGGGGAAGGGAATAGCCTTTGGATTTGATTTATCTATATGTGCTTAACGTATACTCTTTGGTTTGATATGTGTATCAAGACTGGAACTTTGTTTATGGATAGTTGAAGACGAATCCTTATTATAAGTCGAACAAGAAGAAGAGTGCCAGAACGTCAATCGGATATGCTTAATCAAAGGGGAAGTCTACAGCTGCAAGTGTTAGAGAATCAGACTTGTTACCACTATTCAAGTTAAAGAGTTTAGAACCCAAAGACAATAGTCAGGGGGATTTTGCAGGAAGGAATAGTTAAACTTATCAAATCAGATTAACTGAAGATACAAGTGATTCAGCAATTGGCCAGCAACGTCCAAGTACATTAATTCATATTTTGGGTGTCCGCTGCTGGTCGAATAGTATAGATTAGTATTTGTTCAATTGTATTCACTTATATGTATTTGTATGTTGTTACACTGGGAACTAAGTTATTCTCAGGGGCATATGCGAATATATTTCAGGTGCATGGGTCCATTCATACGAATGCACATACTAATGGCTCCATTCGTACGAATGGAGGGTTGCCCTATATATTCAGTTCTTAGTGTTTAGAAAGTTATGGTTTTGAGAGTTTTCAGGGTTTGAGCAGGATAGGGGGACCAACAATGACTATGTTCTTGTATGTGTATGGATTCAATCATGTAATCATCCGTCTATTCAATATACAATTGATTTGACTCATATTCGTGATGTGTTCTTGCCCTAAACCTTCCATCCATTATAGAAATTTTCAGTGCTAAAAGTTTTTTCACATACAACATGATATCAACCCTAAGAACAATTCTCAGGTTACGATACCAATCCATGAAGTTGGAGTCGTTGAGCTTATCCTTCTCAAGGATAGACTTAAGAGTAAGCAAAAAATTAGTGGAGTTTGCGTCAGCAGACATCTACAAATTTCAACATTATTAAATTTAGTATTTTCATGCTTATCATAATTATATTATGACCCATACACAAAATATTTTATTTGGAATGAGATTCTGCTTCCTTATAATCAATGAATGGCTTTAGCACTCTCCATTGTTATGACTACGTAAGTAGGTAATGATTACCAATTGTGTCTCCACACAACTCTCGATTTTGGGTCTGGTTGACGGGTATAGTCGAACATTTATACGTTTAACCTCAACTACACCTACTTAACTCTTTAAGTGATATTCCTCCTCAATTCGTAACTGAATAACCAGATAAATTGGTTAAAGTTTTACTCATCAAGGATGGTACAAAATATCCATTTTAATAATTAGGATTTCTTTTATGTTTATTTACCATTCGGGTCAAAAACATATTGGACGACTTGTCGCATAAAGGAAGTCGTGCAATTTCTTTTAGTAAAATCCAATTTTACATATGATATGCATTTGCTTGAAACTCTTTTCGAACACTCGACTCGATTAATTTTATATACCCTATTTTAGTTTAAGTCGGTAGTTTGCGCGAACCAATTTTAAAATATTATCATAAAATAAACTCTTTTATTTTCCAATTTGTTTTGTCGTGTAAATAAAACAACTTTTTATTTAAATGTCTTTTTATATTTATAAAACTCTTTTTATATTTACTATTGTTTCTGAAAATTGTGACAAATATTTTTTTTTTCATTTTAATATTTCCTAAATATTTATCAATCACAAACGAAAAATATAACTCCGAATCGAGCCATCACCTAATTTATTTGGTTTCGTTCGAGCCATCAAACGTAAACCGAATGAGGTCTAAGGTTTACAAATCAACTCATTGATTATAATCTCCCACTTGATCCAAGATCTCTATCTTCGTGCTCCTTAATGTCTTCATTTTGGTTTTCAAATCCATTTGATTGATTACTTGATTCTATCTATTTACAAAAATAGAAATCTAATCTATCACATCAGGTCCAAATACTCGTAAAAATACATCCAATCAAAAATGAAAAAACCAAACATTGCAACCATTTAAATGGTTCAAAACCAAGGGCTTGAATCATCATAGTCACAATCAAACAATCAAAGGCTCGATCTTTTTTCAAACAAAACGTTTTTGACAAATAAAACACAAGATCGATTACCAAAACGTTTATTCGCGTGTAAAAGCGGCTCTGATGCCACAGTTGGGAATTGTAGTAACCATTTTAAACTTTTAATTAATCATAATAATTATAAAATCAGATTTTATGATAGCAGAAGCGTTTAGGTTACACATTTTGTATCACGAAAAAAATTCCCAAAACTAGGATTCCAGTTATATACGAATAAACGAAAAACAACCATACGGTGAAGAACACCCTAAAACACACCTTGGATTCGATAGTAGTCTCGCTTAATGACTTGAATCACGAACCACGATCTGTATCGTGTATCACCGCAACAACCCGGTACTATAAAACCACCTAGGGTGGTTCGGTTATGGTGGTAGTTGCGACAAGAGGAGAGGGGAGGGGGTTACGGCCACCAAGAGGGGAGAGAGGAAGAGTGAAAGAGTTTTGTGAAATGGGGGAATTTGATCTAGATTTAATAGTCAAATTAGATCCACATTTTTAAGATCTTGAATGTAACATCACTGTACTTTAGGTTGTCCGTACATCCGTACGATTGTACTGTTACGACCTGAGATTTATTAATTATTAATGATTATGAATTAATGATATTCATTGCTGATATTATCACTGTTACTGGTATGCATGTTTATAACACATTTATTATACGCGTAAACCACGGGAAGTTTAGGTGTAATTCAGCTAAACAGACCCATAGAGTTTATCGCGGCGTATTACTGATGAGGATGGATTATTGGTTTGAGAATGGATAGAGATGGAATTGAGAGTTGTTTATGGTCTGGTTGCTAAACGTAGTCAAGGACCCATGGACATGGTTTATCGAAATAGCGGTGGGACGGTGGCTAGGGCAGTTGCGACTACCCTTACATATGCCCTATATATATGCATATTTCGGTCTATCATGGATGTGTCAGTGACTAGGGTTTAGTGGGTTTTGGTTTGGGAAATGATAAGATTAAAGTTATAAATAATGGGAATTAATTAAACACGAATATTAATTCAGAATTATTAACTTAATAAATGTATTCGCGTGGGTGACGATTCACACGAATATAATTATTAAGAATAATATTCTGAAACGGTATTCCATAAATATTAAATCAAATAGAAATACGGTACGAGCGTTGGATTCGCAAAGGTGACGATCTTTACGGATACGTACGCAAGTAACGCGTTTCGACGAGATAACTAAATAATATCGAACGATATTAAATTAATAAATGAAACTGAAAACGTTTATTAGGAATCACAACTTAAAAACGAATCTGAATAATTTAATTTATCAAATAATTAATTTAACGATTTTGAAACATAACTGTTTTACGAAATAAATTATTTAAATCATTTTATGTAATGAAACTCAATTATTTAAACATGTTATGTTAAAATATATTTTTCGTTAAAAACCGAGCATTTCATTATTTATACGCGATAAAGCGAGACCGAGCACGCGGGAAGAACTCGGGCTATAAAAGCCCATGTTTCCTTCTTCTCCTTCAATTGCAAGACACACTTTCTCTCTAGTTCACCAAAAACGTCCACACTTTCTCTCTCTAGCTTTTCTCCTTCGTTTCTCGACGAAATCGCGAGATCTTGGCGGCCACGCGTTCGTGAGATCGAGAGGAACAAGATTATACGAAGAAACCCTGCATTTGATCTACATTTCGAGGTAAATTGGAGGTTTTATATTCGGTTTATGTGTAAATCGCGAAACTTTAATCTAGTGTGGTAATAGTCGATCTAAGACCTTGTTAAACCGTTAAATGAGTTAATACAAAGGGTTAGGGTCGTGGGTATGGATCTTTAACAGGTATATATTGATTAAGAACATGATCAAGCTTCAGCTTGCAGCGCGCACAGGTCGGCGAACCTGTGAGGTTCAGCCGAACCCACGCACAGGTCAACGAACCTTCGTTGATGTTGAGCTACGAACCAGTGGGGTGCGAACCTTTGGAGGACCGAGCCTCTGCCAACCGAACCCTCTTGGGCGGGAACAAGGGTGGCCGAACCCTCAGCCGAGGTTGCTAAGGCCGAACCCTACGAACCCAGGGGACCCACGAACCTAACTCAGTGGGCGAACCTTTGTATTCCGAAACCTTATGGGGCCGAACCCTTGGCCAATTTGCATGGGATAGACGAACCTTGTGCTGCCAACAGATGAAGCCGAACCCTACTCTAAGTTGGCCGAACCTTAGTAGCATATGGTAGCCGAACCTAAGGACAGCAACCTAAAGGTTCGCTAGTCCTAAGGTTATAAAAAGGAATCATAGGTTAACGAAGGGGCTAGGGATAAGATTACGGTGTAGGGGCAGGTATATTTATATATATATATAAGGGTGGACGCACACGTGGATGTATCCATGCATGCATGAATGATCTTGACCACCACCTTTCTTATTTCTAACTTGGATTTTAATAAACTAAGAAATACATTTATGTTGAATTTGAATTGTGATTCATTTAATGGTTAGAAGTTATTAAATTGGGGTTAAGGAATCCCTAACTCAAATTAAGGTGGTTAAGGTAATTAATTATGCATGTGAGGATATATATATATGATATTACAATAAGTGCATTATACTAGGATAGTTAGCAACTATCAAGTCTAACAATCCTTAATAATGAACACTTATGAGAAGTTAGGTAATCCTTGACAACTTGGAATAAATAAACTAAGTTAATAAAATATAAACGGGTTAAAATAAATTAATATAGACATTGATTTGGGTATGAAACACTTATGCTTATAAAAGTGGAAATCACAATAATTACAGATCCTTGAATTGGTTTGAGTTACATACGCGAGCGCGCATAATACGAGAAAACATATTCTAAGGACTTCAGGTGAGTTCTCATAACCTCCCTTTCTTTACACTGTTTTGTTTTAAAACTCGGAGGTGAAGCATGTATACCAAATTCAAATATTATTTTGATAACCCAAGGTTAATACCTGATTATCAATATGATATTCACATTTGAAATTATCATTATTATGGAATTATCTCTTATTATCTTATATCCATGTAAATTTTGTTATTGATCTAGGTCAATAACAAAGATTACAAGTATTGTCACAAACTCCGAGATTCATCGCTCTTAACTTCGGTTTATTGCTTTGATATCATGTATTGTCACGTGGATGTTGTCCACTCTGTGAATCATTGCCTTTAACTACGGTTAATTGCTTTGACTTCATGTATTGTCACGTGGTTAGCGACCACTCCATGATTCATGTATTTAACTTATGTTGATTACATAATGATCATGTATAGTCACGAACATTATTTGAGAATATGATTAATGAGATTGGTTGCTTTGTTGTGGATTGATTATCTATGTTTGAATATGATTATTTGGGATTGATTATGACTGATTGATTTTGTGATTATGTGATTGTGTATGTGATTGGTTATTGAGTTGGGATTTTGGTTGTATTATCTCATACAGGTATTATTATTCTGAAATTCTCAGAAAATCATAAGAATTTATACTTGATTTATCTAAACTTTTATTAAAACTATTTTAACCTTAAACTTTTAAATTTATTTTATAAAACCTTTTAAGTATAAAAACTTATGATTACTCACCAACTACTTTGTAGTTGACACTTGATTTCTTACATGTTTCAGGTGATGGAGACAAGTAGGAACGAAGAGAGGATCTCTTCTATTTTGGACATCATCATATAGGATCTTGGACTTAGTTAATTAACTAAGTTTCTGGCGATTAGAGTTTAGTTAGTTTAACTAATTCTTTTGTGTAATTGATGTAATTGATTCATGACGAACATGATTTTTGTGTAATTATGTTGTTTGCTTAAATGATATATGATGATTTGATTTAGATGCCCACGAGCTTTTGAACAATCTACACATCCCTCGTGGCATCCCGACGATTCCGCCGCCGGTCGGGGTGTTACAGATTGGTATCAGAGCCTGGGTTATAGGGAATTAGGTTACTATAAATGGTTGACCTAGTCTATAACCGTAGGATACCCTAGTATGAACAAATTCATACACTAGTTAGTATATTCAGGATTTCATGCTTATGTGTTTATTACATGTTAATTGAACTCCTGTTATACATCTGATATATATATACTGTTTATAAATTTCTTGCTTACGTGTGCCCTAATGATTCGATAAGGACATGCACGTGGTGTATCGTAAAGGTGGTGGGACGGTGGTTTGGGTGGTAGCGACCGACCCTTATCATATGCCCTATATATATACCATTTACGGTACATTAGGTGGATGTCAGTATTAAAGAATGTGGGAACTACCCGTTTGGGATATTTATCTGTTTAAGAACTTAACTGCTTAGGAATTGCTTGCTTTAGGAATTATCTGTTTATTTTGTAAATACCAGACAAGGACACACTCGTGGTATACTACAAAGGTGGTGGGATGTTGGCTAGGGCAGTTGCGACTGACCTTACATATGCGCTATATATATACCATTTGTAGTATATTAGGAGTCTGTCAGTGTCAGGAACTTAGGATATTATTAGGATATTATTAGGAGTTGTGGTTGATTGATGGTTATAGATGTTGATGTTATGTTTGATGGATAAACTGGGATTGACTCATGGATGATCATACTTGATAAATACTTATAAATTAACTTATGAAACACACGGATTGGACACGTAGGGTGCATAGGATTAACGAACGCTATGAACGATTAGAGACGGAACGTAGACTTGAGTGATGATATAGACACTTGATGATAATATAAACGCATAGTGATGATACTAACACTTAGTGGTGGTATGGACACTTGGTGGGATTAAACTATAGGGAGGATATGAACACTTAGTGACAATAAGAGCACTTTGTGATGATATGAACCCTCATTGATGATTATTGACATTATGATTGACATGGATTTTAGTGAACTTAGACAATTAGGGGAACCTTAATGTCAGGTAAACTTAGACATTAGGTGAACTTAGAAATAGGTAAACCTACATGTTAGGTGAACTTAGACATTAGGTGAATCTAATTGCCCAAGGGAACTAGAGACCACTTCACTTAAAATTATCCTACCTAGGATAAGGTTTGTGAAGTGAGATTATGGTAAGATACATGACACACTTTAAATGCTAACAAGGGCATAATCGTGGTGCAATGGAACGGTGGTGGGACGGTGTAGGGGAGATTGCGATCTACCTCTGCATATGCCCTATATATAAGCTTGTTGCATTGCATTGGGAGGTTGTCAGTGTTAGTATAGAGTGAGGAATGTATAGGATTTAGTATTAGTTAGCTAACACTAGTTATGACCAACTAGGACACTTAGGATAATAATAGGAAATTTATAAACATTTTGAGTTCAACAACAGATAGGAGATAAATATAGTTCCTATATGAAATCCTAACTACTTAAATGAACTCATTTGACCATTGTTTGTATGACTTACGTTATAAACGGTAGTAACATGTTTCTATTTTCTTCAGAAACATGCCACCTCGCCGTCACAACGGAGACGATACGAACGCAGAGGATGCTAACGGTAATGCCAACCCCGGCATGCAAGAGTTCGCTAACCTTATCACTGGGTTGGTGAACCAGTTGACTCAGGCCAACCAGAACATCAATCAGAACATAGGTGGTGCAAACCAGACAACTTGCACATTCAAACACTTCAATTCCTGCAATCCCCTGAAATTCACGGGTGCTGAATCGGCCACTGGTCTGCTGCAGTGGTTCGAGAGTATGGAGAACACTTTCATCAACAGCGAATGTCCCGAGAATTTGAAAGTTCGCTATGCCACTAGTGTTTTCCAAAAGAGAGCACTAACATGGTGGAATGGGGAAAAGCGAACTAGGGGAGTGGATGCTGCCTTAGCACTGACATGGACAGAGGTCAAGAACCTGATGACCACTGAATTCTGTCCTAAAAGCGAGATAAGGAAGCTTGAGACCGAGTTCTAGGAGCTCAAGCAGGATAGCGGGGAAAATGTCATCTATAATACTCAATTCCATGAGTATAGCTTACTGGTACCCCACATGGTGACACCCTTGGAGAGGGCGATTGAGAAGTATATCGGCGGACTGCCGGTACAGATCCAGGACACAGTCTACGGGAGCAATCCCAAAATACTTGAGGCTGCAATCCGTTTATCTGCAACTCTTACTGACAATCATGTGAGGAATGGAACGCTCACTCGGAAAGGATACAAGAAGACTGACACCAAGACTGCTGCAAAGGAAGTCAAAACTGAAGTCAAGTCTGAAGCTGCTAGTTCATCCAAAAGCAGCAACAAAAAGAGAAAGACCAGGAACTTCATGGTCACTGCTCCTGCTGCTAAGTCTGCGCAGCAATCATCAAACAGTTCAACTGCCAGGAATTTCACTGGGAACACTCCTCAGTGTAATACCTGCCGATATCATCACGCGTCGAACCTGCCATGTCGCGTTTGCAACAACTGTGGTAAGTTTGGCCACTTTGCTAATGTTTGTCGGAGTGCACCGCAAGCACAAAGGATGCAACAAGCACCGCTTGCACTGCCAGCTCCGCATGCACAACCTATACCAGCTATACTCGTTCGCCAAGTACCTCAAGCACAGGCAAGGGCCTGTTATGAGTGTGGTGAGGTGGGTCACTTCAGGAATCAAAGCCCAAAGTTGACCGGGAATAACCAAAGGGTGGCAAGAGGCCGGGCTTTTCAACTGAATGCTCCAGCTGCTCAAGCCAACCAGGATGTGGTCAACGGTACATTTCTGATCAACAACTCTTATGCATCTGTCTTATTTGATTCGGGTGCCGATAGGAGTTTCGTTTCATATGATTTTGAATGCCTGCTTGGTAGAACACGTACATATTTAGATAAACCGTTCAATGTGGAGGTGGCTGACGGAAACACTATTGATATTGACACTGTTATTATTGGATGTACTGTGAACTTAAATGATCACGTTTTCCCAATTGATCTCATACCTATGCATCTTGGTAGCTTTGATGTTATCATAGGCATCGATTGGTTAGCCACCCACAGAGCGGAGATTGTTTGTCATGAGAAATATATTCGTATTCCATTACCTTCGGGCGAAACATTAAGAGTATTTGGAGAAACTTCTAGTAAAGGTTTTAAGCTGATGTCTTGCACTAAAGCACACAAGTACCTTAGAAAGAAATGTATAGCATTTCTAGCTCACATTGTGGAGAAGAAAGAGAAGGGAAAGAAGATCGGAGATGTTCCAGTGATACGAGAATTCCCAGAAGTATTTCCAGATGATTTGCCGGGTCTTCCACCAGAACGTCAAGTTGAGTTCCGAATCGACTTAGTACCTGGTGCGAACCCAGTCGCCAAAGCTCCTTATAGACTTGCGCCTTCGGAGTTGCAAGAACTGGCGAGTCAGCTGCAAGAGATGACTGACAAAGGATTTATTCGCCCGAGCCATTCACCATGGGGTGCACCGGTCCTGTTTGTCAAGAAAAAGGACGAGTCATTCCGAATGTGCATCGATTACCGCGAATTAAACAAACTTACGATCAAGAATCGATATCCACTGCCGCGTATCGATGATCGTTTTGATCAGCTTCAAGGCTCGGCATGGTTTTCAAAGATCGATCTTAGGTCTGGGTATCATCAGCTTCGCGTACATGATGATGATATTCCCAAGACTGCTTTCAGAACAAGATATGGTCATTATGAATTCCTGGTAATGCCTTTCGGCCTTACCAATGCACCTGCGGTTTTCATGGATCTCATGAACCGTGTTTGCAGGCCATACTTGGATAAATTTGTGATCGTATTTATTGATGATATCCTGATTTACTCAAAGACGAAGGAGGAACACGAGAAACACCTTAAGTTGATTCTGGAGATCCTAAGAGAGGAGCGACTTTATGCCAAATTCTCTAAATGTGAATTTTGGCTTAAAGAAGTTCAATTCTTGGGGCACATAGTCAATGCAAATGGTGTTCACGTAGATCCTGCAAAGATTGATGCGGTGAAGAATTGGAGTACACCGAAGACACCGACGGAGATTCGATCGTTTCTTGGACTTGCTGGTTACTATCGGCGATTCATATCGAATTTTTCTAGGATTGCTGTCCCTCTCACTTCTTTGACTCAAAAGAATAAACCTTATGAGTGGGGACCAAAGCAAGAAGAGGCATTTCAGACTCTGAAGCAGAAAATTTGTGATGCTCCTGTCTTGACATTGCCCGATGGAAATAATGATTTTGTGGTCTACTGTGATGCATCCAACCTAGGTCTCGGTTGTGTTCTCATGCAGCGAGGGAAGGTTGTGGCTTATGCATCAAGACAGTTAAAGATTCACGAGAAGAACTATACTACACATGACTTGGAACTTGGTGCAGTCGTGTTTGCCTTGAAGATATGGAGACATTATCTTTATGGCACTAAGTGTGTAGTGTTCACTGATCATAAAAGTTTGCAACAAATTCTCAATCAAAAAGAGCTTAACATGAGACAACGGAGATGGGTTGAATTGTTGAATGATTATGACTGTGAAATTCGCTACCATCATGGTAAAGCGAATGTAATAGCAGATGCACTTAGTCGCAAAAGTCAAGTTCAGATCCATAGTGTCCGAGTGCACACAAATCTCCGTAATGATGTTCTCACAGCCCAACAATACTCGTTAGCTCAAGATAACTTGAAGAATGAGATGTCTTGCGGGGCTGAAATCTTATTGGAAACTAAGGATGACGGTTTGATGTATTATTTGAATCGGTTGTGGATACCGAACAGAGGTGATATTAGGATGGTGATTATGGATGAAGCTCATAAGTCTCGTTATTCGATTCATCCAGGTGCTGACAAGATGTATCAAGACCTTAGGGGCTTGTACTGGTGGCCTGGAATGAAGAAGGATATTGCTAAGTATGTGTCTAAATGCCTTAACTGTGCTAAAGTCAAGGCAGAACATCAGCGCCCTTCGGGATTATTATTACAACCAGAGATACCGATGTGGAAGTGGGAGAATATCTCCATGGATTTCATTACTAAACTCCCACAAACCGCGAACTAAAAAAGATAGCATATGGGTAATTGTTGATAGATTAACCAAGTCGGCTCATTTCTTACCGATACGCGAAACTTACCCTGTGCGAAAGTTAGCTCGTATCTACATTGATGAGATCATTAGCCGACATGGTATTCCCTTAAGCATAATATCGGACCTTGATGCTCGTTTCACGGCACGATTTTGGGAATCATTACATGAAGCCTTTGGAACAAGACTGGATCTTAGCACTGCTTATCATCCTCAAACGGATGGTCAAACGGAGCGAACGATTCAAACATTGGAAGACATGCTGAGAGCTTGTGTCATCGATTTCGGTGGCAATTGGGATAGCCATCTACCATTGGTTGAGTTCTCGTATAACAACAGTTATCACGCGAGCATTGGTATGGCGCCGTTCGAAGCTCTTTATGGCAGGAAATGTCGGTCACCTATTTGTTGGACCGAGGTCGACGATTCACAGATTACTGGTCCCGAGATTATTCAGGAAACGACTGACAAAATCCGCCAGATCCAAGACAATCTGTTAGCTGCTCGCAGTCGACAGAAAAGCTATGCGGATAAACGAAGAAAACCTTTAGAGTTTGAAGTGGGAGATATGGTATTACTTAAAGTGTCGCCTTGGAAGGGCGTTGTTCGATTTGGGAAGAAGGGGAAGCTTGCTCCACGTTATGTTGGCCCTTTTAAGATCCTTGAACGGATTGGGAAGGTTGCCTACAAATTGGAACTTCCTCCAGAACTTAGTAATGTACACCCGACGTTTCACGTGTCCAATCTAAGAAAGTGCTTAGCTGATCAAGATCTTCAGGTACCACTCGATGACATTCGCATCAATGATACCATGCATTTTGTTGAAAGACCAGTGGAGATAATGGATCGTGAGGTTAAACAGCTCAAACGCAGTAGAATTCCAATTGTCAAAGTACGTTGGGAATCGAAGCGGGGTCCAGAATTCACATGGGAGCGGGAAGATCAGATGAAGCTTAAGTACCCACATTTATTTACTACGGTCACTCCAAGTTGAATTTCGGGACGAAATTCCTTTAACTAGGGGAGGCTGTAACATCACTGTACTTTAGGTTGTCCGTACATCCGTACATCCGTACGATTGTACTGTTACGACCTGAGATTTATTAATTATTAATGATTATGAATTAATGATATTCATTGCAGATATTATCACTGTTACTGGTATGCATGTTTATAACACATTTATTATACGCGTAAACCACGGGAAGTTTAGTTGTAATTCAGCTAAACAGACCCATAGAGTTTATCGCGGTGTATTACTGATGAGGATGGATTATTGGTTTGAGAAAGGATAGAGATGGAATTGAGAGTTGTTTATGGTCTGGTTGCTAAACGTAGTCAAGAACCCATGGACATGGTTTCTCGAAATAGCCAAGGGACGGTGGCTAGGGCAGTTGCGACTGACCCTTACATATGCCCTATATATACGCATATTTCGGTCTATCATGGATGTGTCAGTGACTAGGGTTTAGTGGGTTTTGGTTTGGGAAATGATAAGATTAAAGTTATAAATAATGGGAATTAATTACACGAAGTGAGGTTACGAATATGACTTAAACACGAATATTAATTCAGAATTATTAACTTAATAAATGTATTCGCGTGGGTGACGATTCACACGAATATAATTATTAAGAATAATATTATGAAACGGTATTCCATAAATAGTAAATCAAATAGATATACGGTACGAGCGTTGGATTCGCAAAGATGACGATCTTTACGGATACGTACGCAAGTAACGCGTTTTGACGAGATAACTAAATAATATCGAACGATATTAAATTAATAAATGAAACTGAAAACGTTTATTAGGAATTACAACTTAAAAACGAATCTGAATAATTTAATTTATCAAATAATTAATTTAACGATTTTGAAACATAACTGCTTTACGAAATAAATTATTTAAATCATTTTATGTAATGAAACTCAATTATTTAAACATGTTATGTTTAAATATATTTTTCGTTAAAAACCGAGCATTTCATTATTTATACGCGATAAAAGCGAGACCGAGCACGCGGGAAGAACTCGGGCTATAAAAGCCCATGTTTCCTTCTTCTCCTTCAATTGCAAGACACACTTTCTCTCTCTAGTTCACCAAAAACGTCCACACTTTCTCTCTCTACCTTCTCTCTAGCTTTTCTCCTTCGTTTCTCGACGAAATCGCGAGATCTTGGCGGCCACGCGTTCGTGAGATCGAGAGGAACAAGATTATACGAAGAAACCCTGCATTTGATCTACATTTCGAGGTTAATTGTAGGTTTTATATTCGGTTTATGTGTAAATCGCGAACCTTTAATCTAGTGTGGTAATAGTCGATCTAAGACCTTGTTAAACCGTTAAATGAGTTAATACAAAGGGTTAGGGTCGTGGGTATGGATCTGTAACAGGTATATATTGATTAAGAACATGATCAAGTTTCAGCTTGCAGCGCGCACAGGTCGGCGAACCTGTGAGGTTCAGCCGAACCCACGCACAGGTCAACGAACCTTCGTTGATGTTGAGCTACGAACCAGTGGGGTGCGAACCTTTGGAGGACCGAGCCTCTGCCAACCGAACCCTCTTGGGCGGGAACAAGGGTGGCTGAACCCTCTAGGGTGGCCGAACCTTGTGACTGCCGAACCCTCAGCCGAGGTTGCTAAGGCCGAACCATACGAACCCAGGGGACCCACGAACCTAACTCAGTGGGCGAACCTTTGTATTCCGAAACCTTATGGGGCCGAACCCTTGGCCAATTTGCATGGGATAGACGAACCTTGTGCTGCCAACAGATGAAGCCGAACCCTACTCTAAGTTGGTCGAACCTTAGTAGCATATGGTAGCCGAACCTAAGGACAGCAACCTAAAGGTTCGCTGGTCCTAAGGTTATAAAAAGGAATCATAGGTTAACGAAGGGGCTAGGGATAAGATCACGGTGTAGGGGCAGGTATATTTATATATATATATAAGTGTAGACGCACACGTGGATGTATCCATGCATGCATGAATGATCTTGACCACCACCTTTCTTATTTCTAACTTGGATTTTAATAAACTAAGAAATACATTTATGTTGAATTTGAATTGTGATTCATTTAATGGTTAGAAGTTATTAAATTGGGGTTAAGGAATCCCTAACTCAGATTAAGGTGGTTAAGGTAATTAATTATGCATGTGAGGATATATATATATGACATCACAATTAGTGCATTATACTAGGATAGTTAGCAACTATCAAGTCTAACAATCCTTAATAATGAACACTTATGAGATGTTAGGTAATCCGTGACAACTTGGAATAAATAAACTAAGTTAATAAAATATAAACGGGTTAAAATAAATTAATATAGACATTGATTTGGGTATGAAACACTTATGCTTATAAAAGTGGAAATCACAATAATTACAGATCCTTGAATTGGTTTGAGTTACATACGCGAGCGCGCATAATACGAGAAAACATATTCTAAGGACTTCATGTGAATTCTCATAACCTCCCTTTCTTTACACTGTTTTGTTTTAAAACTCGGAGGTGAAGCATGTATACCAAATTCAAATATTATTTTGATAACCCAAGGTTAATACCTGATTATCAATATGATATTCACATTTGAAATTATCATTATTATGGAATTATCTCTTATTATCTTATATCCATGTAAATTTTGTTATTGATCTAGGTCAATAACAAAGATTACAAGTATTGTCACAAACTCCGAGATTCATCGCTCTTAACTTCGGTTAATTGCTTTGATATCATGTATTGTCACGTGGATGTTGTCCACTCTGTGAATCATTGCCTTTGACTACGGTTAATTGCTTTGACTTCATGTATTGTCACGTGGTTAGCGACCACTCCATGATTCATGTATTTAACTTATGTTGATTACATCAATGTTTTAAAAACCGGTTCATACCGGCCGGTTTAACCGGTTCAACCGGTTGCCGGTTACTAAACCGGTACGAAACACTCCGGTATTATGCAGGTTTCTTCGATCGATTGTGCCGCCGGTTTAATCCGGTTTTTCAGGTAAAACCGGTATTTCCGGTTTCAGAAAAACACAAAATTTCGGCGTTTAAGCGATTTTCGGGTTTTAAGCGATCATGAACTCGATATGTTTAACAAAACAATGTCATAATCCTATTATGCACTTTTATATAAAAAAAATTATTAGAATTTGAATACTTTTAGATTGTTTTGGATGAGTTTAAGTACTTTTGAATTGTTTTTGGATGAATTTGTATACGTTTTGAAAACTTATTTGAGTATAAGTTGTATTTCTATAGAATTATATGGTTATTAGTGTGTCCGGTTGAACCATCCGATACAACCCGGTTCAACCGGTTGAACCATTTTTTAGCCAAATCCGGTACACCTAAAATACCGGTTTTTAAAACATTGGATTACATAATGATCATGTATAGTCACGAACATTATTTGAGAATATGATTGATGAGATTGGTTGCTTTGTTGTGGATTGATTATCTATGTTTGAATATGATTATTTGGAATTGATTATGACTGATTGATTTTGTGATTATGTGATTGTGTATGTGATTGGTTATTGAGTTGGGATTTTGGTTGGATTATCTCATACAGGTATTATTATTCTGAAATTCTCAGAAAATCATAAGAATTTATACTTGATTTATCTAAACTTTTATTAAAACTATTTTAACCTTAAACTTTTAAATTCATTTTATAAAACCTTTTAAGTATAAAAACTTATGATTACTCACCAACTACTTTGTAGTTGACACTTGATTTCTTACATGTTTCAGGTGATGGAAATAAGTAGGAACGAAGAGAGGATCTCTTCTATTTTGGACATCATCATATAGGATCTTGGACTTAGTTAATTAACGAAATTTTTGGCGATTAGAGTTTAGTTAGTTTAACTAATTCTTTTGTGTAATTGATGTAATTGATTCATGACGAACATGATTTTTGTGTAATTATGTTGTTTGCTTAAATGATATATGATGATTTGATTTAGATGCCCACGAGCTTTTGAACAATCTACACATCCCTCGTGGCATCCCGACGATTCCGCCGCCGGTCGAGGTGTTACATTGAATTTACTAATTCAAAATTAATTCTCATCTTTTATTTCACATATAATTTAAATTAAATTCTTTTAATTTGATTAAACTATTTTAGTAATTAAATGACTCTTCAATATTACTAACTAACAATTAGTTAGTAACATTTAACTAAATGTCTAAAGTTTAACTAATTAATTTTATCAATTTAATTATAATTAATTATCATAATAATTAATTTCTCTAATATTATTAGTAATTTTGTATGTAATAATAATAACACCACGTTATATAATTCGTGAAATTGAATATGTCTAAAATAAATTTTAGACATAATCACATTACTATATTCCAAAGTGTAACTCTTTGGATCGTACCCTGATAGTAACGTTGATATTATCGATGATCGGACATCACATATTTAACAAAAATTATGATTTTTATATAATAAATGACTATTGCTCACGCTTAAAATTGTTCCTACCAAGAGAGTTCGCCCTTTAAAAATAAAGTTTTAAATAAGTTAAGTTCAAGATTGAGCCTTCTTAAGTTAAAAAAAGCTCAATCTTGACTCAGATCGATTATGTATGTAGTAGTAAACATATAAAAACAATAAAAAAATATATGAGGAAAAAGAAACAAAAAGAAGTGTAAAATTAGGCCTATTCTTTTTTAAAAAATTTAAATATTAACCAAAACCAAAAGCCTCACTTCTGATTTTGTTCATCAAGAAAAATCACGATCTTTTTCAGTCGACAAAAAAAAACACAAAAAATTTGTAAAAAACATTATTTAATTATCTTTATTATTATTATTTAATTATAATTTAAGTATTATTAATAATACTATTTATTCAAGTTTTTAAATGTATACAACCCAATTATGGCAGGAAACGACCCTTGTTCGTGTTCGTTCGTTTAACTTTTAACTTGTTTACAAACGGTTCCTAAACGTTAACCGAACGAAAATTCAAGTTCGCCTTTGTTCATCAAGGAATTTAACTTGTTTATGAATACAAACCAATACATATTATTAAATAATAATAACTTACATTCTTAATTTTAAGCAAATAGATATAATCATTATATAAATATAAAGTTAAAATATTGTATTATTAAAAAAACCAGCTTAAATATTATTATATTAAACTAAAAATATAAAAAATTAAAAATATATACAACACATTTAATGAATAAATATAATAAATTACTATAACCGAATGTAAACGAACATTTTACCGAGCGCTCACGAACACAAATGAACGAACACGACTTATGTTAATGTTTGTTCACTTAACTAAACAAACGAAATTATTTGTTCGTGTTCGTTCATTTATTAATCGAACAAACATAAACGAACTTCTCGCCGAACAGTTCATGAACTGTTTGTTAAACGTTCGCTTCGTGTGTTTCCTTAAACCCAATTAATAATAAGAAAATGAAGTCTTATACTCTTCAAAATTTGACAAATCAATTATATAAATGATAACAATATCATAAATATTAAAACAAAAATAAAAAATAGTCACAAAAGCTGTAAATTTTTATAAAAGGAAAAGGAGAGTAAAAAAAGCAAAATTGCGTTGGATTTTTTTTTATCAAGTTCCAACGTTAAACATAACCAAAACTTACGTCTGATTTCATTAACAAACATTTTTTTTTAATTCATTCAATTATTGTTAAACGTTCGGTTCGTTTGTTTCCTTAAACCCAATTAATAATAAGAAAGTGAAGTCTTATACTCTTCAAAATTTGACAAATCAATTATATAAACGATAACAATATCATAAATATTAAAACAAAAATAAAAAATAGTTACAAAAGCTGTAAATTTTTATAAAAGGAAAAGGAGAGTAAAAAAAGCAAAATTGCGTTGGATTTTTTTTATCAAGTTCCAACGTTAAACATAACCAAAACTTACGTCTGATTTCGTTAACAAACATTTTTTTTTTAATTCATTCAATTATTGATAAAAAAATAAAACATTCATTGAAAAACTTTATTTAACTATTTAATTATTATTAGTATTATTAATGCTTCATTTATGTTTTTATATGCATATATAGTATCGCAATATCTAGTATCTCAAGGGACTACATGTTGACAAGGACATCTAGTGAGGTAAAGGGTGTGGTATAATTAAAACTGATTTAACTTATGGCTAAGAGACGAACCCACTTTGTAAATTTTTTGTCTCTTAAATAGAACTTCTTAGTTACAAAATTTTAATTTGTCTAATGCTAATTTTAGAAATGCCAGTGGGTCAAAATTTAACACACAACACCTGCCTAATTATTTGTATAATTCGAATTTCGAACGAAATTCGAAATTTGATTCAAAATTCGACATTTTATTCCGAATCGAATCGAATTCGAACATGAAAATTCGAATCGAATTTCAACCCCGTGATTTTCCAATCAAAATTGAATCGAATTTTGATTTTTTTTTTGTTTCCGATTCTAAAACTGAACACCCGTGGTTAACAAACAATAGAAATAAAAATTATGAATTGTCAAGTATATGATTTGGTTGTAAATTTGAGTAAATATGTATATGATTTCAGGTAATCAACTCGGGTTTTATTTAATCTCATATGCATCTTATAATTTTGAAATAATTTAAAACCACTTTCATACTCAACGCTGTAAATATTAGTGCTTCAGGCATACATGTCTCATAGGTTTCAGGTTTGGAGTATGCACATCATGCTCTAGTTTTTACAACTTTTACAATGCCTAGGTAGTTTAAGAACATAAATATGATAGATTTATAAAAAATTGGACAATTGCATATATATCCAGTATTCTCTTATAAACTTCATAAATTACATACACATCCGATTCGAAAATAAATTACGTATTTCTCATTATTTAAACCTTTAAACTACATATATTCAGTTATCTAAAATTTTAAATTACATGCATTCGTTATTTAAAAAAAATTATAAAAAAAGAGATATGTATAATTTAACTAAATAATATATATATATAAATATGTATATATATAGGGAGGTATTCCATTAAAAACCCATTTTATGTTAAGAACTTGAGAACTGCATAATACACTTGTACATTTTGTTTTAAGTTTTGTATATAAAGTGGTTATTTAAAAGAGTAAAATAGTAACTTCTCATACTTTAAGGTTAAATTACTTTTATGCCCCTGATAATATATGGTTCAAAATTAGTTCTTTTGGTTCTTTCATGTTTAGTGGTTATAAAGGTTCCATTGTTAACTCACTGTATTTGCGGTAACCCAAAAAAACCCTGCAAAAAATGCCCGAATCTTTGTTTTTTTCATGATCTTTATTATACATATTTAGGTAGGTTTTTTTTATGTTTTGGCTAATTCGCAAGGCAAATCGAATTTGCATCGGTGTAAAAGTTTTGTACTTTTCTAAATGTTGCGAAAATAGCAAAACTTTTACACCGATGCAAATTCGATTTGCATTGTGAATTAGCCAAAACACAAAAAAGAAACCCCCTAAATATGTATAATAAAGACCATGAAAAAATCAAAGATTCGGGCATTTTTTGCAGGGTTATTTGGGTTACCGCAATTAAGCAGAGTTTTTATTTGAACCAAATCACACACACACACACACACATATATATATATATAGGATTGGGATCAAATAATAACTCACTCTTACGACGATAACCCATTAACTTTGCTAAAACGAAGCCGAATCTTAAATTTTTTTTTGAGCATCATTGTAACACAATTAGAACACTATGTTCATTTTTGAGTTTGCGAAAATTCATCACCGTTTGAGAGATATCATTCTTGTAAGTTTTTGACAAAAACTGTTATAGTGTAGTAAGTCAAAAACTTACAACGATGATATCTCTTAAAAGGTGACGAATTTTCGCAAACTCAAAAAAGAACATAGTGTTCTAATTGTGTTACAATGATGTTAAAAAAAAAATTCAAGATTCCGCTTCGTTTTGGCAAAGTTAATGGGTTATTGCCGTAATAGTGGGTTAGCATTAGATACCTTCTATATATATACATATAGTAAGATTATTGTACAAATAGATAGTTTTGTAAAAACAATGAGAAACGATCTGGACTATTAATGAGTTATCATCAATGGTTATAAAAGATTTAATGGCATGATAGTAATTAATATGATGTTTAAAATGGAAATAAGGGCATAAAATGAATATCTTAATCTAATTTGCTGACATCACTCTCCATTTAAATATGAGAGAATCAGTTACGAAAATGGTGGCTGTTTATTTTGCTATGTGCTGATATGTGCTACTAGTACATTTTAGCATATATCAGCACATACACATAATCGTATACCTGTTAATAAACTTTTTTGCATGTTTTCCTATGTGTTAATACGCGTTATTAGTACATGTTGGCATATATCATCACATATACATAATTATATGCTTGAAACAATCTTTTTTGTTTGTTTTGCTATGTGTTAATGTGTTATTAGCACATGATAGATTATCTTCAGTCAGTTCGTCCATTTGTACATACTCATCCATCGAATTTTGCAAATACAATTCAAAAACTCAATGCCTGCATTTTTTTATTTGTATTTGAGATTACGAATTTGTTTTATTTTTTGATGATAATATGTGATATAATGTATATTTTTGGAATAGGTTGAATCATTAAATTGATTACTCACTTTCCAATTTTAATGCAAAATTTAAAAATCATTTAAATACAAATTGCCTATATTACTCTTTTATATTAATTAATTAAAATGCCACATATCAACACTTTATTAATTTCTACCATTTTTACAAAAAACTCTATTTGTATGTGAACCTACTCATATATATATATATATATATATATATATATATAGGATTTGATTCAAATAAGAACCCTGCGTAATTAAGGTAACCCAGTGAACTTTGACAAGAAATGCTCAAATCTTTGGTTTTTTTCATGGTCTTTATTATACATATTTAGGGGGGATTTCTTTTTTGTGTTTTGGCTAATTCGCAATGCAAATTGAATTTGCATCGGTGTAAAGTTTTTGCACTTTTCTAATTGTTGCGAAACGTAACTCAAATTTACACCGAGGCAAATTCGATTTGCACTGCGAATTAGCCAAAACACAAAAAAGAAACCCCCCCCCCTAAATTTGTATACTAAAGACCATGAAAAAAACAAAAGATTCGGGCACTTTTGGTCAAAGTTCACTGGGTTACCACAATAACAGTGGGTTACCAACGGAACCTTGCTCTATATATATATATATATATATATATATATATGATTGGGATCAAATGCTAACCCTCTCTTACGGCGATAACCCATTAACTTTGCCAAAACAAAGCCGAATCTTGAAATTTTTTTTGAACATCATTATAACACAATTAGCACACTATGTTCTTTTATGAGTTTGGCCTAATTCATCACCGTTTAAAAAATATTATCGTTGTAAGTTTTGTGCTACAATACTGTAAGTTTTAAATATTTAAGCACCTACAGTACTGTAAGAGCCCAAACGGTGATGAATTAGCCCAAACTCATAAAAGAACATGGTGTTCAAATTGTGTTATAATGATGTTCAAAAAAAATTCAAGATTCGGCTTCGTTTTGGCAAAGTTAATGGGTTATCGCCGTAAGAGAGGGTTAGCATTAGAACACTTCCCTATATATATATAGGGGATGGATATTCTACAAAGGGATAAAAACTCAAAAGGTGCAAAAAGCCACTAAATGTTGACACGTGGATAAGAAGACAAAGTGTAAACATGTTAAAACAAAAAATGAACCACACATACAAGTCAAATGCAAGTTTCTCTCATTTTTTTAAACGTTCATAAATTTTGTATACATTAATATTTTCTAAAAAAAAATTACACCATAAACAAGTGTTTTTTTTATCTTTCTAATGAGTATAATATGAATATATTTTAAAAAAATAGCGTCTTAAGTTTTATGACGTTTTTCGAATATTATTAGACTTTTGTGATGTTTTTTAAGACGCATCTGTACATTTTTTGGTGTTCATGTTTTATGGTGTTTTTCGAGATATATTACTGTGTTAATATTTTATGGTGTTTATGGTGTTCAGGTATGAATGAAACTAAAACAGAGCATTTTATTGTGTTTTTTCGAGATAGTTTATTGTAATTATAGTGTTCACTTTTAATGGTGTTTTTCAAGTTATTTTATTGCGTTTATGGTGTTAACATTTTATGATGTTTATGGTGTTCGAATATTTTTGAAACTAACCTGGGCAGTTTATGGAGTTTGTGAACACTAAAAACACTAAAAACACTTAAGTTTGTAAATGGTGTTTCCGTACTAAGCAACTTCATATATGAACACTAAAAACACCATAATATTTTACCCTTTTTGTTTATTTAGAGAAAAAACATTATAAAAATGTTCAGTTTTATGAACTTTCGAAAAACCAATATGAAATACTTAATTTCATGAACATCCGGAAAACATATAAAAAAGTCATCATAAACGATTGTTATCCTTTTTGTTTTTTCAGTGAAAAACACCATAAAATGTTTAGTTTCATGTATCTATAAAAAAACACCATAAAACGAAAGATTCATATACACCAATTTAGGTCTTTTTTTTACATAACAATATTGTACTCGTTGAAAAGATAAAAAATGCTGAATTTATGATGTAATTTTTTTAAAAAATTAATAACGTACAAAAAAGTTATAAATTTTTAAAAAATGTAGGGGAAAGTTGTTAAAAAGTCAACAATGGCTACAATACTCATTATGCCCCTCCAACCACTTAAATTCGCTCTTAATTTTCTCCAATGAGGTGTCAACCTTACAACCATTCATCTTAAAAATCATGGCTCAAATTTCTTCCTACATTTTTTATAAATTTGATCCTTTTTAGCCTAACCCTATATATATATGATTGTGATCAAATAATAACTCACTCTTAAAGCAATAGCCCAGATAACTTTGACAAGATGAAGCCGAATCTTGAATTTTTTTTTTAATATCATTGTAATACATTTAGAACACTATGTTATTTTATGAGTTTGCAAAAATTCATCACCGTTTGAGAGTTTACGTCGTTGTATGTTTTGGGGCTAAAACAGTTAGAGTTCTGTAAATAAAAAACTTACAACGATGATATCTGTTAAACGGTTATGAATTTTCACAAACTCATAAGAGAACATAGTGTTCTAATTGTGTTACAATGATGTTCAAAAAAAATTCAAGATTCGGCTTCATCTTGGCAAAGTTATCTGGGTTATTACTTTAAGAGTGGATTATTATTTGAACACTTCCCTATATATATATATATATATAGGGGATCAAATGTTAACCATCCCTTATTGCGATAACCCGTTTTAACCCTGCACTTTTATCCCGAATCTTTGTTTTTTTCATGGCTTTGGTTATACATAAATAGGGGGTTTCTTTTTTGTGTTTTTGCTAATTCATCACCGTTTAGAAATTATTTACAAGTGTAAGTAAGTGTAAGTTACGTACACTTGTAAATAATTTCTAAACGGTGATGAATTAGCAAAAACACAAAAAAGAAACCCCATATTTATGTATAACATAAACCATGAAAAAAAACAAAGATTCGGGAAAATTACACTTGTAAATAATTTCTAAACGGTGATGAATTAACAAAAACACAAAAGAAACCCCCTATTTATGTATAACATAAACCATGAAAAAAAAAAAGATTCGGGCAAAAAATGCTGGGTTAAAACGAGTTATCGCAATAAGGGAGTGTTAACAATGGAACAATACCCTATATCTATACTACTATATAATACATATAAGAAAGACAAAATAGTAATTTGCTTAAATCTCTTAAAATTAAGAGTTTTACAACTCTTATAGTGTAAGATACAACTTTTTAACTATAATCTAAGGGTCTGTTTGGTATGAAGGAATGGAATAGACGGGGGAATGGAATGAACGAGGGAATGGAATGAACAAAGGAATGAAATGGATCATTACCATTCCATTGCCCTGTTTGGTTACCTATGGTAATGAAATGATTCATTACTTCATGTTGTTTGTTAGACATGAGAAGATGAAGAAACAGAATACAATTTATAGGTTGATTCATGGTTCTAATCAGTGTTCGAATCATGGGTCGGGTCGTGGATCGGTTCATGTGTCATGGGTCGAGACATGGGCCGAGACATGGTTCGGACCGCCAGTCGGTTCATTGGTCGGTTTTTGTTTTGCCCATGGTTCGATCATGGGTCGTGCCACGGGGCAATTTATGGATCGGGTCATGGTTTAGGTCATGCGACGAATCATAGTTCATATCATGGTTTGGGTCATGGGTAGGGTCATGGTTTAGTTCATGGGTCGGGCCATTGTTTGAGTCATGGGTCGGGTAATTGTTTGAGTCATGGATCAAATCAAGGTTCGGCCATCTTTCGAGTCATGGTTTGGGTCATGGGTTTTGTTATGGGTCGGGTCATAGTTCGAATCATAGTTCACATTATGGTTCAGGTCATGGGTCGAGTTATGGTTCGAATCATGGTTCGCGTCATGGTTTGGGTCATGGTTCGGGTCATGCGTCAGGTCAAGGGTCGGGTTGGGGTTCTAGTCATAGGTCGGGTCATAGTTTTGGACATGGGTCGGGTAATGTTTGGACATGGGTCGAGTCATTGGTCGAATCATTCCTTCAAGAGAAGGAATGAAAAAAAAACACCCTTACTCCAAGGAATGAAAATCATCAAAAGTGAAGGAATCACATTCCTTATGGAATAGTGCATTCCATTTCTATGTGGTAACCAAACACGTTTCTTTTCATTCCAACGTAATGACTCATTCCATTCCACCATTCATTCCTGCATACCAAACGCTACCTAAATGTTTGTTTGTGTTTTCACTTTGTCCCACATTGATAGCTTTTAAAACTTAAGTGAGATAGAATGATTATAAAAGAAAAACTCTTTAAAACAAATGAATCACTTCTTGACATTTTTGGTACCTTTGGCCTTTTATGTTAGTAGTTAAAGTTGGTTTTGGATAACTACCAAGTTAAAAAAAATTGTTTTTTTATGGTTATGACCAAAAAAACGAACCATGCAAACCTTTAAAACATCCAACCTAACTGTTATGTTTTCCGCTGCAACGCGCGGGTAGTAGACTAGTATGTATGTATGTATGTATGTATGTATGTATGTATATATATACACTTCTAATGAAAGAGAACTTCTAGTTATAATAGATATTTACGTAGTCTTTGAAGGACCATTTTAGTAATTCACAAATATGAATTAGACTTGTAGTTTCTCACGCCTAATTGAAGTTTGTTGTTTTCCTTCAACTCTAGTTTGTTGTACGAGCTATGTCTAGATGTGTGGCCGCCAAACTCTACGAAATCACAAAATTGATAAATTGACATGCCAATAATTAATTCTTCTATTGTTTCTTCAATCAATAAAAAAAATATTTAAATACAAAATTAAAATTTCACGCATAACATATGTTTAATATTAGAATGATATAATCTGTAAATTATCCTATTCTCCGTTTGATAAACTCACATGTAAATAAGGATGATTCTCTTAATAAATTTGTTATATGTTTGATAAATTTGGTCCATTTATCAGGGATAAATGCTATACATTTTAAATTTTAATTACAAATATGCTTAACCCAAAACTTAAATTACATATAACCATTATTTTAAAAAATGGCACACACATTTCATTTTATTTAAAACCTAATTACATACATATTTGACACAAAAGTTAAATTGCATATACTCATTCTTATATAAAATTACACATTATGACAAAAATAACCTTTTTATATATTTACAAATATATATATATATTGCTTTCAAATAATTCGAAATTCGAATCGTATTTGAAACCCGAAAAATCGATCCGAATTAGAGATTTGGTTATTTAGATAGATTCGAACCGAGTATATGTTTTCCTTCTTCAGATCGGATCGGATATCGAATACACAAATCTTGTTTATTCGAATCAGATATATGAATTCAATCCAAATAACCCGAATACAACATGTTTACTCGGGTTATTCGGATATAAAAATAAGTTTATTCGGGTTTCGGATATATGCAGATAGGATTAACATATGTTTATAATTTTCAAATCCAAAATCCGATCTAAAAAACCGAATAAACCGTTATTTAACCCGATGAACACCCCTGAATTCATCACTATGTTCTAGTTCTTGTTATCGCTTAACCTAGCCCTATCTAGTAATTGTTTCTCATCAACGATTCCATCACTTGTTTTCGTCAACGATAATGTCCTCAATACGTCGGTATCCCCTCCACACAAAAACTAATGAAGTAAAAAAAAGACAAAAAAAACTAAAAGAAAAGTATACCAAAGAAATGAAAAAAATAAATTTAATATTTTTATTTTAATATTTTAGAAATGAGTAAATTTAATATTTTTAATTTTAAGAATGAGATATATGTAATTTATTTTTTAGGTTGAGTATAGATGTAATTATTAAAGTTTATAGAAGAACATATATAATTGTAATGATAAGAAAAACCCAAAAAATATAGAACGAAAGGATTTGAAGTTATTTTAGGCTATTGATACTATATATTATTATTGAAATTATGGTTAATTCGGGTGACCAAACCAACCAACCAAGTAAATTTATTACAAAAAGATTAGAAGAACAAAACATGATGACACCTTCTTGATCTATCAATTTTATCAATGATTACGATGGTAGCTAAGTTGGAGCAAATGAAACAACTTTGATACCCTTGTTAACGTCTCTGTGTTATTACAATTACAGAAGTCAAGTATACACAGATGTGCATATAAACATACTATATATTTATTATTTTATTTCAAAGGAGAATATTATTAAAATAATATTAAATAGAGACTTGAAGACAGCTCTAAATAAGACATGGTTACATCATGAGGCATGTCATTGAAGGGAGATTCAATGACCACCTTCTAGGTAGAAATGAACATTATTATGCGCAAACTCAATTTCATATTGTTATAATAATTACTATAATTTTAATCGATAAATTCAATGAAGTATTGGGTAAGAGAACATTATAGGATTCGACGGTACGTGACGATAGTGAAGAGTAGACGTTCGATTTCATCACATACCCCTCTCTTTGTGGCATGGCACCTAATTGAATGACCGAAATCATTTGAATAAGTCAATAACTAACGTTGCATAACTATGCAATTTAGAGAGAAAAAAGTATTTTTAAGAAAAATATTTCCTACAAATACATATTCATCTTTAACGTTTTTTTCACACTACTTCTTAACACACTCAAATTACAAATTTCTTTTATGGATTCTTTGTGACAACCGGGAATTTTTTTTTTTTTTGTTATCAAAACACACACACGAGTCTCATGAACGTTGGTGATCAATCAAACTTATGTGCTGTCTTATGTGTATGCGCCTAAACATGTATTAGATGTTTAGAATAAGCGTTAGAAATCAAGTACGAGTGAAATCGAGTCATCGAAATCGGAAAAACAAGTAAATGGACACGTCGCGGTACGCGGAGATCCATTGGCGAAAGGTGTCACAATTCGCGAAGCAAACCGGGAGTCGGGACTCCCGAATACCATCGCGATACACAAGGATTATTTTTTATCGGTTCCTTTTCCATTTCTCCGAGTTCCTTCGTCAATTCTCGATCAAAACCACGAAAATCAAGCACCCTAACCTGCTAGAATCACCATTGAAGCCATTGCTTGGTGATTGAAGGCCATAGGAACATCAAGGAAGCTTGGGAAGCTCTCAATCGACAAGAAGATCAAAATCCAGCCACTTGAAAAACCTCCAGAAGCTGTTCTACCTCGAATCTTGTCATCTAAGGTAGTTTTAAACGTTTTCCTAGTGTTAGATCGTACGTGCAAAGGCTAAAAACCCACATGCAACTCCATGTGACCATCGAGCACGAATTTGTTGATGATTTTGTGTGCTATTGTTATAGATTTACTGATTTTTTAGTTTCGTAATGTTAGATTCGAGTTTGGTTTAGTGTTTGTTTGATTTGGTGATGATTTTGGTACACTTGCCATAAAAGGATACTTTTATGTGCAAGTCTTGGATTTGTGATGATGTAGACATGTTAGACATGTCTAGATGTTGTTAAATGTGTATTGGAGTGTTTAGAAACACATTTGGGTATTTGATTTTGTCAAAAACTTGGTTTTGTAGAAACTTGCTATTTATGGAAACTTTTATGATTCAAAAGAGAGCTTTTGATGTTTTTGAAAGATTTGATGAACTTGGATTATTGAAATATGTTTAGAAATGGTTTTTAACATATTTGGAAACTTGGATTTGTGAAACGAACTTTTAAACGTATACTTTCCAAATAAGGAAACTTTATTCGGGCAAAACGGCATAAATGATGATTTATGCGCAAACGATGTGTTTTAAGTGTATAAACGTGTTTTTACAAACATACTAGAGTGATTTGTTTTATGAGATGGGATTTCATAACCACAGTTTTCTAAATTGGAAACTTTCTAAAAATGGTAACTTATGCGATTAGAGTCATAGGATGCATTTTGGTGTCTTATGTGTATTAAGACCCATATACACAACAATCATGTCACCAACGATTCGTCGAGTCCCACTAGTTAACACACACATTCGGTTGAGCACACCGACACTTGGAGTTGTATGGGATACAACACACCAAAAAACACATACTTACACCTATATGGTTATAGGTGCCTACTAGCAGGATTGCTAGCATTCGCAGACGCTAACACACAATCACACCGGAACTGCTAATCAGGTGAGTTCACGGGCCCCTTTTTACTTTTCCTACTTTTGGGGGAGAAAACATTGCATGATAAACTGTTTTATGAACAACAACTCATTTTATTCACGTATGGACATGCTTTATCACTATATGTATATGTGTGGACCACATCACAACTAAATGTCCTCGCGATACTCCACGGACCGTTAGTAGCGCGTAGCGCCTAGTGTGGTAATCTTGAATAGTACTATTTGGGCCTAACAAGCCCCACCCATCGCGCCTGGGAGGCCAACCCGACTGGAGGTCGGAATGGGTTCAATATTGACCAACACTTTGCCATTGTCTTGTGATGGACATGGCAGGGGGCACAACTGTCAGCTTCGGTACGACCCCGCATATAATATAACTGTATTGACTAGCTATCAATCGATACTGCATTGTAATGATACTTAAATAACAAGTCTTACTTTACACATTGGATGTTTACTGCTTATGATAAACCTGTGCTCTCACCAACCTTTGTGTTGACCTTTTACTCGCATGTTTTCTCAGGTAATTAAGGCACGCATACAATGAATAGAATGCTAGAATGGAGTCGCATGCATCTGTTTAAGTGTCTTAGTCTATTAAACATATGTTATCATTTGGTCGTGTTCCTATGTATTGTTAAACATCTTAAATAGCTTCTGCACTTTTACTAGAATGTTTGGTTTTGGAAAACTGTTTTATTTAATGTTTCTGCAATTTATGAACTTTATCTATGAATGTTAATCTGTTTTGATAACCTACACTTACTTCCGCAACTCTGATTTTACAAACTGTTTTATCCAAGTAATTGGATGTATGTATACAACCAGACATGTAGGTCTCGCAAGTTGAGTGACCGGAGACTGCGATCCTGACAATCTGTTGTTGCTCGCACCCTAGAAGGGATGGGATTTCTTGGGGTGCGACATTCTTTTTCTTCTTCAAGCTTAAATGAGTTATCAAATGGTTCGTTTGAGGCATATACCACTTTAATTTTAATAACTCTGGCTTTCCTTTATGGTACTTTCACAAACTATGTTTAACATCAGTGCCGGAAACGTCACCAGAACAGTGATCTGAACAGTAACATGAACAGTAATCAGGTTCGAACTTTACGTAAATTCAGTGTATTTCATATTCATGGCAAGCATCATTATCATTTTATGTTGTCATAACGCAATTTCAGAATCAATTCAGAAAAACATGTTTAAAACTATGGTTCATCTGTCAGATGATTATATGGCTTTACAGAACCATCATGTGGTTATGTGTTAGGATTTTATTACGTATAAACGTATGTGAGGCTTTACAGAATAAAACAACACAGATGTTGTTACCTGAATGCTAAACCGACAGATTTTTCGTATAGGTGACGATCTGTGCGAATAAATCTGAAAGTTTAAGATTCTGAATGATATCTAAAAATTAAAAAACAATATTGAAAAGTATAGTTATCACTGTGTTCGTACGGGTGACGATCCGAACGAATACGCGCGACGACTGTACGATTCGATTGTAAACCGTAAATTAAAATTTTTTTTAAATTTTAAAATAACTAAAAGATATTTAGTTAATTTATTAGGAATCACAACCTAAAATAAAGTTATAAATTATATTTTTTTAAAATTGAGTCGTTTTGTTACGAAAACGTTAGAAACCGTCGCCTTTGCGCGAAACCGAGCAAACCGAATGAACCTAAATGAACCCGGGTATTTTTGAATCATTTATTGTGGCATTTATGCCACAACTACCAGCCACAACCATCATCACCTACCCAATTCATTCAAGAAATTTTCGTCACCCTCTCTCTCTAGAACTCTCTACCTTCTATCTAAGAGTTCTCACCCATGCGCTCCAAACCATTAGGTGCAAGCTTCTTCGGTCGGCTCACCATCACTCATTCGACACATAGTAGTTCGGCCAAAGGCCTCATACGACCAAGTGTCCCATTCGGTCGACAAACCATTCGTTTACATGGGCTAAACCCCTTCGGTCGTGAGCAATTCACAAAGAAACCGAGTCGGCCATCATTTCATGAATGGTGTGTGTGCATGGGTTGGGTGACAAGATGCATGCATGGATTATACTTTGTGTTTGTGTGCATGGGGTCTCTAATGAAAATGTAGTAGGGTTTTCTAAGAAAATGGGTTTACTTAGACCACTCTAATGATTAAACATGAGTTTTACATACCAAATGGGATGGAAATCAACAATGGATTATTAGAGTTTCAATAATAAAGGATTTAACAACACTTTGGAGGTCAATACCTTTGAGAAAATCACGAGGATCAAAACTACAATTGAGGGCATTGGGTGTTAATTTAATCATTAACACTTGGAACCCTAGAAAAATCAATAAAAATATGTAACTAACCTAGATGTTTTACCTAAGTCATCTAGGCTTAGTAATCAAAACAATGAAGGAAATCAATTTGAAAGCAAAGTCTAATAAGCAGGCCCGAGGTTGGCCCAATGGGCTTAACTTAAGCCCATCGTATGTTGATTTTTTTCATTTAAATTAATTATGTTTTTAATAAAAGAAATTTGAATTGTAAACTCAACAATAATTAATTTAGATGATTTTTACTAAGATTTTAACTTAACATGAATTAATTTATGAACGTTTTGAAGTAAGAACATGTAAATAATAAATTTTGGGATTAGGGTTACTAATGGGTAATAAGTTAGACTAAGTTAGATGAAACCTTAGAAGCACATTAGTAATCTAGAACACTTAGTTGCACACCGAGACCAAACCTTAGATACGACGACTGCCGTATATACTTATCGTATTCGAATTCTCTTAAAAACAACTCAGGCAATGAAGATACTTAGGTTACAACAACGAGAGCGCATTTTGTGGTTAATCAGAACAAAGCAACACAAGTGAGTTCATTGCCCATTTTCTAAACATTTTTGTTTCAAAACACGGGGCTGAGAAGCATGCGTAAACTGTTTTATTTACATTGTTTACTTAAATGCTTTTATTTAATTATATGTTTTACATACATATGTTTGTTTATACTCCTAGACTCCTGTCTAAGTAATTGCTATGCAGAATTAACTAACAAGTTAATTAAATTACTTCCACGAGTAATACTTTAATTCTATGATTCTAAAAAAACCCTTAGTCCATCAAGCTCAAATTCAAGAATCTAAATTCAAAGTGAAACTAAAAGAACTAAAGCTAAAGTTCATGTTCAAAGAAATCAAATTCAGTGTGTGATCTGAAAACGAAGGATCCTAATCAAAAATCAACTATCATGGTGAAATCATAGAAATCCTAAAGATCAAATCAAGAGTCTCAAGGAATCAAAAATCATAAATGTGTGTGAATCATTGAAATAATGAATTCATTACAATCTAATGAAATCATTAATACTTGAGTTAAGGTGGATGTAAGTTTTATAGAAATCAAGACCACGTGTAACACACATAAAGTCCCGGCATAAATAGTAGACTCTTGTAGTCAAGCTATATGGGCAATAACGTGAACCATCAAATGAAATCAAAATCAAGAGAATCAAAGAGATCAAGAATTAAAGGATATCCGTAAAGTCTCGGCATGTACAGTAGACCATTAGGTCAAGCTGATATGGGCATCATTAAAATCCCGGCATGCTCAGGTAGGCTCCTAGTGAGTCCTGCCTGATATGGCTCACGTGTGAGAGGGTACAACTTGGATATCCACCAACAACTAGGTCTAATTGATTGAGTCAAATAAGGCCCAATCATCATGTCCTAGTTGTATTTAAATTCTTATTTATTTATTTAATTTAAAAATTTAATATCATGTTTTACAAATGATTTGGGAAAATCATGACTTCATGGTGAACTCAAAAGATAATGGTTAATCTAATTGTGGAAATCAAATCTAAATTGAAGGTGAATGGAGTAAAACACTTAATTATCGTCAATAACAATATGTTATGTGGTCCGGTATGTGGTGGGATGTTGGCTGGGGCTTGTTCTCCTACATATGTCTTATATATAAGCATACTTGTTTGGATAACATAGATGGTTGTTGATGAGGTTAAGGTGTCATTTCGAGGGATCAAGATAAAATTTTCAGGGTAATCAAATTCTATGAATCAAATGCTAAGAATCAAAGGTAAGGGATGGAATTCTTAATTATCACCAGGAACAATATATCATGTGGTTTGGTATGTGGTGAGATGTTGGCTGGGGCTTATTCCCCTACATATGCCCTATATATAAGCATACTGAATTGGATGGTACAGGTGGTTAATGGTGAGGTTAAGGTTGTCATTCAGGTCGTTCAAACTCATTTTCCTAAAACTATATGAACTCACCAACCATGTGTTGACTTTAATTTTGTTAGACTTCTCAGGTGACCAACAGGTCAACTGAAGAGTTACTTCTTTTGGACTAGGTTACTTATAGAGGATCTAGTTTTTTGGACCTGCATACTTTGGACATCATACATAGTTAATTTGTATATCTTGTGCAGATACAAGATTGAAGATTTATGACGTGATAGTAGATTTACATTTTTAAATTATAAACTTAACCGATGTAATTTAACTTTGTAATTCTATTTTATTTTAGTAAATTTCTCATTTATATATCATGTGCAATGTAACAATCTGACCATTTAGATTATCACTCACGATATCACGCTCCGGGAACTTTCCGCCCGACGGGGACTCCGATCCAACCCCGCCGGCTCGGAGTGTGACAGATTGGTATCAGAGCCATGGTTATAGAGATATATAGGTCATTTATTTAAACGGTTTGGCCTAGACTATTACCTAGGGACCCTGCATGTAGAGAACCTAAGACTTAAGACTTTATTGCATTGTGACTTCTGCATTCGATCATTGCCCAAACCAATATTCTATTGGTTATGATCAGAATGCCGCCGAGAAGACAGACTCCTTCATTTTACCACAAGATTTGGCTCCACACTCCTCAACGCCATCACCAGCTGATTCACCACCTCCACCTCCTCCTCCTCCTCTGCTTAACCTACCCTCCAGTTCGAGCATAACTCCTATATTGGATCCTACTACCATTGCCTTGGTGACCCTACTGAGCAGTCAGACGACCAATCAGATGAAAGAGGCAATACTGGAGATGTCCAACCGTCTCCGTAATGAGATCAACAACACTGGTAACTCGTCAGGAGAAGCCAGTGGGAATACTGGTGCTTCATCCCATTACTCCTATAAGTCATTTGTAGGATGTAAACCACCCAGCTTTAGTGGATCTGAAGGAGTCGTTGGACTAATCCAATGGATAGAGAAGATCGAGACCACACTGGACCTCTGCAGCTGTCCAGAGCATCACAAGGTTCGCTACTCTTCTGGAACATTCAACAAGCGAGCTTTGACTTGGTGGAACGGTCAAATCAATGCAAGAGGTTGGGAAGAAGCTATGTTAATGACTTGGGAAGACTTCAAGACTCTGCTGAGGAATGAGTTTTGCCCCAAGAATGAACTGCAAAAGCTGGAGGTTGAATTGTCCAACCATGTGATGAAAGGGGCTGATCACATGGGGTATACTACTCGGTACGAAGATTTAGTTGCTTTGGTGCCAGACATGGTACCAACATTAGAAAAGAGGATAGACAGATATGTAGGTGGACTCCCCTCCTGCATTCAGGGTTTAGTAGTTGCAGCCAACCTTGTTATTATGGAGTCTGTGGTAGGTTTGTCTGGGAAACTTACTGATCTTATGGTAGCCTCTGGAGTTCTAAGGAAAGAGATTGACACAAGCAAATGCAAGGAGGAATCTTCAAAGAAACCCCATCATCACCAGAATAAGAAGGAGAAGCTCATCAAGAACAACATAGTGGCTACTCCCCTCAACCAAGTAGCAGTGGCACAACAAAATGTGCCCGAGAAACAATATACTGGTCCACATCCTTTGTGTACTAAGTGCCAGTACCACCATGCTGCAAACAACCAGTGCCGTTAATGCATGGGTTGTGGAAGAAAAGGGCACTGGGTCCAACAGTGCAGACTGACACAAAACCCAGCAGTCAACAATGCTGCTCTAGCTTTCCCTCCACCAGCTAATCAGAACAACGGTGGATGCTTCAACTGTGGCGAACAATGCCACTTTGCAAAGAACTGCCCGAAGAAGGCTCAACAGGCAGTTCAAGCACCACGTGGAAGAGCCTTTGCTATAGGAGCACCAGCTGCATGCCAAGACCCGAATGTGGTCACTGGTACATTTCTCTTACATGACTTTTATGCATTTGTTCTATTTGACACTGGTGCGGATCAGAGTTTTATCTCTGACGATTTTGCATGCCAACTAGATTCTATAGAGGAACAGTTAGACTCCCCTTATATCATAGAAGTAGCTAACAGAAAACATATCACAGTTAGTACAGTATACACGAATTGCCCGTTGACACTTAATAGTCATACATTTGCCATCGATTTGATACCGATAGAGTTGGGTAGTTTCGACATCATTGTTGGAATGGATTGGCTTTCTTCTAACCGAGTGGAAGTCATCTGTTCTGAAAAGCTGCTTCGAATTCCATTGCCGGATGATCGTATGCTGGATGTTAGAGGGGATCAAGCAAAATGAAATGCCAAAATCATTTCTTGCATAAAGGCGCGTAATTGTTTACAGAAGCAGTGCGTAGCTTTCCTAGCTCATGCGGTGGAAAAAGAGAAAGTCCAGAAGAAGATACAAGACGTACAAGTAGTGAAAGAATATCCAGAAATATTCCCTGAAGATCTACTAGGTTTGCCACCTGTGCGACCGGTAGAGTTCCGAATTGACTTAATTCCTGGAGCAACTCCTGTTGCTAAATCTCCTTACAGGTTAGCACCTTCGGAGATGCAGGAATTCCCGAATCAGTTACAGGAGTTACTGGATAAAGGATTCATCAGACCGAGCTACTCACCTTGGGGAGCTCCGGTCTTGTTTGTTAAGAAGAAAGACAGATTGTTTAGAATGTGCATCGACTATCAGTGTAACATCACTGTACTTTCGGTTGCCCGTACGTCCGTACATCCGTACGAATGTACTGTTACGACTGGATATTTATAATTATTAATGATTATGAGATTATTGATTGACATTAATGATAATATCACTGTTGCTGGTATACATGATTATAATTTATTATACGCGTAAACCACGGGAAGTTTAGTTGTAATTCAACTACACAGACCCGTAGTGTTTATTGCAGTTACGTATTACTGATGAGGAAGGATTATTGGTTGAGAATTGATTTGTGATGGAACTGGGAGTTTGTTGGAGTCTGGTTACTAAACGTAGTCAAGGACCCATGGTCATGGTTTATCGAAATAGCGGTGGGACGGTGGCTAGGGCAGTTGCGACTGACCCTTACATATGCCCTATATATATGCATATTTCGGTTTATCATGGATGTGTCAGTGACTAGGGTTTAGTGGGTTTTGGTTTGGGAAATGATAATATTAAAGTTAAAAAATGTTGGGAATTAATTACGCGAAGTGAGGTTACGAGCATTACTTAAACGTGAATATTAATTCAGAAATGTTAACTTAATAAATGTATTCGCGTGGGTGACGATTCACACGAATATAATTATTAAGAATAATATACTGAAACGATATTCCATAAATAATAAATCAAATCGAAATACGATACGAGCGTTGGATTCGCAAAGGTGACGATCTTTACGAATACGTACGCGAGTAACGCGTTTCGACGAGATAATTAAATAATATCTCACGATATTAAATTATTAAATAAAACTTAAAATATTTATTAGGAATCACAACCTAAATTTAATTGGAATAATTTAATTTATTAAACAATTATTTCACGATAATAAAACGAAATCGATTTACGAAACAATTTATTTAAACTTATTTTATTTAAACGATTTTAATTGAAAAGCTATTTATTTAAAACGAAAATAGTAGAATTAAATGTTTTGAGGTTTAAAAATATTTCATGATGAAAACCGAGTATTTTAATTATTGTATCGCGATAAAAACGAGACCGGGTACATGGGATCGACACGGGGTATAAGAAAGAAAGTGATCTTCTTTCTTTCTCATTTTCTACAAACACTTTCTCTCTCTAAATTGAATTCCCGTCACCTACCAACACACCCCACTTCTCTCTAAATTTTCTTGATCAATTCCCAACGAAATAAAGAGATCTTTGGCTCTAAACGACCGCGTGAACAAGAGCTACAAGAAGATACAAAGGAACAGAAAGTTCGGGCGACATAACTGAGGTAAATCTTGAGTTTTGCTGCGGTTTCTCACTCTAAGCACTTAATAGATTTCATTATCATGTTCTAAGCAAGTTTGCACCGTAACTATCTTGAAACGCATGTGTATGAGAGTATGAATGTTATAGTTGAACCTGCAATAGTAGTATTTCGATGGGGATGATGACCGGCAGCCATGGGAAAGCAGGGTTCGTGAGCTGAATTGGCCGAACCTTTTGGTGGCCGAACACTAGGCCTGCAACGAACCTGGCTAACCCTGCAACGAACCTGTAATAGCCTGCAACGAACCCTGGTCCTCTGCAGGTTATCCCAGCCGAACCCTTAACCACGAACCCTAGCTGCCATGGACGAACCCTTCAATGATTAGCCGAACCCTGGATTCAACTATCATGCAGCGAACCTTCATCTCTTTGGAGTCGAACCCTAGGGTGGCGAACCCTAGGGACACCGAACCTTCTTGTCTCATCTGGCTGCGAACCTGTTAGAGTGTTAGTCGAATCTTGTGAAATTGTGAACCACGAACCTACCAATCAACCAGCCGAACCTAGGCACAAAGTGCCATAGGTTCGCTGCCTCCTTTGAGATAAAACCTAATCTTGTTCTAATTAATGGATTTGAGATAAGAGGGGACATAATTACGTGTATATATATACACACCTATGCATGCATGAACGGAATTAAGGTTGTCACCTTTATAAATAAGTATAATTTAATCATGAGGAATAATCATAAGTTTAATTCGTCTATGGTTTTTATCACAATTGAGTTAAAAATCTAGTTAACAATTTAAAAGTTGTTGATAACGAATTAAACATGCATGCTAGCATGATATTAAGGGTGTTATACCAAGAACTAGCATCCTTGATATCATTCATAGCTAAGGGGAAAATATCTAAGGATTCGCAATTAATTACCATTGCTGTGCAAGTAAAAGCTAACAAGTTGGAAATTATTTTATGATAATCAATAAATGGAAACTTAGGTATTATAATCTAATTTTGATTAAAGGGTTGAGTAATGAGGTAATAATTGTTTAACAGGAAAACACTTATAATACTTAAATATTACGCTCATACTTATGAACATAGAAATCACACTACTTACAGATTCTTGAGTTGCTTTGAGTTTACATACGCGAGCGCGCACAATACGAGAACCCGGATTCTAAGGACTTCATGTGAGTTCTCATAACCTCCTTTTCTTTAAACTGTTTTAGTTTTAAAACTCGGAGGTGAAACATGTATACCGGTTTAAATATTATTTTGATAACACAAGGATAATACCTGTTTATCATTATGATATTCACTATTATGAATTATCATTATTATGGATTATCACTGATTATTATAAATCCGTGTAAACATTGTTATTGACTTCGGTTAATAACAAAGATTACATGTATTGTCTCATACTCCGTGAAATCATTACTTTTAACTTCGGTTATTTGTTTTGACTTCATGTATTGTCACGTGGAGGGTTTCCACATCCGTGAAGTATTGCTCTTGACTTCGGTTAATTGCTTTGACTTCATGTATTGTCACGTGGTTAGCGACCACTCCATGAATCATGTATTTAACTTATGTTAATTACATAATGATCATGTATAGTCACGAACATTGGGTGAGAATATGATTGATTGAGTTTGGTTGAATTGTTGTGGATTGATTTTCTATGTTTGACTATGATTAATTGTGATTGATTATGAATGATTGGTTATGTGATTATGTGATTGTATATGTGTATGATTATTGAATTGGTGGATGTGATTGGATTATCTCATACAGGTATTCATATGGATTTTCTCAAGAAGATCATAAGTTTTATACTCGTTTTAAACAAAGCATTTTATAAAACTATTTTTAGCATGAACTTCTAACTCATTTTACTAAAACATTTTTAAATATAAAAACTTATGATTACTCACCAACTACTTTTGTAGTTGACACTTGATTTCTTACATGTTTCAGGTGATGGAGACAAGTAGGAATGAAGAGAGGATCTCTTCTATTTTGGACATCATCATATAGGATCTTGGACTTAGTTAATTAACTAAATTTCTGGCGATTAGAGTTTAGTTAGTTTAACTAATTCTTTTGTGTAACTGATGTACTTGATTCATGATGAACATGATTTTTGTGTAATTATTTTGGTTGATTAAATGATATATGATGATTTGATTTAGATGCCCATGAGCTTTTGAACAATCTACACATCCCTCGTGGCATCCCGATGATTCCGCCATCGGTCGGGGTGTTACAGATTGGTATCAGAGCCTGGGTTATAGGGAATTAGGTTACTAGAAATGGTTGACCTAGTCTATAACCATAGGATACCCTAGTATGAATTAATTCATACACTAGTTAGTATATTCAGGATTTCATGCTTATGTGTTTATTACATGTTAATTGAACTCCTGTTATACATCTGATATAAATATGCTGATTATAAATTTCTTGCTTACGTGTGCCCTAATGATTCAATAAGGACATGCACGTGGTGTATCGTAAAGGTGGTGGGACGTTGGCTAGGGCAGTTGCGACTGACCCTTACATATGCCCTATATATATACCATTTACGGTACATTAGGTGGATGTTAGTATTGAAGAATGTGGGAACTACCCGTTTGGGAAATTATTTGCCTAGGAACTTAATTGTTTATGAATTGCTTGCCTTAGGAATTATTTGTTTGAGCTATAAACTCCAGACAAGGACACACTCGTGGTATACTACAAAGGTGGTGGGACGGTGGCTGGGGCAGTTGCGACTGACCCCTACATATGCCCTATACATATACCATTTGTAGTATATTGGGGGTCTGTCAGTGTCAGGAACTTAGGATATTATTAGGACCTTACTAGGAGGGTTTGAGATGATATGATTGTGGACTGTTGATGATATGTTTGATGGATTGACTGGGATTGACTCTTGAATGATCACACTTGATAAATACTTATAAATTCACTTATGAAACACACTGATTGGACACGTAGGGTGCATAGGATTAACAAACGATATGAGCGATTAGTGATGGAATATGGACTTGGGTGATGATATAGACACTTGATGATAATATAAACGCATAGTGATGATACTAACACTTAGTGATGGTATGGACACTTGATGAGAATAAACTATAGGGAGGATATGGACACTTAGTGACAATAAGAGTACTTTGTGATGATATGAGCCCTCATTGATGATTATTGACATTGGGATTGACATGGACTTTAGTAAACTTAGACAATTGGGGGAAACTTAATGTCAGGTGAACTTAGATATTAGGTGAACTTAGAAATAGGTAAACCTACATGTCAGGTGAACTTAGACATTAGGCGAACCTAATTGCCCAAGGGAACTAGAGACCATTTCACTCAAAATTATCCTACCAAGGATAAGGATAGTGAAGTGAGGTTATGGTGAGATACATAACACACCCTAAATGCTAACAAGGGCATAATCGTGGTGCAATGGAACGGTGGTGGGACGGTGTAGGGGAGATTGCGATCTAGCTCTGCATATGCCCTATATATAAGCTTGTTGCATTGCATTGGGAGGTTGTCAGTGTTAGTATAGGGTGAGGAATGTATAGGACCTAGGAATAGTTAGCTAACACTAGTTATGACCAACTAGGACACTTAGAATAATACTAGGCAAATTTATAGACATTATGAGTTTAAATAACAGATAGGAAATAAATATAGTTCCTATATGTAATCCTAACTGTTTAAAATAAACTCAATTGACCATTGTTTGTATGACTTACGTTGTAAACGGTAGTAACATGTTTCTAATTTCTCAGAAACATGCCGCCTCGCCGTCACATCGAAGATGACTCAAACAGTGGGGATGCTAACAACGGTAATGCCAACTCTGGCATACAAGAGTTAGCCACACTTATTTCTGGATTGGTGAGCCAACTGACTCAGGCTAACCAGAATATCAACCAGAACAGAGGTGGTGCAAACCAGACAACTTGCACATTCAAACACTTCAATTCCTGCAACCCCCTGAAATTCACGGGTGCTGAATCGGCCACTGGTCTGCTGCAGTGGTTCGAGAGTATGGAGAACACCTTCATCAACAGCGAATGTCCCGAGAATCTGAAAGTTCGCTATGCCACCAGTGTTTTCCAAAAGAGAGCGCTGACTTGGTGGAATGGGGAAAAACGAACTAGGGGAGTGGATGCTGCCTTAGCACTGACATGGACAGAGGTTAAGAATCTGATGACCACTGAATTCTGTCCTAGAAGCGAGATGAGGAAACTGGAGACAGAGTTCTGGGAACTCAAACAAGATAGTGGCGAAAACGTCATCTACAATACTCAATTCCATGAGTATAGTCTGCTAGTGCCTCACATGGTGACACCCTTGGAAAGGGCGATTGAGAAATATATCGGTGGACTGCCGGTACAGATTCAGGATACAGTCTACGGGAGCAATCCCAAAACACTGGAGGCTGCGATCCGTCTATCTGCAACTCTTACTGATAATCACGTGAAGAATGGAACACTTACTCGGAAGGGACACAAGAAGGCTGACACCAAGACTACTACGAAGGAAGTCAAAACTGAAGTCAAGTCTGAAGCCGCTAGTTCATCGAAGAGTAACAACAAGAAGAGGAAGACCAGAAACTTCATGGTCACTGCTCCTGCTGCCAAATCTGCGCAGCAATCCTCAAACAACTCAACTGCCAGGAATTTTACTGGGAACACTCCTCAGTGTAATACCTGCCGATATCATCACGCACCGAACTTGCCTTGTCGCGTCTGCAATAACTGCGGCAAGTTTGGTCATTTTGCTAACGTCTGTCGGAGTGCACCGCAAGCACAAAGGATGCAACAAGCACCGCTTGCACTACCAGCTCCGCATGCACAACCTATACCAGCTGTACCCGTTCGCCAGGTACCTCAGGCACAGGCAAGAGCCTGTTATGAGTGTGGTGAAGTGGGTCACTTCAGAAATCAATGCCCAAAGTTGACCGGGAACAATCAGAGGGTGGCAAGAGGCCGAGCTTTCCAGTTGAATGCTCCAGCTGCTCAAGCCAACCAGGACGTTGTCAACGGTACATTTCTGATCAACAACTCTTATGCATCTGTCTTATTTGATTCTGGTGCCGATAGGAGTTTCGTTTCATATGATTTTGAATGCTTGCTTGGTAGAACACGTACATATTTAGATAAACCGTTTAACGTGGAAGTGGCTGACGGAAACACTATTGATATTGACACTGTTATTATCGGATGTACTGTGAACTTAAATGATCACGTTTTCCCGATTGATCTTATACCTATGCATCTTGGTAGCTTTGATGTTATCATTGGCATGGATTGGTTAGCCACCCACAAAGCGGAGATTGTATGCCATGAAAAGTATATTCGTATTCCTTTACATTCGGGTGAAACTTTGAGAATATTTGGAGAAACTGCTAGTAAAGGTCTTAAGTTAATGTCTTGTACTAAAGCACACAAGTACCTTAGAAAGAAATGTATAGCATTTCTAGCTCACATTGTGGAGAAACAAGAGAAAGGAAAGAAGATTGAAGATGTTCCAGTGATACGAGATTTCCCAGAAGTCTTTCCAGACGATTTGCCGGGTCTTCCACCAGAACGTCAAGTTGAGTTCCGGATCGACCTAGTACCTGGTGCGAACCCAGTCGCCAAAGCTCCTTACAGACTTGCGCCATCAGAGTTGCAAGAATTGGCGAGTCAACTGCAAGAACTTACCGATAAAGGATTCATTCGCCCGAGCCATTCGCCATGGGGTGCACCGGTCCTGTTTGTCAAGAAGAAGGACGGGTCATTCCGAATGTGCATCGACTACCGCGAGTTGAACAAACTCACAATCAAGAATCGATATCCATTGCCGCGTATCGATGATCTCTTCGATCAGCTTCAAGGCTCGGCATGGTTTTCAAAGATCGATCTTAGGTCTGGGTATCATCAGCTTCGTGTACATGATGATGATATTCCCAAGACTGCTTTCAGAACCAGATATGGCCACTATGAGTTTTTGGTAATGCCTTTCGGCCTTACCAATGCACCTGCGGTTTTCATGGACCTCATGAACCGTGTTTGCAGGCCATACTTGGATAAATTTGTGATTGTATTCATAGATGATATCTTGATCTACTCAAAGACCAAGGAAGAACACGAGAAACACCTTAAGTTGGTTTTGGAGATCCTGAGAGAAGAGCGACTGTATGCCAAATTCTCTAAATGTGAATTTTGGCTTAAGGAAGTTCAATTCTTGGGGCACATAGTCAACGAATACGGTGTGCACGTGGATCCTGCAAAGATTGATGCTGTGAAGAATTGGAATACACCGAAGACACCGACGGAGATTCGATCGTTCCTTGGACTCGCCGGGTACTATCGGCGGTTCATATCGAATTTCTCCAGGATTGCTGTCCCTCTCACTGCTTTGACTCAAAAGAATAAGCCATACGAGTGGGGACCCAAGTAAGAAGAGGCATTTCAGACTTTGAAGCAGAAACTCTGTGATGCTCCTGTCTTGACATTGCCTGACGGGAATGATGATTTTGTGGTTTATTGTGATGCATCCAACCTAGGTCTCGGTTGTGTTCTCATGCAACGGGGAAAGGTGGTGGCTTATGCATCAAGGCAACTGAAGATTCACGAGAAGAACTACACTACACACGACTTGGAACTTGGTGCAGTCGTGTTTGCCTTGAAGATATGGAGACATTATCTTTATGGCACTAAGTGTGTAGTGTTCACTGATCATAAAAGTTTGCAACATATTCTCAATCAGAAGGAACTCAATATGAGACAACGGAGATGGGTTGAACTGTTGAATGATTATGACTGTGAAATTCGCTACCATCCTGGTAAGGCGAATGTAGTAGCAGACGCGCTTAGTCGCAAGAGTCAAGTTCAAATCCATAGTGTCCGAGTGCACAATAATCTCCGAAATGATGTTCTCACGGCCCAACAACACTCATTAGCTCAAGATGACTTGAAAAATGAGATGTCCTGCGGGGCTGAAATACTGTTGGAAACTAAGGATGATGGTTTAATGTATTACTTGAATCGGTTGTGGATACCGAACAGGGGTGATCCTAGAATGATGATTATGGATGAAGCTCATAAATCTCGATATTCAATCCATCCGGGTGCTGACAAGATGTATCAAGACCTTAGGGGCTTGTACTGGTGGCCTGGAATGAAGAAGGATATTGCTGAATATGTGTCTAAATGCCTTAACTGCGCTAAAGTCAAGGCAGAACACCAGCGACCTTCAGGATTGTTATTACAACCAGAGATACCGATGTGGATGTGGGAGAATATCTCCATGGATTTCGTTACTAAACTTCCACGAACGGAAAACGGTAAAGATAGCATTTGGGTTATTGTTGATAGATTGACTAAGTCGGCTCATTTCTTACCGATAAGCGAAACTTACCCTGTGCGGAAGTTAGCTCGTATCTACATTGATGAAATCATTAGTCGACATGGTATTCCGCTAAGCATAATATCGGATCGTGATGCTCGTTTCACAGCACGATTTTGGGAATCACTTCATGGAGCTTTTGGAACAAGACTGGATCTTAGCACCGCTTATCATCCTCAAACGGATGGTCAAACGGAGCGAACGATTCAGACACTGGAAGACATGATAAGAGCTTGTGTCATCGATTTCGGTGTCAATTGGGATAGCCATTTACCATTGGTTGAGTTCTCGTATAACAACAGTTATCACGCGAGCATTGGTATGGCACCGTTTGAAGCTCTTTATGGCAGGAAATGTCGGTCACCTATTTGTTGGACCGAAGTCGGCGATTCGCAGATTACTGGTCCAGAGATTATTCAGGAAACGACTGACAAGATCCGCCAGATCCGCGACAATCTGTTAGCTGCTCGCAGCAGACAGAAGAGTTACGCGGATAAACGAAGAAAACCTCTAGAGTTTGAAGTGGGGGATATGGTATTGCTTAAAGTGTCGCCTTGGAAGGGCGTTGTTCGATTCGGAAAGAAGGGGAAGCTTGCTCCACGATATGTTGGCCCTTTTAAGATCCTTGAGCGGATCGGGAAGGTTGCTTACAAATTAGAACTTCCTCCTGAACTTAGTAATGTGCACCCGACGTTTCACGTGTCCAATCTAAGAAAGTGCTTAGCTGATCAAGATCTTCGGGTACCACTCGATGACATTCGCATCGACGATACCATGCAATTTGTTGAAAAACCAGTGGAGATAATGGATCGTGAGGTTAAACAGCTCAAACGCAGTAGAATTCCAATCGTCAAAGTACGTTGGGAATCGAAGCGGGGTCCAGAATTCACATGGGAGCGGGAAGATCAAATGAAGCTTAAGTACCCACATTTATTTACTACTGTCACTCCAAGTTGAATTTCGGGACGAAATTCCTTTAACTAGGGGAGACTGTAACATCACTGTACTTTCGGTTGCCCGTACGTCCGTACATCCGTACGAATGTACTGTTACGACTGGATATTTATAATTATTAATGATTATGAGATTATTGATTGACATTAATGATATTATCACTGTTGCTGGTATACATGATTATAATTTATTATACGCGTAAACCACGGGAAGTTTAGTTGTAATTCAACTACACAGACCCGTAGTGTTTATTGCAGTTACGTATTACTGATGAGGAAGGATTATTGGTTGAGAATTGATTTGTGATGGAACTGGGAGTTTGTTGGAGTCTGGTTACTAAACGTAGTCAAGGACCCATGGTCATGGTTTATCGAAATAGCGGTGGGACGGTGGCTAGGGCAGTTGCGACTGACCCTTACATATGCCCTATATATATGCATATTTCGGTCTATCATGGATGTGTCAGTGACTAGGGTTTAGTGGGTTTTGGTTTGGGAAATGATAATATTAAAGTTAAAAAATGTTGGGAATTAATTACGCGAAGTGAGGTTACGAGCATTACTTAAACGTGAATATTAATTCAGAAATGTTAACTTAATAAATGTATTCGCGTGGGTGACGATTCACACGAATATAATTATTAAGAATAATATACTGAAACGATATTCCATAAATAATAAATCAAATCGAAATACGATACGAGCGTTGGATTCGCAAAGGTGACGATCTTTACGAATACGTATGCGAGTAACGCGTTTCGACGAGATAATTAAATAATATCTCACGATATTAAATTATTAAATAAAACTTAAAATATTTATTAGGAATCACAACCTAAATTTAATTGGAATAATTTAATTTATTAAACAATTATTTCACGATAATAAAACGAAATCGATTTACGAAACAATTTATTTAAACTTATTTTATTTAAACGATTTTAATTGAAAAGCTATTTATTTAAAACGAAAATAGTAGAATTAAATGTTTTGAGGTTTAAAAATATTTCATGATGAAAACCGAGTATTTTAATTATTGTATCGCGATAAAAACGAGACCGGGTACATGGGATCGACACGGGGTATAAGAAAAAAAGTGATCTTCTTTCTTTCTCATTTTCTACAAACACTTTCTCTCTCTAAATTGAATTCCCGTCACCTACCAACACACCCCACTTCTCTCTAAATTTTCTTGATCAATACCCAACGAAATAAAGAGATCTTTGGCTCTAAACGACCGCGTGAACAAGAGCTACAAGAAGATACAAAGGAACAGAAAGTTCGGGCGACATAACTGAGGTAAATCTTGAGTTTTGCTGCGGTTTCTCACTCTAAGCACTTAATAGATTTCATTATCATGTTCTAAGCAAGTTTGCACCGTAACTATCTTGAAACGCATGTGTATGAGAGTATGAATGTTATAGTTGAACCTGCAATAGTAGTATTTCGATGGGGATGATGACCGGCAGCCATGGGAAAGCAGGGTTCGTGAGCTGAATTGGCCGAACCTTTTGGTGGCCGAACACTAGGCCTGCAACGAACCTGGCTAACCCTGCAACGAACCTGTAATAGCCTGCAACGAACCCTGGTCCTCTGCAGGTTATCCCAGCCGAACCCTTAACCACGAACCCTAGCTGCCATGGACGAACCCTTCAATGATTAGCCGAACGCTGGATTCAACTATCATGCAGCGAACCTTCATCTCTTTGGAGTCGAACCCTAGGGTGGCGAACCCTAGGGACACCGAACCTTCTTGTCTCATCTGGCTGCGAACCTGTTAGAGTGTTAGTCGAATCTTGTGAAATTGTGAACCACGAACCTACCAATCAACCAGCCGAACCTAGGCACAAAGTGCCATAGGTTCGCTGCCTCCTTTGAGATAAAACCTAATCTTGTTCTAATTAATGGATTTGAGATAAGAGGGGACATAATTACGTGTATATATATACACACCTATGCATGCATGAACGGAATTAAGGTTGTCACCTTTATAAATAAGTATAATTTAATCATGAGGAATAATCATAAGTTTAATTCGTCTATGGTTTTTATCACAATTGAGTTAAAAATCTAGTTAACAATTTAAAAGTTGTTGATAACGAATTAAACATGCATGCTAGCATGATATTAAGGGTGTTATACCAAGAACTAGCATCCTTGATATCATTCATAGCTAAGGGGAAAATATCTAAGGATTCGCAATTAATTACCATTGCTGTGCAAGTAAAAGCTAACAAGTTGGAAATTATTTTATGATAATCAATAAATGGAAACTTAGGTATTATAATCTAATTTTGATTAAAGGGTTGAGTAATGAGGTAATAATTGTTTAACAGGAAAACACTTATAATACTTAAATATTACGCTCATACTTATGAACATAGAAATCACACTACTTACAGATTCTTGAGTTGCTTTGAGTTTACATACGCGATCGCGCACAATACGAGAACCCGGATTCTAAGGACTTCATGTGAGTTCTCATAACCTCCTTTTCTTTAAACTGTTTTAGTTTTAAAACTCGGAGGTGAAACATGTATACCGGTTTAAATATTATTTTGATAACACAAGGATAATACCTGTTTATCATTATGATATTCACTATTATGAATTATCATTATTATGGATTATCACTGATTATTATAAATCCGTGTAAACATTGTTATTGACTTCGGTTAATAACAAAGATTACATGTATTGTCTCATACTCCGTGAAATCATTACTTTTAACTTCGGTTATTTGTTTTGACTTCATGTATTGTCACGTGGAGGGTTTCCACATCCGTGAAGTATTGCTCTTGACTTCGGTTAATTGCTTTGACTTCATGTATTGTCACGTGGTTAGCGACCACTCCATGAATCATGTATTTAACTTATGTTAATTACATAATGATCATGTATAGTCACGAACATTGGTTGAGAATATGATTGATTGAGTTTGGTTGAATTGTTGTGGATTGATTTTCTATGTTTGACTATGATTAATTGTGATTGATTATGAATGATTGGTTATGTGATTATGTGATTGTATATGTGTATGATTATTGATTGGTGGATGTGATTGGATTATCTCATACAGGTATTCATATGGATTTTCTCAAGAAGATCATAAGTTTTATACTCGTTTTAAACAAAGCATTTTATAAAACTATTTTTAGCATGAACTTCTAACTCATTTTACTAAAACATTTTTAAATATAAAAACTTATGATTACTCACCAACTACTTTTGTAGTTGACACTTGATTTCTTACATGTTTCAGGTGATGGAGACAAGTAGGAATGAAGAGAGGATCTCTTCTATTTTGGACATCATCATATAGGATCTTGGACTTAGTTAATTAACTAAATTTCTGGCGATTAGAGTTTAGTTAGTTTAACTAATTCTTTTGTGTAACTGATGTACTTGATTCATGATGAACATGATTTTTGTGTAATTATTTTGGTTGATTAAATGATATATGATGATTTGATTTAGATGCCCATGAGCTTTTGAACAATCTACACATCCCTCGTGGCATCCCGATGATTCCGCCGTCGGTCGGGGTGTTACAATCAGGAGCTGAACAAGTTGACTATCAAGAATCGGTATCCATTGTCGAGGATTGATGACTTGTATGATCAGTTGCAAGGAGCTTAGTATTTCTCGAAGATCGATCTTCGGTCCGGATATCAACAACTTAGAGTTCAATAGGAAGACATACCGAAGACAACATTCCGAACCAGATACGGGCATTACGAATTTATGGTGATGCCTTTCGGATTGATGAATGCACCAACGGTTTTCATGGACCTCATGAATCGAGTGTGCAAGCCGTATTTGGATCAGTTTGTCATTGTCTTTATCGATGACATACTGATTTATTCCAAGAGCAAAACAGAGCACGAGCAACATCTCAGGAAGATCTTGGAACTGTTGAAAGAACAGAAACTTTATGCCAAGTTCTCTAAATGTGAATTCTGGCTAAGAGAAGTTCAATTTCTGGGTCGTATAGTCAACAGTGAAGGAATACACGTTGATCCTGCCAAGATAGAGGCAATAAAGAACTGGGATACTCCGAAGACATCGATGGAGATACGGTCTTTTCTGGGATTGGCGAGTTATTATAAAAGATGTATTTCAAGCTTTTCTAAGATATCCTTGCCGCTCACTAGGCTAACCCAGAAAAGTGAACCGTTTGTCTGGGAGCAGAAACAAGAAGATGCCTTTCAGACATTGAAGCAGAAGATATGTAATGCTCCAATTTTATCTCTCCCAGAAGGATGTGATGACTTTGTTGTTTTCTGTGATGCATCCCATCAGGGACTTGGTTGCGTACTAATGCAACGGGACAAAGTTATCGCTTATCCATCAAGACAGTTGAAGATTCATGAGAAGAACTACACTACTCATGATCTTGAACTGGGAGCTGTAATCTTCACATTGAAGATTTGGAGACATTACTTATATGGCACCAAGTGTACCATATTTACTGATCACAAGAGTCTGCAGCATATCTTTGATCAGAAGGAGCTCAACATGCGGCAACGCCTTTGGGTTGAACTTCTGAATGATTACGATTGTGTGATCAAGTACCATCCGGGAAAGGCGAACGTTGTAGCTGATGCCTTGATCCGGAAGGAATGGCTCAAACCCTTGCTTGTCAGAGCAATGGGAATGACTGTGCAGACAAGCTTACGAGACAAGATTATGCAAGCACAACAGGAATCAGTTGATAGAGGAAACTTGAAGAAGGAACTTGACTGTGGAGCAGAGAAACAATTTGATACGAAGCCTGATGGAATCATTTACTATAAGGATAGTGTATGGATTCCTGCGGTGGATGAATTAAGAAGACTTATCTTTGATGAAGCGCACAAGACCAAGTACTCTGTGCACCCGGGCGCTGATAAGATGTACCAAGACTTATGGGAGTTTTATTGGTGGCCGAGAATGAAGAAAAACATCACTACGTCGGTCAATGTTTAACGTGTGCGAAGGTAAAGGCGGAACACCAGAAACCGTCTGGTTTACTAGTACAGCCTGAGATTCCGCTCTGGAAGTGGGAAAAAATAGCTATGGACTTCATTACCAAGCTACCCTTCACTTCCAATGGTCATGATACCATTTGGGTTATTATCGATCGTTTGACGAAATCTGCTCATTTCTTGCCGATGCGTGAGACTTTCACGATGGATAGATTGGCGAGATTGTACATCAATGAGATAGTGGTACGCCACGGTGTGCCATTGTCTATTATTTCTGATAGAGATAGCAGATTCACATCAAGGCTTTGGAAATCATTGCAGAAATCTCTGGGAACACAGTTAAATCTGAGTACAGCTTACCATCCACAAACGAACGGTCAAAGCCAACATACAATTCAGACCCTGGAAGATATGTTAAGAACCTATGTGTTAGATTTCGGTGGGAACTGGGATTTCCATTTTCCACTGATCGAGTTCTCCAATAATAACAGTTACCACAGCAGTATCGGATGTGCACCATTCAAGGCTCTTTATGGTCAAAAATGCCGATCACCGATATGTTGGATTGAAGTTGGAGATAACCGCATAACTGGGCCGGAGCTAATTCAGGAAACCACTGACATGATTGCCCAGATTCAACAAAGACTACAAGCTACTAGAAGCAGACAAAAGAGCTACACCGATAAACGACGAAAGTCGTTGGAATTCCAGGTGGGAGACCGTGTTATGTTGAAAGTTTCCCCATGGAAAGGCGTAGTCTGCTTTGGAATGAAAGGCAAGTTAGCACCACGATATGTGGGACCGTTCGAAATCATCGAACGTATTGGTCCTGTGGCGTATAGACTAAGACTACCAGATGAGCTCAATGGTGTGCATGATGTGTTTCACATCTCGAACTTAAAGAAATGTCTTGCTAACAAATAACTCGTCATTCCAATCGAAGAAATTCAAGTTGATGATCAGTTACACTTTATTGAAGAACCTTTAGAGATTATGGATCGCAAAGTCAAGCAACTGAGGCGAAGCCGTATTCTGATTGTAAAGGTTCGTTGGAACTCAAGGCGCGGACCCGAGTTTACTTGGGAACGTGAAGATCACATGAAGTCAAAGTACCCTCAACTGTTTGAAGAAGAAGATGTACCCTATAACAATTCTTAAATTTCGGGATGAAATTTCTCTAACAAGGGGAGATTGTAACACCAGTGCCGGAAACGTCACCAGAACAGTCATCTGAACAATAACGTGAACAGTAATCAGGTACAAACTTTACGTAAATTCAGTGTATTTCATATTCATGGCAAGCATCATTATCATTTTATGTTGTCATAACGCAATTTCAGAATCAATTCAGAAAAACAAGTTCAGAACTATGGTTCATCAGTCAGGTAATTATCTGGCTTTACAGAACCATCATGTGATTATGTGTTAGGATTTTATTACGTATAAACGTATGTGAGGCTTTACAGAACAAAACAACACGGATGTTGTTACCTGAATGCTAAACCGACAGATTTTTCGTATAGGTGACGATCTGTGCGAATAAATCTGAAAGATTAACGTTCTGAATGATATCTAAAAATTAGAAAACATTATTGAAAATTATAGTTATCACCGTGTTCGTACGGGTGACGATCTGAACGAATACGCGCGACGACTGTACGATTCTATTGTAAACCGTAAATTAAATATTTTTGAAAATTTAAAATAAATAAAAGATATTTAGTTAATTTATTAGGAATCACAACATAAAATAAAGTTATAAATTCTATTTTTTAAAATCGAGTCGTTTCGTTACGAAAACGACGAGAAACCGACGCATTTACGCGAATCCGAGCGAAACCGAACGAACCCAAACGAACCCAAACGAACCCGGGTATTTTTGAATCATTTATTGTGGCATTTATGCCACAACTACCAGCCACAACCATCATCACCTACCCAATTCATTCAAGAAATTTTCGTCACCCTCTCTCTCTAGAACTCTCTACTTTCTCTCTAAGAGTTCTCACCCATCTCTTCATAAAATCTCGAGTTCTTGGTGTCAAAACGACCACTACAACACGTAGAACACAAAAGTACAACAGATATAAGCTTCAATCCATCAGATTTGAGGTAGAATTCAAATTTCTTTCCGGTTTTAGGGTTTTGAAATCCCTAGATTGAGCTTTTCTAGGAAACCGGTTCCACCCACTTTCAAACCCTAGGAACTTCATAAAATCTTGCTAAGATAGTGTGGGAACAAGTGTTGGATCGAACCATGGTCGGCTAACCATCACTCATTCGACACATAGTAGTTCGGCCAAAGGCCTCATACGGCCAAGTGGCCCATTCGGTCGACAAACCATTCGTTTACATGGGCTAAACCCCTTCGATCGTGAGCCATTCACAAAGAAACCGAGTCGGCCATCATTTCATGAATGGTGTGTGTGCATGGGTTGGGTGACAAGACGCATGCATGGATTATACTTTGTGTGTGTGTGCATGGGGTATCTAACGAAAATGTAGTAGGGTTTTCTAAGAAAATGGGTTTACTTAGGCCACTGTAATGATTAAGCATGAGTTTTATATGCCAAATGGGATGGAAATCAACAATGGATTATTAGAGTTTCAATAATAAAGGATTTAACAACACTTTGGAGGTCAATACCTTTGAGAAAATCACGAGGATCAAAACTACAATTTAGGGCATTGGGTGTTAATTTAATCATTAACACTTGGAACCCTAGAAAAATCAATAAAAATATGTAACTAACCTAGATGTTTTACCTATGTCATCTAGGCTTAGTTATCAAAACAATGAAGGAAATCAATTTCAAAGCAAAGTCTAATAAGCGGGCCCGAGGTTGGCCCAATGGGCTTTACTTAAGCCCATCGTATGTTGATTTTTTTTCATTTAAATTAATTATGTTTTTAACAAAAGAAATTTAAATTGTAAACTCTACAATAATTAATTTAGATAATTTTTACTAAGATTTTAACTTAACATGAATTAATTTATGAACGTTTTGAAGTAAGAACTTGTAAATAATAAATTTTGGGATTAGGGTTACTAATGGGTAATAAGTTAGACTAAGTTAGATGAAACCTTAGAAGCACATTAGTAATCTAGAACACTTAGTTGCACACCGAGACCAAACCTTAGATACGACGACTACTGTATATACTTATGATATTCGAATTCTCTTAAAAACAACTCAGGTACTGAAGATACTTAGGTTACAACAACGAGCGCGCATTTTGTGGTAAATCAGTATAGAGCAACACAAGTGAGTTCATTACCCCTTTTCTAAACATTTTTGTTTCAAACTGCGGGACTGAGAAGCATGCGTAAACTGTTTTATTTACATTGTTTACTTAAATGTTTTTATTTAATTATATGTTTTACATACATATGTTTGTTTATACTCCTAGACTCATGTCTAGGTAATTGCTATGCAGAATTAACAAACAAGTTAATTAAATTACTCCCACTAGTAATACTTTAATTCTAAGATTCTAAACAAACCCTTAGTCCATCAAGCTAAAATTCAAGAATCTAAATTCAAAGTGAAACTAAAAGAACTAAAGCTAAAGTTCATGTTCAAAGAAATCTAATTCAGCGTGTGATCTGAAAACAAAGGATCCTAATCAAGAATCAACTATCATGGTGAAATCATGGAAATCCTAAAGATCAAATCAAGAGACTCAAGGAATCAGAAATCATAAATGTGTGTGAATCATTGAAATAATGAATTCATTACAATCTAATGAAATCATTAATACTTGAGTTAAACTGGATGTCAGTTGTATAGAAATCAAGACCACGTGTAACACACATAAAGTCCCGGCATAAATAGTAGACTCTTGTAGTCAAGCTATATGGGCACTAACGTGAACTATCAAATGAAATCAAAATCAAGAGAATCAAAGAGATCAAGAATTAAAGGATATCCGTAAAGTCTCGGCATGTACAGTAGGCATCATTAAAATCCCGGCACGCTCAGGTAGGCTCCTAGTGAGTCATGCCTGATATGGGTCACGTGTGAGAGGGTATAATTTGGACAACCACCAACAACTTGGTCTAATTGATTGAGTCAAGATAAGCTTTTCAGGGTAATCAAATTCTATGAATCAAATGCTAAGAATCGAAGGTAAGGGATGAAATGCTTAATTATCACCAGGAACAATATATAATGTGGTTTGGTATGTGGTGGGATGTTGGCTGGGGCTTATTCCCCTACATATGTCTTATATATAAGCATACTAAATTAGATGGTATAAGTGGTTAATGGTGAGGTTAAGGTTTTCATTCAAGTCGTTCAAACTCATTTTCCTAAAACTATATGAATACACCAACCATGTGTTGACTTTAATTTTGCTAGACTTCTCAGGTGACGAACAGGTCAACTGAAGAGTTACTTCTTTTGGACTAGGTTACAGATAGAGGATCTAGCTTTTTGGACCTGCATACTTTTGGACATCATACATAGTTAATTTGTATATCTTGTGCAGATACAAGATTGAAGATTTATGATGTGATATTAGATTTACATTGTTAAATTATAAACTTAACCGATGTAATTTAACTTTGTAATTCTATTTTATTTTAGTAAGTTTATCATTTATATATCATGTGCAATGTAACAATCTGATCATTTAGATTATCACTCACGATATCGAGCCCCGGGAACTTTCTGCCCGACGGGGACTCCGATCCAACCCCGCTGGCTCGGGGTGTGACACTATGGCCTTTCTCTATTGTAAGAGTTTAATATAACATGACACATGATAGGTAATCATAGCATAACAAGTATGGCATAACATATAGCACATAAGCACGTAATAAACATGCAGTAACATGAGATGACTCATAATTGGGTAAGCTTAGTTACAATCTAGGTCGTCATTGTTTTAAAAACTTTAATCCATATAACCATAGCTCTTATACCAATCTGTCACACCTTAACCGACGGTAGAATACGTCACCGTGTGATTTTGATTGTTCATTAGCGTAGGGTGCTATGTTGTAAATTTCAATAGTTAAAGCATCAATATTAAAGATTTAACAACCAAACCATAATGCATATTATATCAAACAATGCAAACATCCATTACATAGTTTTAAAACCAAAATGCATAACTTGAATAAGTCTAAGATTGTTTAAATTAAAACTACAACTACTAACATGAAACATATCTTATATCTTCGCCAATGCATCTACTAACCTATTACATATGCAAAATAAAATTTTTGTCAACTATTTGCATAGTTGGTAAATAACACATACAGTTATATTGTATACATAGAAAAATTGATGCAATTCAATTAGACTTTAAAGATTTAGAATCTAGCATGCATGTCCTACTAGTTTGCAATTAAGTCTCGAATATATCTGTATCATCACTGCTTTTCAGGTAAATTATTATTTGCACAATATTATTATGAGCAGAACACAATATGCTATTGATATGATTTAACTTTGCATTATGATTTGAACACTGAAATACATTATTGAGAACACACAGCTAATGTGCATAAACCATGGGGAAGTTTAGTTTGTAATATAACTAGACATACCCAAAGTGTTTATTGCAGTTCACCGTGCACGATATATTTTGTTTGAATGGTATGGGTAATGGTGTATGATTCTATTGCCGAATATAGTTAAGGGCATAGATCATGATCTATCGAATAGGTGATGGCTGGCGGTTGGATAGGTTGCGACCGATTACTACGTGTGCCTTATACATAAACTTTCTTCGGTTTATCATGAGCATGTCGGTGATATGATTTGGTGAGGAGAATATGAGGTTTTATTTTTGAGTTAGTAAAGGATAAGATTCTATCACTAAAAATAGGCAAAGACACAGGTCATGGTTTATCAAAATGTGGTGGGCTGGCGGCTGAATAGGTTTTGACCGACATCTACGTATGCCCTGTACATAAACTTATTTCGGTCTATCATGGATGTGTCGGTGATATGATTTAGTGAGGAGAATTCTTGGAAGTTGGATTTAATAAACGAACTAAAATAATAATGATAATGGAAACATTAAGCTCTGGTGAGGACACAAAAACTATTGAAAAGGCGAATGTTATTTCAGAATGATTAACTTGATAGTTTGTTCACGTGGTTGACAATTCACACGAATACATCTATTAGGATTAATAATTTTGAAACGATATTCCATAAATTTATAAATCAAGTTGGAATACGATACAAGCATTGTAATTGCAAAGGTGACGATCTTTACAATAACATCAGTGCCAGATTCGTCAGCGGAACAGTGATCTCAACAGTAACTTGAACAGTAAACAGGTACAAACTATACGTGTTTCATTGTATGTTATGTTCATATCATACAAGATCATCATTTCGTGTTATTAAACAACAAATTCAAAATCATTTCAGAGAAACAAAGTATGAACTATGGTTCATCAGTCAAATAATTATCTAGCGTTACATAACCATCATGTGATTATGTGTTAGGATTTTATAACGTATAAACGTATGTGAGGCTTTACAGAACAAAACAACACGAATGTCATTACGTGAATGCTAAATCGATCGATTATTCGTATAGGTGACGATCTGTACGAATATATCTGAAAGTTTAATGTTCTGAATGATACCCGATAATTAGAAAACAATATTGAAAAGTATAGTTATCGTCGTGTTCGTACGGGTGACGATTCGAATGAATACGTGCGACGACCGTACGATTCGATTTTAAACATTTAATTAAATATTTCTGAAAATTTAAAATAAACAAAAGATATTTAGTTAATTTACTTGGAATAACCACTTAAAATAATTTTATAAACTCTTATTTTAAAATCGATTCGTCTCGTTACGAAAATAAGGAAAAATCGACGCTTCTACACGAAACCGAGCGAAACCGAACGAACCTGAACGAACCCAGGTATATTCATGCCATTTAATGTGGCATTTAATCCCACAACCACCACCAACAACCAGCCTCACACACAAATTTTCGAAGCCTTCTCTCTCTAGTTCCTCTCTCTAGAAAACCCTAGCAAGAACTCCTCCATTTCTCCACGAAATTGTGTGATTTTGGTGTCAAAACGACCACTATCATCTGTAGATCACGAAAGTACAAGGGATCTAAGCTTCCATCCATCAGATTCGAGGTAAAACCACGAAATATAGTTCCGTTTCTAGGTTTTTGGAACCTTTTGGGTCGGTCCCTTGCTAGCATGTTTTAGCCCATTTTGAGCCATAGGAAACACATCACAACACCTTAGAATGAAGTACGAACAAGTGATACACTATGGGATGATCTTAGAGCTCGATTTGTGGGTACTGCATCTGGGAAAAACGATTGGCCTAATGAGCACCTACACTCATTCGCCGAAAGGGCCATCTACCCCATTCGCCGAATGGCCTAAGGCCGAAGCAGCTATTCGATCGGTCCAACTCCTTTAATTGGCCAGCCTCATTCTGTCGCCAGCCCCCATTCGATCGCCCGAATCAGTCGGCGTTGGCCCTCCCCATTCGCTCGGCACCAAGCTTCCTTTGGCCATCATACCATTTGGTCGAGTGGAGCCTCTCTCGGTCTAGACATTTTCACTCGAACTCCATTCGATCGGCTAAGGAGCATTCAACCTAAGATATGATTCTTCTGGTGCTCCTTTGATCAAGGAAAGGTTCGGGTCAAGTTCATAGGACCATGAAGGTGGGTCGAGACTTAGGATAGTTTACAAGAGTCCATAAATGGGTTAGGATGTATGTTGAATGTGCATGGGATAAGGTTACATGTGGGTGTGCATGGGAACCCACGTAGAAGCATTGGGAAAGAATACAAGGTCAAGGTTCGGCTTAACATGGATAACCTAGAGATGAAACACAAGTGTAACCTAGTTTAAGTTGGGAGCATGGAACCTTAATCCGGGTGTGTGCATGGTATTCATACATTTCATACATGAGTCGAGGTTGTGCTTGTGTGCATGGGAACAAAGGATAATAAGGTTTCCTTTGCATGCAAACAACTGCTACCCCAAGGATTTAACGTGAATGTTATCTCTCAAGGGGTTGATAACACTACTTTGGGATCAAAACAATTGGGAAATCATGAGGGTCAAAACTACAATTTAGGGTTGTGAATGTTGATTAAATTATTAACCTCTAAACCTTAAGAAAATTCATAAACATAGGTAAGATGATTTACTTGAATTATCTATGATGACTTACTAAAGAAAGTAATCAAGAATATGGAACCATCGAAAGTTACAAATGGGCCCAAGGTTGACTCAATTGGATTCACCCCAGGCCCATCATGTGTAAATTACATTTTTTAAATTAATTTATGTTTTAATAAATAAATTAAATTACAAAACTCTATTAAATTACCTTAAATGAGGTTTCCTAAATACTTAATCTAAAATGAAACAACTTAAAAAGGTTTTAATTAAAGACTTGTTATGATTAATCATGGGATACGGGTTATTAATGGGTAATAAGTTAGACTAGTTAGATGGAATCTTAGAAGCACATTAGTAACATAGGACACATAGTTGCACACCGAGACAAAACCTTAGATACGATAAATATTATAAGTGCTTATCGTATTCGAATTCTCTTAAAACAACTCAGATACTGAAGATACTTAGGTTACAAACAACGAGCACACATTTTGTGGTAATTCAATACAGAGCAACACAGGTGAGTTCATTGCCCCTTTTCTAAACATTTTTGTTTTCAAACGCAGGGCTGAGAAGCATGCGTAAACCTTTTTACTTAAATTGTTTTACGTAAATACTTTTACTTATTATATGCTTTATATATATATATATATATATATATATATATGTTTGTTTATACCCCTAGACTATTGTCTAGGAAATTGCTATGCAGAATTAACTAACAAGATAGTCATTTACTCTTATGAGTAATATCTTAACATTAAACTTTAAACCAACCATTAGTCCATCGAATTCAAATTCAAGAATCTAAATTCAAAGTGGATCAAAAGAACTAAAGCTAAAGATCAAAATCAATGGAATCTAAATTAGTGTGTGATCTGTAAACTAAGGATCCTAATCAAGAATCTATAATCATTGTGGAAATCATGAAATTCTAGAGATCAAAATCAAGAGAATCAAAAAAAATCATAACCGTGTGTGAATCATGAATTAATGAAATCATTAAGATCTAATGAAATCATTAACTACTTTAGTTAAGGTGGATGTCAGATGTATGTAAATCAAGACCACGTGTAAACACATGGAAAGTCCCGTCACAGTAGTAGACTCTTGCATTCAAGCTACATGGGCATAACTTAAACTATCAAACGAAATCATGAGAATCAAAGAAGATCAAGAATCAAAGGATATACTTTAAGTCCCGGCATGTACAGTAGGCCAATGGGTCAAGCTGATATGGGCATCATGAAAGTCACGACGCATACATTTAGACTCCTAGTGGGTCATGCCTGATATGGGCCACGTGTGAGAGGGTACAACTTGGACAACCACCCACAACTAAGTCTAATTGATTGAGTCAAATAAGGCCCAATCATCATGTCTTAGTTGTATTTAAATGCTTAATTATTAATTTAGTTAAACAATTAATAATATATTTCCACAAGTGTTTTTGGGGTAATCATGGATGCACGGTGAACTCAAGAGATTAGATGTGAATCTATTTGTGGAAATCAAATTCTATTTGAAGGTGAATGGAGTGAAACACTTAATTATCATTAACAACAATATGCTAAGCAGTCCGGTATGTGGTGGGATGGTGGTTGGGGCTTGTCCCCTACATATGCCCTATATATAAGCATACTTGATTGGATAGCATAGGTGGTCGTTGATGAGGTTAAGGTTGTCATTTCGGGGGATCAAGGTAAACATTTTCACGGTAATCAAATGCTAAGAAATCAAAGGTTATGGAATCAAAGGAGTGGGATTAAACACTTAACTATCACCAGGAACAATATATCATGTGGTTTGTTATGTGGTGGGACGGTGGCTGGGCAGACGGTAAGTTCGACCCTACATATGCCCTATATATAAGCATACTGAATTGGATGGTATAGGTGGTTAATGGGGAGGTTAAGGTTGTCATCCAAGGTTGTTCAAATTCATTTTTATAAAACTACATGAACTCACCAACCATGTATTGACTTGATCTTTCTCCATGACTTCTCAGGTGACGAACAGGTCAACTAAGGAGTTATTTCTTTTGAGACTAGGATACCAGTTAGAGGATCTAACTTTTTGGACCTGCATATTTTGAAGCATCATTATACACAGATTTATTTTGTATATCTTGTGTAGATACAAGATAGAAGAATTATGATGTTAATAGTAGATTTACATTGTTAAATTATGAACTAAACTGATGTAATTTAACTTTGTAATTCTGTTTTCATTTAGCAAGTTTGTCATTTATATATCATGTGCAATGTAAACAATCTGATCATTTCGGTTATCACTCACGATATCGCGCCCTGAGAATCTTCTGCCCGACGCGAAAGTCGATCCAACCCGCCGGCTCGGCATGTAACATTTACAAATATAGATGTAAGTTACGTGTTCCAATGAAATAACCAAAATAATATTTTTACGATATTTAAACTAATAAAAAGGAATTTAAATATTAGGAATTACTACTTTAAAAGATTTGAAATAAAATGATTTTATAGAACGTATAATGTTTTAAAGTTGTTCTATATAAAACCGACAAAATAAAACGATAACGCGTGAACGGAAGTAGTCGAGTGCAAGGAATTGACCGGGCTATAAAAGCCCCACTTCTCTTCTTCTTCTTCTTCATTTTTGCACACTTCATTCTCTCTCTCTCTAAACTCACTTTCATGTCATCTCTCTCTACTTTCTCTCTTTAGAAACGCTATAGAGAGCTTCACCATTTCATAACTGCTTTGCTTGATGTTAGTGTCAAAATGTTTCTCCACTAGTCTGGATCACAAACCCACGAAGAAAATGAATCTTAACCATGAATTGAATGTAGATCTACATTGTTTTCTTTGGTTTTAAGCTCAAACAAGAACCATTCTTTCTCAACACTTTTAAACCGGTTTTGTAAACTTAAATATCATAAACGAGTACTGTCACACCCCAAGCCGGCGGGCCGGATCAAGTGTCCCGTCGGGCGGAATGGTCCTGGGCCGCGATATCGGGGTGATAATCGTGGTGATCAGATTTTTTACATTGCACATGATATATAACAAAAAATACTAGATGAAATAGAATTACAAAATTAAATTACATCAGTTTCGTTAATAATTTAACAATTTAATTTGCTATGAACATCATAATTCTTCTATCTTGTATCTGCACAAAATATACAAAATAATTCGTATAATGGTGTTCAAAAATATGCACGTCCAAAATACTAGGTCCTCTATCTGGGCATCCTAGCCAAAACACGAACTTCTTAGTTAAACATCTTCTTCACCTGAGAAGTCATGCAAAAAGATCAAGTCAACACATGGTTGGTGAGTTCATATAGTTTTGTTTAAAAATGAATTTTGTACAAACCTAACCAGATGACAACATTAACGTCACCAATAAACACCTATACCATCTAATTCAGTATACTTATATACAGGGAATACGTAGGGTCAAACTTACTGCCAGCCCACAACATACCAAACCACATAATATATTGTTCTTAGTGATAATTAAGTGTTTCACCCCATACATTCAATTCACAATATTTGAACAACCTGAAATTTGTTAACACTGAACACCTGTAATGACAACCTTAACCTCATCAACAACCACCTATATTATCCAGCAAAGTATTCTTATGTATAGTGCATACGTAAGGTCAAACTTACCTTCTGCCCAGCTGCCAGCCCACCACATACCGAAGCATATAACATTCAGTACAGCTAGGACATCTTTTGATGTATAGGATTTTATAGTTCGTCTAGATTGTCCATAGTTCGTCCTTGTTCGTATAGTTCGTTAGTTCTTTGGCACATGTTATCTTTGAGTATTTCCCAGATTTTCCTTGGAAAATGGTTAGGCGATCCTGTAAATATCATCAAAAATGCGTCCCATATTCAATCAGTCTAGCTAGGACATCTTTTGAAACATAGGATTGGCACATGCTATCTTTGATATTTTCCAGAAATTCCCTTGAAAACAGTTCTTTGATTATAGATCGTTGGAAATAGTTCTTGAAATAGATCTTTAGTTCTTTGAAATACTCCATTGAAACACTCCATGGAAAAATATTTCTTTGAATAGATCGTTAGTTCTTTGAAAATAGACCGCTGAAAATAGTTCTTTGCTTTAAATTAGTTATCTACTCATGATGAATATATAACCCATTTTGAAGACCTGCAATTGGTTTACCTAGACAAAATCTAGGATAAAACTATACATGTAAAACATATATGAAGTAAAATCATTTAAGTAAATATAATCCAAGGAAAACAATTTACGCATGCTTCTCAGCCCCGCGTTTACAAAACAAAAATGTTTATGAAAGGGGCAATGAACTCACCTGTGTTGCTATGTAATGAACCACAACAGATGTGCGCACTCGTTGTTTGTAGATTAAGTATCTTCAGTACCTGGGTTGATTTATTTTGATTTTAATACGAAAAGTGTTCGGAAGGTAAGGCATATACAGGGTTTTGGTCTCGGTGTGCGACTATGTGTCCTACATACTTGCCAATGTATTTCTAAGTTTCTCTAACTAATCTATACCAATTACCCTCTATGAACCATTCTCCCATAGATAGTCACAATTAAACTCTACTTATGTAAGGTTTATATTATCACTTTCATGATCTTTTAAGTAAAATCTCATTTATAAAGTCTGCTTTAAGGTGTAAAACATTTAATTTGGAAATTATTTAAGTTAGTTTATAACATTTTAATTAAGAATTTTATAAATCATTTCACCTTAAATAAAACATAAATTATTTTTAAGAAAAATATACATTAATCATGCTAGAACTTAGGTTAATTTCATGGATCAACTCTAAGTCCTTCACTAGATCTTTGTTAACCCGTAGTTCTTTTATTGTCCTTGTGTATAATCAACTTTAGATCATTTAATTAAAATAATCTAAGTTAATTATACAATTGCATAAAAATCACTAAGTATGGAGTGTTGACACATAAAATCAACTCATCTCTACTTAATTTGTTTCTTGTTCTTTTATGAATTTCAACTCGTTTCCTTAGTTCCTTGAACTTATAAGCACCAATCATATTTCCCTTTTTAGTCCATGGTTTTTAGTTGACAAAACAAACGTCTTTAAAACCCAAGTGGTTGTTAAAATCCATGTTTATATGTTAAAGTAGTTTAGAAAAACTATGGTGTTGAAAACCTTAGCATAGATGCTTACCAAAACCTGTTAATGCTCTTGAACCCTAACGGCTTCCCATTCGTTCACACTAGCCATGCGAAACACTTAGGACACAACTAAGGCTGCCATGTGAATGTAATTTCCATTCGGTCATGAGGTTTCTGTGAATGAAGGGTCCTATGAATGGAGGCTCACGAACGTGATGACATGCAAATGAACCTCTTTCGTGTAATACTCATCATGCGAATGAGCATGGGATCAAAATGTGGATGCCATGCGAATGGGTTGCTTATTTGGCCAATAAAGTCAGTCGTACGGATCCATTCGCCCAATGATTCATTTGGTTGCCCGACTCATGCCGATGAGGAGTTCCTACACCATTCTGGACCAACATCGTGCAATTCCTAAGGGTTTTGAAGGTTTAAAACCGACTGAACAGTGGGGATGTTTGAACAAGAGAGAAAAACCCAAAAATCGCGGCTGTGGACTCGATTTTACCTGGTCTCTAATGGTTGAAAACTCTAAATCTTTGTATTCTCATGATCTACACGATGTTGTGATTGTTTTGACACCAAAATCACTGAATTTGGTGAAGTATTGAGGGTTTTAGGGTTTGAAATCTTAGAGAAAGAGTGTAGAGAGAGATTCAGACGGGAATAGAGAGAAAAAATGGGTAGGTGAATGGGGTTAATGGCATTTAATGCCATTTAACTCTTTTAATCATTCCAACATGTTCGGGTTCGTTCGGGTTCGTTCGGTTTTGCTCGGTTTCGCGTAGAAGCGTCGGTTATCGATCGTTACCGGATCGAACGTTACGATTTTAAAAGTAGAATTTACTATATCAGATTAGGTGGTAATTCCTGGTAAATTAACTAAATATCTTTCGTTTATTTTTAAATTTCTGAAAACGTTAAATTTATATGTTTAGTCAAATCATACAGTGTTCAGACATATTCGTTTGGATCGTCACCCGTACGAACACGACGTCCACTATCCTTTTCGATGTGATTTTCTAATTATCAAACATCATTCAGAACGTTAAACTTTCAGATATACTCATGTGAATCGTCACCCACACGAATATTCCGTCAGTTTAATATTCCCGTAACGATTTCCGTTATTGTTTTGTTCGCATAACAGTTCTGTGTTGTCAGATGTAATCCTGACTGTTAAACCATGGATTTGAAATATGTATCTGAAACACATGTGTAATAGTTATGTATTCAACATTAAATGATAATAACACACATGTAATACACATAGTTCGTACCTGTGTTACTGTACAAGTCACTGTTCCGGTTATATTTCTGGCACTGATGTTACAAGTACTTTACATACGATTTGAGAGTTAGGTAATAAACCTGCAACAGTTGGAAAGTGATGGCCGGAGGTTGAATATGATCCAGCGTCAATACTATTAGTATCGATCATTTGAACATCAAACTTGATAATATCGACATAGTTTTGTTGACCTTGATAGTATCGACATAGACCTCATCGAATTTAATAGTGTCGATAACAGCTTCATCGAACTTAACGGTTTTAGCCATCACTCCATCGAACTTGTTAGATTCGAAGAGTTTCGATACTAGCCATCGATACTACCATCAATACTATCATCGATACGAACTTGATTTTCATTGAAACTTGTTCCATAGAAACTAAACTCTCAATACTAACCAATGATCTTAATAGTATTGATGGTCTTGTGGGTGTGTCGAACATATTAATATCGGTGGATACGTATATATGTAATTGTAATATCGAGGAGAACAAGAATTAGCAACTAAAGATTTTATAAACATAATAAAATATACATGCATGGCCTCATGCACGCATGTATATGAGACTTTGCCACCTCTCATAATATAAGTTAATATAACTTAGTTTCGATTTAATGTCACAATCATTATTATTTAAACTTAACAAGGATATTTCACTACGACTTGGGTAAACTCACAAGAATAATAACACGATTTCTCAATTGTAAATTAAACACACTAAACATTACATATTGATAAAACACATATATTTATGAATACAACACACATGGAATATACCTGTTGAACAATTGTTGAAATGACATCAGTGAGCGCGCATTCTACAAACATAAACGATAAACTTCATTTGTGAGTTCTCATAAACCACCTTTTTACTTTTTATGTTTTAAACTTAGGGGTGAAACATGTATACTTTAAACTCTTATACTTTTGTATTACACTTGTGAAACTTGGATGTCATTAATGTATTGCCACTAGACTTGAATTGATCTGATCCACTATTGATTGGGTTGACTTCGGTTCTCCGTAGTGATTAGGGCAAACTTTTATGGACATTGAACCATTGTTTATTGAGTTGAATTCGGTCATCCGTGGAGATTCTTTACACCGTTGATTGAGTTGACTACGGTCCTCCGCAGTGATTCCTTATGCCGTTGATTGAGTTGACTTCGGTCCTTTGTAGTAAAACTTAGTATTGTGATTATTGTTTTATTTGATTGAGCTTATTTGGATGATTTTTTTGAACTTACTTGCAATATTTGTTAATCTGCTTGTTAGTGAATGTACATGATATGAACTATTTACCGGTTCACATGTGCTTATTTAAACTCTTACAATTATTTTGAGTGTGTTAAAACTTATGATTACTCACCAACTACATATGTAGTTGACACTTGATTTTTTACATACTTTTGCATTACACTTGTGAAAATTGGATGTCATTAATGTATTGCCACTAGACTTGAATTGATCTGATCCACTATTGATTGAGTTGACTTCGGTCCTCCATAGTGATTAGGGCAAACTTTTATGGACACTGAACCACTGTTTATTGAGTTGAATTCGGTCATCCGTGGTGATTCTTTACACTGTTGATTGAGTTGACTACGGTCCTCCGCAGTGATTCCTTATGCCGTTGATTGAGTTGACTTTGGTCCTTCGTAGTAAAACTTAGTATTGTGATTATTGTTTTATTTGATTGAGCTTATTTAAAAGATTTTTTGAACTTACTTGCAATATTTGTTGATCTGCTTGTTAGTGAATGTGCATGATATGAACTATTTTCCGGTTCACATGTGCTTATTTAAACTCTTACAATTATTTTGTGTGTGTTAAAACTTATGATTACTCACCAACTACATATGTAGTTGACGCTTGATTTTTTACATGTTTCAGGGATTGAGGGTATGGAGGATAGCTCTACACTTTTTGGATATCATCACGTAGGATCTTGGACTTAGCTAATTTAACTGAATCGGCTGAAGACTAGGATTTAGTTAACTTAGCTACATCTTTTGCGTACTTGTTGTATTGTTTCATGACAAACATGATTTTTGTTTAATTACTCTATATGATTAAATGATTTTGGATGATACATTTTAGTTTCCATGATATGAACAATCTGCATATTCCTCGTGGCATCCCGATGATTCCGTCGTCGATCGGAGTGTTACAATATCGTCTACAAACTCGTATCAATACTTCGCTTAAAAACCTAGAATATCTACAAGTTTGCAATTATTTTTATCATCTCCAAACTTGATCCGATATAAAGAATATAACTTTGTATTTTTACAACTCTAACCATAGTTGTACTTTTGCCCTTTTAACATATTTGACCTAAGCCAAAGAGTCACACCCCGAGCCAATGGGTTGGATCGAATTTCCCGTGTGGCGGAAGGTTCTCGGGGCGTGATACCGTATGATAATCAAAATGATCATATTGTTTACATGGAACATGATATCTAATGAGAAATGCTAAATGACATTGTTATAGAATTACAAAGTGAAATTACATATGTCATGTTCATAATTTAACTAAATAAATCTACCCAAAAGAGTCATAGTGTAACTATCTTGTATCTCCACAACATTTACAAAATCTAATTCACAAATATGTCATCAAAAAATATGCACACAAAAGTAGCTAGGTCCACTATCAAGGCACACTAGCTAAGCATCTTGAAATCCTAGTGACTAAACATGTTAGTCACCTGAGAAAACAAGCATTTAAAACAAGTTAACACTACAATGTCCTCTCCATAGTTAAAACCACAAATGGCATATCATTCAATTAAGCATTCTTATATATAGGGCATACGTAGGATCAAGCTTACCTCCAGTCTAGCCGCCAGCCCACCACACACTTAATCGAATTCAAGACCAACTGTATTGCAACTATAGATAACCATTTCCTTCTCACATTTGGTATCCTCATTTGCTTTCCAACATGATATTCCCATGATTTATGATCTCATCCCACAATGATATATATAGAATAAAAAGATTTCAAAGGACATGCATTAGCATAACATAAATGATGGTAAACCCTTAAAGCCTTAAAAGATATAGATTTTAATAATCTTAACCTTTTTATTATTCTCTCAATGGTAGATTTTATTGAAATTCAATAGAAGTGACAATTAACCCATTTATTGTGTCCACAAACTTGAAAGGATAGAGCATAAATGGAACTCATTTTGGTCCTCACATAATAAGACCACAATGCTTCTAATTTACCGTAATCCATTTGAAATCCCAATGCCTTCACAGCAAATCTGTCACTAGTATTTTGATATGAGAGAAATCAATCACTCAGTCTACCAGTCTACAGAATCGAAGGGTATAATTACTAACAGTGTCTGTAAATTAATATCACCCATGTGGACGTTTACCAAACCTAACTGATGCAACCCTGTTACCTGTCATACGATACCGGCAAATGATAATGATTACGCATAATGTACCGACCTCACTCACCGAAGATTTGTCAAACCTATGGTACCACTACGCTATCGTCAGTTTAGCCTCTACTAAATCAATGGTAAACGATATAGAAACGGACTTACGATTGAACATGAATACTTGACGCATGAATACAGTGATATAATGCAATCAAGCTTATTAGTAATCAAAATGTTGTTATGTGTCCTCATTGTCATGTCTCATTGTTTTTGATCTCATTGTCATCTGCTCTCAATGTTATGTTTTCAATGTATTTAACATCGTGTTATAAGAACTTGTCTTAATATATGATGTTAGCTCAAGTTGTGAATGATATCATGAAGTTATGTTATCATGATGTCATTCTTAATATGTCGTATAATTGTCATTTGTTGTCTCAATGTTTTGAACCCAATGTTATAAGAAGTAGTCTTAATACACTACTTTATTCCGATTGTTTGATGATATCATGAAATTATGTTATCATGAATCATTCTTGATATGCCATAATTGTAATTGCACACACACATAAGCATAGCATAGTCATGAGTATGATAACATGATAATTGAAATGAAGTACTAAATCTTTTAGGATAAAGAGTTAGCATGATTATCAGCCCCACATTTAAAAACAAAATATTAGAAAAGGGGCATATGAACTCACCTTTTTGTTAAAGTGGTTGACTAATGTTCAATTAATGCGCACGCTCACTGTTATTGTATGATGTTGTACTCATAATCTTGTGTTTGATTCAATGTTGTTCGCAACTTATAAGTATAAGTTATTTTTTTATGTGTTAACCTTAAAGTTGGCTAACTTGTGTAACTACTTGTTATTGTTACTAATTTTACCCAATTGGTACATAACTCATTAACACTTAACTATTTTAGGTTAAGCTTAGCATGTTATGTCATTCTATGTTTACATGTTTTAAAACTAGACCTTAAACTTTAACATGTTATATGTTTTTTGAAACCATAATACGTTTTTCTAAGTAAAGTTTAGGTTTTAGGTCAAAAACATGATGATTATATATTTGTTTTAGCTGAACTTGTTATTAATATCTAAGTGTCCTAACACAACCCATTTGTTATAAACATTACCATTTGACATGTCATAAAAATGTTTAGAAAATATTACCTCAACTTGATTTAAAATTTGGTTCACACTTTTAAAAGAGAAACCTTAATAATGTTTGAACAAAAATTTAGCTTTGTTAACATCCTTAGGCATGGTTTAAATCATATTTTTGTTAGTAGCACACATTTTTTATTGTTTATACATGTTTGGAATTTTGTTTTAGATAATATCGATGAACACAAGCTTAGTATCGATGGACTTACACACCGATTAGTGTCTACAAACCCTAATTGGTTTCCCCATCAATCATTCTTGGTTCAACTAGATCATATGATCTTAATTCTGATCCATATCACTTGAAATTGGGTTTATATTGCTTGGGTGAAATTACGGTATCAGTATCTGTAATATTCGAGAAATTCCGACGACGGACTTCGACATATATTAAAATTAGAAGAATTACATGAAATTGTTCTCAATCTAACTATATTACAACTCATAAATATATTTATATGTAAATGTTACTAACAAAAAAAAGAATCGAAGATTTATTTAATTGAAATTAATTAAGTTTAATAAAATGTAAGGTTATAAATGTTAGAAATAAAGTGTATAAGTTTTTTATAAATGGTTTTAACTTAAAAAGCTAAACTATAAAATTTAACGGGCCAATCTAACAATTTTCGAGACCTAAACGTAAACATAACCTAAGAATCTTTGAATTAGAAATGAGAGAAAATCATAACCATATGGATTAATCCTACCAAATTTCAAATTCATTTCTCCACTCATTCGGCCTCTAGTTCATCTTTCTTGAACCACTATCAATCTCTCAAGGACTAAAACTTAGGTTGATCAAAAACGTTGAAGACTTCGTGAACACACCTAAACTCGTACTCTTGTCGTCTTATCATCCAACTTACATATATATATATATATATATATATATATATATATTCTAAGATAGGACATTGTGTTTTGTAAGGCTTAGATGTAAAGGATTGCAAGTAAGAAGCTCTACATGTTGGATTCTTAGTTTTGACATAAAATAACTTTCGAGTGACTATTTAGCCAACATTTCCCCATCCTCGAACGAACATTCTAGACTAGCCAAATCTTTTAGATATACTAGTATACAAAGGATCAAATAGGTTCAAAAGGTGCATAAAACTGAGCCAAACAAAGCAAGAATCACCAAAAAATTTTGAGAACGAAATCACACCAAAATCCAAAGTTTAAACCCAATTCTAGACACCATGAATGTTGGATTACTCTCTTCTATATTATAGTACTCTGAAAATGATGAACGTAGGAGAAAACCGTGTGGGAATTGCGAAAACAAGTTTGGCGATTGTTGACAATTACAAGACGCGAATCCTCCCTTAAAACTATCCTACATCGCCTAAGAAACCAATATTTTGTATCTTCAAACACCTATAAATACCCTTATTTGGTCCCTTATAACTTGCAACTCCTAGTTGAGTATAAGCAAGTGGAACAAACCAAATGTTGGTGTTTCTACAAGTGTAACGCCCTTTGGGACGTTGAACATAATAGTTTGTTTATGCTCTTGACGAGAGGTGCTTTCCTTCGAAATCGTCTCATGTGTAAAGTTTCTTTGAGGTAATTTTCTCTTTCTTTTTTGTAACGACCCATTTCATGATTTATTATATTTTAATCGATCAAGATGTTGTTTCAAGTTAAATGTTACTTAAGTTTGTTTTTAGTAAATGGGTTAACTTGGTTAACTTAGTTGTGAATCAGTTAAAAGTGAAAAAAATGATTTTAATACTACTAGATGGACCAAGGTTGTTAGTAACTAAAACTAAATTAACAAAAGAGGTAAAAGATTGACTTGGTCAAAGCTTATTGAGTCTACTTTATACATAATTTTATAATGAGAAAATATATGTACATTAAGTACTCGAAAACTGAAGTAGAAAACAGCTTAACAAATTTTGTAAAAAGCTGAATTTTTGGTTAAAAGATGCTTATGTATTGTACTTTGAAAAATCATATAAAATACGGAAAAAATGTATCTTATATGGTTGGAAGCTCTTAGAGTATACTACAAATCATATTCAAACATCAAAGGTTGAATAAAACCATAAATTGGTCAAATTTGACAATTTTAGCAGCAACTCAAAAAGTGACTGCACTAAATTGTGATTTTTTTCAAAACGTGATTTAAATGTGAAAATGAGTAGATATGCTTTAGAATAATAATGTATGGTACTAGTATATCATATACAAAAACTTGGGTGTGTTACAAGTATCTAAGATACTTGAAAATTTGATAGGACCCGTATTTACACTAACAGGTCAAAATGAGAATTTGGTATAGACATGTAGAAATGAAGACCCTTGTGTAAGTAAGTTGTTTTTTTAACTTTGGAAATGTTGAATGACATGTTTTTCATGTTATTTTTATAGGAAATGAAGTTTGAAAGTGGGATCAATAGACCCGAAAAAAGAGTTACAAGGTTTAGCTTTCCTACGGGCCAAGGTGAGTAACCTACTCACTAAATATGCAACCATAAGTCATATTAGTGATTGAATTTTTGTGTGTTGAATACTTGACTACTTGATATTTTTCTTATGGTATTGGAGATTGAATATGTGGAATGTAGTTATGAATCATGTAGTTATGATTTTGCATATTTGTTGAATGTAGTTTTTGGGAATGGTGAAAATTCCTATATTGTTTGCATACTTGAAAGAAATGCTACTATGTGAAAATAATGGTCAATGTTGATTATTGAAAGTATATGTATACTTATATGGTAGTTATGTTAGTTGTTTGACTAGTAGAAAGTCAAAAGTTAACTATGCAAAAGAAATTAGAACTACCAATATGGTGGATTTAACAATGGTTATGGAATAGATGAATGTTTGACTAATGAAAGTCAAAGTAAGTGTTTATATGTAGTGAAAAGATTATGAGAATAATTGTTATTTTGTCATGTGGTTTATGAATAATATATATATATATATATATATATGTGTGTGTGTAAATGTATGTTAGAGATTATATAGTTGACCGATAATTTGAGTGATGATGCACATTCATGTGGAATTGGATGTAAGATCACAAATTCGTGGCATTCATGGGGATGATCCACATTCGTGTGGAAAAATATGTTAGTCCATACACATATGGTAAAAATGGGATGATCCACATGCGTGTGGAAGTTGATGTAGAACCACTATTGAGTGGCAATGGGGAGAATCCACATTTGTGTAGAAGAAAATAGCTTGATGGGAATTAAATGGTAATTTTTGACCCGTTAAGAGATAATTGGGAATCAATTATGATTGAATACTTTGATAATGATCAAATTCTGATCTTATATATGATTATAAATGTGTTATATCGAGTTATGAATGTATCTTAAAACCCTAGAATGTTTCCAAATGGTTTTGTGTGCTTAAAACGGGGAAAAAATGAAAATTTGTTGTAGGAGGCGTATAGTACGCTGCAGGGGGTGTACTGTACGCCGGTGTCACACCCCAAATTCCTACATATGGAGCCAGTCCACATGGTGTGACGTAGCCAGAATCGCAACTCATGGTCACATAGAACAACTCTATATGTGTTTTCAAATACAATACTTATCATAAAAGTTAACAAAATAGTTGCAGCAGAAAGTAATAAGTTTAATACATGCAACGGAAAATAGATTGTCAGACATAACATTGTTTAAAAATACATAATCATTAAACTAAATTGTTTGTTCAAAATATCATGTAATGACATGCACGTGATCCTATTCTCGGTTCTTAAGTGCATCCTAATTCCCAATGTAGCTAGCTACCTGAGAATACAAGTTTAAGAAAAAGTGTCAACACAATGGTTGGTGAGTTCACAGGTTTTGATATACATATATACATATATAATCAGAAAATGTGTGTCATGATGTTTATTAAAATGTTAGTCCAGAGCCCTAGGCTCCAAGTGTCAGTACGTCACTACCGAACTAGACTTGTTAGTCCTTGACTCCGCTATGTCTCGTAATAACATAGCAAGATAGGTCGAGATTTCATGTGTCCCGACCTCTAGTCAGTATTGTACCACATGGGGTTCGTCACACACAAATATATCTATTCAAATTCACATCGTTATTTGTACATTAACGGTAAGACTTTGTGAGGGCTTGTTACGATTACAACACTTAATGTTTGTCTAATAAACTAGTATACACCTAAAATGTTTGTACGGTAATAATGTTTGACTCGATTCAACAAGTATTCTCCCCCTATTTGAAAAGTTTGTAAAAGAGTAAAGATGGGATGTAAACTCACCTCAGTGAAGATCAGAAAAACAAATGCGTAGCTCCCAAGTAGAAAATGTGTCGGTCACCGGCTACCTATATCGTATACCATACGTGAGTTCATGTAAGTGACCGCGTTCGTGTACGTGCTCGTGCTCGTGCTCAACAACCCTCGGTTGTTATGTTTGTCCGTGTCGGTCCACGTTAACCGTGTTTGCTCGTGTTTGACCATGTTTGACCATGTTTGACTGTGTCAAGTCAACGACCCATTGGTGAACTATGTGTCGGTTGTGAATTGTGTAACATTCGTTCTTGTGTTCGTCGTGTGCAAAAAACCGCGTAGGTCGCGTTCATGGACAACTTACTTTTTATAGTAAGTTTCCATTTATACCAAGTTTCACAATACATAAAGTTTTTAAGGTACTAGCATGCTCGTTAATCCTACGTGATCATGTTAATACATAGCACATTGTCCTAAGTAGTCAAATAATCATACAAGTCATCTTCGCATATAAAAGTTTCCCAAAAAGGAAAGTTCCCATATTTAGCATGCTCATCATCTAAAACCATCTAACTTAGCATGTAATATTCATATCAAGTCATATTATGCCATTTATCATGCTCAAAACATTTCTAGCATCCCTAGATCGATAGTTTGTAAAATAAAGTTACTAAAAATAGCAACTATGATAATTTCATCTTAATGATTATTCTAAGCATTCCTAATCAATTTTTATACCAAATGGCACCATATAATATCATGAGTCGTCATCTAAACATATCCATTTAGTCAAAATCATCATGTAACAATAATCAACTTATAAAAGTTACTATAAATAGTAACTTTGTCTAAAATGACCATAAATCAATCCCAAACCAAAACTCTTAACATTATATCATCATATTATCATTCAAATAACAATCTCTACACATGCATGTTCATGATTCCATCCCTATAACCATTTTGTGACTAAAAAGTTACTAAAAATAGTAAGTGTTGCAAATACTCATATTTTAACCATTTAAACCATACCAAATCATGTAGTACATTACCAATAACACCAATAATCATCAAAAACTCATCTAACAACCTTAGATCATGCATGCATGTAGGTATTTTACCCATTCTTGACCAAATCATGCATTTTACATATACACATCATCATGGATCATTATAACACACCAAAGTACATCACCAAATCATCATAGATCATCAATATTAGTGGAAATAACATCAAACCCATATTCAAATGCCAAGAATTTAGGGCATGTGCAACTCATGCACTTGCATTCGTGTTTGTGAGCTTGCATGTGGTCGAAAGTGCTTAAACTCATGTAAACTACCTTTGAATGCTTCAAATCTCTTAGATGATGCAGAAATCAGCTTCTAAACCTTGTGATTCGTAATGCTTTACAGCTTCAAATAGGTGGTGTGGTGATGGTTTGAGCTCCAACTCCTTTTCAAGCTTTCCAAGCTTCAAAGATCTCAACAATGGCCTCCAATGGTGATTAGTGGGTGTAGAAGGTGATAATCAGAGGTTTTGGGAAGATAATCTCGTGCTGGTTATGTCTAAAACCGGTTAAAATGAGTGAGTAGGTGTAATGATGGGTTTTGGAAGTTTAAAAAGCTGTTTTGTGACACTGGGCTCCCAAGCGTACCACCTGGCGGGAGTGGTTGGCTCTGGACATAGCGCGTCACGCGTCCGGATGAGGCGCTTCATGTGTTTCTTGCGCGTACCGCCTAGGTTCAAAGTTTGGAGTCAGGTGTACCACCTGGACCACTTGACAGGCCCAATAAGCCCATTTTCATGTTTCGGGCTCGTTTCTTATCGTTTGTCAAATTCAACGCATCGTTCGTGCATCGTTTGGACTCAATTTGTCAATTATTAGCCATAATTGACTCGCGAAGTGTCTTTGTGACCAAAGGTCATGACGTTCACCAACGTTCGTAATTTCTGACACGTGTGTGTGGTCTTCGATAATCCCTTGGATTATCCTATTGTGTGTTAGTTTTCGCACTGTAATGCCACGTGTCACCCTAAATTAAACTAATTTTAGTGCCACATGTACAAATATCAATTAAATAAACATTTAATATACTAAGATGCTGACCTGGATTTTACGGGGTTCCAAATCCGGCCACAGTATGGTACGTTGAAAGGCTTCTGTTGTACGCCCGGAGTCTTCTGTTGTACGCCCGGAGTCTGGCGTATCGTACGCCGGGCTAAAGTACCATACGTCGGGGAGTGTAATTATTCCATATTTCAATTTTTGAGATGGATTTGATTCCGGGGATCGATGGGTATTAACTCACTTAGTCTTTTGGACTGACACTTGATTGTTAGTGGTTGTTTTAGGTCAAAAGTAGGCTCGTCTACGATTCAAAGTGATCAGACGGTTAATGGGGATCGAACCAAGCTTTCGTAAAGTTTAAGTAAACGGGTTGTAAAATTTAATACTAAAATTTTAACGTATTTGGCAGGTTTTTTAAATGGTGAACATGTTTAGTTAGTCATGTTAATGCGTTAAATAATTTTGAGGTGAATTGTAAAGGGTTTTAAACTTGAAAAATCTGGGACCTCTTTTGAAATTTCGCAATCTATTTAAAAGTTATGTTTTGAGAATCTAGGTGTCACATTTTTCTCCTCTTCATTATTCGTTTATTTATTGTTTTCCTAGTTTAAGTATTTGAGCTTAGGTTCTTAGTTTAGGGGCATTAGTCTTGTTTAGGTAGCCTTTAGAGTTGGTGTAGCCTTGTAGAGGCTCGTTAGGCCAAAGAGTATGGCCTATAATGTCCGTTCATTTAGCTATTCCTAGCATAACTTTTACACATCCTCGTTGCATTCGTTTGACTAGGTTCCACCATGTTTGCATTCGGATCATATACTTGTTCCTTTGAGCTGCTGTCTGTCCACACTCTTTCAAACCTCAGGGCATCCAGTTTGATACAACTGTTGATCTTGATTTTTCTTCGTTATACATTTCCCCGAGCATGAATAATGTGAGTTAATTCTTACTCTCTTTTTACATTTTGTAACATTTTTTGGGATGTTACATATGTCTTATGCAAAACATCTTCTTAGAGTCAAAGACATATACATGATGTAAACTCTTAAGCTTAGTAGACATAATTTAGATGCTATCTGAACTTATGTGCTAATTGCTATGTGGAAATTAGGTTAGAAGACGTTTCCTACATCAAACATATAGTAGTACATAGTAGCCTAAAAATGTTTCTACATTCTTCACAATGACTTATGTCTTGTGTCAAAAAGGTGAAATGTACACAAACTAAAACATAAACATTATGGTTTACATTGTTTAAGTAAAAGACCTAGCTAGTCTTGATTTAATCTTTGTAATATCACTTGTTTCGATTCTTGCTTTGTGCTACTTGAAACTTACATACGCTTTAGATTTTGTTCTATTTAGTTTAAAAGTTTTGCATCTTTTTATACATATTATATTAAACTATTTTGAATTTCTCACCAACTATGCAAATACTTGACCTTTATTTTACATATGTAACAGGATATGATGAAGAACAATGTTAAAGACTTAGTGTAGGTTTAGAGGACATTGCTAAATTTAAAACAATGTTATTTATTTCTTTTGTTTTTCAGTTTGGATGATTGTAAATGAATATTTTGATTTTGGTTGAATTAATGAATGTTTGATTTAATATTGATGCATAAATACTTAAATTAACTTTAACATAACACCATGAGCATTTAAGCATTCACAATCGCGCCCCGACGTATTCCGCAGTCGGTCAGGGTGTGATATTATCGATGAGTTTAGTAATCAAAATGGGGCTTCAAACTTAGTAATGTTGAAGATAAAGCTAGGAAACTCCATGTCGATACTAACAGTATCGACAAGGGATTAGTATCCATGGTCTAGCTCCGATTATGATCAGTATCGATGGAAACCAGTTGCAACCCCCTTGGACTTGATTGAACTTAGTAATCTCGATGAATTGGGTTACTTTTATTAGACGGTCGAATTTAGTAAAATCGATGGGGACTTGGCTGGACCTGAAGCTGCCATCGATACTATTCCAGCTGAGTTATTTTGTCGATACTACCACCTTCATACGTCGATATTATAACCATCCAACCAAATCCTTATGTTGATGTTATCCAAGCATGGAAAACCCAGTTCCATACATTTCTAATGTGATTTAACTGGTAAAATCGAGCTGAAAGTTCAGTCGTTCGGTTCTTGCACAAAACCCAGAAAATACTAAGCTTTGAGATCACTTTACCTTCGTTTCAGTTGATTTTATGTCCGATCCTTTGTACTTTCGTGTTGTACTCGTTGAGAGCTTCGATTTGGTACCAAATTTGCCCAATTTGGCTAAGAAATGGTGATTTTAGGTTTGAAACTTAGGGAGAGAAACTTAGAGAGAGAAATAGAACCGGATTTTTGAGGTTTGAGAAAGTGTAGGGTGTTATAAATGAGGGAAAGGGTTTCATTTAGGGTTTTTATACCCCGCGAGATCTCGGGTTCGTTGGGTTGTTCGGTTTTACGTTTTCGTTACGTTGTAATTCCTGATAAATATTTTATATATATTTTCATCTTTTTAACGTTGTAATTCCTAATAAATATTTTATATTTATTTTTCTTATTTGAAATGTTTCAAAAACGTTTATTTTTACCGTTTCGTCAGATCGTATTACCTTCGCGCGTATTCGTTTGAATCGTCACCCGAACGAACACGATGATGGCTTTACTTTCTGATTTTGTTTTCTACTTTTCAGATGTCATTCAGAATGTTAAACCTACAGATATGTTTGTTTAAATCGTCACTCGCGCTCACACACTGTCAGTTTAAGATTAGAAAACGATATTGAATTATTGTTTTGTAATTGGCATTCTCACTGACGGACACAATCAAACCCAACTGTTTCCTTTCTAATTACTGATTTCACATTGTTTTCTCATGGAATTGTCAGCTATCTGATTTGTCACACCCCGAGCCAGCGGGTTGGATCGACTTTCCCGTCAGGCGAAAGGTTCCCGAGGCGTGATATCGTGAGTGGTAATCGGAATGATCAGATTGTTTACATTTCACATGATACATAAATGAGAAACTGCTAAGTAAAAATAGAATTACAAAGTTAAATTACATTAGTTAAGTTCATAATTTAACAATGTAAATCTACTAACACATCATAAATGTTCTATCTTGTATCTGCACAAGATATACAAAATAAATCTGTAAAATGATGCTTCAAAATATGCAGGTCCAAAAAGCTAGGTCCTCTAACTGATATCTTAGTCCAAAAGTAATAACTCCTTAGTTGACATGTTCGTCACCTGAGAAGTCACGCAAAAATAAAGTCAACACATGGTTGGTGAGTTCATGTAATTTTATAAAAATGAATTTTATTAACCTGGATGACAACCTTAACCTCACCATTAGCCACCTATACCATCCAATTCAGTATGCTTATATATAGGGAATATGTAGGGTCGAACTTACCGCTCGCCCAGCCACCGTCCCACCACATACCAAACCACATGATATATTGTTCCTGGGTTGATAATTAAGCGTTTCATCCCCCTTCTTTGATTTCATAACCTTTGATTCTTAGCATTTGATTACCCTGAAAATGTTTACCTTGATCCCCCGAAATGACAACCTTAACCTCATTAACGACCACCTATGATATCCAATCAAGTATGCTTATATGTAGGGCATATGTAGGGGACAAGCCCCAGCCACCGTCCCACCACATACCATACTGCATAGCGTAGTTTTGTTAATGATAATTAAGCGTTTCACTCCATTCACCTTCATTTTAGATTCTGATTTCCACAATTAGATTTACCTTTGATCTCTTGAGTTCACCATATATTCATGATTTCCCAAAAGTACTTGTAAAAATGTAGTATTAAATGTTTAATTAAATCAATGTATAAGCATTTAAATACAACTAAGACATGATGATTGGGCCTTATTTGACTCAATTAATGATTTCATTACTTCAATGATTCACACACGGTTATGATTTCCATGATTCTCTTGGATCTCTTAATTTCTGATCTTTAGAATTCTATGATTTCACAATGATTATAGATTCTTGATTAGGATCCTTGGATTTACTGATCCAACCACTAGATTAGATTCCATTGCATTTGATCTTTAACTTTAGTTCTTTTGATTCCACTTTGAGTTTAGATTCTTGAATTTGAGCTTGATCGACTAGGGGTTTGTTTAGAGTTTTAGAATTTAGGTATTACTCATAAGAGTAATTTAATTAACTTGTTAGTTAATTCTACATAGCAATTACCTAGACAGGAGTCTAGGAATATAAACAAGCATATATAATAAGCAATTCTTAAGTAAAAGCATTTACGTAAAACAATTTAAATAAAACTGTTTTCGCATGCTTCTCTGCCCCGCGCTTGGAAACAAAAATGTTTAGAAAAGGGGCAATGAACTCACCTGTGTTGCTCTGTACTGTACTATCACAAAATGCGCGCTCTTTGTTTCTAGGCTATGTATCTTCAGTTCCTGACTTGTTTTAAAAGAATTCGAGTGCGATAAGTATACGTATTAGTCATCATATCTCACGTTTAGTCTCGGTGTGCAACAAAGTTTCCTATGTTGCTAATGTGATTCTAAGCTTTAATCTAACTAGTCTAACTTAAATGCCCATTTGTAACCCGTATCCAAACAGTTAATCATAACAAATTCTTTAGTTAACACATTTCTAATTTAATTCATCTTAAGTCAAATACTAAGTCAAAATCATTTATTTTAAATTTAATAAGGTTCACAAAACATTTTCTTTTATTAAAACATAATTAACTTAATTGAAATAATCATTAACATATGATTGGCTTAGGTTAGGCCCATTGGGCCCACCTCGGCCCATTACTAGTCTTTGATTGTCAAACGATCACAACTCAAAATCCTTGAATAGTTTGGCATAGAAAACTCAATATATATTAACAACTCACTTTGAGTGGTTAGGGTGTTTTGAAGAATACTCTTGTTATTAAAAGATAACTAACCCCTGATCACCTTAATTATCCTTTATCATTAAAAGGATCTAGTAGACTTCCCATGCACATACACAATTTTCCCATGCATGGTTTATTTAGATCCATCAACTTTTTATGAAGATATTATATTAACTCCCTGTTAATAAAACTCTACTAATATATTTAGTACCCATACCATGCATACATGCTCCTTCGTTTGTTTTTTGGCTTTGAGTATTCGATTATCTATTCAATTGGTTAGTTTTTAACAATCATATGTCCAGAAATGCTCTAATTAGACAACACTTAAGTTCGATAATCAGTTGGAGCAGCGAACCTATCTACAGCAGTCATGGGTTCGGTTAACACACTAGGTTCGGCGAACCTTTAGAGTTAAATCAACAAAGGTTCGACGACAGTAGGTTCACCCTATCAGGTTCGTTGCTATCAGATTCGTGACTATCAGGTTTATGGCTATCACGTTCGTGACTATTAGGTTCGTGACTATCAGGTTCGTGGCTATCAAGTTCGTGACTATTAGGTTCGTGGTCAGATGCTCGTTCATTCGAGGGTGCGGCCAAAGTGAGCTTCAGCTGTCTCTAGGTTCACTGCGATGCACAGATTCGCCTGAGGGGGAGGGTTCGGCTTTGGTCCCTGGTTGGTGTCAACAGGTTCGGCTACCTGTATAGAAGTTCGGCCGATCGGTTTTGGTTCACGAATGTCACACCCCTGCGCCGCGTGCGGAATCCACGGCGCGGTGACGTATGATCAGTTGAATCATGCACAAGTGTTGAATAAGAACAACCACAATGGATTACTATGTTTCATAATGTTAAGACAATTGTTCAGTTACAGACAACTATCTACCAAAATAAAGACAACTACAGACCCAAAATATAGTTTACAAAATAAGACTCCAAACAAGACAATTAAACATTTAGGATTTAGTGAGTTTCTATTCCATCCTAGCATGTTTCTTCATCTTGTTCTATCTTAGAATGGTCTCCTTAGTTGTCCCTGAGAATGTCTTAAACCTGATTACCTGAAACACGTGAAAAGTAACTGTCAACTACAGACGTAGTTGGTGAGAACAATAGGTTTAAGTATTTGTAAACATGAGTATATGATATAAGACATAGGTAAGTTAAAGCATCATAAGATTCACACGGATGAGGTGCAACCCAAACTAACATCAAGTAAGAAAATGAGTGTAAACAGTCCAATCACTGTTCGCACGACAGCCGATAATATCAAGTCCCAAACCACGTTTGGAGTTAGATAATACGTCAGCAGTTTTGATAACCATATGACACCAGACCTGCAGTTGGCTTTTAAAAGCAAATTTAAAAGCCAACTCCATCCTGGATAAGAAAACCATGACACCAGACCTGCAGTTAGCTTTTAAAACAAATTTAAAAGCTAACTCCATCCTGGATAAGAACCAATGTGTCCGCTTTCCCTTGTTGTGATCACCCAGTACTAACGCTAATGAATATGATACTTGATGGGTTTATAAGTTTGTTTACAACAAATGACACCATGTTTTCTGAATCTTACTTTAACCGGATGTGTTAATGTCTTATTGAAAACCTGGATTTAACTCCACGAGTTGAATCCTTTGTTTATGTAACATGAAATGAATCTCTTGATTTGAATACCATGATGTGAACAACTTGACTTGAATACCATGTTTTGAACCAATGAAATTGAGTACCATGTTTTGAACCAATGAATTTGAATACCATGTTTTGAACCACTTGATTTGGATACCATGTTGTGAACCACTTGTTTTGAATACCATGATGTGATGACCTTGTGTAATAACAAGGTTTATAACAAAAGTGTTTGTAAACTCCTTTGAAAGAACATTTGAGTAAAACTGTTATAAAACATTTCAAGAAAACATTATAAAATCCTTTTTAGTAATAATGGTTTAATAGTAAATAATTCCTTTAAAACAGTTGACAATTTCCTTAAACAGTTGAAGAATCACTTGGATTCATAAGATAAACCTGTAATGTTTATGAATGCACATAAACTGTGCAATGAAACAAGATTGAAATAGCAGTTTTGATCACGTGTTCCACCCCAAAACAGTTATAAAACAGTAAAAGAGGGGCTAAAGTTCTCACCTGTCTGCAGTAGACTCTGAACTAAAACAGTTAGCAAGTAGCAAACAGGACTTCTAACTTGTTCCTATAACATTGTAATCATACATAAGATATAGGATTTATAATTGTATAACTTGATTCATTGATTGACTTGTGTTCACTTGAACTTGTTTAACTTGATTACTTGATTGATCATGGGTTCAAGAAACTTGTGTAATGATCCTTTTGTACAACATCATGCTTGCTTCTCATTTGTTCCAGTGTTTGATAAACCATTTGTTAACATGACTTATGAAAATATGTTCCGATTGTTTATGTCCTTGAGATCGTGATTTGATTTCATGATTAGGTTAAGTCACAACTTAAACCTCAATTGATCAATTCACAATCATCAATTTTATGCTCATTATTGGTCTTTGAACCTATGTAACCACAATGGTCCTTCAACCAAGTCTATGGGCTACTTAGGTTCACGATGGGCCGATTGAATATGGTGTTGGGCCAAGGGGGTGTGATGTTGGTCCAACCACAAGTATATGGGCCATGTAAGGTCCTAAGCGATAATGGACCAATTAGTTATGATCTTAGTCCAATCAACATGTAATTAGATAGGGCCTAAGAATTTAAGTTGGCCATCAATTGTGAATGAAATCTATGTACGTTCCAAGGTGTTATCGAGCTAATTGAAAGTTTAATGGACCAACCAAACTCCATTGGGCTTAACTCACACTTATGGGCCTAGTACTAATGCGTTTGGACCAAGTAAATTGGAGTTGGGCCAAAGAGAAGGGAGGCTGCCATTTTGGGCAGCGAACCCTTTGAGGTTCAGCCAAGGTTCGGCCTTGTAACAGAAAGGTTCGTCGAGGTGAATGGTCCAAGGGTTCGGCCATGATGATGGTTCGTGAGTGCCATGCAAGTTTCTACGCAGGTTCGGGAATCCATCAGGGTTCGGTGGTCATGCGGCTAGCCATGCAGGGTTCGTGATGTTTCATTATAGACTAGAGGTTTGTGGTGCATCAGGTTCGGCAAGGGCTCGTGAGGAACACCAGGGTTCGACTGTTAGTCCAACGAACCAGGAAGGCTCGCCAGGGTTCGCGGCCAAAAAGAGTTCGTGGATGCATGGAGGCTTCGGCTAAAGATGGCCAAGGGTTCGTGAGCCAGTCTGAGTTCGTGGCCTTAGGAGGGTTCGACGAAGGCAGGGAGGCTCGTGATAGTTCCTATAGTTCGGCTGACAGACCCCACACGAACCATGCAGGGTTCGTCAATGTTAGCTGTGCTAACAAGGGTTCGGCCGACTAAGGAAGAAGGGTTTGGCTGCCGAACCTGTTACCAGCTTCATCATCATCATCGAACACCTGGATCCAGACCTTGATTCATGCTATCCAATCATCAGGGAATGCTACTATAGGTGCGAAAATGGGAGTGGATAGCTAGAACCGGCCAAGAGTCGGGTTTACACAAAAACACACAAGAAAACCCTAATCTCGTGATCTTTCAAGCCTTATTACCTCACGATTTGCTGGATGGATCTGCAGAAATCTTGTACTTCCGTGTAGAGGATGTCGAGAGCTTCGCGTGGACACCGAGAACACCCAAATCCGTTGAGTAACGAGTGAGATACGATCGTTTAAAGCTTGGCTTTCTAGATAGAGAGAGGGTTCGCGAGTTTGAGAGAGAAAAGGGGTTGTTGGCTGAATTTAATGAAGGAAATGACCTTCTTTAGGGCTTTTATAGCCCGGGTAGTGTTCGGGTCCGTTTCGGTCGCTCGGTTCGCGTTTCCGGAACGTAACGCGTATTTTACGCGGTTTTAATTAAAATTAAGTGTTAAACTCATTAAAATGATGAGTTTCAAAATTGTAAAAATATAAAATAATTAATATAATTATTTTTACTCTTCGTGTGTTGTCGGATCGTTAAACACTCACAATTACGTGTATACCCGCAATCGCGTACGTTTTCCGATCGTATTAAAAGTTTAAAGTCGTTTAATCGTAATTATAAGTTCAACATTCGTATTATTATGGATCGTCACCCACAACTATACTCAGTCTCGCTTACAGATTACGATCTTTGTTGAATTAATTAAATGTCATAGTATTCGTCTCGACACTACGCACTAACACTAACCTGTTACACCGAACGCAGTATATGTATAGGGCTCACTCTCGCTGCCCACCACTGTTTCGATATAACAAGTTACTGTTCTTGCCTAGTGAAATCGACTGTAAATAATAATACATACTTGTTTTCTGATTACTAAGATCCTGTAACACACAAGCACACATTTTGAACATACGAATCACATTGATGAACTGAACCATGAATAGACACTGTTCTAACACTGTTTACAACTACATGACTATATGCACAAATGTTACAGTCTCCCCTAGTTAAGGGAATTTCGTCCCGAAATTAACTAGCCGAAGATACTGTAAAAAGATGAGGGTACTTAAGCTTCATCTGGTCTTCACGTTCCCAGGTGAACTCAGCACCGCGTTTGCCCTCCCATCGCACTTTCACGATCGGGATACGGCTGCGTTTAAGTTTCTTGACCCCATGATCCATGATCTCAACTGGACGTTCAATGAATTGCATGTTATTCTGAATCTGTATGTCTTCCAGTGGAATCTGAACATCATGATCCGCCAAGCATTTCTTAAGGTTTGATACATGAAAAGTATCATGAACATTGCTTAGCTCCACTGGAAGTTTGAGTTTGTAGGCTACGGGACCGATCCGTTCCAGGATCTCAAAAGGTCCAACGTACCTTGGTGCAAGTTTCCCTTTCTTCCCGAATCGGACAACGCCTTTCCAGGGAGAAACTTTGAGTAAGACTCGGTCACCGACTTGAAACTCAAGCGGTTTCCGACGTCGATCAGCATAACTCTTCTGCCGATCTCGTGCGGCCTTAAGCCGTGACTGAATGATTGTGATCTTGTCTGATGTTTCCTGAATGAGTTCTGGTCCTACGACCTGTGAGTCACCAATCTCGGTCCAACAGACCGGTGATCGGCACTTTCTACCATATAGAGCTTCGAATGGTGCACATTGAATGCTCGTATGATAGCTATTGTTATATGAAAACTCAATGAGTGGGAGATGAGTGTCCCAACTTCCACCGAAGTCAATGACACAAGAACGGAGCATGTCCTCAAGTGTTTGGATAGTCCTCTCACTTTGGCCGTCGGTTTGGGGATGATACGCCGTGCTAAGATTAACACGCGTTCCCAAAGCCTTTTGCAATGATTGCCAAAAGCGAGAAGTGAAGCGACTATCACGATCAGATATGATTGATGTTGGTGTACCATGACGTGCAATGATTTCGTTGATGTACAATGTGGATAACTTCTCCATCTTGTAATCCTCTCGGATAGGGAGAAAATGAGCAGATTTGGTGAGTCGATCAACGATCACCCAAATCGAATCGAAACCTCTCGGAGTTCTCGGCAACTTTGTTATGAAATCCATGGAAATTTGCTCCCATTTCCATTGAGGAATTTCAGGTTGTTGCAGAAGTCCCGAAGGCTTTTGATGTTCTGCTTTGACCTTTGAACAAGTAAGACATTTTCCCACGTACAGTGCTATGTCTTTCTTCATTCCCGGCCACCAGTAAGATGTCCTCAAGTCCTGATACATCTTGTCGGCTCCAGGATGAACTGAGTATCGCGACTTATGTGCCTCATCACAGATGAGTGTGCTCAATTCTTCAGACTTCGGAATCCACATGCGGCCAATGAGATATAACAACCCATCTGATCGAGGTTCTAGTTTCTTCTCAATGCCACAATCCAAGTCTGTTTTGAGTTGATTATCTGTTACTACTTGTTGTTGTGCAATACGAATCAAGTCTTTCAAGTTTGGCTGTGTGTTGATCTCCATGGCTCTAACACGAATTGGTTTGACTGGTTCCTTGCGACTAAGAGCATCCGCCACCACATTGGCTTTACCCGGGTGGTAACGAATCTCGCAGTCGTAATCAGTTAGAAGCTCAACCCAACGTCGTTGTCTCATGTTGAGCTCTTTCTGATTGAGAATGTGTTGAAGGCTCTTGTGGTCTGTATAGATGACACATTTAGTACCGTACAGGTAGTGTCTCCAAATCTTCAGTGCAAAGACCACAGCCCCTAACTCAAGGTCATGAGTAGTGTAATTCTTCTCGTGAACCTTAAGTTGTCTTGAAGCATAAGCAATGACCTTGTCCCGTTGCATAAGTACACAACCGAGACCAAGGTTTGAAGCATCACAGTAGACAATGAAATCATCACTGCCTTCTGGAAGACTAAGGATAGGGGAATTGCATAACTTCTGTTTAAGAAGTTGAAATGCATCTTCTTGTTTCTGTCCCCATATAAAAGCTTGACTTTTCTGAGTCAATGTAGTGAGTGGCAAGGCTATCTTAGAGAAGTTTGAAATGAATCTTCTATAATAACCTGCCAGACCCAGAAATGAACGAATCTCTGTGGGAGTAGATGGAGTAGTCCAGTTCTTAATCGCCTCAATCTTGGCTGGATCTACATGAATTCCATCTTTGTTTATGACATGTCCTAAGAAGTGAACCTCCTTTAGCCAAAATTCACACTTTGAGAATTTAGCATAAAGTTGTTCCTTTCTTAGTAGTTCCAAGACTTTCTTCAAGTGATCCTCATGTTCTCGTTCTGACTTGGAATAAATCAGTATATCATCAATAAAGACGATAACAAATTGATCCAAGTAAGGCCTGCAGACTCGATTCATCAAGTCCATGAACACTGCGGGTGCATTGGTCAGCCCAAATGGCATAACCACAAACTCATAGTGTCCATATCGAGTCCTAAATGCCGTCTTTGGTATATCCTCATCATTTACTCTCAACTGATGATACCCGGATCGTAAATCAATCTTAGAAAAGCAAGTTGCTCCCTGTAATTGATCAAATAGATCATCGATCCTAGGTAGAGGATATCTGTTCTTGATTGTTAACTTGTTCAGCTCACGATAATCTATGCACATGCGAAATGAACCGTCTTTCTTTTTGACAAAGAGAACCGGAGCTCCCCATGGAGAGAAACTCGGTATTATAAAACCTTTGTCTAAAAGTTCTTGAAGCTGACTAGACAGTTCTTGCATCTCAGACGGTGCTAACCGATACGGTGACTTCGCCACTGGGTTTGCTCCAGGGACGAGATCAATTCTAAACTCCACTTGTCGGACTGGTGGTAGTCCAGGCAAGTCTTCTGGAAATACGTCTGGATAGTCTTTGATAACCGGTACGTCTCCAACTGCTTTCTTGTCAGGTTTCTTTTCCACCACGTGAGCTAAGAATGCATAATATTTCTTCTTCAGATACTTCCTCGCCTTGATGCACGATACAATCTTCAATTCGCGGCAGGGTTTCTCACCGTAGACTATCATCGTTTCGCCGGACGGTAAGGGGATTCGAATAAGTTTCTCTGAGCATACGATTTCAGCATTATTCTTAGATAGCCAATCCATTCCTACTACAACTTCGAAGCTTCCGAGAGTCATAGGAATGAGATCGATAGAGAAAAGATGGTCATTTAATCTTAGCTCACAAGCATTAATGATGGAATCTACAACTATAGTCTTACCATTCGCTACTTCTACAGTATAGGGAGCAGTAAGTGTGGATAGTTGCATATTAAGCAAAGAAGCAGTATGAGCAGAGATAAAACTTTTATCAGCACCAGTATCAAATATGATAGGAACATAGTGATCATTGATAAGAAATGTACCCGTGATGACTGCCGGCTCTTCACGTGCTTCCGCAGTTCCAATCACAAAAGCACGAGCGGCAGCAGTATTGTTGTTGAGTTTCGGACACTGATTTCTGAAGTGTCCCTCTGCCCCACAATTGTAACAAGCTCTTCCACCTGTAGCAGCAGAAGTTGTGGCAGCAGTTGTTGCAGCAATAAGATGAGCAGATCGACAAGTCGCTGCAAAGTGTCCCATACGCCCACACTTGAGACACTTCTTGCATGGAGTATTGGGCAGATGATGGTACTGGCATTTGGTGCAGAGTGGAAACGAGCCAGTGTACTGCTTTCTGACATTAGCGGGTTGTGGCATAGCAGTGAGGGGAGTAGCATGAGTAGGTGCAGCCGCAGTCAACGCTGCAAAGTTCTTGATTGTCTTCTGTTTCTTCTTCTTGTGGTGATGCTGTTCAGGCTTCTTGCCTTCCTCAATCTGTGCTCTTTTAAATCCCTTTCGGGTGAGCACTCCCGATTTAACATACTCCTCAGTAAGAGTAGCACCAAGTTGAATCGCCGCCTCTAGAGTAGTAGGGTTATTACCCATGACAGTTCCTCTAACAACCAGAGGCAACCCTTCAATGTATTTCTCTATCCTGCGGGATAGAGGAGTAACCAAATGTGGTACCAAAATGCACAACTCATGAAAACGAGTTGTATACTTGGCATTTTCGCCACTATCCTGCACCAGATTCCACATCTCCACTTCCAATTTCTTTAGCTCGTGACGTGGACAAAACTTTTCCACCAGTAAGTTCTTGAATCCATTCCATGGTAAGGCTAGAGCGACTTCACGTCCTCTGGTGTTCTTCTCAGAATTCCACCAGGTGAGTGCGCCCTTGTGAAATGCACTCGAGGCCATCTTGACCTTTAGATTTTCAGGGCATCCGGTGAAGTCTAGAATGTCTTCGATACTTTCCAGCCATTGCAGTAGGCCGGTAGCTCCCTCGGTACCAGAGTACTTAGGAGGCTTAGCATCGTTGAACTGCTTGAAAGTAAAGTTAGCAGTTCCAGCGTTTGTGGCATTTGAGTTATGTGCAGAATCACCGGTACTTCCCCGAAGATTCTGGGTAATATCAGTGACCATGCCCGGGATCACATCCCTCATGTGAACAGCGATAGCTCGAGCAATCTTGTTAATTTCATCATCATTACCGCTTGTCGAACCCCCAGCATTTGGGTCTCGTCGAGGAGGCATTCTACGAATAGAAGCCACAAGCGGGTCAGTAATGAGAATGGATACAATTGAATTTTTATGATAAGGTCAGTAATATATCCATACTACTAGTATTATCATTCAATTGTAATATGATCCAGTACACGTATAAGTTATCAACTTATTTGTATACTTATCATGTGAATATGTACGATGTCTCATGATCTCTCCACCAAACCTACACACTGACACTTTCCCGATATACCGAAAATAGCTTATATATAGGGCTCACTCTCGCTGCCCACCACCGTTTCGGTATACCACGATCATGCCCTTGCTAGCATTTGGCAACACGTTTGTACTGATTTCCATGTGTTTTCCATTGATTAAGAATCCCATGATCTTTGATCAACTTGAACTATGATTGATTCCATGATTGAACTATGATTATGTTATGCGTGCACCTACTAACAGTTGTTAACATGTAGAACTAAGTCATACGTGTGCTCTACACTTTCCTGTTAACTTATGTCAGTAAATACCAATGATGTAATCACTTAAGAATTTCACTTAAGGTTTACATTGAAGGAATGTTCACAACTTGAGTGATTCACCATAATGTCTGGTTCATCCAAGTTTGAATTCCACTATGATTTGATTCACCAATGATTGTTTCCCAAATGATTGTATCCCATGTGTTTTGACTAAGGTTCCATGTGTCCAGTTGATCCTGAATCCTCACTCCAAATACAAACGCCGGATTCCCCCTAACATACTGAAATAAGCTTATATATAGGGTAAGCTCTCACCGACCCACCACTTACCTCAACACATCAGCGTTAATCCGTCGTCTATATTTGGGGCTAAGATTCCAACTGTTGATTGATTATGATTGTCCCATGATTTCTCTTGTTCTGTGATTCTGTTTATGGTTGTGTAAACCATGGTCCTTAATTTACTAGAAACTAAGACCTTAGGTTTATGTATATGTGTCCTAGGTTAATCAACCTAGTTTCCCAATACTTACAGTACTGAGCATAATGATTTCCTGTGAGAACTTCAACTAAAGAATACTGTTACACAGATTCTAAGTTATAAAGTTCCTATGATAATGAATCCATGATAATGATAACAATGACAAGGATTTCAAATCTAAGTTCTAAATTAATAGACCTCAACCTTTGAATTCCTATAGTGATATGACAAGGATCTCAAATCCAAGTTCTAAATTAATAGATCTTGACCTTTGAATCCTATAATGAATATGACAAGGACTTTAGATCAAAGATAACAATCTTTGCCTCTAAATTCCATAATGAATATGACAAGGATCTTAGATCAAAGATACTAAATTAATAGATCTTTGCCTCTAAATCCCATAATGAATATGACAAGAAATTCATATCAAAGATACTGAAACCACAGATCTTTGCCTCTGAATTTCTATAATGATCTCTGTGTGAGAATTTCAGATCAAGGATACTAAGAATACAGATCCTTGCCTCTGAAATCCTTAAATGCATATGTGTGAGAATTTAATTCGGTTTCTAAAATTATAGAAGTCCGATTCAAATTCCTTGACTCGATGTCTAATCTTAGAAAAATGTCCCTAAGATCTTTCAAGCTTATTGTAGACTTAATGCTCACTTAAGTTACTTAGATCCTAAGTATCCTCAAGCCTATAGCACTTAGTCCTATTGGGTAGCTTAGGTTATAGTCTAGGTCATTAAACATTGGGTTTTTCCTAGTTCTCTACAACCTTGGCTCTGATACCAACCTGTCACACCCCTGCGCCGCGTGCGGAATCCACGGCGCGGTGACGTATGATCAGTTGAATCATGCACAAGTGTTGAATAAGAACAACCACAATGGATTACTATGTTTCATAATGTTAAGACAATTGTTCAGTTACAGACAACTATCTACCAAAATAAAGACAACTACAGACCCAAAATATAGTTTACAAAATAAGACTCCAAACAAGACAATTAAACATTTAGGATTTAGTGAGTTTCTATTCCATCCTAGCATGTTTCTTCATCTTGTTCTATCTTAGAATGGTCTCCTTAGTTGTCCCTGAGAATGTCTTAAACCTGATTACCTGAAACACGTGAAAAGTAACTGTCAACTACAGACGTAGTTGGTGAGAACAATAGGTTTAAGTATTTGTAAACATGAGTATATGATATAAGACATAGGTAAGTTAAAGCATCATAAGATTCACACGGATGAGCTGCAACCCAAACTAACATCAAGTAAGAAAATGAGTGTAAACAGTCCAATCACTGTTCGCACGACAGCCGATAATATCAAGTCCCAAACCACGTTTGGAGTTAGATAATACGTCAGCAGTTTTGATAACCATATGACACCAGACCTGCAGTTGGCTTTTAAAAGCAAATTTAAAAGCCAACTCCATCCTGGATAAGAAAACCATGACACCAGACCTGCAGTTAGCTTTTAAAACAAATTTAAAAGCTAACTCCATCCTGGATAAGAACCAATGTGTCCGCTTTCCCTTGTTGTGATCACCCAGTACTAACGCTAATGAATATGATACTTGATGGGTTTATAAGTTTGTTTACAACAAATGACACCATGTTTTCTGAATCTTACTTTAACCGGATGTGTTAATGTCTTATTGAAAACCTGGATTTAACTCCACGAGTTGAATCCTTTGTTTATGTAACATGAAATGAATCTCTTGATTTGAATACCATGATGTGAACAACTTGACTTGAATACCATGTTTTGAACCAATGAAATTGAGTACCATGTTTTGAACCAATGAATTTGAATACCATGTTTTGAACCACTTGATTTGGATACCATGTTGTGAACCACTTGTTTTGAATACCATGATGTGATGACCTTGTGTAATAACAAGGTTTATAACAAAAGTGTTTGTAAACTCCTTTGAAAGAACATTTGAGTAAAACTGTTATAAAACATTTCAAGAAAACATTATAAAATCCTTTTTAGTAATAATGGTTTAATAGTAAATAATTCCTTTAAAACAGTTGACAATTTCCTTAAACAGTTGAAGAATCACTTGGATTCATAAGATAAACCTGTAATGTTTATGAATGCACATAAACTGTGCAATGAAACAAGATTGAAATAGCAGTTTTGATCACGTGTTCCACCCCAAAACAATTATAAAACAGTAAAAGAGGGGCTAAAGTTCTCACCTGTCTGCAGTAGACTCTGAACTAAAACAGTTAGCAAGTAGCAAACAGGACTTCTAACTTGTTCCTATAACATTGTAATCATACATAAGATATAGGATTTATAATTGTATAACTTGATTCATTGATTGACTTGTGTTCACTTGAACTTGTTTAACTTGATTACTTGATTGATCATGGGTTCAAGAAACTTGTGTAATGATCCTTTTGTACAACATCATGCTTGCTTCTCATTTGTTCCAGTGTTTGATAAACCATTTGTTAACATGACTTATAAAAATATGTTCCGATTGTTTATGTCCTTGAGATCGTGATTTGATTTCATGATTAGGTTAAGTCACAACTTAAACCTCAATTGATCAATTCACAATCATCAATTTTATGCTCATTATTGGTCTTTGAACCTATGTAACCACAATGGTCCTTCAACCAAGTCTATGGGCTACTTAGGTTCACGATGGGCCGATTGAATATGGTGTTGGGCCAAGGGGGTGTGATGTTGGTCCAACCACAAGTATATGGGCCATGTAAGGTCCTAAGCGATAATGGACCAATTAGTTATGATCTTAGTCCAATCAACATGTAATTAGATAGGGCCTAAGAATTTAAGTTGGCCATCAATTGTGAATGAAATCTATGTACGTTCCAAGGTGTTATCGAGCTAATTGAGAGTTTAATGGACCAACCAAACTCCATTGGGCTTAACTCACACTTATGGGCCTAGTACTAATGCGTTTGGACCAAGTAAATTGGAGTTGGGCCAAAGAGAAGGGAGGCTGCCATTTTGGGCAGCGAACCCTTTGAGGTTCAGCCAAGGTTCGGCCTTGTAACAGAAAGGTTCGTCGAGGTGAATGGTCCAAGGGTTCGGCCATGATGATGGTTCGTGAGTGCCATGCAAGTTTCTACGCAGGTTCGGGAATCCATCAGGGTTCGGTGGTCATGCGGCTAGCCATGCAGGGTTCGTGATGTTTCATTATAGACTAGAGGTTCGTGGTGCATCAGGTTCGGCAAGGGCTCGTGAGGAACACCAGGGTTCGACTGTTAGTCCAACGAACCAGGAAGGCTCGCCAGGGTTCGCGGCCAAAAAGAGTTCGTGGATGCATGGAGGCTTCGGCTAAAGATGGCCAAGGGTTCGTGAGCCAGTCTGAGTTCGTGGCCTTAGGAGGGTTCGACGAAGGCAGGGAGGCTCGTGATAGTTCCTATAGTTCGGCTGACAGACCCCACACGAACCATGCAGGGTTCGTCAATGTTAGCTGTGCTAACAAGGGTTCGGCCGACTAAGGAAGAAGGGTTTGGCTGCCGAACCTGTTACCAGCTTCATCATCATCATCGAACACCTGGATCCAGACCTTGATTCATGCTATCCAATCATCAGGGAATGCTACTATAGGTGCGAAAATGGGAGTGGATAGCTAGAACCGGCCAAGAGTCGGGTTTACACAAAAACACACAAGAAAACCCTAATCTCGTGATCTTTCAAGCCTTATTACCTCACGATTTGCTGGATGGATCTGCAGAAATCTTGTACTTCCGTGTAGAGGATGTCGAGAGCTTCGCGTGGACACCGAGAACACCCAAATCCGTTGAGTAACGAGTGAGATACGATCGTTTAAAGCTTGGCTTTCTAGATAGAGAGAGGGTTCGCGAGTTTGAGAGAGAAAAGGGGTTGTTGGCTGAATTTAATGAAGGAAATGACCTTCTTTAGGGCTTTTATAGCCCGGGTAGTGTTCGGGTCCGTTTCGGTCGCTCGGTTCGCGTTTCCGGAACGTAACGCGTATTTTACGCGGTTTTAATTAAAATTAAGTGTTAAACTCATTAAAATGATGAGTTTCAAAATTGTAAAAATATAAAATAATTAATATAATTATTTTTACTCTTCGTGTGTTGTCGGATCGTTAAACACTCACAATTACGTGTATACCCGCAATCGCGTACGTTTTCCGATCGTATTAAAAGTTTAAAGTCGTTTAATCGTAATTATAAGTTCAACATTCGTATTATTATGGATCGTCACCCACAACTATACTCAGTCTCGCTTACAGATTACGATCTTTGTTGAATTAATTAAATGTCATAGTATTCGTCTCGACACTACGCACTAACACTAACCTGTTACACCGAACGCAGTATATGTATAGGGCTCACTCTCGCTGCCCACCACTGTTTCGATATAACAAGTTACTGTTCTTGCCTAGTGAAATCGACTGTAAATAATAATACATACTTGTTTTCTGATTACTAAGATCCTGTAACACACAAGCACACATTTTGAACATACGAATCACATTGATGAACTGAATCATGAATAGACACTGTTCTAACACTGTTTACAACTACATGACTATATGCACAAATGTTACAACGAACCTACAGCATCATCTTCCTCATCGATCCAAATCTGTTACATATTAGTTCCTAAACCTTCCTAGTCATTCATAAGTGTTTATCTCAGTTTTTCTAGGTGTTTAGGCCGGTTAAAACGACAACAAACTAAAGGGTTCGTGATACACACTAAAACCGATATATAAACTAAGATTTACCTCGAAAATGATGGATAAAAGCTTTAATATCTTGTACTTCCATGATCTACGTGATCAGATGGTCGTTTTGACACCAAGAATGCTCGAAATGGTCGAGAATGGAGTGAGATCTTGTAGAGAGAAGGTGGAGAGAATTCTAGAGAGAGGGAGTGACGAAAATTTTGAAATGAATGGGTTGGTGGTGGTGGTTGTGATCTTAATGATCACATTAAATGACTAGGAAAAATACCCGGTAGTTCAGTCTCGTTCGGTTTCGCGTAAAATGTCAATTTCTCGTGGCTTTCGTAATGAAACGACTCGAATTAGAAATAAGATTTATGAAATTATTTTTAGGTGGTTATTCCTAGTAAATTAAGTAAATATCTTTTGTTTATTTAAAATTTTTAGAAATATTAAATTAATTGTTTAAAATTGAATCGTACAATCGTCGCGCGTATTAGTTCGAATCGCCACTCGTACGAACACAACGATAACTATATTTTTCAATATTGTTTTCTACTTATCGGATATCATTCACAACGTTAAACTTTCAAATTTATTCATATAGATCGTCACATATATAAATAATCCGTCGATTTAGCATTCACGTAACGACATCCATGTTGTTTTGTTCTGTAAAGCCTCACATACATTTATACATAATAAAATCCTAACACATAATCACATGATGGTTCTGTGTTGCCAAATAATTATCTGACTGATGAACCATGTTTTTTGATCTTTGTTTCTCTGAAATGATTATGAATTCACTGTTTGATAACAGGTAATGATAATGATATATGATATGAACATGACAAACTATCTAGACAAACTCAGTCAAACACAAACAAACACAACAACTTGGAGTTTTTTGGACACGAACACGATCTAGGCAGACCAACACGAACACGAACTTATGATACCTATGTTATATAAGTGATCGTTAGGGACGGACCGTTCACAGAAACAACAACAAACACAACTCAGGTTAGTTTACGACCCGTTTTTCTATCTTAACTGTTTTACTTTAAACTGGGGGAGAATACATTGCAAATATTTTTAGATATATGCCTGGTATGTTGTACAAACAAATTTTGAGTGTGCTTATATCGTAAACAAGTCTTCACAAAGCCATATCGTTAGTTAAACACAAGTGAGGCGTTCTTGGATAGTACTATTAGGTCTGACAAAACCCACGCAACGACAACTTTGACTGGCAGTCTGGGCGAGCATAATATCAACCTATTTCCATAGTTTTTACGATAGACATGGCGGAGACATCTAACAGTCTAGTTTCGGTAGTAGTACAACACATACACTCGGGACCTATGGTCTATAACTTAACAGGCTCAGTATATATCTCGTGAACTTTTTACTGTTTGCTTATTAAACATGTGAACTCACCAACTTTATGTTGACACGTTATAGCATGTATTTCTCAGGTAATTGAAATGCTTAAGGAGTCACAAAAAGGAGTCCTTCATGCATTTAGGCCTAGTCGCATTTACATTTTGTTATACTACCGATGTTTAAAACAATTTACTTCCACTACTGTACTCATATTTTATTTTTCATTGTAAAACAAATCTGATTTATATTGGGATGTATGCTAATATATCCACGTATTTTAAACTGGATACAGAGTCGTTTTATATGGCCAACGAATCTAATCTTACCACATCACACCCAGCGGCCTAACACCGCAAGTGGTAATTTGGGGTGTGATAATTGCAAAATAAACATAGGGCTATTGTTTTAGTACTAATTACAAATAGAACGCATATGAAACTTACTTGATATGAATCTCAATGGTATGAGTTTGATTAAGAGATAGGTCACGAAGGATCATCTTATATATAAATCGCAGAGGATTATGGTTGCTCAATTTTGAAGAAGATTACTTGTTTATTCGATTTTAGGTTGTGGCTTTGTCTTTGATTTCGGGTTCACAATTATTTGAGATTAGATTCGTTTTAAACAAAATTGATATCACAATGATGATCGAAATTAATTCTGTCATCATAAGCTTTCCAATTTTGTATATTAGAACGCATGTTTGCTTGGTTTTGGCTCAAACTCGGTGAGAACCAGATTCGAACCCTTGTGTAGTTTAGGAAGAAATAGCTTCTTTAGGATTTTACAACTCCAGGCCTTGTACTTTTGAATTCTTATTATTTCAGCCTTAAAGTTTTTAATTTTATATTTCAGCTTTAATTATTTCACGTTTAGTCCTCTTAGGTTATAAACTTTGATGATAAGTTTAAAATTTATCATAAAATCCTTATAACTTAACATTTTTATAAAAACTGTATAATTCATAATAATTTTATCTAATTCTTTTTTGAATTGTTTAATTTTAATAAAAATTCAATTTACATTAAATCTTATCAAAATTTTTACTTAACTTATGGATATATATGTTTAGTTGTACCTATATATTTTTACCGAAGTTGAGAATTTTTGTTTCATTAAAATTCAATTAATTTCTTAAATCCTAATAAGATTCTATTTATCATTGAATATAATTATGCATTGTTATATACGTAAAGAATTGACTAAAGCATCCAATTAACTTTCATTTATTAAAAATTTAGCATAATTACATGATAATATTATATATATATATATATATATATGTGAATAAACCGATTAAAAACTAAATAAACCAGTTAAAAACCAATGATGTCTTGTCTAAGTGGTAAAATGGAGGTATGTGGGAAGTGATAGAAGACCCAGGTCATGGGTTCGATTCTTGATCCCACCCGGTTTTACCGGCCTTTCACCGGCGTGCTTTTGGGCGGGTGTTTGGGTCGGGTGTTCCCCGGGAATTGGTGGCTAATGGCCAGCTCGGGCATCCTTTAGCCATTGGAGGCCGCGTACGGAGTACCCGGCAGTTGATTAGTTGGCCGTTAAAAAAAATCAGTTAAAAACCAAATAAACGAAATACAATCTTATATATTATTAATAAAAATAATAAATTTGAATTTGAATTCGGTTAATCGGTCAACTGAATAAATTGAATTCAGAATTTGTGTATGGTTAGGAACCAAACCGAAAACTAAATTCAAAATTCGGTTTGATTTTTTTCAGTTACAGATACATTTCGTTTTTTGACACATAATTTAAACCCAATGTAACATATATGAGGCAATGCACCGAACCGAGTCTAACACACAAAAGACGTTAGTAATTTCTCATTGTCTTTAGACATGACAATTTTGACCCAAAAAATAATAAATATGTTGGTTATGGTTACCAATTATTGTATTTTGGGTTGAAATGAGTCGCGTCATAACATAGAACAAGTTTAGATGAGTGACACATTAACACAATGCAAGTTAATATGAGTAACTCAAAAACTATAAAAATATATTCAAACGAGTAATAATTATCAATAATATATTTTATGATAAAATTACTAAAGATTATGCGAATTAAATTGATGTTTTTTAACAACGATCAATTTAGACTTAAACTGATTTTGCTTAAAATCATGATGACTCATACGTTGCCTAGCCTAAACCCATTCTAATATGCTGCCTGACCTGAACCAACCCTCTTATTTTACGGGACTTGGCTTCAACCACATGCTCATGAATTAGAAGTCTAGAAACCCAACCCACATAGTGTCGAACCAACATATAACCCATAAAGGTTCCTTGATCTTTCCGAAGTTGAAGGTTTTGCTGAGCTATAATTACGTTGCCAACCACAACCCCCTACCAAACACTCCAAATTTTCGATACAAACTATAAACCCCTTTTTCTATATAATATTATTCACACTCTTCGTGCTCTTCGCCCCTTTCCCTCTGTGTTCAAATTCCCCTTCACTCTCAAGATCTCATTTCATCATCAATGGCTTCCATCGCAGGATCTTCCCCTTTCATCGCATCTCTTTCATCCCATAAACCCAATCAGGTCCCTGTTTCTTAATTTTTGCATCACGTTTCGTTTGATTTTTCATAAAATTGTGTCTGTCAGCTCGATTCATAGCTTCCGTATGATCAATTTACGTTTTGATATCTCGTATATAGGAAAATTTCTTTTAGGGTTTATTGGATTTACAGATTTACGGTGTTGATAGTATTTTTTTAAAATTTTTTCACTGATTCGATTCTTGAATTTCGATCGTTTTAGCTGTTATTTTGATGCTGTCATGCAATTTTATATTGATCGTGACATAATTGAAATATAATCCAGATGTTAAATTTCATAATCAATTTCATAAATCTAGTAATTTGATTCTTTTATGTGATTTCTTTCGTGTTTCTGATCAACTTCTATCTTCAATGGCAGATGCTTACCAGAGCTTCAAATTTCAATGCTGTATCGCTTGCTATCAATGGAAAATCATTTCCATCCCTTAAATTGATTTCTTCTCCATCACGATTCCGGGTTTCATGCGCGGTATATGTTCTTGCCTTTTGTTTAATTGTTGTTAATTAATAGCAAAATTGATAAAATCAAATAAAAAAAATTGTCAATTATGTAGTCTGATAATCAAAACATGCATGTAAATGAAAGATCTTTTTTGTTTGATCATGTAATTAGATTGAAAAAACATTTAGTTCGTATCTTTCTGGTGCAAGTTTTATGCACATTGCAGCATGCATGTTATCAGTTGATTTTGTTATTGCCATGAGTGTGAATTTTGATATTTGTAGTGTTCAGCTGATGAAGAGGTTATTGGGCCAGTTTGCATTAGATGAAATGTTCATCTATATTCTATAGTTTATAATAATAAGAGTAAATTACCAAGATGGTCCATGCGGTTTGCTGGGATTTCACTCTTGTTCTTTATGTTTCATAAATTATCCATATGGTTCAAACTATAAACATTTGTAACACATATAGTCCTTATATGATATTAATTTGGTGAGGGTAATTTGGTGACCTAAGGAGTATATGTGTTACAAATGTCTAAAGTTTGGGACCGTATAGGTAATTTATGTAACCTAGAGACCAAGAGTGAAATACTAGCAAATATCTGGAATCATATCAGTAATTTACTCTGATAATAATTATAATTATTATTATCACCGTCATCGGTTAGAGAAGTAGAGCTTGAGCCTGACTTGTTTAACTTTAGAGAGCTCGGTCTTGCCTCTGTTTGAGCTTTTCGTCTAATGCTTGAAAGCTCAAGCTCAAGTTTTGAGCTTGGATGGTTTATTGTTGATTAATTATTTTATTTATAGACATATAACATATATAATTTTTTTTATGTATATTTGTATATTTAGATTTTATATGTTCGCAATATATATTCTTTTGTTATTTTATCATAATCATTTATAATGGTAAATATTATATATGATTATATATTTTATCGCTTGGTTAGAAACTCTCGCATTACACCAGATGAATAGAATAAAATTAAATAGTGAAGGGTGAAATCAAATATAGAGGGTTGAATAAAAGAAATATTAAAATATTACATGGGAAGAAATAGAATATGAACAAACGAAATAAGAGAAGCAGGAGAAATAATTTGCTGAAAGTTACTTATTTATTAGTTATAAATAAATAAGTAAATAATTTATTATTATTATTATTATTGTTATCTATTTTTATCTTTTCGTAGGCGACACAAGAGACGGTTGACAAGGTTTGTCACATTGTTAGGAAACAACTGGCACTACCAGAAGACTCTGCTGTAACAGGAGAGTCTAAGTTTGCTTCACTTGGAGCTGATTCTCTTGATACGGTATTGTAATTTATATATTGTTTATTAATTTTAGTTCTATTAAGTTCAAATGAAAGCCAACACAATTCAACGGTATAAATGCCAAGTGGGAAAATGTGGAGACTGGGTGCAGAAAGGTAGTTAATATTCATGGGGGTGTTCATGGTTTGGTTCGGTTGGTTTTGACGGAATTTCAAGGTCAAACCTATAAGTATGTTTTTTAGAAAAATTAATCTAACCGGCCGAACGGATCAAACAGTTCAGTTAGGGTGGTTTTGCTGGTCTGGGTTTATTTTTAGCACTGAATCTTGCCATTTGATTTTAGAAAGTTTGGTAAGATACTAAGATGGCATCTTTAAAAATGATCAAACTTTTTATCCTTTCAGTATTAAATTGTTTACTAAAGAAAAAAGAAAAAAAAAATTACTAACAGCATGAAATCTGTTAAACTAATAAAATAGACGTATTATAATTAAAAATACCTGTATGTATTATAATTGTGTTTGATTCCTATACAAGTAAAAATTATTTTATTTTTGTTAAAATTTAATAGAGTAAAAAACTTTAATATTTTAATTATTTTTAATATTCCTGCCGGTTCGATTTTGGAGTCTGGTTCCATAACATAAATTGTAACCGGACCATGAAAACCTGTTTTCCAGACTATAAACCATAAATTGAACCAGTTCAATCCTAAACCAGGCCGAACCAGCTATTAAGCTGGGTTTGGATATTTATTTGCATTTGAACACCCCTAATTAAAATGGGGTCGAGCCGAGTTGAGTTGTCCTTAAACATTTTACATAGTAGAGATGAAAAAATTAAGTTGTGTTGCATGTCAAAACAGCTACTTAATTGTTTGTATTGAAATGGGTCATGCCTTATCGTGTTGGCCCTAAACACTTACAAATTATTCCATATGTTTGTGGGTTGTGTGAAATGTCAAAAAGGGTACTTAATTGTTTGGATTGAAATGGGTTGGGCCATGCTGGATCGACACTAAACCCTTTACATCCTATAGATGGAAACTTAACAAGTTGTGTGACATATTGTTTATATTGAAATGGGTCAGGGCTGACCCTAAACAGGAAACATTTACATATCAATCAGATGTGATTGAAAAAAAAATGGATGGGTTGTGTGACATGTGAAAACGGGTAACTAATTATTTGGATTAAATGGGTCGGGTCGGGTTGACCCTTAATGCCTGTTCCGTTTGATCTTATCTTATATGACGATTATTTAGGTTGAGATTGTGATGGGGCTGGAAGAAGAATTTGGAATTAGTGTGGAGGAAGAAAGTGCTCAGACTATTGCAACCGTTCAGGACGCAGCGGATCTGATTGAGAAGCTCATTACAAAAGAGTAAGAAGACTTAGAAGTGAAATCTGAGCAATATTTTAAATCAAAATTTTATAAAATTATGTGGTTTGTGAGGATGTGGGAGTTGAAGTATTAAAACAATTACGTTTTTATATTTTGTTTATGTGTGTGTGTTTTCTTAGCAATCCATGTCTTTAGTGAATTTCTTGTTTTACTTAAATAAAAATAATAATATAAAATAAAAATATTAAATCCATATTGATAATCAATTCTAACACATTCATGAGTAAAATGTTGCAATAAAGGACAGTTCAGTGCTTGTAATTGGAAACTAGAGTGGTGAGATCGCCTTATGAAAAAAGAACATCACTAGCAACTTAGCTAGGGCGATTTAGGGTTGTTCACGAGCCGAACTGAGCGAGAGTATGTTCATGCTCAGCTCGTTTTTAAACCGAGCGGCTCAGCTTGGTTCGGTTCGGTTTTGCTCGGTTTAATAATATTTAATGTCACGAATAACTATCAACTGTCATCTAGTTGGTTATTATAGTTACATATCAACACTCATATTAGACACTAATAATCCCAAATCACAAACAATCAAATTCAAGATTAAAGAAAGCCATGTTCAGTAGCAATAATCTCAGCCAATGACAATTTTTTTTTTCAAAACATAATCCAAGTAGTGTAAACCTCAAAAAACGCATCCAAATATTCATACTAATATAAGTAAAAAGATCACGGTTGGGAATAAACAAACGGCTAAGTATTGGGCTTTAGGGGATTAAATTCTAACGTGAAAAGTGAAACAAATTGATCTGAGAATTAGATTTAAATTTTTGAGTATTGAGTATTTACCTATTTAGATATTGGGTCTTTTGAAAGTAATTTAAACATAAAAAAAGTATATCAGTTATACATTAATAAAATATTATATATATATATCTATATCTATCTATACTAATAAACAAAAATGTTAATTTGCCACTTGTCACATTATAAGCCTATAATGCCACTTGTCAATTTTTCATGCACTCATTTAATTATTTCTTATTAAATACATTATATTATCTCCCATATTAAATAAATTATATTATCTATCTTATTAAATAATTATAATAATAATAACTTATGGTATATTTTTATTTTGAAAATTTAAAAATAGTTTTTATATATTTAAATCGAATCATTTTATTATAAAATATATTTTAAAAAGTTTATAAAATTTATTTTTTCATAAATATCATTATTTTTAAAAGATAAGAAAAATAATCAATTTGTTATTTTTAGAAAATAATAATTTTACAAAACAAATTTTCTTAAAAATCAATTTTTTTTCAAAAAAAATAAAATATAAGCTAAAAAATATGTAAATGATGATAAAAGTTACATTTTTTTGTCTTGTATGTTTAAGGATAATTTTAAATTAGGCTCTTTAACTTTAATAATTATAAAAATATTACATTCTCATCTTATATTAATATAGTTAGTTTTTGATAAAAACTAACTAATTAGATTTTTAACTTTAATTGGTTCAAATATCTCAGTTATTACAAATCAAGAATGTTAAAGAATATTATTATTGTTCTTAAAAATTTTGATTATTATTTTATTATCTAAAGTAATTATTAATACATAATTTAATCATTTTATATAAAATATTATCATTTATTATTTTTAAATTTTGATTATTAATTGTTTAATATTTTTTATTTAATCCGTGTATTTACACGGGTAATAGACTAGTATATATATGTGTTTCAAGAATACGGTTCTGAATATCCGATGAGATTTGAATGCTTTGTAAAATGATTGATTTACCATGATCCTTTTGACTCAAAGCACTGGCTACTACGTTTGCTTTACCAGGATGGTAATGTATTTCACAATCGTAGTCATTGAGTAATTCAACCTAACACCTTTGCCTCATGTTTTGTACGTTTTGATTGAGGATATGTTAAAGGCTTTTGTAATCAGTGAAAACCACACATATGGTACCATATAAATAGTGCCTCTAAATATTTTGACCAAATACAACAGCACCAAGCTCAAGATCGTGAGTCGTATAGCTCTTCTCATGGATATTTACTTGTCTTGAAGCATATGCAATAACCTTTCCATGTTGTATAAGAACGCATCCAAGTATTATGAAATAAGTCTATACTTAGATTAAGTCTTAAAAGCTTTAATGTGTGTGTATGTGTGTGTATATATATAGGGTAAGGATATTCTAAAAAGGTATGAAACCTTAAAGACTAAGAAGCCACAAAAGAATGACATGTGGATTAGAAGTCTAAGAGTAAATCTGTCAAAACAAAAAATGAACTTACACATGCAAGTCACACGCAAATTTCTCTCATATTTTAAAATGAAACCATAAAAAAATATATTAAAATAAAAATAATGACTTAAACTGAGTTTCATGAACTGTTTGTTTTATGATGTTCTCAAATTTTTTTAAACAGTGCATTTATGGTTTCTTTTTGTGACGCATATTTATGTTTTATGGTGTTTTTCAAGTTATTTATGGTGTTAACATTTATGGTTTTTATGATGTTCATAAGTGAATGAACTAAAACAAAACATTTTATAGAGTTTTTTTGTAATGCATGTGTACATTTTATGATGTTTTTCGAATTATTTTATGTTGTTAACATTTTATGGTATTTGTGATATCAAGTGTTAATGAAAATAAAACATGACATTTTATGTTGTTTTTGAACACTAAAAACACCATAAACACTTAAAGTTGTATATGGTGTTTTTTAACTTAGCTTTATGGTGTTTACGTTTTATGATTTTTTTCAGATATTTTATTATGTTTATGGTGCTAACATTTTATGGTGTTTATGTTGTTCGGATATTCATTAGATTGAAGTTGGACATTTTATGATGTTTTTGTATTCAGGGTTATGGACATCTAAAAACACCAAAAACACAAAATTCATATACACTAATTCAGGTCTTTTTATATAGCAATATTATACTCATTGAAAAGATTAAAAAATGTTGTATTTTTGTGGTATAGTTTTTTTAAAAAAATAACATATAAAAAGTTATAAACGTTTAAAAAATAGGGGGAAGTTGTTAAAAAGTCAACAATGACTACAATACCATTATACCCTTTCAACCACTTAAAATCCCTCTTAATTCTCTCCAATGATGTGATGCAATTACAACCATTCATCTTAAAAACTAATGGCTCAAATTTCTTCATATACTTTTTATACTTTTTCTCATTTTGGCCTAACCCTATACTATATATATAGGATTGCGAACAAATAATAACCCACGGTTTTGTGTATAGAGGTTCTAGTACTCCTAGAATTAGTATAAATAGACGTATTTTGTACTTTTCTAGGGTTGGATTCCTAAGGCGTGCTCTCTAGACGTATTGAGGCACGGTTTCGTGAACTTGACTGAATATATTAAAGTTTTGATCTGTTTTCTTGTTCTTGTGATTCTATTCCAGATTCCGCACGTTATAGAATCATCTGATGCAGATTGGAGGCTTAAAGCTCGGTTCTTGACATTTTTGGGACCTACAAGTGGTATCAGAGTCTTAGTGCTCTTTTCTATATCAAGGTACAAGCTTTTCAGTGCAAGTTCGTTCCTTTCTTGTTCTACTCTACTCCTTATGGCTGCTATTCAAATTTGGTACTCTGAATCTTGAGAAATATTTCTCTGGATAATTTTCAAGTATTTTCGACTTCAAATTTCGAGAACAGCCTTTTTTCGAGTATAGTAGAGTTCGGGTATAGTTGGAGTTTGACTACAAATTGGTGATTTCAGTTACATGAGGATTTCAATTACAGTTTGACTTCGAGTAGAAGTTTGAAGTTCGAATACATCAAAAGCTTTGAGTGCAGGTTCTTCGAGTACACCAGAGGGTTCGGGTACACTACTGTTTTTGAGTATATCTGAGGTTTGATTACCTTTGGAATTTGAGCACTTTGGATTTTGAATATTCACTGAACGTCGGGTAGTTGTGTTGTTTTGAGTGTTGACTGGACTTCGTACACTATTTGGTACTTAGCACTGTTGCGAATTCGAGAACTATACTTAGAGATTTATGATTTATCATGGCATCAAAGAACCTCACAAACCTTTCTAACCTGCTCAACTTGGATAATGAAATCGGCACCGGAACAAAGCCACTTAGGCTTGTGTCGAGAGATAACATTCAGGATTGGAAATTCAGGTTCCAATCATTTATTGTGTACCTTGACCCGAAGCTATGGAGGTCAATTGAAGAAGGGTCTTACGTGCCCATGTACCAAAGTGAGCTTAATGGATTAATTCCCAAAGACCCTGAATTGTATACAGAAAACGACATTATTTTAAAAGAAAGATGATAAGGCGTACGCTTCAATCACCATGGCATTGTCAACCGACATTGCTCATGGGTTCAAGGAACATCAGGCAGCTAAGCAGCTATGGGATGCTTTGGTAGATAGATTTGAGGGTAATGAGGACACGCAGGAAAGTCGCAAGGATATGCTAAGGCAAAGGTTCAATATGTTCAACCATGTCAAGGGAAAGTCATTGGAAGCTCAACTAAGCCGATTCGCACATCTGATAACTTAGATGACTAGTGCAGGGATTGAGATGTCTATAGGGTATCTAACCAAATCAATTCTCTCTCGATACGTTCTTAAAAAAATCTGGATTCTTCCCCCAACTAACGAAGAGATCTTGGCGGCTATTTCAATAGTAGCGTCCAAAATTCTATACGAGCTCAATTAATAATTTTGGGATGAAAAAGAAATAGGCCTTAAAAATAGCGGGTGCAGGGTTTTTTTTAACAAATAATATTTCTTTTTTCCTGTCAATAAAAATCTCTTAAACTCATTACCGTATAACTGGAATTCAAACTGCACCACCATCAAGAGAACCAAGGACATGTGCAAGACCTCTCTGAGCGAGTTGATCTCCATTATCAATTCCCATGAAGCAAAGAGCCCTTAATCATGCTAGTTCTATGGACATTGCACCTGCATCTGAGAATGTTGCTCCTCTATTAGCCATCATTTTCAAGCATCTGGGTCTCAACATTATCAAGCTCCTTCATCACAGGCTGTTCCATTTGAGACTGCATTTCTTTCATTAGGGCAAGTTAGTTTAGTGCCCAAGATTAGCCCGGAGAATGAAGAGAATCTGCTGCTGTTCAATGGATTTATGAACAGTTACAACGCCTTTATTGCTGGAGAGTTGGCACCGGCCAATCTCACTCAAGATAATTTGGAGCAAATTAATCCGGCTTTTGTGGAAGAGGTGGATATCTCGAGGTGGATATCTCTTGGAAGATGACGATGACAGTCTTCTGTGCGAAGAAGTTCATCAAGAAATATGGAAGGAACAATTTCGACAACAACCCAGGGAAGAAGCTGGGATTTGATAAATCAAAATTGTGATGCTACAATTGTGACCAACTGGGTCACTTTGCAAGGGAGTGCAAACATCCAAAGGTGGCGAAGGAGGGTGAGACGAAGCCGGATGAGATGGCTCCTGCAAGAGGAGGTGCTAGTACATCCAAAGAACCGGTGACTCAGGAAACAGACTCCTATGATTGGAGCAATCAAGTGCAAGAGTTAAAGATGACCCTGAGACACGCGTTTATGGCAGAAGTGGATGAGAAGCAAAATGAGGTAACCCAAAATCTTTGCTCAACTTCTTGTATTGAGAAGGTATTTAAGTATCTTTACCACAATGAGGATTTAATCAAGGAGGCCACCTAACTTAAGTACTTTAACTTTGAATTTCTAAAAAATGAAGCACTTTTCAAAAAGAAGTGTGACGTTGAAAGGCGTGACATTTCACAATTAAAGGAATTGTTAAGTGACAAAGAGTCAAACTATTGGGACGTAAGGTGTCGAAGATGAACTCACTGCAGAATTAAAACACCTTAAAACCCAATTGTCTAAAACAAAAATTCATGCTTACATATATGAGTATGGTAGTACTGCGGTGGCTAGCATGGTTGATTTCTAGTGTAGGAAAAAGGAGAAAATTGGGCTTGGTTTTATGACGGTGATCCCTCCATTTAACCATAACTACTCCATCATGCCCAAGATCAACACATCTGTTGATGATCTGCTGATGAAATCAGACCAAAGGTGTGATTTCCCAACTGGTTCTAACAAACTAGTGCTTCTTATAACAGATCCTGCTGAGACTAACCCTTATATTTCTGATGATTCTGAGGTGTGTGAAGATAGTTTGAATGATAAGTGCTGAGAAGAGCATAGAGTGTCCATCATCATCTACAATATCATATTTTATTCCAAAAACTGATTTCGTAGGAAGATTTGATGAAATTAAAATCAAACCAAATGAGATGTTTAAGAATTTTAGTTCTACTTTTGCTAAAAATGTTGATGTTTTAGAATCAATTTCTTCTTCTTTAAAGCAGGTGAATAGGGCTCATTCCACAATCACCAAAGAGGCGGGTTCAACGTTAAACCCTAAATGTGAACCTTTTATTCCAAACGGGTCATTGGAACTCACCTCTAGAAGTACTTTCTCTCGTCATGGTGATTGTGATGTAAAGCCATTTGACCCAAATGAATTTAATGAAAAGGTATGTTCTTTTGCATGTGGTAGACTAGGCCACATTGCCAAAAACTGTCTGCACCGGCCTACTGAATTCTTCTATGGGAAGAAGCAGAAGGTCATACCCAAGGCAAAACCAACCAAACAATCAACAAGGACCGATCAATCCTCAAAGCCTAGGGTGACACCTTAGAAGGCACCTCAGAATCCTCCCACTGCCAAGAAGACCAAACCAGTTAAACAAAATCAATCTGGTTTTCAGAAGCAAAAATCAAAGGTTTTTAAAACTAAAAACAAGTCATAGTGGAAGAATAAACCACCAATGAAACCACATTTAAAACCATTGGATCATGACAGTGGTACAATGCCATAAAATGTTATGGCCAAATCAGTCAAACCCAAAGGGGTTATCAAGAAAGGACCCATTGTTCCACCTGTACCTAAACCTGTTATGGTTTGGGTACCATTTCTCATTGACTGTGTGTGTTATGCAGGGACTGACCAATAAGCTTAAAAATGTTTGGTATGTGGACAGTGGCTACTCCTGGCATATGACTAGGGATTTCTATTAGTTACATGAAGTCACATCTTTCATTGGAGGATACGTCTCATTTTTCGGAGACAAGGGAGGGAAGATAAGTATGAAGGGCACAGTCACCAATGGAACTCTAAGCTTTGAGGATGTGTACGACGTTGAAGAGCTCAATCACAACTTATTGAGTGTTTCTCAGATATGTGACAAAAGCTTCTCAACACACTTCACAAACTTGGAGTGTCTTATTTTAAAGCCCATATTTGTTGTGTAACATCCAGTACCAGATCGCTGGCAAGTCCGTACGGTATGTGTACTTTCATTATTTACTATGTGTAAATACATGTTTGTGAACAGCACTTGTATTAACATAATTTAAAACACAAGATACAGTTGGACGTATTTATGTGTAAACTTAAATGTCGAAAGTACAACACTCATTATAAACAATAGTTATTAGTGTTTAGGTGAAAACCTAAGTACAGATAATACAACGAAACAAGAGAAACAACAGTGTTCAAGTAAATAACAAGAACAAGTCGGTTGCGATTTGATATCCATAGATGACAGGAATCAGATTACCGACAAATCAGTACGAAAACAAAGTGAAAACATGATGTTTAGTTGAGTCTGACAATGAGGAAATACAATTTAAAGCATAATTGCAGTGTCGTTTCAGAATAACGAACTGGAAGTGTGTTTGCGTGGATGACGATTCACACAAACATATATGTGAGTTTAACGTTCTGAAATGATGACTGGAAGGTAGAAAACAAGAATCAGAAAGCAAAACCATCTACGTGTTCGTTCGAATGACGATTCGAACGAATACGCGCAATGGTGACGCGATCTGACAAAACGAAACGTAAAACGAAATACGACACGAACGACATTAAATTAATAAAATAGAATAAATTATGTTTTACAATTTTGAAACTCATCAAAATAATTAAAATAACAATTCTTGTATCTAAAACAAGTAAAATACACGTGACGTTTCGGAAACGCGACGAAAACGCGAACCGAGCAAACGAAACGAACCTGAATACCCCCGGGGTATATAAACACCAAATGAGGCTTTTCCCCTCATTTTCCATCAGCCATTCTCTCTCTAAACCACCACCCACGAACCTATTCTCTCTCTTTAGAAGAATCACTCTTTAAATCGCGATAACTTGCTCGTTTCTTGAGGAAATTGGGCGTTCTTGGTGTCCAGTCAAAGCTCTTGATGTCCTCTACCTAGAAGTACAACAGATATGAGCGTTGGTCTGACCAAAAACAAGGTATGGAGCTTGGTAGTTCTGAAAAAGTAGGGTTTTTGTGTCTTTGGTTCGACACACCTAACTAACCGGCCAACCACCCTTTATTGGGAACCACGCGACCAAGAGGGAACTATCTACACTCACTGCTACCATGGGCATAGCCATACAACCAAAAAATATAAGCTGATGAAGGTGCCAAGCAGTACAGGTTCGCGTGGGGGTAAGCCAGCCGAACCTTGGCTAAACAAGGTGCTGAGAACGAACCTACATGGGTTTGGCTGAACCCTGTGACCACCATGTGCCACGAACCTTAGCTGAACCATGTGTGTGCTGCTGCCCTGAACCCATGACCGACGAACCTGGGGTCGCCAAGCAGTGTGCCGAACCGTGTCATCACCGAACCAGTTAAGAGCTGCGAACCCTAGGATAGTCACGAACCTGCAAGCTTGGAACCATGCAAACCCTAGCCTTACCTGTGTTGAGTGGGTTAGGGAGCGAACCATATGCATGACTCGGACCTAAGCTGGACGAACCTTCCCTTGTCGAGATCACCTCATGGCTGCAAACTATTTTTTTCCATTTGACTGAACCTTAGATGGTTAAACCTAATCAATGACGAACCACCATGCATCCATTCGGTCACAGTCATTCTCTCGTCCCACATACCTTCATTTGACCATTAACTCTCCTTCAGCCCACTAACCCTATCGCGGCCCACAGTGATCGATTTGGCCTAAGGCCCATTGGGTTGGCATAATGCTTACTGTTTCAGCCCATGATTTGTTTTGGCCCAATGGTTTTGGTTCGGCCCAAGGGCTAAGTGGTTTAGACCATTGTAAACTTAATTGGCCCATGTTAAGCCACTAGCCCAACACCTCGTTTTATTAGATCCATGTCAATCGGCCCATAATCCTAATGAAATCAAATATATTAACCGGCCCAATTATTTGGCCCAATCTCAACCATTCAGTTTACATCAACATTTTTGAACGAAACACTTAGAACCAACAAGAAAGATTTATGCATAGATGTATGCACTAAACTTAAATTTTACCATAAAGGTGACAAGTTATAATCATAACGAAATTCAAAAGGCTAAACACGTATTCGTAAGGATTGTTGGTTTCCAACCCAAAACCTAATATCATATCTAAAATCTCTAGTAACATGACATTAATCAAGTGAACTTTAAATCAATAATCGATGGTTTTAGATGTTAAGCTAATTGGGAAAAGTGTTTCTAAAATTAATAACAAGTATACAGGGCCGATTGAGGACCAAGACCGTGACTCACAAGGGTTAGATAAATTAAGGCTAACACCTACACACACAAAGGTCTATAACTTATACTCATAAGATACAATAACGTGAAATCAATACAGGATCGTGAGAACAAATTAAAGTACAATCAAGAGCGTGAGCATTCTTTGTTTAAGCTAAGTCAACCACTTCAAACACAAGGTGAGTTCATATGCCCCTTTTCTTTAATCTTAACTGACTTTCAACTCTTAAGGCTGAGAAACATGCTTACTTTTATTTATTTAAAAGTTTCAGTTTAATATATTGCTTATTCTGTGATTTAGATAATATTGTTTTACTTATTATCACACTACAAGAAAAGTGATCATTAGATACTAAATGCTTAGGGAATGATTTATTAGTCTCAGAAACGTACTATTTGGGACTGAATTTTTTAGTTGCTGAAAATATTGGAGACTGATTTTGTTGGGTTAAAATTTAGTGAATGATAATCAGTCTCTGATATTGTAACTGGTCATTTAAGACTGAATTTCAGTTGCAAATTTGTATGGGCCAAATATCCTTATATAGGAAAACTTTTTAGATAATGAATTTCAGTCTTAAATATGTGTCATTTATATTGAAAAAATGAAGCAAATATTTAGAGACTAATATTTTGTCTCTAATATACAGGGAAAACGTCAAGGACTCACAATCAGTTTTCAAAATTTACAATACGAACATAATGAAAAACTGATATTCATTTTTTTGTTAAAGGAAAATACCAATGATAAATATTTTAGTATCATATTATATATATATATATATGTTGAGAAAGTAGGAAGGACTAAAAAATCAGTCTTAAGAAGGTAATTTGTAAACCTTATTTGGTAAAAACATTTAGCCTTTAATGGGTTTTTTATGACAAAGAAACCATGATATGATATTTAGTGTCTAATAAACACAACTTCTAGCATTTTAAAGCAATGATTACGAAATGAAAATCAATCCTCTTAGTTATTGTAACAAATGATATTGGGGACTAATATGTAATTACGTTAAAGATATTTTAAAAATTAACCCTAGATTAAAGAGTTATAATCGACTGTCAATGGAAAATGAGCCTCTTATATATATATAATTTTAATTTAATACAAATACACTCACACACATTTATGTGTATACATATTGTGTGTGTAATATTATTAAATTGTATAATACTTTGCAAAAAATAACTAATTTATATGCACATCATGCAATATTAAAAAAATTATTAAAAACTAAATTTCAGTCTTAAAAACTTCTTATTAGCGACTAAAATACAACACTAACATTGACTAATTTTCAGTCCTTAAAACAATCATATTAGCGACTGAAATTGACTTATATTAAAAACTAAATTTCAGTCTTAAAAACTTCTTATTGGAAACTGATTCATTTTAGTCGCAAAACTAAATAAATGTATCTGGGACAACAAATATATTGTTTTACGACAGATTTCCAGTCCCTATAATCATCCATTTGGGAATGAAATATCATATAAACTGAGACTGAATTGTAGTCGCTAAAACATGCGTAGGAGACTAATTTGGTGTGGTTTTATTGTCCATATTAAGGACTAAGTATTTTCGTATCCGGTACTGAATATTATTCCCAGTTGTGCAACACAAATAGGGACTGATTTTCAGTTACTATGACCACTATCTAGTACTAGGTATCTGTCACTGAATTTTTCAGTCCCTAATCAGTCTCCGATAACCATTTGCAACTGATTGAGAAGTATTGAGGACTGATTTTTCAGTCCTAAAAACCCTAGTTTTTTGTAGTGTCAGTTATCATTGTATGCATGCTTGTATGATCCTGGTATGACAAGAACAACTAAGATGAATATGATAACATAATTTCATAACTCATCAACACGGTAGAATAATATAGTTGTAAGATTTCATCTCATAACACATAGTTATTCTTACAAGAACAGACATTGAGATAATCACAAGGAAACATGATGACAGCAACAAAACACATGAATGATTTGATGATAACACATCTTCTTAATACTATTCAACACTAGAGTTAACTAAGTGTAATAAGACAAGTACTTATAGCGCCTAGTTTACAACTCGATACATATTACATGATAACATGGAAAAATTATCATCCACCACATGAGTCAACTAAGGGTGGTAAGACTAGCTCTTACCACGACTTAGTGACAACATGGTGACTACATGGAACAACTATCATCCACCACCAGAGTCGACTAAGGGTGGTAAGACTAGTTCTTACCACGACTTAGTGACAACATGGTGACTATATGGAACACAAGGAATGATAATCATGATAACATAACTTCATTATTACAACATCATTCATACAACGATTAACATAATGAAATAAGACAAGATCTTATGTAACCTTGTTAATCACATGGTGAACATATAACATTGAGAACTGACAACAACATCGATGAACACAATCCATCGTTACCTGTTGATTAGTAGACTAAGGAAATTATATTCTCTCGCGTTATATTACTAGTAGCAGTTACGATGAGGACTATGAAAACACAAAGTGGTAGAGGTAAATCGGATGCATTGTAATCTGATTACGTGAGGATTACAATGGATTCCTTTTAGGCTCTATGCTTTTCAAGCTGAGAACAAATAGCCAACAGTTAACTAACACTCTTATGATTAACAGTGGTTAACAATTAACCCACAAGTAATAGAATAATAACAAGGAGAAGATTAAATTAATCTAAATTCCTTAACACCTTGAGGGCTTATCAATACTTCGGTTTGATAACTAAACCCCTCTCATTATATTATTCTACTTATGATACTACAGGTGAATTACAACTGGGGATAAACAGGTGAACTGGGAATGGATATCTTTAGTTTTATTGCAAGTAGAGTGGAATTCTATTAGTTATGTGGTGGGATGTTGGCTAGGGCTTGTTCCCTTACATATGCCCTATATATAAGCATAACTAATAGGATGAGATATTATTTGCAAATATAACTATGGAGAGGCCATTGGATGAATGGGTGATTCAAACAACATACAAGTAACAGGAATAACATTGTGATTGTGCATGTGAATAAATCAAGGTTTTCAATTATCATACTTGTGAACTCACCAACTTAGTGTTGACATTGTTTAAATGCGTGTTTTCTCAGGTGACGAACATGTCTAGTTACTCATATCCAAGAACTAAGCTAATGGACTTTTAGAAGACCTAGCTTCATTTTTTGTTGCATATTTTTGGATGACAAAACAGTGAATCATCTTTTGTATATCTTGTACAGATACAAGATATAAACTTAATGATTCTTTTGATTAGATTTACTTAGTTAAATTATGAGGAAACAATGTACTTTAACTTTGTAATTCTATTTCATTGTCATGTTAGCATTTCTCATTTATTTATCATGTGCTATGTAAACAATCTGATCATTTCAATTATCACAACGATATCGCTCCCCGGGAACCTTCCGCCCGACGGGAAAGTCGATCTATTCCCGCTGGCTCGGGGTGTGACATGTTGTGCCTGAGAAGTGGATCTTGATGAGGACTCCGAGAATCAACAATACCTACATCATCAATATGAATTCAGATTCATTCACCAAGAACACCTGTTTGTTCTCAAAGGCATCAGAGCATGACCGCCTACTTTGGCATCGCCGACTGGGTGACGTCAATCTGAAAAATCTCAACTGACTTGCTAAGGGAGATCACGTCATTGTCTTACCTTCTAAAGACTTCTCCACAATTGAGAAGTGCATCGTGTGTGCCAAGGAGAAGCAGCACAAGAGACCCCACAAGCCTAAATTGTTCAACTTTATCTCATCAATTTAGCAACTTCTTCACATGGCTCTCTTTGGACCAGTCAATGTTATGAGCATCGGGAAGAAGTCATATTGTCTAGTTGTGACAGATGATTATTCCAGATTTATTTGGGTGTTCTTTCTGGCCACGAAAGATGAGACACCAGAGATTCCAAAGAAGTTTATCACCCTGATCGAAAATCAAAAGAATTTAAAGGTTAAGGTGATCAGAACTGACAACAGCACTGAATTTAGAAATCAGACTCTTATTGATTTCTTTGATGAGAAGAGGATTGCTCGGAAGTACAGTGCAGCTCGTACACCTCAGCAAAATAGAGTTGCTGAAAGAAGGAGCAGAACGCTTATCGAAGCTGCACGAACCATGCTGTGAGATTCCAAACTTCCAATATTCTTCTGGCCTGAAGCTGTTAACACAGCTTGTTATGTTCAAAATCGTGAACTGTTTACCAAATGCCATCAGAAGACCCCTTATGAGATTTTCTTCAACCAGATGCCTAAAGTTGGCCATTTCAAGTCGTTCGGGTGTCTGTGCACTCTCCTCCATACTGAGCCGAATCATAAGTTTGATGACAAGGCTGATGAGTGTTACTTTGTGGGATATTCATCAGAGAAAGCTTCCTATCGTGTATACAACAAGATGAGCCAGATGATTGTGGATTCATACTATATCGATTGGCAAGAGATGAATAACACCGATGTCGGTTCTGGTCCAAACCAGTTATTTTAGTATGATTCTACTTTCGAGCCCACTAAAACAGAGAGTGCAGGACCGTCTGAGCCAACTGAAAATTTCTACAAGTGTGATGACGTAGACTACCAGGTTGACTACGTTCCATGTGATCCAAAGCTTCTGATGGTTAACCCTCCAGGCATGTATGATCGGGCTCCTCCAGTTCAGCCAACCCCGATCAATGAGGTCATCCCATCAAATCTGAATACTTCTCAGTTTGTTCAGCCAATCCCAGAGACAGATCAGGCTTCATCTTCTTCCCACCAAACCTTTGATAATCCATTGTTCTTAGACGACATCCATGAGCAACATTGTGTGGATCATGGAGCCGAAGCTAGTGAAACAGCTCCAGTTGACAACCTTTCTTCCTCCGGCGAAGACCAGATGAACCACATCATCAATTTTCTCAATAATCTGGCAGTGGAGGAAGTGCCCACCCTAAGCATCAACAAGAATAATCCTGTGGAAAACATTATTGGACCTCTTTTAGAAGGAGTTCTAACACGGAGCCGGTCCATTCCAGCTTAGAACACCTTGCCTGAAAGCTCTATCTCACGAAGTCAATCAGGTCCGATTAATTCTTGTTTGTATTCCTTTTTTCTTTCGCAGATCAAACCCAAGAATGTCAAGATGGCTCTTAAGGAGTCAAGCTGGGTCGAGGCGATGCAGGAAGAGCTGATGTAGTTTCAAAACCTCAAAGTGTGGAATCTGGTTCCATTGCCCAAGGAAAAGCTACCAATTGGAACATATGGGTCTTCATAAACAAAATGGATGATTCGGGGGTCATCATCAGGAATAAGGCACGATTGGTATTTCGGGGCTTCTACGTAGAAGAGGGGTCGACTACGAAGAAGTTTTTGCACTAGTCGCAAGACTTGAGGCTATACGGATCTTCTTGGCCTATGCTTATGAAATGAACTTCATAGTGTATCAAATGGATGTGAAGGCTGCCTTTTTGTATGGAAAGGTCAAAGAAGAGATTTATGTGTGCCAGCCCCCGGGGTTCGAGGATTCGCAGCATCCCGACCATGTCTACAAGTTAGACAAAGCCCTTTATGGTCTTTATCAAGTGCCTCGAACATGGTATGCTACTCTTACATATCATATGCTTGCTCATGGATATACCCGTGGAGCCATTGACCTGACACTATTCATTCTCAAGGATAAGGATGATTTGATTCTCGTCCAAATTTACGTGGACGGAATTACTTTTGCTTCCATGAGGTCATTGCTATGCAGAGAATTCGAAGCTGTGATGAAGAAGAAGTTTGAGATGAGTGCAATGGGAGAGATGACCTTCTTCTTGGGTCTTCAGGCAAAGCAAGATCCAAAGGGCATGCTAATTCATCAAGGCAAATATGTTACCGATATTCTGACAAAGTTCAAGATGTTGGAATCCAAGCCTGCATCCACTCTTATGGCTGCTCATCCGATCTTAACTTCGGATTCTGATTGTGAAGATGTTGATCAAAACCTCTACCGCTTGATGATTGGCTCATTGATGTACTAACTACTAGTCGACCAGACATCATGTTCTCCATATGTCAGTGTGCCAGATATCAAGCAAATCCGAAGGATTCTCACTTGATCGCTGTCAAGAGGATCTTTCGTTACCTTGTCAGGAAACCTAATATCGGTTTGTGGTACCTTAAGAACTCTAAGTTTCATTTACATGCTTACTCTAACAGTGATTTTGGTGGTTGTAACTTAGACAAGAAATCAACCATGGGAGGATGCCAATACCTAGGAGATCACCTTGTCTCCTGGCAATGCAAGAAACAGACAACCGTATCTACATCCACTGTAGAAGCGGAGTATGTTGCTGCTTCCAGTTGTTGTTCTTAGGTTATATGGATGCAACAACAGATCCTCGATTACGGTTTGAATTTTCTTGACTCTCCTATTTATTATGCCAATAAAGCTGCCCTTCAGATCGTCAAGAATCTGGTACAACATTCCAAAACTAAACACATTGACATCCGGATTCACTTTATCCGCGACTGGTTCGAACTGAAACTGATTCATCTTGAAAAGGTCGACACAAATGATAATCTGGCGGATATTTTCACAAAACCGTTTGACACAGCTCGATTTCACCATCTCCTTGCATCTCTCAAATTAATAAGTTTTGATTAAAACAGTTTTGTAAATACTGTAAAATTTGTGTTTTGTTTTACTTTTAATTTTTATCACAAATTTAGGGGGAGAAAATTTACAAAAACAACAAAAAGATTTTCGGTCTTTGAGTCAAAATTTACAAAAACAACAAAAAGTTTTTGGTTTTTTAGTCAGTCTAAGATGATCTACGAGTTTAGGGGGTGAATTTTAAGAAAACAACAAAAATATATTATATTTTCAAAGTTTTCTGAAAATACAAAAAGATTTTGATTTGGATAAGTAAAGTGGTTCAATTTGGGAAGTGAAATGATTTCTGACGCTCAGAATTTCACTACCTAATAGTAATTTCTATAAAACAACAACTTTGAATAACTATAATTCGCTTAGAAGTTAAAACAAGTTTTTCCTAAATGAAAGAATTAGACATGATCATTCAAAAAATATTAAGTATAAATAAGTGAGAAGTAAGGAAAATCATATAATCCGAAAGATGTAACAACTATTTGACTTTTTGCATAAATTTTTAAGTCAAAACAAGATTGTGTTTCGATAAACTTGAAACTGTTTTTGAAAAACTAGGGTATTCTCCATGCTTTGTGCAAACAAAGAGCGGGAAATACATACTGAAGCATCCTCTGTTTTGCATGAGCAAAGACTTGGATGTGTGACGTTAAGGCCACTGTGCCTTTAGGTTAGTAAAGTAGAAGATGCCAATGAACATAAAGATGATAGAACCCCTTCTTGTTTCTGATTCTAATCTAATCGATCTGTTCTTTTCTTCTCACATATTAAACACTGTCAAAACCTTTTAAGTTCGTTGGAACACAATCAAAGTTTGAAACAAAAGATTTCACAAAATTAATAGGTTGCATGATAATCTGGTTTTACAGTCTGACTTTTCATAAACTTCCCAAAAGTAGTTTCAGAAAAACCATTAGAAAACTTTTGATCATAAGTATTATTTTTGAATTACAGATTAACGAGCGGAAATTATTGATGGGGTATAATTATTTTAAGGTTGGGTTTCATAAGAAATTATTTTAAGGAGGTCAAATTTTTGACACAGATCGGATCCCACGAATTGACCCGACCCAACTTTGAACTCGTCCAAAGTATTTGAATTTATTTTATTTTATTTTATTCAGAAAAGTTTAGAGAAATTTTGAAAAATAATAATTTACTCGAAATATGACATACTCGAAATTATACTCGATTTCGAGTACACGAAAATCGTGTACTCGAAAATCGCCTAAAAATAGTCCGAGTAAGGACAGGTTCGAGTACCATTTGATTCCGAGTACGATTTTTATCTCTCCTATTGTAACATCAGTGCCGGAAGTGGAACAGTGATCTTAACAGTAACTTGCACAGTAACTCAGGTACAAACTACGTGAACTATGTATATGCTATTGACATTTTATGTTTGACACTAAACTATTATGCTATCGTTTCTTAATTCTGATATAAACCTCATGGTTTAACAACATTAGACAACACTGAACTGACACACATATGCTTGAATTAATGCTAGTATGTGTAAACGTATGCGAGGTTAAATAGAACAAAACCATAACGGTTGTTATTACAAAATGCTAAATCGACGAATTATTCATATATGTGACGATCTGTACGAACAAATCTGAAAGTTTAACGTTCTGAAATGATGACTAAAAATAAGAAAACAAGAATTAGAAAGTGAAACCAACGCCGTGTTTGCTCGAGTGACGATTCAAACGAATACGCGCGAAGGTGACACGTTCTGACAAAACGAAAACAAAAAACGACTCGAACGATAATAAAATTAAGAAAATTAAATATTTAACATTTATTAGGAATCACAATCTTTTAAAAGATTTAAAAATAAATTCATTTTATTTAAAATACATAGAATACGCGAAATGGTGACGTGAGTTAACGAAACGCTTAAAATAATCAATTTCGATAAAATAAATCAAGAAAAGTTGATTTGAAATATTTACTAGAAATAACCACCTTCCAAACATTTGAAAATAAAGTCTTTTATTTAGTTTACAAAGCACGCGCGTAACGATCCGGAAACGCAACGGAGACGAAAAACGAGCAACCGAAATGAACCCGAACATGCACGGGTATCTAATCATGGGCTACGTAAATGCTAAACTATGCTAGAGCAAAGCTTGTACCCATGCATGAGATTGGTGAAAGCTAAACTACGAGTTGTGAAACTATTATCCTTGTACAATATACTTAAAGGCTAACTATGGGAATGCTATAAACCTGTAAACTTCAAAACAGTATGCTAAAGCTATGATGAAGACGGGATTGGGTTGTAGGTAAAACGCTTAATTTATCATTAACAACAATGTCATATGTGGATTAGCATGTGGTGGGATGGCGTCTGGGCGGGTTGTAGGATCGACCCTTTCGTATGCCCTATATATAAGCATACCGATTTGGATATTACATGTGATGTTAATGAGGTTAAGGTGGTTACAAAAAGAGGTTTGCTAAACTATTTTTCAACTCTTAAATTATAGGAACTCAGCAACCTTTGTGTTGACTTTGTTTTCTTACATGCTTTCTCAGGTGATATACAGGATGAATCTAAGGCTCAGAAATGCATACTAGGATGCCCAGTTAGAGGACCTAGTAGATTTTGGAAAAGCACATATTTTGATGAACGTTGTGAATCACTTTTAATATCTTGTACAGATACAAGATAGTAACCATTTGATTCTTTTGATAGGTTTACTTAGTTAAATTGTCAAACATTAACATTTGTAATTTAACTTTGTAATCCTAGTATAATGCTATAATGTGATTTAGTTATTCTCAATGTTGATGCTATGTAAAGAATCTGATCATCATGATTATCACTCACGATATCGCTCCCCGGGAACCTTCCACTCGACAGGATAGTTGATCCGTCCCGTCGGCTCAGGGTGTGACAGATTGATATCAGAGTTCAAGATTATAGAGAATAATAGGTCATTTACTTAAACGGTTTGGCCTAGACTATAACTTAGGGAACTTCATGTAGAGAACATAGGATTCAGGATTTCATTATGTGTTCTGCATTCGATCACTGCACTAACCAATATCCTTTTGGTTATGATCAGAATGCCGCCCAGAAGACAACCGAATCTGCAAGTCTCGGTACCTCAATCATCGACACCTACACCACCTGATTCACCACCGCCTCCTCCTCCACCAAATCCTCCTCCGAACCCGAATGCAACTCTAGCTCTCGATCCTGCTACCGTTTCTTTGGCAACACTTCTGAGCAGTCAACTGACGAACCAGCTAAAGGATGTCATCCCAGAGATGATAAAAAGGATTCAAGGCTACGGCAACAACTCCGGGCACACTACGGGGAAAGCTAGTGGAAACACTGGCACTACTTCAGACTACTCTTACAAATCATTTGTAGGAAGTTTCAGCTGTGTTGAAGGAGCTGTTGGACTGATCTAATGGCTAGAAAATATGGAGACCACCTTGGACATCAGCGGTTGTCCTGAACATCACAAGGTTTGATATGCTGTTGGGTCTTTCAACAAACGGGCCTTAACATGGTGGAGCTCCCAGATCAGAGCACGGGGCAGAGATGAAGTACTGGCTATGCCTTGGGCATATTTCAAAATTCTTCTGAGGAATGAATTATGTCCGAAGCACGAACTTCAAAAGCTAGAGGTCGAACTCTCAAACCATGTGATGAAGGGAGATGATCACATGACTTTCACCACTCGCTATCATGAACCGGTGGCTTTGGTGCCAAAGATGGTGCTAACACTGGAAAAGCTGATCGATAGATATGTGGTAGGAATACCATCCTACATTCAAAGCATCGTGTTGGCTGCAAACCCTGCTACTCTAGAGTCAGCCATCTCTCTATCAGCTAAACTCACTGACGTAATGGTGAAGTCAGGAGTGTTGAAGAACGAATCGGGAAAAGCTAAGGAAGAATCAACAAAGAAGCCTAAGCACCACCAAAAGAAGAGGCAAAAGGTCGTCAAGAACTATGTGATGGCCACTCCTCTGAGACAAGCCCCTGTAGTACTGCTAATGCTGCACCCAAGAACTATGTTGGAGTGCATCCTCAGTGTACTCAATGCAAGTATCACCATTCTGTTGCGGTGCAGTGTAGGAAGTGCACCAACTGTGGTCGATTTGGCCACTTGGTTCAGCAGAGATGTACTCCCGCAACACAAGCTACAAACAATGTTGCTAGTAGTTTCAGAAAAACCATTAGAAAACTTTTGATCATAAGTATTATTTTTGAATTACAGATTAACGAGCGGAAATTATTGATGGGGTATAATTATTTTAAGGTTGGGTTTCATAAGAAATTATTTTAAGGAGGTCAAATTTTTGACACAGATCGGATCCCACGAATTGACCCGACCCAACTTTGAACTCGTCCAAAGTATTTGAATTTATTTTATTTTATTTTATTCAGAAAAGTTTAGAGAAATTTTGAAAAATAATAATTTACTCGAAATATGACATACTCGAAATTATACTCGATTTCGAGTACACGAAAATCGTGTACTCGAAAATCGCCTAAAAATAGTCCGAGTAAGGACAGGTTCGAGTACCATTTGATTCCGAGTACGATTTTTATCTCTCCTATTGTAACATCAGTGCCGGAAGTGGAACAGTGATCTTAACAGTAACTTGCACAGTAACTCAGGTACAAACTACGTGAACTATGTATATGCTATTGACATTTTATGTTTGACACTAAACTATTATGCTATCGTTTCTTAATTCTGATATAAACCTCATGGTTTAACAACATTAGACAACACTGAACTGACACACATATGCTTGAATTAATGCTAGTATGTGTAAACGTATGCGAGGTTAAATAGAACAAAACCATAACGGTTGTTATTACAAAATGCTAAATCGACGAATTATTCATATATGTGACGATCTGTACGAACAAATCTGAAAGTTTAACGTTCTGAAATGATGACTAAAAATAAGAAAACAAGAATTAGAAAGTGAAACCAACGCCGTGTTTGCTCGAGTGACGATTCAAACGAATACACGCGAAGGTGACACGTTCTGACAAAACGAAAACAAAAAACGACTCGAACGATAATAAAATTAAGAAAATTAAATATTTAACATTTATTAGGAATCACAATCTTTTAAAAGATTTAAAAATAAATTCATTTTATTTAAAATACATAGAATACGCGAAATGGTGACGTGAGTTAACGAAACGCTTAAAATAATCAATTTCGATAAAATAAATCAAGAAAAGTTGATTTGAAATATTTACTAGAAATAACCACCTTCCAAACATTTGAAAATAAAGTCTTTTATTTAGTTTACAAAGCACGCGCGTAACGATCCGGAAACGCAACGGAGACGAAAAACGAGCAACCGAAATGAACCCGAACATGCACGGGTATCTAATCATGGGCTACGTAAATGCTAAACTATGCTAGAGCAAAGCTTGTACCCATGCATGAGATTGGTGAAAGCTAAACTACGAGTTGTGAAACTATTATCCTTGTACAATATACTTAAAGGCTAACTATGGGAATGCTATAAACCTGTAAACTTCAAAACAGTATGCTAAAGCTATGATGAAGACGGGATTGGGTTGTAGGTAAAACGCTTAATTTATCATTAACAACAATGTCATATGTGGATTAGCATGTGGTGGGATGGCGTCTGGGCGGGTTGTAGGCTCGACCCTTTCGTATGCCCTATATATAAGCATACCGATTTGGATATTACATGTGATGTTAATGAGGTTAAGGTGGTTACAAAAAGAGGTTTGCTAAACTATTTTTCAACTCTTAAATTATAGGAACTCAGCAACCTTTGTGTTGACTTTGTTTTCTTACATGCTTTCTCAGGTGATATACAGGATGAATCTAAGGCTCAGAAATGCATACTAGGATGCCCAGTTAGAGGACCTAGTAGATTTTGGAAAAGCACATATTTTGATGAACGTTGTGAATCACTTTTAATATCTTGTACAGATACAAGATAGTAACCATTTGATTCTTTTGATAGGTTTACTTAGTTAAATTGTCAAACATTAACATTTGTAATTTAACTTTGTAATCCTAGTATAATGCTATAATGTGATTTAGTTATTCTCAATGTTGATGCTATGTAAAGAATCTGATCATCATGATTATCACTCACGATATCGCTCCCCGGGAACCTTCCACTCGACAGGATAGTTGATCCGTCCCGTCGGCTCAGGGTGTGACAGATTGATATCAGAGTTCAAGATTATAGAGAATAATAGGTCATTTACTTAAACGGTTTGGCCTAGACTATAACTTAGGGAACTTCATGTAGAGAACATAGGATTCAGGATTTCATTATGTGTTCTGCATTCGATCACTGCACTAACCAATATCCTTTTGGTTATGATCAGAATGCCGCCCAGAAGACAACCGAATCTGCAAGTCTCGGTACCTCAATCATCGACACCTACACCACCTGATTCACCACCGCCTCCTCCTCCACCAAATCCTCCTCCGAACCCGAATGCAACTCTAGCTCTCGATCCTGCTACCGTTTCTTTGGCAACACTTCTGAGCAGTCAACTGACGAACCAGCTAAAGGATGTCATCCCAGAGATGATAAAAAGGATTCAAGGCTACGGCAACAACTCCGGGCACACTACGGGGAAAGCTAGTGGAAACACTGGCACTACTTCAGACTACTCTTACAAATCATTTGTAGGAAGTTTCAGCTGTGTTGAAGGAGCTGTTGGACTGATCTAATGGCTAGAAAATATGGAGACCACCTTGGACATCAGCGGTTGTCCTGAACATCACAAGGTTTGATATGTTGTTGGGTCTTTCAACAAACGGGCCTTAACATGGTGGAGCTCCCAGATCAGAGCACGGGGCAGAGATGAAGTACTGGCTATGCCTTGGGCATATTTCAAAATTCTTCTGAGGAATGAATTATGTCCGAAGCACGAACTTCAAAAGCTAGAGGTCGAACTCTCAAACCATGTGATGAAGGGAGATGATCACATGACTTTCACCACTCGCTATCATGAACCGGTGGCTTTGGTGCCAAAGATGGTGCTAACACTGGAAAAGCTGATCGATAGATATGTGGTAGGAATACCATCCTACATTCAAAGCATCGTGTTGGCTGCAAACCCTGCTACTCTAGAGTCAGCCATCTCTCTATCAGCTAAACTCACTGACGTAATGGTGAAGTCAGGAGTGTTGAAGAACGAATCGGGAAAAGCTAAGGAAGAATCAACAAAGAAGCCTAAGCACCACCAAAAGAAGAGGCAAAAGGTCGTCAAGAACTATGTGATGGCCACTCCTCTGAGACAAGCCCCTGTAGTACTGCTAATGCTGCACCCAAGAACTATGTTGGAGTGCATCCTCAGTGTACTCAATGCAAGTATCACCATTCTGTTGCGGTGCAGTGTAGGAAGTGCACCAACTGTGGTCGATTTGGCCACTTGGTTCAGCAGAGATGTACTCCCGCAACACAAGCTACAAACAATGTTGCTAGAGCATTACCTCCACCACCAAAACCAGGCAATCCTAACAACAACAACCCGGGATGCTATAAGTGTGGAGAAGTAGGTCATTTCTCCAGAGACTGCCCAAAGAGAGGCCAACATGGAGCCCAAGCACCTCGAGGAAGGGCATTTGTGATTGGAGCCAATGTAGCACGCCAAGACCCTAATGTGGTCACTGATACATTTCTTTTACATGACTCTTATGCATCAATTCTGTTTGACACTGGTGCAGACCTGAGTTTTATTTCATCTGATTTTGCACGTCAACTTAATCTTACTGAGGAAACTTTAGATTTCCCTTACATTATCGAGGTAGCAAATAGGAAACAAATAACAGTTACTACTATACTTAGGAACTGCCCACTTACACTCACTGATCACACATTTACCATCGACTTGCTACCGTAGTGTCAAAATCATATCCTGCATAAAAGCGCGTAAGTGTCTACAGAAGAAATGTATAGCTTTCTTGGCTCACGTGGTAGAGAAGGAGAAAGACAAGAAAACAATACAAGACGTGCCGATAGTAAAGTAAAACCCTGAAGTGTTTCCTGAAGACTTACCAGGTTTGCCACCTGTGTGACGGGTAAAGTTTCGTATAAATTTGATTCCTAGAGTGTCACACCCCGAGCCGGCGGGGTAGGATCGGATTTCCCCGTCGGGCGGAAAGTTCCCGGGGCGCGATATCGTGAGTGATAATCGGAATGATCAGATTGTTATATTGCACATGATATATAAATGAGAAACTTGCTAAAATAAAATAGAATTACAAAGTTAAATTACATCAATTAAGTTTATAATTTAACAATGTAAATCTACTATCACATCATAAATCTTCAATCTTGTATCTGCACAAGATATACAAAAATCTGTATAATGATGCTCCAAAATATTCAGGTCCAAAAAGCTAGGTCCTCTATTTGTAACCTAGTCCAAAAGGAATAACTCCTTAGTTGACCTGTTCGTCACATGAGAAGTCATGCAAAAATAAAGTCAACACATGGTTGGTGAGTTCATATAGTTTTAGTAATTGAAAATGATTTGAAAACCTCCTTGGGTAAAGACCCTAACCTTATTCACACCACATGTAATATCCACATCGGTATGCTTATATATAGGGCATATGTAAGGGACAAGCCCTAGCCAACATCCCACCACATACTGATATGCATATGACATTGTTGTTAATAATAATTAAGCATTTTACCCTTAACATTGTCCCATAAGTTCTTCTGTTTGTTGTCAATGTATGTAAAATCTTTTGAAATCCTTGTTGATTTCATAAGTTCATCACACAATATGATCAACCACAGCAATTGTATAAACAGTTATAAATGCTTAATTAAATAAATAAATAAACATTTAATAAAATCAAAGTCCTAATGATTGGGGCCTTTGTCAAACTCGAGTAGACTAGTCTGTCAATCTAGGTACTTAGTAGTTAGGGAATTCTGTAAATATCATCAAACATATGACCTACAAATCAAACGGTCTAGCTAGGACTTCTTGAAATGTAGGGTTTTTGTTTCGTTGTTGATTCATTTTGGCATATGTTATCTTTGATATTTCCCAAACTTTCCCTCGAAAATGATTTATTGATTCGTCTGATTTTGTTACAAGATGTACTTGATTCGTTGATCATAGAATACTAGATTCATTGATCAATTGTACACTTGATTCATTGTTCAACAAACACTTGGTTTATTGAACATTGAATATTACCTTTGCAAAGATTGTTTCATTTGATTTGTTGAAATCCCACACTTGTTTCGTCAAATTGTTTCGTTTGATTCGTTGAACTCACCCACTTGATTTGTCAAAATGTTTCGTTTGATTCGTTGAACTCACCCACTTGATTTGTCAAAAATTTTCGTTTCATTCCTTTGAAATGTTTTGATTCATTTGAAATGTTTAGTTTAACCCGACTGTTCCCTTAATTTATAAGTAATTAAGCTTAGTACAACCTGCATAAAATCTTCCTAGACGTGGTCTAGGATAACATTTACATATGTAAAACATATAAATTTAAAAGCACTTAAGTAAACAATTTAAATAACAGCTTACGCATGCTTCTCAGCCCCGCGTTTAAAAACAAAATTGTTTAGAAAAGGGGCAATAAACTCACATGTGTTAATGTCTAATGTACTATCACATAATTCGCACTCTTGTTTGTAGGTTATGTATCTTCGGTTCCGGAGTTGTTTAAAAGAAATTCGAATACTATAAGTATACGTATTAGTCGTTGCGTCTAAGGTTTAGTCTCGGTGTGTGCAATTAAGTGTCCTAAGTTACTAAGTATCCCTATGATCTAATCTAACTTAGTTACCCGTTTTATGATCCCAATTCCCATGGTTAGTCATAATAACTTACTTTTACATTTTTAGAAATTTCAGCAGAGTTTCCATTGTATTTAGTTCAAATCTAGATAATGATATTGTCTATTTTTCAACAAGTTCCCAAACAATTAAATCAAAATAAGTATTTAAATTAAAACATTACAATTAACTTCCATTTTAATTCAATATTAAGTCAAAATCATTTAAGGAAATCTAACAAGTTATAATTAGATTTCTTTTATTAAAATCTCATTATTTGAGTTTAAGTAACATTTAATGTGTGATGGGCTTAACTAAGCCCCATTGGGCCCGTTTAGGCCCAATTGAAGATCCTTAGTTTCTAATTGATTAAAAGAATTAAGCTTTTGTCTCTCAGGATCATATAAGAAAACTATCCAGTTGTTAAGCCATCTCATGACCATCAACAACTCATGTGAAGTTGTTATTGTGTGTGAAGAATTATCTTGTTATAGTAATCCATAATACATGTCTTCACACTTAAAGTTTAATGGTTACCCCTTAATGCAACTCATAGGATTCAATCATCCAAGGACCATATAACTCATTTAATATTAAGGATAAGTTTGCATGAGCTTAATCACCCTAAATCATTTCCATGCACACACACGTAATATTAATCCATGCATGCTTGATTTCTCCTTTGTTGTTGGTTTTAAGTATTTGTGTACTCATCTTCTTAGCTTATAAACTAAGATGGACCATCCTAGCTCTTAAAATATCATGACTCCATGATTCTTGGGTTTGTCGAGGATAGGGCAGCGAACCTTTTGAAGTTGTGCCCAGGTTTGGCCATCAATCCAGGCCAGCGAACCTTGAGAGGTTCGGCACCCAAAGGTTCGTGGCATATGGCTTATAGGTTCTTGGTCCACCCTTGGGTTCGTTGGGTTACAGTTTATAGTTGCCGAGTAGGGTTCGGCCATCCTTTGCATGGAGGTTCGCGAACCCATGCACAAAAGGGTTTGTCACCCCCAATGGTTCGGTTGCAGGACTATAGTCAACAATAACAGGTTCGTGGCTCAGATGGTTGCAGGGTTCGGCACAGGGTTTGCCCAACAAACCCGTGGGTTCGTCTGTTGTAACCCATCTTAGAAAGGTTCGTCCGGTTGAGTAAAGGTTCGGCCGATCAAAACAGGCCACGAACCTGTGTTCTCTTCCTATTCACGATCACTAACCTGCTACAAACCAATTTTTCCGTGTAATCCAGCTATATCTATGTGTATATCTATGTGTGTTATTGGTATTTAGACCGATTAGAAGCTTCCATTGAAGAGGGTTTTATGTTACCCCTAAACCGAATTTAAAGTGAATGTTTACCTCAATTTCCACAGTTGAATGCTTGTTTTTCTTGTAGTTCCATCATCCTCTTAACAAAATGAACGTCTTGACACTTAGATGGCTTGAATCCACAACGAATTAAGCTCAAATTCTTAGAGAGAAGATGGTTTTCTTGTGAGGAAACTAGAGAGAGATAAAACGAGATTGAGAGAAAAGGAGTGAAATGGAGGTGGTTGGGGCATTTAATTACCACGTTAAATGTGGAGGAAGATATCCGATCGCTCGGACTCGTTTGGTTTCGCGAAAAAGGCCGGATCGCGTAGTCTCACCGCGAAACGACTCGATTCATAAAAATAGAATTTATTTAATGATTCTAAGTTGTGATTCCTAATAAATTAACTAATATCTTCTATTTATTTTAAATTTAAAATATTAATTTACTGTTTAAATCGAAATGTACGGTCGTCGTGCGTATTCGTTCGAATCGTCACCCGTACGAACACGAAGATAACTATACTTTTCAATCTTGTTTTCTAATTATAGAATATCATTCAGAACGTTAAACTTTCAGATATATTCGTACAGATCGTCACCTATACGAATAACCCGTCGATTTAGCATTCACATAACAATATTCGTGTGTTTTGTTCTGTAAAGCCTCACATACGTTTATACATAGTAATTCCTAACATATAATCTCATGTTGGTTCTGTGTTGCTAGATATTTATCTGATTCAAGAACCATAGTCCTGAACTTGTTTCTGTTAAATATTTCTGAACTAGTTGTTTGACAATCCAAAATGAAAATGACAACTGTTATATATATGAAACGTATTGAAATGGATATGATTCTTACCTTTTTACTGTTCATGTCACTATTTAAGACCACTGTTCCGGCACCGGTTCTGGCACTGATGTTACAGTCTCCCCTTATTAGAGAACTTTCGTCCCAAAATTTAAGAGTTGTTATCGGGTACAGCTTGCTCTTCAAACAGTTGGGGATACTTTGACTTCATGTGATCCTCACGCTCCCAAGTAAACTCGGGTCCACGTCTTGAATTCCATCTAACCTTTACAATCGGAATACGGCTTCGCCTCAGTTGTTTAACCTTGCGATCCATAATCTCCAAAGAATCTTCTATAAAATTTAACTGTTCATCTACTTGAATTTTTTCTATCGGAATGACGAGAGACTCGTCAGTAAGGCATTTCTTTAAATTTGAGACGTGAAACACGTCATGCACACCACTGAGCTCATCTGGTAGTCTCAGTCTATACGCCACAGGACCAATACGCTCGATGGTCTAGAACGGTCCCACGTATCTTGGTGCTAATTTTCCTTTCTTTCCAAAGCGTACAACGCCTTTCCATGGGGTTACCTTCAACATGACTCGGTCTCCCACTTGGAATTCCAACGGCTTACGCTGTTTGTCAGCATAGCTCTTTTGTCTGCTCCTTGTAGCTTGTAGTCTTCTTTGAATCTGAGCAATCTTATCAGTGGTTTCCTGAATAAGTTCTGGCCCAGTTATTCGATTGTCTCTAACTTTAGTCCAACAGATCGGTGATCGACATTTCCGACCATAAAGAGCCTCGAATGGTGCACATCCGATAGTGCTATGGTAACTGTTATTGTAGGAGAACTCGATCAGTGGCAAATGGGAATCCCAATTCCCACTGAAGTCCAATACACAGGTTCTTAACATGTCCTCTAGGGTTTGAATAGCACGTTTGCTTTGACCAGCTGTACTCAGATTTAACTGTGTCCCTAAAGATTTTTGCAATGATTGCCAGAACCTTGATGTGAATCTGCTGTCTCTATCAGAGATAATAGACAATGGAACACCGTGGCTTACCACTATCTCGTTTATGTATAGTCTCGCCAATTTATCCATGGTGAAGTTCTCACGCATTGGCAAGAAATGAGCAGATTTTGTTAAACGATCAATGATCACCCAAATTGTATCGTGGCCACTGGAAGTGCGAGGTAGCTTGGTAATGAAATCCATAGCTATTTGTTCCCACTTCCAGAGTGGAATCTCAGGCTGTTCCAGTAACCCAGACGGTCTCTGGTGTTCCGCCTTTACCTTCGCACTCATTAGACATTTACCGACATACTCGGCTATGTCTTTCTTCATTCCCGTCCACCAATAAAATCCACGCAAGTCTTGGTACATTTTATCAGCGCCTGGATGAACAGAGTATTTAGTCTTGTGTGCTTCATCGAAGATAAGTCTTCTTAATTCATCTACCGTCGGTATCCATATACGTTCCCGGTAGTAGATTATTCCATCAGGCTTCGTGTCAAACTGGTTCTCTGCTCCGCAATCAAGTTCCTTTTTCAGATTACCTCGGTCAAGTGCTTCTTGTTGTGCATGAATAATCTTGTCACTTAAACTGGTCTGCACGGTTATCCCCATTGCTCTAACACGTAGGGGTTTGACCCGTTCTTTCCGGCTCAAGGCATCAGCTACAACGTTCGCTTTTCCTGCATGGTACTTGATCACACAATCATAATCATTCAGAAGTTCAACCCAACGGCGTTGTCGCATGTTGAGCTCCTTCTGATCAAAGATGTGCTGCAGACTTTTGTGATCAGTGAATATGGTACACTTGGTGCCATATAAGTAATGTCTCCATATCTTCAGTGCGAAGATTACAGCTCCCAGTTCAAGAACATCAGTAGTGTAGTTCTTCTCATGAATCTTTAACTGTCTTGAAGCATAAGCGATAACTTTGTGCCGTTGCATCAATACGCAACCGAGTCCCTGATGAGAAGCATCACAGTATACAACAAAGTCATCACAGCCCTCTGGAAGAGATAGAATTGGAGCATCACATAATTTCTGTTTCAAGGTTTGGAAAGCATCTTCTTGTTTCTGCTCCCAGACAAACGGTTCACTTTTCTGGGTTAACTTAGTGAGAGGCAAATCTATTTTAGAAAAGTTTGAAATAAACCTTCTGTAATAACCTGCCAATCCTAGAAAAGACCGTATCTCCGTCAGTGTCTTCGGAGTGTCCCAATTCTTTATCGCCTCGATCTTGGCAGGATCCACATGTATTCCCTCACTGTTGACTACGTGTCCCAGAAATTGAACTTCTCTTAGCCAAAATTCACATTTTGAGAATTTGGCATAAAGTTTCTTTTCCTTCAACAGCTCCAAGATCTTCCTGAGATGTTGCTCGTGCTCTTTTTTGGTCTTGGAATAAATCAGTATGTCATCAATGAAAACAATGACGAACCGATCCAAGTACGGCTTGCACACTTGGTTCATGAGATCCATGAAAACCGCTGGTGCATTTTTCAATCCGAAGGGCATCACCAAAAATTCATAGTGCCCGTATCTAGTTCGGAAGGCCGTTTTCGGTATGTCTTCATCTTGAACTCTAAGCTGGTGGTATCCAGACCGCAAGTCAATCTTCGAGAAGTATTGAGCTCCTTGCAGTTGGTCAAATAAATCATCAATCATCGGCAATGGATACCGATTCTTGATGGTTAATTTGTTCAGCTCCCTGTAATCTATGCACATTCTGAACGATCCGTCTTTCTTCTTCATAAACAAGACCGGAGCTCCCCAAGGTGAGTAGCTCGGTCTAATGAAACCCTTGTCAAGTAGCTCCTGCAACTGATTAGACAATTCCTGCATCTCTAAAGGTGCTAATCTGTAAGGAGATTTAGCAACAGGAGTTGCTCCAGGAATTAAGTCAATACGAAACTCTACCGGTCGCACCGGTGGCAAACCGGGTAGGTCTTCAGGAAACACTTCAGGATATTCTTTCACTACCAGTACATCTTGAATATTTTTCTTCTCCTTCTCCTTTTCCACCACATGAACCAAAAACGCCACGCACCGCTTCCATAGACACTTACGCGCCTTTATGCAAGAGATGATTTTGATACTTCTTTTTGCTTGGTCCCCCTTTACTTCCAATACACGATCACTCAGCAATGGAATTCAAAGCAGCTTTTCAGAACAGATGACTTCCACTCGATTAGAAGAAAGCCAATCCATTCCCACAATGATGTCGAAACTACCCAACTCCATCGGTATCAAATCGATGGTTAATGTATAATCATTAAGTGTCAACAGGCAGTTCCTATAAACTGTACTAATTGTGATTTGTTTCCCGTTAGCTACTTCTATAACGTAAGGGAAGTCTAACTATTCCTCTATGAAATCTAATAGGCATGCAAAATCGGTAGAGATAAAACTCTGATCCGCACCAGTATCAAATAGAAAAGATGCATAAAAGTCATGTAAGAGAAACGTACCAGTGACCACATTTGGGTCCTGGCGTGCAGCTGGTGCTCCGATGGCAAAGGCTCATCCACGGGGTGCTTGAACTGCTGGTTGTGCCTTCTTCGGGCAGTTTTCGCAAAGTGGCCTTGTTCGCCACAGTTATAGCATCCACCATTGTTCTGATTAGCTGGTGGAGGGAGAGCCAAAGCAGCATTGTTGACTGCTTGGTTAGGTGTCATCCGGCAGTGTTGGACCCAATGGCCATTTCTTCCACATCCTGTGCATTGCTTGCAGGGAGTGTTAGCAATATGATGATACTGACACTTGGCACATAGAGGAAACGTGCCAGTGTAGGGTTTGCGGTTAGGGTTTTGTGGTGGTGCTGCTATTTGTTGAAGAGGTGAGGCCACCGTGTAGTTCTTGATGGTCTTCTGTTTCTTCTTCTGATGGTGATGGGGTTTCTTTGAAGACTCAGCCTTGTTCTTGCTGGGTTCAGCCTCCTTCTTTAGGACTCCAGAGGCTACCATGAGGTCAGTGAGTTTCCCATACAATCTCACTGCAGACTCGACAGTGGTAGGGTTGGCTGAAACAACCATGCTCTGAATGCAGGCGGGAAGTCCACCTACATAACGATCTATCCTCTTCTCTAAAGTTGGCACCACGTTTGGCACCAAAGCAACCAACTCTTGATAACGAGTGGTGTACCCCATGTGATCAGCCCCTTTCATCACATGGTTGGATAGTTCAACCTCCAGTTTCTGTAATTCATTCTTAGGACAGAATTATGTTCTTGGAAACGTCTTGAACTCTTCCTATGGCATGGTCATAGCTTCCTCTCTTCCTCGGGCGTTGATTTGACCGTTCCACCAAGTCAGAGCCCGTTTGTTGAATGTTCCAGCTGAGTAACGGACCTTGTGGTGTTCGAGGCAGCTGCAGAGATCCAATTGTACACTTGATTCATTGTTCAACAAACACTTGGTTTATTGAACATTGAATATTACCTTTGCAAAGATTGTTTCGTTTGATTCGTTGAAATCCCACACTTGTTTCGTCAAATTGTTTCGTTTGATTCGTTGAACTCACCCACTTGATTTGTCAAAATGTTTCGTTTGATTCATTGAACTCACCGACTTGATTTGTCAAAATGTTTCGTTTGATTCCTTTGAAATGTTTTGATTCATTTGAAATGTTTAGTTTAACCCGACTATTCCCTTAATTTATAAGTAATTAAGCTTAGTACAACCTGCAAAAAATCTTCCTAGACGTGGTCTAGGATAACATTTACATATGTAAAACATATAAATTTAAAAGCATTTAAGTAAACAATTTAAATAACAGTTTACGCATGCTTCTCAGCCCCGCATTTAAAAACAAAAATGTTTAGAAAAGGGGCAATGAACTCACATGTGTTAATGTCTAATGTACTATCACATAATTCGCACTCTTGTTTGTATGTTATGTATCTTCGGTTCCTGAGTTGTTTTAAAGAAATTCGAATACAAAAGTATACGTATTAGTCGTCGCGTCTAAGGTTTGGTCTCGGTGTGTGCAACTAAGTGTCCTAAGTTACTAAGTATCCCTATGATCTAATCTATTTTTCAACAAGTTCCCAAACAATTAAATCAAAATAAGTATTTAAATCAAAACATTACAATTAACTTCCATTTTAATTCAATATTAAGTCAAAATCATTTAAGGAAATCTAACAAGTTATAATTAGATTTCTTTTATTAAAATCTCATTACTTGAGTTTAAGTAACATTTAATGTGTGATGGGCTTAACTAAGCCCCATTGGGCCCGTTTAGGCCCAATTGAAGATCCTTAGTTTCTAATTGATTAAAAGAATTGAACTTTTGTCTCTCAGGATCATATAAGAAAACTATCCAGTTGAGCCATCTCATGACCATCAACAACTCATGTGAAGTTGTTATTGTGTGTTAAGAATTATCTTGTTATAGTAATCCCTAATACATGTCTTCACACTTAAAGTTTAATGGTTACCCCTTAATGCAACTCATATGATTCAATCATCCAAGGACCATATAACTCATTTAATATTAAGGATAAGTTTGCATGAGCTTAATTACCCTAAGTCATTTCCATGCACACACACGTAATATTAATCCATGCATGCTTGTTTTCTCCTTTGTTGTTGGTTTTAAGTATTTTTGCACTCATCTTTTTAGCTTATAAACTAAGATGGACCATCCTAGCTCTTAAAATATCACGACTCCATGATTCTTGGGTTTGTCGAGGATGAGGGCAGCGAACCTTTTGAAGTTGTGCCCAGGTTCGGCCATCAATCCAGTCCGGCAAACCTTGAGAGGTTCGGCACCCAAAGGTTCGTGGCATATGGCTTATAGGTTCGTGGTCCACCCTAGGGTTCGTTGGGTTACAGTTTCTAGTTGCCGAGTACGGTTTGGCCATCCTTTGCATGGAGGTTCGCGAACCCATGCACAAAAGGGTTCGTCACCCCCAATGGTTCGGCCAACTGTAGCATGGTTCGGTTGCTGGACTATAGTCAACAATAACAGGTTCGTGGCTCAGATGGTTGCAGGGTTAGGCATAGGGTTCGCCTAACAAACCCTTGGATTCGTCTGTTTTAACCCATCTTAGAAAGGTTCGTCCGGTTGAGTAAAGGTTCGGCTGATCAAAACAGGCCACGAACCTGTGTTCTCTTCCTATTCACGATCACTAATCTGCTACAAACCAATTTTTCCGTGTAATCCAGCTATATCTATGTGTATATCTGTGTGTGTTATGGGTATTTAGACCGAATTTAAAGTGAATGTTTACCTCAATTTCCACAGTTGAATGCTTGTTTTTCTTGTACTTCCGTGATCCTCTCAACAAAATGAACATCTTGACACTTAGATGGCTTGAATCCACAACGAATTGAGCTCAAATTCTTAGAGAGAAGATGGTTTTCTTGTGAGGGAACTAGAGATAGAGAGATAAAACGAGATTGAGAGAAAAGGAGTGAAATGGAGGTGGTTGGGGCATTTAATTGCCACATTAAATGTGGGGGAAGATACCAGATCGCTCGGTCTCGTTTTGTTTCGCGAAAAAGGCCGAATCGCGTAGTCTCACTGCGAAACGACTCGATTCATAAAAATAGAATTTATTTAATGATTCTAAGTTGTGATTCCTAATAAATTAACTAATATCTTCTATTTATTTTAAATTTAAAATATTAATTTACTGTTTAAATCGAAATGTACGGTCGTCGTGCGTATTCATTCGAATCGTCACCCGTACGAACAAGACGATAACTATACTTTTCAATATTGTTTTCTAATTATAGAATATCATTCAGAACGTTAAACTTTCAGATATATTCGTACAGATCGTCACCTATACGAATAACCCGTCGATTTAGCATTCACATAACAATATTCGTGTGTTTTGTTCTGTAAAGCCTCACATACGTTTATACATAGTAATTCCTAACAAATAATCTCATGTTGGTTCTGTGTTGCCAGATATTTATCTGATTCAAGAACCATCGTCCAGAACTTGTTTCTGTTAAATGTTTTCGAACTAGTTGTTTGACAATCCAAAATGATAATGACAACTGTTATGAATATGAAACGTATTGAAATGGATATGATTCGTACCTTTTTACTGTTCATATCACTGTTTAAGACCACTATTCCGGCACCGGTTCTGGCACTGATGTTACATAGAGCGACACCTGTTGCTAAATATTCTTACACGTTAGCACCTTCAGAGATGTAGGAATTGTCGAATCAATTACAGGAACTACTCGACAAAGGTTTTATCCGACCGAGCTACTCACCTTAGGGAGCTCTGGTTTTGTTCGTGAAAAAGTAGGATGGATCCTTTCGTATGTGCATAGACTACAGGGAGCTAAACAAACTAACCATCAAGAATCGGTATCCATTACCGAGGATTGATGATTTGTTTGATCAATTGCAAGGAGCTCAATACTTTTCTAAGATCGATTTGCGGTTCGGGTACCATCAGCTCAGAGTTAAGACGAAGATATACCAAAGACGGCGTTTCGTACCAGATACAAGCATTATGAGTTTATGGTGATTCCTTTTGGATTGACGAATGCACCCGCGGTTTTCATGGATCTCATGAACCGAGTGTGTAAGCCGTACCTGGATCAGTTTGTTATTGTGCTTATTGATGACATATGATCTATTCCAAAAGAAAAGCAGAGCACGAGAAACATATTAGAATGATCTTGGAACTGTTAAAGGAAGAGAAACTCTATGCCAAATTCTCTAAGTGTGAATTTTGGTTAAAAGAGGTTCAATTTCTGGGTCATGTAGTCAACAGCGAGGGAATACATGTAGACCCTGCTAAGATCGAAGCAATAAAGAACTGGGATACTCCGAAGACGCCGACGGAGATACGTTCCTTTCTAGGCTTAGCAGGCTATTATAGAAGGTTTATCTCAAAATTTTCTAAGATAGCCCTACCACTCACCAAGTTGACACAGAAAAGCGAACCGTTTGTTTGAGAACAGAAGAAAGAAGATGCTTTTTAGACTTTGAAGCAAAAGCTATGTGATGCTCCAATCTTATATCTCCCAGACGGTTGTGATGACTTTGTAGTGTACTGTGATGCATCCCATCAGGGACTTGGCTGTGTACTAATGCAGCGGGACAAAGCCATCGCGGATGCCTCGAGAAAAATGAAGATTCATGAGAAGAATTACACTAATGATTTGGAACTAGGAGGAGTGGTATTCGCATTGAAAATTTGGAGACATTACCTATATGGCACCAAGTGTTCCATATTTACTTATCACAAGAGTCTGCAGCACATATTCGATCAGAAGGAACTCAACATGCAACAGCGACGTTGGGTTGAACTTCTGAATGATTACGATTGTGTAATCAAGTACCATCCAGGCAAGGCAAACGTTGTAGCTGATGCCTTGAGTCGGAAGGAACGGGTCAAACCCTTGCGCATCAGAGCAATGGGAATGACTGTGGAGACAAGCTTACACGACAACATTATCCAAGCACAACAAGAGGTTGTTGAACGAGGAAACTTGAAGAAAGAACTAGATTGTGGAGCAGAAAAGCAACTTGAAACAAAGCCAGATGGAATCATCTATTATAAGGATCATGTATGGATTCCTGTAGTGGATGAATGGAGAAAGCTTATCTTTGATGAAGCACACAAAACCAAGTACTATGTGCATCCCGGTGCTGATAAAATATACCAAAACTTACGGTCGTTTTATTGGTGGCCAGGTATGAAAAAAGACATAGCTGAGTACGTTGGTCAATGCCTTACGTGTGCCAAAGTGAAGGCGGAACACCAGAAACCATCAGGTTTACTGGAGCAGCCTGAAAGTCCACTTTGGAAGTGGGAATAGATATCTATGGACTTGTTACCAAGCTACCCTGCACTTCCAGTGGTCATGATACTATTTGGGTTATCATCGACCTATTAACCAAATATTGCTCATTTCTTGCCAAAGCGAGAAACTTACACGATGGATAAACTAGCAAAACTTTACATCAACGAGATAGTGGTACGCCATGGTGTGCCATTATCTATCATCTCAGATCGTGATAGCAGATTCACATCAAGGTTCTGGCAATCATTGCAGAAATCTCTAGGGACACACTTAAATCTGAGTACTGCTTACCATCCACAAACGGATGGTCAGATCGAACGTACTATACAGACCCTGGAGGACATGTTGAGAACCTGTGTTTTAGATTTTGGTGGGAATTGGGATTCTCATTTACCACTGATCGAATTCTCCTACAACAACAGTTATCATAGTAGCATCAGATGTGCACCGTTCGAGGCTCTCTATGTTCGAAAATGTCGATCACCAATCTGTTGGTTTGAAGTGGGAGATAATTGAAAACCAGGCCAGAACTTATTCAACAAACTACAGACAAAATTGCTCAGATACAAGAAAGGCCACAAGAAACCCGAAGCAGACAAAAGAGCTATGCCGATAAACGGCGTAAGCCGTTGGAATTCCAAGTGGGAAACCGCGTCATGTTAAAGGTATCCCCATGGAAAGGCGTAGTCTGTTTTGGAAAGAAAAGCAAAATGGCACCATGATACGTGGGACCGTTCGAGATCATCGATCACATTGGTCTCGTGACGTATAGACTAAGGTTACCGGATGAACTTAGTGGTGTGCACGACGTGTTTCACGTCTCAAACTTGAAGAAATGCCTTGTTGATGAATCACTCATACCAATTGAAGAAATTCAATTGGATGAACATTTACACTTTGTTGAAGAACCTTTGGAGGTTATGGATCCCAAGGCTAAGAAACTAAGGCGAAGCCATATTCTGATTGTCAAGGTTCGTTGGAACTCAAAGCGCGGACCCAAGTTTACCTGGGAACGCGAAGTTCACATAAGTCTAAGTATCCCCAACTGTTTATGGAGGAAGTCGTACCGGATAATGATTCTTAAATTTCGGGACGAAATTTCTCTAACAAGGGGAGACTGTAACATTAGTGCCGGAAGTGTTACCGGAACAATGATCTTAACAGTAACTTGCAAAGTAACTCAGGTACAAACTACGTGAACTATGTATATGCTATTGACATTTGATGCTTGACACTAAACGATTATGCTATCGTTTCTGAAATCTGATTTACACCTTATGGTTTAATAGTCAGAAGCACATCAGACAACACTGACCTGACACACAAATGCTTGAATTAATGCTAGTATGTGTAAACATATGCGAGGTTAAACAAAACAAAACCATAATGGTTGTTATTACAGAATGTTAAATCGACAAATTATTCGTATAGGTGACGATCTGTATGAATAAATATGAAAGTTTAACGTTCTGATGACAAAAAAGTATAAAACAAGAATAAAAAAGTGAAACCAAAGTCGTGTTTGCTCGGGTGACGATTCGAAAACGAAAAACGACTTGAACGATAATAAAATTAAGAAAATTAAATATTTAACATTTATTAGGAATCATAATCTTTTAAAAGATTTAAAAATAAATTCATTTTTTTAAAATACATAGAATATGCGAAATGGGACGTGAGTTAACGAAACGCTTAAAATAATCCATTTCGAAAAAATAATTCAAAAAAAGTTGATTTAAAAGATTTACTAGAAATAACCACCTTCCAAACATTTGAAAATAAAGTCTTTTTATTTAGTTTACAAAACACGCGCGTAACGATCCGGAAAGGCAACGGAGACGAAAAACGAGCAACCGAAACGAACCCGAACACGCATGGGGTATTTATACCCTAAATGAGTTATTTCTCTCATTTATTACACGCAACCTCTCTCTCTCTCTCTCTCTCTCTCTCTACCCTCCAACTCGTTTTCTCCCTTTCTCTCTAAAAGAAACATCTTCAAACTACAATATGTCACTCATTTGCGGATGAAATCAAGCAATCTTGGTGTCTAAACGAAGATCTCGACATCCTCTACACAGAAGTACAACAGATCGGAGCATCTGGCCGCTGAAAATCGAGGTATAGAAGCTTGAATGATTGAAAAAGCAGGGTTTTCATCACCCTAATTCAACCCATCCACTTTGACTGGTTATAAGCTAACCTCCTTGAGTTTTACACTTTCGAGAACTCATGAGAGCATACAACTAACCTTGGGAATGACCGGGAGTGCTTAGGGTTCGATGGTGATGATGATAGAGGCCAACCGAAGTGCAGGTTCGTGGGACTAGCAGGTGGCTGAACCTGTGTAACCACCATTACCGAACCTTCAAGGACGAACCCATGGGAGCTGTGAACCTGTTCTCCGGCGAACCCTAGGCCTCAGTCAAACCCAGCTATCATCACCGAACCTTCATGCATGAGTTGCGAACCTCTATGTCACGAACCTACATCAGCCGAACCCACGCATACACGAACCTGGACTATCTTGGAGTTGGCTGAACCTTATCATTCATGAACCCTCCAGTCATGAACCCTGCTGCCCGAACCATAGGAGGATGCCACGAACCTATAGCTCCAGCCGAACCCTAAATGAACGAACCATAAGGTTCTCCAAACATGCAAGGCCGAACCTTAGACCAAACAATCAGGAGGTTCGCTGAAAGGGTGGACTAGACTCACCTTCTCTGATCATCTAATCCCATATGATTGATTCAACCCAATTGATTATTTGGCCCAACCTATCATTCGGCCCACACTTCTTTTGTACAAGATCATCATTCGGCCCACATGCAACAGTTTGGCCCACATAGAATAACTTGAAATAAACACATGAAATCCATTTCAATAGAAAAATATGTATGGGATTTACAAAGGAAAAACTACAAAGATGGTGGGAGTGATTTAGATTACACACTAAGTAAATAGCATACAATAACAAAGTTTGAGATGTCAATAATGAGTTAAAGCTAAACATATAACATAAAGGCTTGTTGTACTAACAACTTAAGTGGTTAAGTGGGAGTACAATCCTTAACAAGCAAACGAGGCCGAGTGATGATCAACATCACTAAGTGTTAGCCAATTCTAGGGCTAACATAGACACGTACACAAAGCACTACAACTTATACTTACAGGTTACATACAACGTGAAATCAATACAGGATCTTGAAAACAACAACAAATACTAAAACAAGCGCGTGCATTCTAGTTTAAGCTAAGTCAACCACTTCAACAATAAGGTAAGTTCATTTGTCCCTTTTCAAACACATTTGTTTTTACCTCGTGACTGAGAAGCATGTTATACATTCTAAACAATTATAGAAATGTTTTATACATTCTAAGCATGTTATGCCTCAGCTTCGCAGTTTTCTCGGGAGGAAAGTATTTCTCAAAGAATTTTTCAGACATCTGATTCCAAGTGGTGATACAGCCTGAGGGAAGGGAAATCAACCATGCCTTGGCTCGGTCACGTAGAGTGAATGGGAACAACCGAAGCCGAATGGCATCATCAGACGTGCCATTGATCTTGAAAGTGGCGCAAATCTCCAGAAATCCCGCGATATGGAGATTAGGATCCTCGTGATCCTTCCCGTCAAACTGAACAGTGTTTTGAACCACTTGGATTATACTAGACTTGATCTCGAAATTGTTAGCTTCAACAGTCAGTCGGGTAATGCTCGGCTCCAAACCTCCAAGTGATGGTTTCGCGAAGTCAGAAATCGTCCGGTCATCATCTTGGTCCGCCATGGTCGTGTCTTCCGTGCCAAAGATATTGTCGGTCTCTCCGTCTCCTTCGATGATATTTGCTACAACGCGGGATCGTTCCCGCAACCTTTGCCGGAAATACCGCTCCGGTTCCGATCTAGGCTCGACAATGTCCGGTTCGGGGGTTGAGGACATACACACTTAATGCATAACCGAGTCACCGAATCAAACCTGTTAAAAATAAAAAATAAAATAAAAATAAAAATAATAAAATAAAATATAAAAATAAAAATAAAATAAGATAAATTAAAATTTTGAAAAATAATAAAAACTAAGAGTTAGAAAAAAAAATCAAACTAGTGAAATAAAATAAAATAGAAAAAAATAATATTTTTATACTAAGAACTAAGCTAAATCACCAACTCTGATTTTTCTTGAAATCACCGTGTCCCCAGCAACGGCGCCAAAAAATTGATGTGCGTGAAACTATATATTTATTAAATGGGTTTTTCACACAGATTTTAGTTTTAAAAATGGTTTTTACTAAGAACTAAATCACACACAATAGGCAAGTGTACCTATCGCATAGCAATATAGCTTATGGTAAGAACCGGATATCAATCCGTGGACACGGTAGCTCTCGGTACTAGATCTCGGTCAATGTTTAGCAAATACATGAAAAGTTGGGTTTTGTGAATTTTAAAATAATAACTAACTAAAAGAAGGAATTTTGGAATAATCTAAAGTCTAAGAAAAATTGCCTACATCATGAATCCACTTAGTTTAGTGATGCGATTATTATGAATTGGTAAACAAATGTTGACTAGATTCCGGTCAAAGATATCTAATCATATAATCTTTTGGAAAATTAAAATGAATAATACATTCTAATCACCTAGGATTATTCTATAAAGCCTAATGTCAAGGTCTATGTCAAGATTTAATCAAGAATTAGTCATCCGTCAAGAATCTTAATTCTACAACTTAAGGAAAACTAATATGACTTATACACACTAATCACCCTAAGTTGCATAAATTCAACAAAGTCACAATTTCTTCCAACTTACAATCTATGAACATAATCATGCAAATGAGGTCATTTGGCCATAATTTCCTAACTTACATGTTAATCATATTCAACAAATCATAATATCACCATGGTTTTTCCAAACTTTAGTGAAAGAAAGTATACTTATGCAAGTTTTATAATATTCAAGAAACCAATTATCATTCCTAATCTCATGGCATAACCTTAAAAACAAGTTGTAAGATTATGAACAAATGTTTGATCATGGTTTTCCAACATAGTATGACTAAACATTCATCATTCTTGAACATTAATCAACCTACACAAATTTACAACATCATTGGACTATAATCATAACTTCATCTTGAATCTTGACATAAACCCATTTGACCAATTCATAAAATTAACATCACATAAACAAAAGTTTCATCATAATCTAGACAATGAAGTGTTTAGCCCATGAGGCTTACAAGAACAACAATAAAGTAGCTAAAATTAACAAGAAACATGATTCAAGTAACAAAATGCAAACCACTAATGAACAAAGATTGCAAAAAGATGGTGTTAGATGCTCCTTGGATCTTCAAGACCGTCACAATCTCCCTTAGACAGCTGCAAGAAATCTGAACAAAAGGAATTTTGGCTCCAGGAAGTCCAACCCTTTGAAATGAGGTGAAAAACTCAATTTATAGAAATTCTGGGACTTGGCACGGTTGTGCACCATAGGTGCACGGTCGTGCAAGGTGCTACAGTGCTTCACTTTTGGTCTGGGACGGTTGTCGAAGTTGCCATTTTCAGCAAACTCTCGAAAATTGACTAGAGGTGTCAGGCACGGTCGTGCTAAAAGTTGCACAGTCGTGCGCAAGTCAACATGGCCGGCACTAACTCCATCTGGCCCGGCACTGCCATGCTTTGGCCCGGCACTGGCTAGCTTGCACGGTCGTGCAAGGTTTAAGCACGGTCGTACATAGGCCAGCATTGTCATGCATGGCCTAGCACTACCTGGTTGCATGGTCGTGCAACATTGTGCACGGTCGTGCATAGGCCAGCACTGCCATGCATGGCCTAGCACTACCTGGTTGCACGGTCGTGCAACATTGTGCACGGTCGTGCATATGCCAGCAGTGCCAGTGCAAGATTTGGCATGACAGTGCGCATCTGGGGATTTGCTCAGAAATTGCTGAAATTCCATCCAAAGCTTGATTTTCTTCCGAGCAAGGCCGTTTGTCCTACAAATTCACTAAAACAATAATTAGGACTATTTGCGAATGAATTTGCATGTTGTTAACGTTAAAACCGGGGGAATTTGAGTCGAATAATATGTATAATTTGACGTATATCAAACATCCCCACACTTGAACTTTGCTTGTCCTCAAGCAAACAATGAACCTTAATGGTGAAACCAATTTGCAAAAATCAACTTGTAAGCAATGATGAATCAAATAATCAAAACTTGGATTGTTTTTCAAAGGTTTACCAAATTTGAATTTTTTAAGCAAGAAAATAAAATCAAAATTATCAACAAAAATTTATACACAAGAGGATTCACTAACATGTTACACCATATATTTCTCACAATGTTCACACATACTCGGTTTATTTCGGATTCATACATGTAATGTGTATGTATAGAACACTCAATTGCCAAGACAATGGATCAAAAAATATGATATTTGTAAAAAAAATCAACTCTAAATCAAATAGCAAAAACAAAGCACAATTTAATCAAAAGGCCTTTATTGGGTTGTGTTTGGGATGGAGGATGGTTGGGGATAGAAGGATTGAGATGAGGGAATCCGTTGGCTAAGAATTTGCAAACAAAACGTATACTACATAGCCTTTTTGGCTTAAATGAGAGAAAGGCGCACGACCGTGCAACTAACTGCACGGCCGTGCGCCTTTGCTGATGCACGACCGTGCGGCTCGTACGCATGACCGTGCGACGAGTCAGATTTTTCTTTTTTTTCTTTTTTTTTAAAACACCGAGAACCCCTCAATAGAATCCGGCATCAAAAACCTTCTTCGCAGTAAGAGTCGCTCCATGATGACCACCAGTCGGTCCCTCATGACAATGCCTCAAAATCTTGTGCGCTTCACCTCCATACACGCACCTACGCACAATCTGATCAGCTCCAATCCTAAACAAGTAAGGATCCTCCCACAGGTAATACTTGACATCAGAAAAGAACTTCTTCTTCTGTTGATGTGTCTTGCCCTTCAAAACAATCCCACACGCGAGATAATTCGCGAAATCAGCAAACCATGGACAATCCTCATCCTGCGTCTGTATGTGCATAAGGAACTCGTGGGGGAAATTGTCATTTATGTGTGACCCCACAAATTCTGATGAAGCTAAGCACTCAAGACGGGAGTGGTGGTCCGCTGCAACATTCTCAGCTCCTTTTTTATCACGGATCTCAATGTCAAATTCTTGCAACAACAGAATCTAACGAATCAGCCTGGGTTTAGCATCTTGCTTGCTAAACAAGTAACAGAGGGCTGCATGATCCGTAAACACAATGGTCTTTGAAAGTACAAGATAGGAACGGAATTTATCGAACGCAAAGACCACAGCTAGGAGCTCCTTTTCAGTGGTGGTGTAGTGCTCCTGGGCATCATTTAGAGTTTTGCTTGCATAGTAAATTGGGTGGAAGTGCTTGTCCTTCCTTTGACCCAAGACTGCCCCAACCGCAAAGTCGCTTGCGTCACACATAAGCTCAAACGGGAGTGCCCAATCGGGGGCGATCATGATAGGAGCATTAACCAACTTCTCCTTCAACAACATGAATGCACGAAGGCATTCCTCAGAAAACACGAACGGGGCGTCATTCTCAAGAAGCTGAGTCACGGGGCGAGCTATCTTTGAGAAATCCTTGATGAAACGCCTATAAAACCCCGTGTGTCCTAAAAAACTCCGAATAGATTTCACAGAAGTGGGTGGAGGAAGCTTGACAATGGTCTCAATCTTGGCTCGGTCGACCTCAAGTCCGTCACGTGAAATCTTATGCCCTAAAACAATGCCCTCCTTCACCATGAAGTGGCATTTCTCCCAATTCAACACCAAGTTAGCTTCCTCACACCTAGCTAACATCTTCCTCAAATTTTCCAAACAATGATCAAAGGAACTTCCAAAAACAGAAAAGTCATCCATAAATACCTCCATGGAGTCCTCGATCATATCATGAAAAATAGCCACCATACAACGCTGAAATGTGGCCAGAGCATTGCACAGTCCAAAGGGCATTCGCCGATACGCAAATGTGCCATAGGGACATGTGAATGTCGTCTTCTCCTGATCCTCAGTAGCAATTGGAATCTGAAAATACCCAGAAAAACCATCCAAGAAACAATAGTACATCTTGCCCGACAATCTCTCCAACATCTGATCAATAAAAGGCAAGGGGAAGTGGTCTTTCCTAGTAGCATCGTTCAGTTTGCTCCATCCGGTCACAGTACGAGTAGGAATCAACTCGTTTCTCTCATTGGTAATCACTGTCATCCCACCCTTCTTTGGGACAACCTGCACCGGACTCACCCAAGGGGAATCAGAAATAGGATAAATCAAACCTGCATCAAGTAACTTGATAACCTCCTTCTTCACTACGTCTTGCATGTTGGGATTGAGACGTCTCTGATGCTGAACTACAGGCTTAAAATCATCCTCCATCAAAATCTTATGGGTACAAAAAGATGGATTGATCCCCTTAATATCCATGATCTTCCATGCAATCGCCTTCTTATGCACTTTCAGAACCTCAAGCAACTTAGCCTTCTCTCCACTCGTCAACGCAGACGAGATGATAACGGGCAACCGAGACTCACCATCTAGGAATGCATACTCCAAATGACTGGGAAGTTCCTTAAGCTCAACAGATGGTGGATCTTCAACAGAAGGTAATGCTTTAGGTTCATCCTTGCGATCCATGACTTCAAACACTTCATCCCGAGGGGGAGGATCGTGGCTCAGCAATGCCACCATCTCCTCATCAAATCGACCCTCGGTAACTGGGTCTACATCCTCCCCTCCTAACAATTGGGTGTCAAACACCTCCACAACACACCCATCCTGTGATGGATCACTCATACATGAATCAACAACATCAATGAAGTAGAGTGAATCGTCCTGACTCTGTGGATGCCTCATTGACCTTCCGATATCAAAGGTCACCTCCTCATCATAAACTCTAAGTGTCAGTTTGCCCGAGCAAACATCAATGAGGGCTCTAGCAGTGGCTAGGAATGGACGACCAAGAATGAGAGGTACATTCTTATCTTCATCCATATCGAGGATCACAAAGTCCACAGGAAACACAAACCGATCAATCTTAACCAACAAATTCTCAACTATACCTCTCGGATATTTGACTGACCGATCGGCAAGCTGGATACTCATTCGGGTTGGCTTAAGTTCCTCAACACCAAGTTTCTCAAACACGTCATAGGGCATTAGATTGATGCTAGCCCCCAAATCAGCCAAAGCATTACTGACTGATAAACTTCCAATCAAACATGGGATAGTGAAACTCCCAGGATCATTCATCTTCTAAGGAAGTTTGTTTTGAAGGATCGCAGAACACTCCTCACTCAATGTAACATGAGATAACTCCTCCAACTTCTTCTTGGTGGTGAGGATGTCCTTCAAAAACTTGGCATACTTAGGCATCTGAGCAAGTGCCTCAACAAATGGCAGATTGATGTGCAACTGCTTGAACAATTCCAGAAATTTACCATATTGTTCCTCAAACTTCTGCTTCTTCAACCTACTAGGATATGGAACAGGAGGAGTGTAGTCCTTGACTGGTTCCTTTGCTTGTGTTGTACTTGTTGGGCCTGGCCTGGAGTGCACCTCAGCAGGAATCTCAGTCGCAACCTCCTCAGTCACCGGCGGAAGAGAAGAAGAAGGGGAAGCCGGTGGAGGAGGTGCAGTGGTGGATTTACCACTCATCAAAGTGATGGCCTTAACATGAGCATTAGGATTCGGCTCAGTGTTACTCGGGAGGCCACCTTGTTGCCTTTCAGATAGCAACTTAGCAATTTGTCCCACCTGATTCTCGATGGTCTGCATCGATGCCTTTTGGTTCCTCAACTCCGTCTCATGCTTATGGAAGCGGTCTTCCATATACTGATTCTGTTTCTGAGCCAACTGGCTTTGGCTCTCGGTGTTAGCTAGCAACCGTGCAACCATGTCCTCCAAATTGGATCGCTTTTCAGGAGCGGGTTGTGACCCACTGCTAGAACCTTGATTTTGGAACTGGTTCTGTGAAGGACGAATCTGTGAGGACTGACCATGAGACTGATTTTGGAATGGGGGACGCGGATTGAATCCGGGTGGTTGCTGGTTTGCGGTACCAGACTTCCAACTGAAATTTGGGTGGTTCCTCCACCCCGGATTATAAGTGTTACTGTAGGGATTATTTTGAGACTGATTTTGGTTGCCCATGTAGTCAACCTGCTCGTGAACAGATCTATCCCTAATCGAACACTCCCCACTATGGTGTACTCCCCCACATACCTCACAACAAGATTGGACTTTGTTTACAGACATCTGCTCGATTTTGTTGGAGAGGGCCTCCAACTGTGCAGTCAAAGCAGAATAGGAATCAATCTGATGGACACCCTGCTTGGGTGCCTTGGCTCTCGGGGCCTGCTGAGAATAACTCTTCCTAGTTGCTTTCTCGAGCAATTCAAACGCCTCTCGCGGTCGCTTCGCTCCAAAATCTCCACCCGCATAACTGTCAAGCCACTGTCGTCCGCTCACGTCGAGACCATTGTAGAATGTCTCGCACTGCCTCCATAACTCTAAACCGTGATGTGGAACCTTTCGCATCAGATCCTTGAACCGCTCCCATGCCTCATAGAAAGTTTCACCATCATCCTGCTGGAACGAAAGGATCCGAGCTCTCAGCTTCGCAGTTTTCTCGGGAGGAAAGTATTTCTCAAAGAATTTTTCAGACATCTGATTCCAAGTGGTGATACAGCCTGAGGGAAGGGAAATCAACCATGCCTTGGCTCGGTCACGTAGAGTGAATGGGAACAACCGAAGCCGAATGGCATCATCAGACGTGCCATTGATCTTGAAAGTGGCGCAAATCTCCAGAAATCCCGCGATATGGAGATTAGGATCCTCGTGATCCTTCCCGTCAAACTGAACAGTGTTTTGAACCACTTGGATTATACTAGACTTGATCTCGAAATTGTTAGCTTCAACAGTCAGTCGGGTAATGCTCGGCTCCAAACCTCCAAGTGATGGTTTCGCGAAGTCAGAAATCGTCCGGTCATCATCTTGGTCCGCCATGGTCGTGTCTTCCGTGCCAAAGATATTGTCGGTCTCTCCGTCTCCTTCGATGATATTTGCTACAACGCGGGATCGTTCCCGCAACCTTTGCCGGAAATACCGCTCCGGTTCCGATCTAGGCTCGACAATGTCCGGTTCGGGGGTTGAGGACATACACACTTAATGCATAACCGAGTCACCGAATCAAACCTGTTAAAAATAAAAAATAAAATAAAAATAAAAATAATAAAATAAAAATATAAAAATAAAAATAAAATAAGATAAATTAAAATTTTGAAAAATAATAAAAACTAAGAGTTAGAAAAAAAAATCAAACTAGTGAAATAAAATAAAATAGAAAAAAATAATATTTTTATACTAAGAACTAAGCTAAATCACCAACTCTGATTTTTCTTGAAATCACCGTGTCCCCAGCAACGGCGCCAAAAAATTGATGTGCGTGAAACTATATATTTATTAAATGGGTTTTTCACACAGATTTTAGTTTTAAAAATGGTTTTTACTAAGAACTAAATCACACACAATAGGCAAGTGTACCTATCGCATAGCAATATAGCTTATGGTAAGAACCGGATATCAATCCGTGGACACGGTAGCTCTCGGTACTAGATCTCGGTCAATGTTTAGCAAATACATGAAAAGTTGGGTTTTGTGAATTTTAAAATAATAACTAACTAAAAGAAGGAATTTTGGAATAATCTAAAGTCTAAGAAAAATTGCCTACATCATGAATCCACTTAGTTTAGTGATGCGATTATTATGAATTGGTAAACAAATGTTGACTAGATTCCGGTCAAAGATATCTAATCATATAATCTTTTGGAAAATTAAAATGAATAATACATTCTAATCACCTAGGATTATTCTATAAAGCCTAATGTCAAGGTCTATGTCAAGATTTAATCAAGAATTAGTCATCCGTCAAGAATCTTAATTCTACAACTTAAGGAAAACTAATATGACTTATACACACTAATCACCCTAAGTTGCATAAATTCAACAAAGTCACAATTTCTTCCAACTTACAATCTATGAACATAATCATGCAAATGAGGTCATTTGGCCATAATTTCCTAACTTACATGTTAATCATATTCAACAAATCATAATATCACCATGGTTTTTCCAAACTTTAGTGAAAGAAAGTATACTTATGCAAGTTTTATAATATTCAAGAAACCAATTATCATTCCTAATCTCATGGCATAACCTTAAAAACAAGTTGTAAGATTATGAACAAATGTTTGATCATGGTTTTCCAACATAGTATGACTAAACATTCATCATTCTTGAACATTAATCAACCTACACAAATTTACAACATCATTGGACTATAATCATAACTTCATCTTGAATCTTGACATAAACCCATTTGACCAATTCATAAAATTAACATCACATAAACAAAAGTTTCATCATAATCTAGACAATGAAGTGTTTAGCCCATGAGGCTTACAAGAACAACAATAAAGTAGCTAAAATTAACAAGAAACATGATTCAAGTAACAAAATGCAAACCACTAATGAACAAAGATTGAAAAAAGATGGTGTTAGATGCTCCTTGGATCTTCAAGACCGTCACAATCTCCCTTAGACAGCTGCAAGAAATCTGAACAGAAGGAATTTTGGCTCCAGGAAGTCCAACCCTTTGAAATGAGGTGAAAAACTCAATTTATAGAAATTCTGGGACTTGGCACGGTTGTGCACCATAGGTGCACGGTCGTGCAAGGTGCTACAGTGCTTCACTTTTGGTCTGGGACGGTTGTCGAAGTTGCCATTTTCAGCAAACTCTCGAAAATTGACTAGAGGTGTCAGGCACGGTCGTGCTAAAAGTTGCACGGTCGTGCGCAAGTCAACATGGCCGGCACTACCTCCATCTGGCCCGGCACTGCCGTGCTTTGGCCCGGCACTGTCATGCATGGCCTAGCACTACCTGGTTGCACGGTCGTGCAACATTGTGCACGGTCGTGCATAGGCCAGCACTGCCATGCATGGCCTAGTACTACCTGGTTGCACGGTCGTGCAACATTGTGCACGGTCGTGCATATGCCAGCACTGCCAGTGCAAGATTTGGCATGACAGTGCGCATCTGGGGATTTGCTCAGAAACTGCTGAAATTCCATCCAAAGCTTGATTTTCTTCCGAGCAAGGCCGTTTATCCTACAAATTCACAAAAACAATAATTAGGACTATTTGCGAATGAATTTGCATGTTGTTAACGTTAAAACAGGGGGAATTTGAGTCGAATAATATGTATAATTTGACGTAAATCATAATACTACAAGCTATGTGCTCAAACTATGTCCTAATGCTACAAACTATATGTCAAACTATAAGTTAATGCTACATGCTCATGCTACAAGCCACATGCTAAACTATATGCTAATATGAATGTGATGAACGATATGCTCAAACTATAAGCTAATACTAGATGCTAAATGCTACAAGCTATGATTATATGCTAAATGCTAAGCTTGTATCCATGCATGAGATACGTGAATGCCAAACTACGCTATTGCAAGCTGGTATCTATGCATGAGATACGTGAATGCTAAACTTTGAGAATGCTAAGCTTGTATCTATGTATGAGATAAGTGAGTGCCAAACTGTGCTATTGAAAGCTGGTATCTATGAATGAGATACGTGAATGCTAAAAGCTTGTGTCTATATATGAGATATGTGAATGCCAAACTATGCTAGAGCAAGGCTTGTATCTATATATATGAGATACGTAAATGCTAAACTATTCTGATGCAAAGCTAGAATCAATTCATGAGATACGTAATGGCTAAACTATGATAGAGCAAAGCTTGTATCTAATCATGGGCTACGTAAATGCTAAACTATGTTAGAGCAAAGCTTGTACCCATGCACGAGATTGGTGAAAGCTAAACTACGAGTTGTGAAACTATTATCCTTGTACAATATAATTAAAGGCTAACTATGGGAATGCTATAAACCTGTAAACTTCAAAACAGTATGCTAAATCTATGATGAAGACGGGATTGGGTTTTAGGTAAAAAGCTTAATTTATCATTAACAACAATGTCATATGTGGATTAGCATGTCGTGGGATGGCGTCTGGGCGGGTTGTAGGCTCGACCCTTTCGTATGCCCTATATATAAGCATACAAATTTGGATATTACATGTGATGTTAATGAGGTTAAGGTGGTTACCAAAAGAGGTTTGCTAAACTATTTCTCAACTCTTAAATTATACGAACTCAGCAACCTTTGTGTTGACTTTGTTTTCTTACATGCTTTCTCAGGTTATGTACAGGATGAATCTAAGGCTCAGAAATGCATACTAAGATGCCCAGTTAGAGGACCTAGTAGATTTTGGAAAAGCACATATTTTGATAGACGTTGTGAATCACTTTTGATATCTTGTACAGATACAAGATAGTAACCATTTGATTCTTTTGATAGGTTTACTTAGTTAAATTATCAAACATTAACATTTGTAATTTAACTTTGTAATCCTATTATAATGCTATATTGTTCTTTAATTATTCTCAATGTTGATGCTATGTAAACAATCTGATCATCACGATTATCACTCACGATATCGTGCCCCGGGAACCTTCCGCCCGACGGGGAAGTTGATCCGTCCCGCCGACTCGGGGCGTGACACGTAGGCGATCTCGATTTTTTTGAACCATTTTCGAAAGCCACTACGACCATATTGTAATATTGTAGATCATACATAGGTGACCTTAGGTATAGATTTTGAACAAGTTTTGTCTGTTGAATAAAAAGTATGGGCCAAAAACATTTTTCGAGTACTCTGTTCCGTTAACAGAGAGAATCTAGGAAAATACACATCGAAAACCTCAAAATTAGAAGGGGATCTTCTTATTTGTTGGTCGTCTCTTTATTCCGAGAATTTCGAGTATAATTGGGTGTTCTAAGGAGCAAAATTGAACGAGTTATGATGTTTTTAGTGTTCTCGAAAATTTGAATTTAGAGTACTATTTTCGAATAAAATTTTCGAGTATGAGTTTTTCGAATACAAGATCAGTTCGATTACAACTTGAATTTTCGAATATACCTCAAATTTCGAATAAAACCAAATTTTCGATTACAATTCTATTTTCGGTTACTTCCTAAATTTTGAGAACACGTTAAATTTCGTGAACTCTCTAAGTTTTGAACTGTTCCGATTTCGTGATTATGTCTAACTCTTGGAATCTTGAATTGAACTTTTAACTTTTGACCTTTGACTTTTACTTCAATTTTGATTAACTTGACTTTGTTTATTTTAGATGGCTGAATTGAGATTTGTTTCTGACCACAACATGTCAGCATATGTCGGAGATCCACCGGTGAAGCATTCTATGTTCAGGAGCTTGGTGGAAGGGTTGATACTGTCTCTAGTAAACTATGCCATAATGGATCATCCCGAGATCATCGCTGATTTTAACCAGGACTTCTAGAACATGATCACTGAGGCACGGACGCTAATAGCACTATTACTTTGACCGGCAAAGTTTAAGGCTAGCCTGTTATTATCACTGAGCAGATTCTGACGGAGTGCCTACAGTTTGGAGACAAGGCAACCGATCCTGTTGAGCTCGATCATGACTTGGTTCACAGGACGGTCTATCAGATGGGTCATGAGGGTGTCTACCCTCCTACGGAGAAGAAGCTGCTCCATCCCTACTGGAGATATATTGCACACGTAGTGACCCAATGTTTGTCTGGGAGGAAAGGCGGTTATGATGTGCTGAATCAGACTCTTAGTTCCTGTATGGTGGCGTTTGCTTTAGGCACGGATTTCAACTACTCAAAGATGATCTTTCGCGACATGCATGCCAATATCAAGGGAAAGAGAAAGGAAAGATTTCTGGCCTTCAACCGCTTCATTGAGATCGTCATCAACAAGAGGCATCCAAACCTTGTTCCCACCATCGGCACTCTTGGGATAAAGAGGATGAGAGAAGACATTTTCTCTTACATAATGATGAATTAAAGAGGAAAGAAACAACATGTCGGGGAACGCCGTCCTATCAAGTTTGGTAGATTCGTTGGAGATGATGCAGTCTCGGAAGTTCAAGGAACACTGGTTGCTATCATTGCCTAAGAGAATGACATTCCTCCTACTGGCACAAGCTCTCAGGCCGGCACAGCTGACGAGGAACACATTTCTAAATCTTCATCATCATCTGATGAAGAGATTCTGATAGAGAGAAGGAGCCGGTCATCCCACCACTCACCAGAGCAGAACTGGAAGACATTCAGGACACAGATTACATGTCGAATCCTGAATCTTCGTCGAAGAAGTAAACACTCAAGATAAAAGTGGCCTAAAGACCCCAGATTGCTAAAGAAGAGAGAGAGCTCATCTACCTCAACTCCTATTCAGCCTCCACCACCTCCACCTCAGACTCAGACTCCACCACCTCCATCTCAGACTCAGACATCACCACGTCCACCTCCTGTTCAACCTAAACCACCTACTCAGCCTAAGCCACCAACACGGCCAAAACCACCACAACCACCAAAACAAAAACCACCTACTCAATCCACTAAACCCATAACCACCACCCAAGTTCTAATTCCACCACCACTACCTTTCAACACCCCAGAGACCACCAAAACCACATTATCACCATCTCACACTCATACTCACATTCCCCACACAAAGCCACCACCATCACCAGGTAGGAGTCAGAGAGACAAAGGCAAGGCACACATGCGTACGCCTTCTCCTTATGCACATGAGGGGTCTCCAGTGGGTATTGTATGGCTACAGGAACGGGTTTTCTTGCTGGAGCAAGACTCCATTACCAAGGATGATAAGATTATTGAGCTGCAAGGAGCGTTGGTCAGAGTTTGCGAGATGTTTAGAAGACGGATTCGATACGTTGATCGTCTGGAGAAGAAGAATAAGCATTTGACTAAGGTGGTTGAGAAGTTCAACGGTTCTAATATTGATTGTCGCACCCTGGGCCTCCCATCCCTGACGGGGGCGCGACGGCTGGCTAATCTTGCAGGATCGCAGTCTCCGGTCACACAACTTGCGAGACCTACATGTCTGGTTGCATACGTACATCCAATAACTTGAATAAAACAATTTTGTAAAATCAGAGTTGCGGATGTTTAATAATATCAACATAAGTAATGTTCATAAGTTGCGGAAATGTTAATTAAAAGTTTTCAAAACAACATAACTTTAATGTTTGCGGAAGCGATTAAAGATGTTTAATATTACATAACATTTCAAAATGATAGTAAATGTTTAGTAGTCTAAGACACATAAGTAGATGCATGGACTCCATCCTAGCATCCTTGGTTCCTCGTGCGCGTGCCTTAGTTACCTGAGAAAACATGCGAGTAAAAGGTCAACACAAAGGTTGGTGAGAGCACAAGTTTTAAATCAGCAATAAACATCAGAATGTTTAAAGTAAGGTTATGCATGTCTACATTTCAATACAATGCAATATCCATTGATAGCTAGTCAATATGTTTTAGACCATATGCGGGTTCGCAACCAAAGCTAACATGTTGCCTCCCGCCATATCCATCCAAGACATGGAAATGTTGTTTGGTCAATTATGCACTGTTCCGACCTCTAGTCAGGGTTGCCATACGCCTCGCAACAGTGGGGCTTGTCAGGCCCAAATAGTACTATTCAGAATTACCACGCTAAGCGCAACGCGCTATTAACGGTTCGAGGTGTGTTTAATGAGGACTTATCAGTTTTGTGGATGAATGCCACACATATGCATATACGATATTAGCATGTACAAAAGTAACTAAAAGTGTGTATGTTGTTCAAAAACAGTTGTATGCAACGTTTTCTCCCCCAAAGGTAGAAAATGTAAAAAGGGGCCGTGAACTCACATGTTAATCAGTTCCGGTGTGTTTGTGTGTCCGCGTCTGCGAATGCTAGCAATCATGCTAGTAGGCACCTATAGCTATATAGGTGTGATTATGTGTTTTGTGGTGTGTTGTAACCCATACAAGTCCAAGTGTCAGTGCGCTCAACCGAGTGTGTGTGTGTTAACTAGTGAGACTCGACGAATTGTTGGTGACACGATTGTTGTGCTTATGTGTCTTAATACAATAAGACACCAAAGTACATCCTATGACCCCAATTACACAAGTTACCATTTTTAGAAAGTTTCCGTTTTAGGAAAGTGTAGTAATAAAATCTCATTTCATAAAGTTAATACTTCTAATATGTAAAACATGTTTACACCCTTAAAGCATGTCGTTTGCGCATAAATCACCATTTATGCCGTTTTGCCCAAATAAAGTTTCCTTATTTGGAAAGTATCCGTTTAAAAACTCGTTTTCACAAATCAAAGTTTCCAATATACTTAGAAACCATTTTTTTGCATATTCCAATACTCAAAGTTCATCAAAACATTTTAGAACATCGAAAGTCCTCTTTTGATTTATAAAAGTTTCATAAATAGTAAATTTATACAAAATCATGTTTTTGACAAAATCATGTTTTTGACAAAATCAAATATCCCAATGTGCTTCTAAACACTCCAATATGCATTTGACACCATCTAGACATGTCTAACATGTCTAGATCATCACAAATCCAAGACTTGCACACAAAAGTTTCCTTTTATGGCAAGTTTGCCCAAATCATCACCAAATCAAACATAACTTAACCAAAACTCAAATCCGACATTTCTAAACACTAAATTCAGTAAATCTACAACAAATATACATAAAATCACCAACACATTCGTGCACAATAACCATATGGAGTTGCATGTGGGTTTTTACACATTGCATGTACGATCTATCAACTAATAAACGTGTAAAACTACCTTAGAAGCGTAGATTCGTGATAGAAAAGGTATTGGAACTCAGATAGTGGCTGATGATGAGCTCCTAGCTTGTGGATGGCTTCCAAGAACTCCCTTTAAGCTTCAATGGCTTCAAATCACTCCAAGGTTGCAAGGAAGAGCTTCAAGGATGTTACCAGGGGGATTTGAGGTTGATATCAGTGGGTTTTGGTCGAAAATAGATGTGAGAACTCGGGTGGATTGCAAAGGAACCGAGTGGAAATGAGATGGGGTTGAATATAAAGAAATTTTGATCAGCATGGCCTTCGCGTACCGCGGAGGCCGATCAAAATCTTTTATTGCGTACCGCGATGGAATTCGGAAGTCCCGACTCCCGGTTTGCTTCGCGTACCGCAAAGCCTTTCACCAAGGGTCTTCGTGTATCGCGTCGAGTCCTTTTCCTTGTTTTTAGATTTTGATGATTCGATTTTGCTCGCAATTGATTCCTAACGTTTATCCTAAACATCTAATGCATGTTTAAGCACAAAAACAAAAAATAACATATAAGTTTGATCGATCACCAACGTTCGTGAGACTCGTGTGTGTGTTTTGATAATTCCTCGGATTATCTTCGACAATTTCTGTTCGTGTCTAATGAAATGTTTGCACGCTTGAAATGTTTCCAAAACCAATGTGCAATGTACAGTTAGATAGTTCCTCGAACTATCATTTCGTAATTGTTTGTTTTCGACTCATCTAATTAAACATAATTAAATGAAATGCAACAAGTATGAATGTGAAATGTAAAGAATGTAAGAGTCGCAATTTACCTGAAATTGCCGGGTGTCACATCATCCCCTTGTTGAAAGAAATTTCGTCCCAAAATTTGGTTGTTGTTGGTAGTGTTTGAAAAGCAAAGGTGTTTGAGAAACAAAAATTTTATGGTTGTCACATTGATGATCAAGAGGAACATGATGAGGATGAAGATGATGATATTGAAGAAGAGATAGAGGCGGAAAAGAAAGAAGAAGAAAAGAAAGATGAAAGGGATGATGATCATCACAAAGATGGCGACACTACCAAAGATGACAAGGGGAAAGATAAAGAGGATGACAATGCGGGAGGTGAAATGGGCCAGGGTGCCAGTTCCTCAGGTCAGCAAGATGATGAGGCTGCGCAGGACACTACAAAAATACTGATCCTTCTGAGAATCCATAGTCTTCAGAGAAGCCTCTGAACTATTATGACGACTTATTCGAGGATCTCCTAGAGAACTTTCTATTCGACGGATTCGGTGAAGAGCTAGGTGGAGCGGGCCTAGGGATTTGTTCGCTGATGTGTCTATGGACTCAGTGTTTGAGGCAGTTTGTGACCAGGAAAGAAAGGAGAAAGCCGAATCCTCAGCATCTGCTGAGGAAGAACCAGAAAATGTTATTATCGGCAACATCAACAAAGACCCCTATGTAGACTTCTTGTATGCTCACAAGTATGTTAGCAAGGAAGGACATGAGATTCCCCCACTAGCCAGAATTATCGACAGTTGGTTCTATATGCAAAAAGATTGGACACCTGTTCCTCGAGAGGTTAAAGCAACATGGCTAGGGGAATGTAGGAAGAACATCCAGAGCATACCTTCACGACATGCGACAGAGATCTGTTTGTAGTTCACAATGACAAATCTAACATTTGCTGCTGGATGTATGACAAAGACAAGGATTTATATCTATTGAAGAGAATGTATGACAAAGACAAGGATTTTCTGCACACTGCCAAAGTTCAACATTAAGAGCATCAACAATGCGTTGTTTTTCAATCCCTCAAAAGGCACTCAGGCTGATCTGTTCGCCAAATTTCTGAAAGATCAATGCGACATAGACTTCCCAATGATGACGATAGCCAAAGGAAGGCGCTTCGTTTCCACGTGTATCCTGGATTTGGTCAAGACGGAACCATGGATCTACTACAAGTATCCACTACCACATACTCAGAAGGCCATTCTTGTCTCATCACGAGCTCCCGACAATTCCTTAGCCAACTTCCTATCTTGGTATTTTGACGAAAATACACTTGCTGCGGTCATTCTCCAGAACAAAGACGACATCAAAGACATTGATATGATATGTAACATCTGTGCCGGAAACGTCGCCGGAATAGTGAGCTGAACAGTAAACACACATTAACTCTTAAATTATACGAACTCAGCAACCATTGTGTTGACTTTGTTTTTCTTACATGCTTTCTCAGGTGATGCACAGGTATAAACTAAGGCTCAGGATTGCATGCTAGGCAGCCCAACTAGAGGACCTAGCAGACTTTTGAAAGCACATATTTTGTAGTTGATACGAATCTCTTTTGATATCTTGTACAGATACAAGATAGAAACATTTTATTCTTTTAGATAGGTTTACTTAGTTAAATTATCAAACATTGATATTGTAATTTAACTTTGTAATCCTAGTTTAATGTTAATTGTGCTTTAGATATTCTTAACATTGATGCTATGTAAACAATCTGATCAACACGATTATCACTCACGATATCGCGCCCCGAGAACCTTCCGCCCGACGAGGACTTTGATCCAACCCCGCCGGCTCGAGGTGTGACATGATACTTGATTCGATGGATCTTTTCAAGTATGGCAAGGAAGATATGCAGAAACTACACGAATCTCCTATCAAAGTCTATGGAGACTGGACGAAGAGGCGAAGCCCTTTACTCGTGTGGTCGCTTTTGCAATGCATCTGAAGCTATATGCCGAAGCTGGTCCTCACTCTGTCTCTCTCCCTATCGGTTGACTTCATCAATATAGGGGGAGTTTGTAGAGCCCAACTGAAGACGAAGACAGTCGAAGGCCAGATTTTGTTTATTTTCGTGTACCTTGTAGTGCGCATACAGTAGTATTTCGAGTACTTGAACATTTTCGTGTATAGAGGTTCGAGTACTCCTAGAACTAGTATAAACACACGTATTTTGTAATTTTATAGGGTTGGATTCCCGAGGCGTGATCTCTAGACGTATTGAGGCACGATTTCATGAACTTCACTGAATATATTAAAGTTTTGATCTTTCTTCTTGTTCTTGTGATTCTATTTTGGATTCCGCACGTTATAGAGTCATCTGATGCAGATTGGAGGCTTAAAGCTCAGTTCTTGACAGTTACAGTGCTGAAATCAAAAACTTACAACGATGATATCTCTTAGACGGTGATGAATTTTCACAAACTCATAAAAGAACATATTGTTCAAAATGTGTTACAATGATAAAAAAAATCCAAGATTTGGCTACATCTTGGCAAAGTTATCTCAGTTATTGCTTTAAGAGTGGGTTATTATTTGAACACTTCCCTATATATATAGGGTGTCATCCCATTTGCGTTTGCCCTTGTCGGTGGTTGTGGTCACAGCACCACGAGGTGGTAAAAGTGCTTGAGCAACTGCCGAGTCAGTGAGCTTGTGGGTTAATCGCACGGCTTGTTGCATGGTGATGGGGTCAGCAAAGAGCACCATGCCCTGAATTTGAGGTGGCAGTCCCTCAATGTACTTCTCTATGTGCTTGAAAGGTGGGTTTGCCATTTCCGGGCACAGGTTTGCTAATTCATACGATCGAGCTGTGTAAGCCTCGACCTCGGAACCAATCATCTTGTGGTTCCAGAACTCAGTTTCCAGTTTCTGTACCTCACCGCGAGGACAGTATTCGCGGTTCAGCATCCTCTTAAAGTCGTCCCAAGGTAGGGCGTTGGCTGCATCGAGCCCCAGGTTTTGCACATTAGCATTCCACCATGTGAGGGCAGCTCCCTAAAATGAACCTGCAGCGAACTTGACCCGGTCCTCATTCCTGCAGTTGCTCATAGCAAAGGCCGATTCTGCCTTTTCGATCCAGCGTAACAGTCCGACGGCTCCCTCAGTGCCGCTGAATGAATGGGGTTTGCAATCCAAAAACATCTTGAACGTGCAGAGAGGAGGGTTAGGATTTTCTCCTGAGATATGCAATGAGTAGAGTTGGGTTAAGTATCGGATAAACGCGTTGAATTGGAAACAAGTGGTTGTAGTGCAAGGTGAATATGAACAGATTCATCACCTTGATTTAGGGGGTTTTGATTACGGGCAGCTTCCCGTGCAGCAAGTACCTCCTCAACTCGTTCATTGATAAGGGCGTTCAACTCAGCTTGATTCAGGTTGATGTTTCCGCGTCCACCCGCGTTCCTGCGTCCTCCACGTCTTCCAGCCATGATCTTCATAGCGAGAATACGTGTTAGTGTTTGACTAATGACTAATGTTGTGTGTGTGATAGGCATTGTAAAGAAACATGTAGAGCTATCGGCTCTTGTCCGTCATGTGCGGTCACGTGCGATGTTGATGGTGATGTCATACAGTAAGTGTGAATACTAAGTGTGGGTGAGATCATGTATACAAGTATCACAATACTAAGCACTATGTGCTGTGTGGAGACTAGTGGTTATAGACTAAGTTCACTAAATGCAAACCTAATTCGCAATAACCGGAGTCTCTGATACCAATCTGTCGCACCCCGAGAAATCCCGTCCCTTCCTGGGGCGCGACGCGACTGATTTGGCAGGATCGCAGTCTCCGGTCACACAACATGCGAGACCTACATGTCTGGTTATATACATACATCCAATTAAATGGATAAATCAGTTTGCAAACTCAGAGTTGCGGAAGTTATATAATCTCAAAACAAATACAGTTCATAAGTTGCGGAAGCTTTATTTTAAAACAGTTTTCGGAACATCATAAGTTTAAAGTTTGCGGAAGCGATTGAAAGATGTTTATCAATACAAGACATAATCAAGTAAAAATGTTAAAAGTTTCGATGATCTAAGACACAAAAGCTTATGCATGGGACTCCATCCTAGCATCCTATCCTTGTGCGCGTGCCTTAGCTACCTGAGAAAACATGCGAGTAAAAGGGTCAACACAAAGGTTGGTGAGAGCACTGGTTTTTCATAAGCAGTAAACATCAAATGTTTAAAGTAAGAGTTCAGTAGATTTACATATCACGACAATGCAGTATCGATTGATAGCTAGTCAATACAGTTATATTATATTGCGGATGGTACCGAAGCTGACAGATTGTGCCTCCCGCCATGTTATCACAAGACAATGGCAAAGTGTTGGTCAATATTGCACCCATTCCGACCTCCAGTCGGGTGGCCTCCAAGACACGATGGGTGGGGCTTGTCGGGCCCAAATAGTACTATTCAAGATTACCATGCTAGGCGTTATGCTATTAACGGTCCGAAGAGTATCGCGAGGACTTTTAGTTGTGATAGGGGCCCACACATATACATATAATGATAAAGCATGTCCGTACATAAATAAAATGAGTTGTCGTTCAAAAACAGTTGTAGTGCAGTGTTTTCTCCCCCAAAGGTTAGAAAAGATAAAAAGGGGCCGTGAACTCACCTGATGAAGTAGTTCCGGTAAGTGTGTGTTCGCGACTGCGAAAGCTAGCTGTCCTGCTAGTAAGCACCTATAACCATATAGGTGTGAGTATGTGTTCTGTGATGCGTTGTATTCCATACAACTCCAAGTGTCGGTGTGCTCAACCGAGTGTGTGTTGACTTGTGTTGTCTCGACGAATCGTTGGTGACACGATTGTTGTGCTTATGTGCCTTAATGCACATGAGACACCAAAATGCGTCATATGACTCTAGTCACGTAAGTTGCCATTTTTAGAAAGTTTTCAATTTAGGAAAGTGTGGTTATGAAATCACATTTCATAAAACTAATGACTTCCAATATGTTTATAAAAACACGTTTAAACTCTTAAAACATGTCGTTTGCGCATAAATTGCCAATTACGCCGTTTTGCCCAAATAAAGTTTCCTTATTTGGAAAGTACCCGTTTAAAAGCTCGTTTTCACAAAACGAAGTTTCCAATATGTTTAGAAATCATTTTTAAACATATTTCAAGAATCAAAGTTCATCAAATATTTCAAAAACATCAAAAGCCCTCTTTTGATTTCTAAAAGTTTCCATTTTTAGTAAGTTTCTAGAAAACCAAGTTTTTGACAAAATCAAATATCCCAATGTGTTTCTAAACACTCCAATATACATTTAACAACATCTAGACATGTCTAACATGTCTAGATCATCAAAATTCCAAGACTTGCAACATAAAAGTTTCCTTTTATGGCAAGTGTACTAAAATCATCATCAAGTCAACCAATAACTAAACCAAGCTCAAATCTAACATTCTTATACTATCAAATCAGTAAATCTAACTCATCTAATACACCAAATCACCAACACGTCAAGCACAATAACCGTATGGAGTTGCATGTGGGTTTTTACCCATTGCATGTGCGATCTAACTATAGATAAACACAAGAAACTACCTTAGAAGCTCCTTGGTGCTGAGATTCGGCAGTAACAGCTTCTGGTGATGGTGATTCGATGCGCGGATCGTAGCCTCTATCTTCCTAGCTTCCTCTCCAAGCTCTATGGTCTTCAAGCTTGCTAAGGATGAGGGAAATACTTCCAAAGGTGTTTCCAGAGGTTTGGAATGAGTTTTACAGGGGTTCTGGTCGGGAGTGAGGGAAGAAGTTCGTAGAATTTGCGAGCAAACCGAATAGAAGTGAATGAGTTGGTTTTTATAAAAATTCTGATCTGCATGGCCTTCGCGTACCGCGGAGGCCGATCAAAATTGTTTGTCGCGTACCGCGGTAGGATTCGGGAGTTCGACTCCCGGTTTGCTTCGCGTACCGCGAAGACTTTCGTCGAGGGACTTGTCGCGTACCGCGAAGGGTCCATATCCTTGTTTTTCGCTTTCGTTGAAACGATTTCGCTCATACACGATTCCTAACGTTTATCCAAAGCATCTAATGCTCGTTCAAGCACAAAATACAAGTAGCACATAAGTTTGATTGGTCACCAACGTTCGTGAGACTCGTGTGTGTGTTTCGATAATTCCTCGAATTATCTTCAATAGTTTGTGTTCGTGTCTAACGAAGTGTTTGCACGCTTGATTAATCCTAATCAACGTGTGATGCACAATTCAATAATTCTCCGAATTATTGTTTCGTGTTAGTGTTGTGGTTGCCACACTTGGTTTCCAAAACCAATGTGCAATGTACGATTCGATAGTTCCACGAACTATCGTTTCGTAGTTGTTTGTGTTCAATTCATCTAATTAAACATAATTAAATGAAATGAAACAAGTATGAATGTGAAATGTAAAGAATATAAGAGTTGCAATTTACCTGAAATTGCCGGGTGTCACAAATCTCTTCTTATTGGATCCAACCCCTATATATATATATATATATATATAGGGATTGAATCCTTTGAAAATCCAACCTTAGAGAGAAACCCCTTAAATCCTATGTGAGCCACTCATTTGGAATCTTGAAAATAAATATGTGGTCCACATTAAACTTGAATAAAAAATTGGGTTTTGAATAAACAAATCATTTTTAATGTGGATTAATATGGACCACATATTTAGTTTTAAGATTCCAAATGAGTGGCTTACATAGGGTTTAAGGTTTTCTCTCTAAAGTTGGGTTTTCATTCGATTCAATTCCTATATATATATATATATATAGATGTATTCCATTAAGAACCATTTTTATGTTAGGAACTTGAGAAACTGCATAATACACTTGTACATTATGCTTTAAGTTTTGTACATAGGGTGGTTATTTAAAAGGGTAAAATAATAACTTCTCATACTTTAAAGTAAAATTACTTTTATACCCCTAAAAATGTGGTTCAAAATTAGTTCCTTTGGTTCTTTCATATTTAGTGGTTCTCAATTGAATAAGTCCCCTCCCTCCCTCCCTCCCTCCTATATATATATATAGTGGTTTTTTCGGATCTAAACATATAGTGGTTGTTTTCGGATCTAAACATATAGTGGTTGTCTCACTTATTTTGTTTACGTATATGTTCCTCTACATTGCATTCAATCGAAAAAGAAAATAAAAACATATATCACATAATAATAACAAGAAATCAAGAGTATTATTACCAAGATTGAGAATCTGGATTACTTAGTACTTAAATCTTCAACAATCATAAAAGTCAGAGACAAAATTCGTGCTGATAACGTGTGAAGAAAAATATCCCAAAAAACCTCTCTAATATCATTCCTCATAGAAAACTATTCTATTCACATATGAACAATTGATTATCCGAAAATTAGAGAATAAGTTAGGGTATATATATTTGATTTTATAACATATAACAATTATTTAACTCGCAAACAAAAAAAATCTTTTAGTTTTTGACACTATAAAATATATAATTAAAAATAAATAGATAAAATATCCAAGTATTTATATTTTACAATTATTAATTTTACAACGTTGGTAAAAATATTTATTCCAAATAAAATATAAATATTCCCAAAATGCCATCGTAAACTTAATCAATTATTGTATTCATTTTCGACACCTTGTTGTAGGGAATTCATGGATATTCTAGACATGTGTGACATCGAATAGCTGATCGTCCGGCAAGTCCGTACGGTATGTGTACTTTCATTATTTACTGTGTGTAAATACAATACATGAACAGTGTTTGTGATAACAGAACTCATGATACAAGAAACATTTGTACGTATTTATGTGAAATTTAAATACCGTAAGTACAACAAATCAAGATAAACAAAATTTGTATGTATTTAGGTGAAAACCTAAGTACAATTAATACAACGAATCAAGAGAAACAACAGTGTACAAGTAAACAACAAGAACATGTCGGTTGCGATTTGATATCCATGGATGACAGGAATCAGATAGCCGATAACTCAGTATGAAAACAATGTAAAAACAGGAAGTTTAGTTGAGTCCGTCAGTAAGGAA